>OZ059844.1:25986839-26730120 GCA_964057195.1 Orthosia cruda
ATTGGCCAGCCCCCAAATCCACCATCGTACCTTCCACTCGACCGCACCATGGTACTATCTATAAAAACTATTTTATGTACCACAACCAGCCGATTTTCTAACATTACCCAACTAAAGGACAATTTGCTGGTCCATCTTTGGTCTCGGTAAGGGTGAACATACGGAGACAAGCGGTAGCGCGCGCGAGTTGTAGAGGCTCGTTCGTGGCTAAATCAATGTGCGAATAAGGAAAAGGACGTAAAACTATTGGTCCCGGTTTTCATTTAAAAATATGCCTGCCAATCTTACTATGTCATGTGAACTGCCAAACTAATATGTAAATAGTTTTACGAGGGATAATTTATTTAAAGAGCAAATTTCAATTAATCACACTTTATTACAAAAACACTTCTATTACTTCCCACTATTTTCCTTTTCCGATCGCTCTGTGTCGCTTCCAAATCAAAACTGACTCACGACGAACCCGACCGCTCTTTATATAGCACGGAAGATATTTCTAGAACGTTCCATACTGTTCTAGATAATTCGAGAATATTCCAGAACAATCGACTTTGCAGACAGAATGCTCGTTTCAAACATTCTGGAAAATTCCATTCGAAACGAGCTTTCGAGAATATTAGTTCTGCTATTCGATTCTAGATGGCGCCACTAATTACTACCAAGTTCTTCTTGTCACTAGATGGCGTTGCCCTATCTTGTAACAATAGGTAAAATTTGTTTGCTTAAATGTTTGTAAAAGGTAATATCTGAAAGTCTGACTGATCCGATTACGATTTTATTTCACTTGTAGAAAGCTACACTGAATGACATATCGCTATTTATATCGCTACAGAAACCAAGCCGCAGCGCGCAGCAAAGAAAGCTATTTTCATTATAAACGCTCTTGTCTTATTACCCGCTTAAGCTTATCACTATGTTCGTGAGCTTAGAACGATAGTTTGTTATTATAGTAAAGTAAGTCGATAGGCTTTTCCAGATTGCAATTTATGGCGCCGAGATAGTAAGGAAAGTTTTTATGTTACGGAACCCTTGTGCGTCGTTCGGGTTTTTTGTGGGGGACTACGGATCTTGGATTCTTCTGGATTTGGTGAGAGTTTATGAAATTATAGTGGAGTGTTTATTTTTTGTGTTTTTATCTTGTTTTTTTTATAAATGGTGGGCTCGCGTTCGACTACTATCTCACCTAATAGTAACCGATGATGTGGTTGACAGTGTGAAGCACGCTTGCTCAGAATCAACCAATTTACTTTTAACTTACCTAAGTAGCATTGCTATTATATGCCGAATTGGGAGATATGTTTTCATGTTTTTCACTAGGTGCAGCCAGTTTTCTATGCGTGGTAATTGTATTCGCGTGTGTTGTTCGTGGTAAAGACAATCAATGAGTTTCCGAACAAAAAACAAGAATATTATAGAATAGTGAAAATGGAGCAGGCTTTGCCCATGCAGTGGAACAAATCATGCTAACAAAAAAACAGCTATTACTAGACTCCCAAGTTCTTACGGAAGGACTGGGGCTGCATTGGCAGAAAAGTGACTTGTGTGTAGAAGCGGTGGCGGCCTTTGTCCAATATAGGTACAAAAGCGGCTAATAAAAAATACCAATAACTAAACATATTTAAACACCAATCAAATTCAATAAAAAAGAATAATTATACCAGCATATCATATACACAGCCCATAAATATTTTGTTTCGTATCTGTAAGCGACTCGATACTCGAGTAAAGCTCCCGATTTATTGCTCGAATCGAATAATTGATTCGAATCGATACGGAGGGGATGAATAAATCACCTCTCTCTACCGATGCCCTGGGATTTGAATGACGGAGTCTGATCAAAATATAATAGAATCAAAAATGTCGTGTGTTTCTTTTGTTTACTGTTTTGTGACGTCATCGGGCAATGGACACAAGGGATATTAGGTGGATGAGGATTTATACCGATAAATCGTGGGCCTGATGGGGTTCCGTAATGGCAAATAAAAGTGAAAATACAAAAATCGGTCAGACGGTTGTACTTTTTTGTATTTTCATTTTTAGTTGTGGTGCATAATGAGCAAGTTCTGCAGGGTATCTATAATACCCAAAGTGATGCCAGAATACATTACCCGAATAATATGAAACTTGAACATAACCGGTAGAATGAGAGTTTATCAGGGTGAACTGCTGCATATGCTTACCCCTTTCGAGCGTACTGGCGTGATATTATGTTATAAAATGGTATAAACAATAAACAGATAATTATGCGATTGCAGCAATCTCGAGAAATTGGCCGTCATTTATTGAAGAGTTCTGTTGTATATCTCCGAAGTTTTTCATCAGATCACCATCAAATTTAAATGAGACCAATTCGGGAACATACTTTCTGGTTTACGACTTTCTACACAAAATCATGATAAATATGGATAAGAAAACATCTATTTGGGCCATTTACTGCGACATGACGCAGGCATTTAAATATGTTCAGCATAATATTCTATTCTATTGAAAAAGCTCGAAGCGTATGGTTTAAGAGGGAATGTTCAAAATCTTTTACAATCATATTTACAAGACAGGAAACACAAATCACGACGATTAATGAAAGCACTAAACGTGAAATATTTTTTTCATCTGGATAGCGTAACGTCAACTATGGTGTACCGCAAGGAAGCGTATTAGGACTACCGCTTTTTATCATTTACATTTACGTTTTTCCTAAATGTATAGAATACAGTATGACACTTTTTGCAGATGACAGCACGATAACCATTCCTAGTGATAATAATCATATGTATGAATTTGATATAAAAAATACATTAGACAAAGCGATTCGATGGTTAGAAAATAATAACCTTAATATCAACTTCAATAAAAAAGTAATAATGCATTTTAGCCAAAGGCAGTTATTTTAAGATTTTGTAATTAAATGTAATAATAATTTAATTGACGCTGTAGATTCCACTAAGTCCTTAGGATTAACGATGGATCGTAATTTAAATTGGAAGGTTCACATAGAGCTTATTAACAAAAAACTAAGTAACAGTGCATTCGCACTGTATAACTAACGCGGATGCTAAAAACTGATGTCCTATTAACCACTTATTACGACATAGCTGAGCCCATTATCAGATACTAGCATTATATTTTGGGCGGATAGAGATATCGCATTTAAAGCCCTAAAAAATGCCTTAGATCCTTATTTAAATATAAAAATGTTAAACATTTTTCTTAAGCCACAACAGCATGACTCTACCTTCAATTTATATTTTTGAAATCGCGATATTCCACATGGCAGACCTGTTTCCTAGAAATTGACGTGATAACAATCAACTCTGTCAAGATAGGTCTCGTACTGCACTTATGCGCAAGAGTCTTTTGTATGGCTCCCATTATTTACAATCATCTTCCCAATAGCTGGAAAGAGCTAAGCGTGGAAGCATTTAAAAGAAAAATTAAATTGTTTTTTAGCTACTAAAGCATATTATGATGTGAATGAATTTTTAATGTAATCATTTTAAATTGACATGCTTTTTAACCTCCGCCGGAAAAAGAGGGGTTTTTTTTTATTCGTGATGGATTTGCTCTTGACTCTAGTCTAAGTCATAGGTGACAGAGACAGAGTCGACGATGGAGTGAGCTTACCCAGAAGAAGCCTGGATGGGTGTTATAAGTTTGACGTGTGTTGCTGTGTATCTGTGTGTCTGTCTGTGGCATCATAGCGACCAAACGGGTGAACCGATTTTGATTTAGTTTTTTTTTTTTTAAAGTTGACTTAATCGAAAGTGTTGTTAGCTATGTTTGAATATAATAGATTCAGCCGTTCAAAAGTTATGGGCGCTTTACTGTTTGATTCGGGATGTTTTCGCAAAATATCGTGTCACAATTACGTGGTCAATAGATTGCCAATCGAAGTGTATCTACTATGTACTAGATAAATTACGTAGCATGAAATAAAAATGTACAGGGGTTTTTTAAAATTTTGAAATTTTACTTGTTTACAAATTTTAATCTGAAATGTATGTAATGTAATAATGATTGTGACTTTTTAAAATTTTCTTTTATTGATTATTTTGGACCTACTAAAACATTATATTGTTTTTATTTTTGACCCCCGACGGAAAAAGAGGGGTGTTATAAGTTTGACGTGGGTTGCTGTGTATCTTTGTCTGTCTGTGGCATCATAGCGCCTCAACGGATGAACCGATTTTGATTTAGATTTTTTTGTTTGAAAGGTGATTGTGTCGAAAGTGTTTTTAGCTATGTTTGAATAAAATCGGTTCAGCCGTTCAAAAGTTATGGGCGTTTTACTGTTTGAATTTGGATGTTTTCGCAAGATGAATGTGTCGGGGGGTTTTTGAAATTTTGAAATATTACTTGATATTTTATATAATTCAATATTTGGCAATTTTGTGTGTAACTCCTATCTATTTCCATATGAACTAGTTATGTAATCAATCAATCAAATTTAATTTATTTATGTAAGTCAGCATTGTCAATGTTACTGAATGTTATTATTATTTTATTCTAAGTTTGTATTAATATGATAATGACATATGAGAGCAGTGGTGGCCCAGTGATATCGGCCGCGACTTACAAGTTGTAGGTCGTGTGTTCGAATTCGAACCCAGGCAGGCGCATTACTTTGTGTAAATTATTACATCACCACTGCTCTCAAAACGGCGAAGGGTAACATCGTGAGGAAGCCGGCATGTCTAAGAACCAAAAAGTCGAAGACAAGTGACATGTACCAACCCGCACTGGGCCTGCGTGGTGGATTCCGGCCCATTCTCTCTCACAGAGAGGAGGCCTGTGTCCCAGCAGTGGGAACATTAAAAGGCTGATGATGATGATGATGACAATATGGTAAACATGTTAGCACAAAACCATGCACTTCTAATTATCACCTTGAATGGATTTTTGTTTCTTATATGTAATTGTATGTACACACATGTTTGAACAAATAAAGTTATCTGAATCGGTCCATAATTGACGAAAATATTGGTAAACAAACACAGGAAAAAAGAATCATACAGTCGAACATTAGAATCCCGCTCCTTTTCGGAAAGTCAGTTAAAAATGACGAACTTGTACATAAACTTTGATACATTATTTAACCCCTTTAGGGAATTAATTTTTCAATAGATAGATACCTAACTACCTACAGATTCAAGATGGGTGAGATTGGTACAGTTCTACTGTTTTCTTAATGTCCCTCGCAAACATCGCATTTCCGAATACAAACGAATGCTAATTGGTTACAAAAACAATAAATAAATAATAATTAGAGTAATATGGCTATATAGTATTTAGCGTGGGCTTTGGTCATGCTAGAACCAGACTCGATATGATAATGCGGCGGAAAAATGCACAAAACCGGCGTGAAGGTGAAAATCCTTTGGATTTAGAGGATGGCCAATTTCTCTATCTTTACTGAACAAACAAGGACATGTTTCATGAGCTCGTTGGTGAACTTCGCCCATCTATTCAAAGACAGGAGCTTTACGGACTTTCTGTGGAGTCTCAAGTAAGTGTCTTTGTGCCTAAATCATCATCTTCCTGCCCTTGTCCCATGTTACTTGGGGTAGGCGTAACACGTTTTCCTCTTCCATACCGTCCTGTCCCCCGTCACGCTATCACTGACTCCCTTTTCTTTCATATCACTCCTCACACAGTCCATCCATCTTTTCTTTGGCCGTCCCCTCCCTCTCCAATCTCCACCCATCCACATATATATTCATAACTCTTTTAGTAACATGCGCTTCATCCCTCCTCATCAGATGACCATACCAGGACAAACGGTTTCCTTTCAACTTTTATGTCACTGGCGCCACTTTCAAACTTCCTCTAATATACTAATTTCTCACTTTATTCATTCTTGTCACTCCGCACATCCATCTCAACATTCTCATCTCTGCTATATGCAATCTCTTTTCATCCATCTTTTTCACAGCCCAACATTCTGATCCATACAGTACGACAGGTCTAATCACGGACTTGTAAACTTTCCCCTTTAACTACGCCCGGCGGCGAGACTGCAGTGGGGTCGTCTCGAGGTGGGGCTGCGGCGGGACTGTCAAATGACGGTACTGTTGCGGCACTGCCGAGGGCCGGCACTGCTGCGGGACCACCTAAGGGCGGAACTGCAAACCAGCCCACCGGGCACAAAGGTGCTGCCAAAACTGGCGCGACACGTGACCCTTGTGTCGGAGGTCGAATGACCTCGGACCTTGGGGCCCCGGACGCGACCGGCAAAAACAGCACCTCGTCGTCTCCCGGCGGCCGGCATGAACCAGGCTGGCTTCCGGTTGGACGATCTGGGGCGCGCAGGAAAAAGCGCCAAAAGCTGAGACAGCAGGCGGCTCTAGAGGGGACTCCTACGGAGGGCCCATCAAAGAGACCGCGTGCTGCTCTCAGCGGCGACAGCGGGGACATGGCGGCCAAGAGGATGAAGACCCAAGGGCAATCATCCTCAACCGGATCCTTTAGGGATGCGGTGGCGGCTGTGAAACTCGCTGTCGTCACAGTCAGGTACCCGGAAGAGTACTTGAGGGCGGAGGACTTGGTGCCAATCCAGGAGCTCATAATTGAGAAACTGGAAGTGGCGCCGGATCCTCTGCCTGTTTTAACGGTTGCTCCCGGAGTTGTCGCGGGTGCAGTTCATGTATCCTGCGACAACTCTGACGCAGCTAGCTGGTTTCGGGGGGCCATCCACAATGTGGAACTCGGCCCCTTGAAACTCAAGGTTGTTGACGCCAGGGACCTTCCAAAGCCAGTCAAAATGGCATGGAAGAGTCGCAACTTGGCGTTGCAGGACTCTGCCCGGGCCATTCGATTGCTCCAGCGGCTTAACCCTGCCTTGAGGACGAGCGACTGGAAGGTCGTGAATACTCTCACTGAGCAGACCGGCATCCGTCGTATCGTCCTCATGGACGGGGTGTCCGCTGGGGTCATCAAGGCCGCGGGCTACTCTCTTCCAGGAGGAATTGAACGGTATTCGTTCAAACTCCTGGAAGAAGATAAGGGAGAGGCACCCACTGCGGAAGCAGAGGCGGAACCCTCCGAGGATGGACTACACCGACGTGAGGAGGCCATCGAGGAGATCTCTGCTTACGGCGCAGCGCAGGAGGCAGAGATTGGGACCAGGGCGTCAGAGGCAGACCACGAGGATGACATCCTCGGGGAGTTCGACACCCTGGGGATTGAGTCGCCGATTGCTCTCGAGGAGACCCAGGCGATGGAGGAGGAGCCTCAAAACTAAGGCCCTCCTATATTAACACAGGCCCATCAAAATCATCCAAGATGGAGGGACTAAGGTGTGTACAAATTAATTTGCATCATTGCAGAGCCGCTACAGCCCTTCTGGCTCGGCAACTGAAGCTTAACATATATGACGTTGCCTTGATACAGGAACCTTATCTATATAAGGGGACTATAAAAGGCTTAGGTGGGACAGGAGGCACGGTGCTCTATGACTGTCCAACTAATGACGCGAGGACTTGCATCTATATCAGGGGCGGTATAGAGGCAATGCCCTTACGTACTTTCTGTTACAGGGATCTCACAACAACTTTGATCCAGGTGGGGATGGGCACAGAGAAAAGGAAAATTATCCTTGCCTCTGCCTACCTCCCATATGAACAAAAGGAACCAGTAACACCACTAATCAGAAGACTGGTTGACTACGGCAACCAAGAAAACCTCGACCTGATACTTGGCTGCGATGCGAATGCACACCATGTCGTTTGGGGCAGCTCGGATGTCAACAAACGAGGGGAGGATTTGTTGGACTTTGTGGTAAGCTCTTCTTTACAAATCCTTAACGCAGGCAATAAACCTACTTTCAGGACCTCGGCGAGAACTGAAGTTATTGACCTGACACTGGCTTCAAACAAGGCCAGCGCTTACATCGAAAATTGGCATGTATCGGACGAAATCTCTCTGTCTGACCATAATTATATATGCTTTAGGTTTAGGACGGCGGGAGAAGCCGAAACTAGACGAAGGAGAAACCCAAGACATACAAATTGGGACTCGTACAGGAGGGACCTAAAAGTAAATCTAGGGAGCCCTAAAGGTAAGCTTAATTCCATACTAGATATAGAATTTGAAGCTGATAGAATCAAGGTGGGCACCATCGGTGCATGGGTAGATAACTGCCCAGAGAAAAAGGCCTTTTGCAAAAAGGTACCATGGTGGACTCCTGAACTAGCTAAAATACGTCAGGAAACACGACAGGCCTTTAATGATGCAAAAGCCAGGAAAGATTTCTCTGACTATCATAGCATGCTGACGAGGTATAAGACGGCGGTACGCAAGGCCAAAAGAACTAGTTGGCGGCAGCATTGCACCTCCATCGAAGCTCTGCCAAATGGAATGAGGTTGTGCAAAGCAATGTCCATGACTAAGACAAACCCACTATCATCTGTAAAGGATGAGAATGGGTATCTAACGGAAACTGGACAGGACACTCTGGGCGTGATGTTTAGAACTCACTTCCCGGAATGTATACTGCGCGATAGCGATGAAGAGGAACCAGTCACAAGGGACGAGCTCACAAGGCAAACGTCCAAAAATAACTGGCTCACGGCAAAGAAAGTGGTAGATGAGAATAAACTGAAGCTTGCCATAGCGGGCTTCCAGCCTCTCAAATCCCCTGGTCCGGATGGCATCTACCCAATACTATTGCAAGAAGGGGCATCTGTTTTGATACCTCATTTGAGTAAGCTCTACAGAGCCTGCGTAGCCTTTGGGTACGTACCCAAGGCATGGAGGGAAGTCAAAGTCACTTTTATACCGAAGGTAGGTAGACCGACTTACGAAGAAGCTAAAGCTTACAGGCCAATTAGTCTATCATCCTTTCTCTTAAAAGCTCTGGAGAAACTGGTAGACAGGTACCTAAGAGAGGGACCACTTAAAATCTTCCCTCTACATAAACTACAGTGCGCCTACAGCCCTGGCAAATCTACGGAAACGGCATTGCATTATGTTGCGAGTCGAGCCGAGGCTGCGCTAGAGGGACAAGAGATCTGTGTCGGGGCTTTCCTAGACATAGAGGGAGCCTTCGACAAGACAACATTTGAGTCCATACGCATCGCTGCAAAGGAACATGGCATCAATGATACCACGTGTAACTGGATTGACTATATGCTGAGAAGCAGAATAGTCAGATCGGAACTGATGGGAGACAGACTTAGTGCAAAAACAACAAGAGGTTGTCCGCAGGGTGGAGTGCTGTCACCATTATTATGGTGCTTGGTAGTAGACTCGCTACTTACCAAGCTCAATACTGGACCATTCTACACAGTAGGCTATGCAGATGACATAGCCATAATGGTTAATGGTAAATTCCCGAACATAGTCTCTGGATTATTACAACAGGCATTGAGGATGACAGAGGAATGGTGTACAAAGAACCACCTCTCTATCAACCCAAGCAAAGCAGTCATTGTTCCATTCACGAGGAAGAGACAACTAGGAAACCTAGGAGAGCTCTCCCTCAATGGAATAAAGCTGCCCTGGTCTACCGAAGTTAAATATCTGGGTGTAACGCTTGATAAAGAACTCAGGTGGAAAACTCATGTGGAAAATATTACGACGAAAGCCCTACGAGTGTTCGGCATGTGTCGTTCCACCTACGGTAAAACTTGGGGGTTAAAGCCCAAAGTGATACGATGGCTGTACCGAACAATGATAATACCTATTATCACATACGGCAGCATAGTGTGGTGGCCCAGAACAAAGCTTGCCTCGTGCAAAGCGCCACTCACCAGATTACAAAGAACAGTGTGTCTAGGCATCACGGGCGCTTTCAGGACAACACCTACGGCAGCGATTGAGAGATACCTCAATATCCCTCCTCTGCATATGATGGTTGAATTCGAGGCAAGGAAGACATTACATCGACTTGCTGTGGCTGGACTATGGGATGCCTCTAAGCCAAGGACCAACCATACAAAGTTTGACGGGAATGAAGGCCTGGATCGGGTAACAAGCATGTTATCCGATAAAATGCAAACTATGTTTGTGTTTGAAAGGTCTTTCAAGGTCCAAATCCCTACAATAGAGGACTGGACGAAGGGAATCGATCCACCAGAACAAGACAGTCTGGTGTGGTACACTGATGGATCCAAAATGGAATCAGGTACAGGGGCGGGAATATACGCAAAAGGTTACAAATGTAGCAAAAGCCTAGGGAAAATGGCAACTGTATTCCAAGCGGAAACTTATGCCATAATAACCTGTGCTCAAGAGAATATAGATAGAGGAACCAGAGGTAAATCCATATATATTCTTAGTGACAGTCAGGCTGCAATCAAAGCCATGGCATCCTACAAAGTGGACTCCGGACTTATTCTGGATGCTGTCCAAACCCTAAACAGGCTTGGGAAGCACAACAGGGTAAGACTGATGTGGGTCCCTGGGCACAAAGGAATCCATGGCAACGAAATGGCAGATGAACTGGCAAGAGAGGGCTCAGCAAATGACTTCGTGGGTCCAGAACCATGTGTAGGCATCTCGACGTGCCTCGTAAAAGCCGCATTTAGGGAGTTTGCAGATCACAGACAGCGAACTCATTGGCTATCTAGCACCGGTCTACAACACTCCAAGAAATTCCTAGGCTCTACGTTCAAAGCCCGGGAATGCATTTGGAATATGAGCAGGGGGCAAATCCGCTACCTGCTTGGGGCCTTTACTGGGCACTTTGGAACCAACGACATGCTCATGAAGATGGGTATAACCGCGACACCCATCTGCAGGTTGTGTGGGGAACATACGGAGCGCATGGAGCACCTTCTTTGCACATGCGATGCACTGGCTGGTAAGCGAATGAGTCTCCTAGGGGCTGGATATCCAAGACCAGAAGACTATAGGCTCATATCTCCCAGTCTCGTTGTAAAATTCATGAAAAGAGTTTTCAACGAGATTGGGGAGGAGTAAGGTATCTAGGGGACCACAATAGATCCCAATGGGTCGAAGTGTCCGAGTTGTTTCTCGGCCCCTCCACAAGATAAGATAAGATAAGATAAGATTCCCCTTTAACTTGAGGGGCATCCGTGAGTCGCAAGTTATTCCCGTGAGCTGTCGCCATTTCATCCATCCCGAACTGATCCGTTGCGTTACGCTTCGGTCTACCTGGCCATCCCCTTGGACAAGCGACCGCGAACCGAGCGCGAGCGCGAGCGTACCGGAAGTCGGAGCACATCGGTATGGGTGTTCCAGCGAGAGCTAGAGGTACGGAACTGGAGAGACCGCCAAAATCGCAAAAAGTATTCGGTTTTAGTTCCGCTCAATTCAAGCCAACACTTTGTGCCTAAGATGTACTTTTAATTTTCTTCTTAATAGTCAGCCAATAGGTAGTTGTTAGCACCCACTTGCTTACAACTACCTATTGGCTTGCAGTGGGGCTGCAGTATAAGCCAAAAGCCAGTAAGCCGAGTAATACATGCTGTAACTTTGGCCATCTATGAAAACCTGTTAAAAAGATACGTCAAATTTCCTATGACCCAAGAAGAACAGTGTGTAGTTAGAGCAAAGTTTAGAAATACTCCACAGCCATTCCCAGTTGCGATTGGAGCCATAGAACATATAAAAAATATCAATTTTGGACCACCGTACATGGCTGCTTGGTAACAAATAATAAATGTTCATTATAATCTGTCTGAAACAGTTGGCCATTAGACTGCTGAAAGTACTTTCTATGTTTTATCTTTTAGGTGATGATCCTCTGGAACCATGGTTGAGGACTCCTTTAAAAAATTAACGGCGTGGGACACCGGAGTATCAATAAACAAATGCTCATTGTTCAGCCAGGAACGTCGTTGAAAGATGCTTTGGTGTGCTGAAGTCTGTTTTACGGTGTCTGTCCAACTCAATGCATGTGCAGTGTTACACAACAAGCGTATAAAATATAAATCACATGAACCGGAGGCGGCCTCACCTATGCAAATAGTGGACAATGATGGTAGTGTTCATGATGGTGGCCTAGAAGTTACAGGTACCAAATCAAATGATTTATTTTAAGGTATTAATTTAATATTTTATTATATTTATTTATATTATTATATTTTTTATTGTACACTACACAAATATATATACTTACAGGACAAAAAATCATAAAAGCAAGTGTACAATGGGCGGTCTTATCGCACAGGGCAATTTCTTAAAGTCTTATATTCTTATTAGAGTATAAGTATATATATATTTGCATAACATATATAATTTGCCCTAGACCTTTATACCTATTTCATTAGCATCTCCTAATATAATGGCTTCTAGTATCAAGTCCGACTTTTGTCGTTGTGTATCATTGTATGAATACTCCTAAAAACTTGTTTTTGTTATACAGGACTTGTGTGGTGCACTGGTTGAGCTGTTGCAGAGTGCATAAGAAGACTCAATAATACTACTTTTACATAATTTTATTGTATTGACCATCTGTGATTTAAATAAAAAACATAAAAACATTTATTATTTTTATTTATATTTAAATAAGCTATTTTATTTGCAGCCTACGCAAATAGCACCCTCGCCTCGGCTTGCATCTTGGCTGCCTCAGCATGCATCTTGGCGTCTGCCTGCACTTAAGTTGCAGCTGCCAGCATCTGTAAAAAAGTTAGATGTACTAAAAATGTCTCTTAATGCTCTAGAGTGCTATTAATAAAAAAGGTAATAGCATAGCGTCCGGGCAGTCAGTGCCAAATGTGTACTCAACACTAATTAAGGATGCTATGCGTCTCTCCACCTCCGTCAAAGGAGCAGTGATGACGTCTCGGTTGCCAGTTTGAATGATTTCCTTTTATAATTTAGCCGCCTTAGTGCAGGTACAGCTTTTTAAATCTTTCCAAACCTGTAATAGGATATCTAATGTATTCTACTAAATATAAATAAAAGAGACGTGGCTTGTACTGGCATTTAAAAACCAACTTGAGATTTAACGTCATGCACTGCTCGGGCGGCTTGGTGGATCCGTTTAGTTTGATGAGCTCCTCTGCAACCTCCTTCCAGCATGTTTCAAAATTTGCCCGTGTGGAGATATGGACGGGCTTCTAAAGTCCCCAAAAATCAGCCCCGAAGTACGCCTGAAACATTTAAGATATTCATTAAGTAAACGCCAACTACTTCGGACATAAACAAACTTTTCAATTTAGTACAAAAAAATAATAGGAGTGGAAAATTGTTGTAGGTTGTAATTACCTGACGGGCCTGCGCCTGTGTCACTGTCCTCCACCATAGAAAAACGGTTCATTTCCAGTTTTTCTATCAATTCCAATTCTATCGGATTGTCGTATTTTGTGTACAAACATACTTGACTATTGGCATTGACAGTTTGGTTCCCATGTTCAACGTCTGTGTTGCAATGAAGCGAACTATTTTCTTCTTTGTTAAGCGTATTCTTAAAAACGGTATAAGCTACTTACATGTTTCGTTGCAAAAAATTGATAACATGATAATTTTATATCTTGTCTACCAATTGGCCCTATAATATAAGATTTTTTTTCAACTGTCATAATTTTACAATAAAATCACAGCACTATGAATACGAACGTCGTTAGCGTACCGACATCGCTAAGTCAAGATAGTGACCGATTTTGCACGCTATCTCGGCTGTCAAGACTTGAGTTTATCGTTAGCGTCGTTACGGCAAGCGTATTTTGTCGGTAAAGGTGAATTTCTTTCGTAAAACGAAAGAAATTCTCGCCCGCTCTCGGTAATCTTCGGTTCGCTCGGGCGACGCACGAGAGTGGTCATATTTTGCCGTGAACTATCGCCGTCTCACGCGCCACGCGTTTTTGCTCGTATCTCGTAGAAGTTGTACGAGCTTACGCCGTGCGCTTTCGTCAACCGCACGGGGAATATTTTTTACAGCAAAAAACATCTTATTACTTGAGCAAAGAGCTTAAATTGGTTCGTCATAATTTCGTTAATATTTAATAGATCGTTAATAAGATATTATTTAAAAAAAAAAACTTAAAATCTCTTTAAAATCTGCCAGTTTAGCGCACGAGTAAACTTAAAGTACAGCCGCCTCTGCTGACCACCACGACCCGTAACTGGGTAACACGATACCCCTCATCAAGACTGCCATGTTCTGGTTTCTGACTACCCGTAACGACTCTCGAAGATTTACAATTTTTTTTGTACTTTCTGCGACACAGAGGAGTTGGTACCTATGTAACGGATGGGCACCCATCCACAGACCGATGTTTAACCTTGAAATTCGACCCGTGCGACTGTTATGACTTAGGATCTCTTCCTGTTGTACCTATGAAGGTATAGGCTTTTAACATATAAGAATATGTTTTTAACCCCCGAAGGAAAAACAGGGATGTTATAAGTTTCACATGTGTACCTGTGTGTCTGTGTATCTGTCTTTGGCAACATGGCTTCTAAACGGATCAACTTCGATTATGATTAAGTTTTATTTTAGTTTGAGTATAGTATGTTTGATGAAAATCGGTTCAGCCGTTCAAAAGTTATGGGCGTTTTACTGTTTGAATAGGGGTGTTTTCGCAAGATATCGTGTCATAATTACGTGTTTAATAGATTGTCGATCGAAGCGTGTCTACTACTAGATAAATTATGTACTCGTAGCATGAAATAAAAATGTGTCAATTTTTTTAATTTTACTTGTATCTCTATAAAAGCTATAGCGAATATATACCTTGTAGGACAATACAGGCTTGTATGTTCTGGCAATGTGCTGTTATATCGCAATAGGCGATCTTTTTTAGAACATCTTTGGGTACGAGAAAGAATCAAGGGATTGTTTGTTGATAAAATCATACAATGATAAACAAAAACATAAGGCTGTAGGTATTTCAGGCGATTTTACTCGGTAAATAGTGAGCCTCTCGTGCTTTTCTTCGCATCGCTGACAACGGTGGTGTGGAAAACATCGTAAGAAAACCCCGACTTATAGTCAACTAGCTTCTGCCACCGGCTTCGCCCGTGAAAAGTATTTTCTCATCCCAGGGGAACATTATACCGGGATGAAAAGTTGCCCCTGTGTTATTTCAGACTAGTGATAGTGGTAGGGACTCCCTTTTATGCACTTAGCCGCCCATTTGGTCCGTTGTGCGTGGGGACACTGGCATACATAGCCAGCCTCACAGTCCCGAGGATTTTTTGCGTTGAGATGCCACGGCCTCGCGTTCCAGGATTGCGTGGGCGGCTGATTCTTCGGCGTTAAAAGAGCTCCTGCAAAGAGGGCTGTCCGTGGCGCCTATGTTGAATAGATGTTTGTTTAGAAGGGTGTAGTGGGTGGGTGCGTTATTGTCCCTATAATTATTTAAAGGTTATTAGTACTCCGGCTCAGGAGTTTTTTATTAAGACGTGGGGGTAAGTTTGACAAAGCCATTTTTGACTGATGAAAAACTTCGGAGTTACATAACAAAACTCTTAAATAAATGACGGCCAATCTCTCGGGATTGCTGCAATCGCTTGCAATGAAATTTGTAAACTTTACAGCATTGCAAAACATAACATCACGCCGGTACGCTGGAAAGGATTTAAGCAGATACATACAATTCACCTTGATACACTCTCATTCCAATTATGTTCATCATCATCATGATATCAGCCGAAAGACGTCCACTGCTTGACATAGGCCTCCTCCAACGTCGCCACATTGACCGGTCCCGTGCGTCCCGCATCCAGCGGATCCCCGCCTGGTGGGAGTCCTTCCAACGCAACGTCTTCCAGTTCGTAGTCACCACTCCAGAACTTTTCTGCCCCATCGGCTTCAGCGGCATCAGCTTCTTCGGGCTATGTCGGTAATCCTATAGTTCTCTTGCGGATCTTTACATTTCTGATTCGATGCCGCAAGGATACTCCGAGCATGGCCCTCTCCATTACCCTTTTGGTGAATGTAAGCTTTCTGATGAGGCCCATTATGAGCGACCACGCTCAGAGCCATACGTCATAACTGGCAACACACACTGGTCATAGCACTGGTCGTGACTTTCGTCTTGAGACACTGATAGAAAAGAAAGAATGAAACAATTTTTAAATGCCACAAAACGACATACAAACATTACATACTGTCATATTATATTGTGGTCACTTCGGTAAGTTGGACGAGAGGATACAGCGCAACTTCTCGACAATGCCTAGCCGAGTCGGGTTCGACGGTTGACCTCTATTGTTTAAACACAATTTTTTTTTTGCCGATATATTATCAAACAATGACACAATTTATGCAAAAATAGTAGTTTATGAAACTGTTGCATGTGTTTAAAAACCGAGCCGTAGGTAAGGTTTTTAATAGTTTTCACACGAATGTTTTAATACCTAGTTATGTGCAGTTTCATACACTACTTTATCTACACTCATAAATTGGGATTGAACCTACTAAATACCTCTTTTTGTATTTTCCATGTCATAAAATCGTGATAGCATTTGTCATATACTTTTCTCGACTTTGCTGGTAATAAATTAAGAGTAATTTCCTTCGCCGCATCTAAAATATCGGGCGGAGTCATATTTTCTTCACATTCACTGATATCAGACATTTTTAAACAATAATTTAAATAACTCATGAAATTCAGTACCGTAAAACTTGCAAAACGTGTGAATGGCGCCAAAACCCAGCACATCACCGCACTGCGATCTTTGTTCGCGCGTTTTTTTTCTGCCCATTCTGTGACCTATGGAATTGTATGAAGTTGTTCGCATTGCGGTAAAGAAATCGTGCGGAAATAATACCGCAAGAAATCCGTGTATTGCCACAGAATCCACCGCACCACGGCGCGAATTTTATTCGCCCGAACATTTTGAGCTCTATGAACAGGTAGAAGGAAACAAAATTCGCGCGAATAAAAATTGCAGTGCGTGCTAAGTCTAAAGCGGGCATTGTAATAGACAATTTAGAATTGGAATCAAATCTTTTTATAATAGGTACAATAAAATGGAATTACAAATAAAATATTGAATGAAACTCCTAAGTGATTAACTTCTTGGATGTCCTGTATCGTAATAGAAAAAAATGGTTTTATAGCATTATTTTGTTAGAGAAATAGTGTTATAATAAGATTCTATTTTTAAATTTCGGTATTGTATTTATAAAGTATGCCAATTTTAACTCGTTTTGAATTGTATAATTCGAATATTACGATATGAGCGTAGATAAACACTTTTTCGATTCAATTTTCCTTGTTCTTTCAAAAGTATCTTAAAATTCTTAAATAAGGAAATAGTTAAAATTAACAGGAAAAAAGAGATTAATAAGATTAAATTCAAATAAACTATTTTTATTTTGGCTTTGTAACGTTAATAACTATGAATAGTATCGCACAAACCGTTTAGGAAACAACACCTTTTATGTAACAACGGAATATTTAGTTTAAATTGTGTACATTTGTGATCACAAAATAAACTGTACAGTGAATTTAAATAAACTGTGAACAACAAGTGACAATCGTCATGTCTAATAATATTAGCGTTCATGGCATGTCTGTCAGTGACACCACCAATCTTCAGCATAGGCAGCAGATATTAAATCTACAATTATTAATAGTACACTTCATTGTTTTTATTCTGACAATTTTCTCGTTCATATACGGAGTGACATCATGGTGCATCATAAGAAAATTCCGCAACATCAAAAACTTTGTATACCTCAATGCAATTCTAGCAAACTTCTTACTTTATACATTTTCAACGATACTCCATTACAATAACCAAAATCATTTTGAAAAACGTGACAGTTTTTGGTTGGAAATTATAACTTTCCATTTATTTGTGTACTTTTCAGTAGCGAAGAACCATTGGTTGGTTGTTGTAATCCACATGTTTTTTGTTGACTTTGTTATAGTTTTTAATGGACATGTACGACGTAGATATCTTAAAAGTAGCATTTTCGGTTGGGGTTTGTCTTTTATAACATCAGAATTATCGATTTTGGCATATAAATATCTGGCTACACCTGATTTCGATTTAGTCCTCATGTTCTTATGGAGTCTATCTTTACCTTTAATTTTAAACTGTGTCTTGTACTTTGTTATTGTATTTTCAATCTGTCGTAACTCAAGAATTCATACAGCTGCGGAGAAATGGCATCGTGTTTTCTTAGCCACGTTGATATTTATACTGAGTGATATCTTGTTGCTGACAAATTATGTCATAAAACTGATATGGCCTCGCCGAACGAGCACTGTCATATTTCTATATACGATATTTTATTACTTGAATACATTCATATTGGATGTATTTTTCGTCACTGTAAGGACTAATCGGGAGATATGGCATGAGTTTTATATTAAGAAATTGAATCAAAGGTCATTATCAGTAAGCGATAGAAATCACTATACCAATTTAGCCGCCCCGGCTCCGGTCGCTGCTGTAGTACCGGAGCGCGGGCGATAGGGTGGCTCCGTCTGCTGATTATTAACTGGTCGCTCGGCTGCTAGTTTCTACAGTATACCGTGCAGCGTATCAGCTGATATTTACGAACATTTTATTTTTTATTTACTTAGTCATACCTACATGCAAGCAGTGTATAAGTGTTCCCAATAATTTGCAAAACTGATACTAAGTTACCATTATATGTAGTTAGTTTATGTTGTATTAGTTTGTTAAAATCACATTTGTGATAAACTTTGATTGGTGAATTTTGTAGCCTCATAAAGTGTTCTGTGTTATATTGTTTTAATGTGTCTTAGGGTAAGTGCATTATTGTATTTTTTTGTTTAAAATAAAGATCTTTGAAAATGAAAACATGAAATGAATTTGCAAGGAGGAATTATTTGTGAACCTGCTGATTACTGAATACATTCTACTATCCAACTAGTAATACAAATGAGAATGTTTGTGTTCCAATTACTCAAAAATGGCTGAACGGATTTGGATGAAATTATGCACACAGATATTTCATAACCTGGATGGGACCAATGGGAACATTGTACATTATATATTATCATTATTATACTCGACATATATTATTCTCGGGATACTTAACATTTATCGGTGAACGGCGACGGCGATGGAATAAGAGGGGTGTTAGTTGTTTGGAGTTTGACGTGTGTACCTGTGTGTTTGTGTATCTGTGGCATCATATTTCCTAAACGGATGAACCGATTTTGATTTCGTTTTTTTGAAAGTTGACTTTGTTGGTGTGTGTCTATGTTTGATGAAAATTGGTTCAGCTGTCCGAAAGTTATGGCCGTTTTACTGTTTGAATCGGAGTGTTTTCGCAAGATATCATGTCATAATTACGTATTCAATAGATTGTCGATCATGTCTACTACTAAATAAATTATGTAGAATGATTTAAAAATGTATCGGGGGTTTATAATATTTTTCTCAAACATGCATGGAAATATTGACATTATTTTCGAAAACAGAACACGCGAAGTGTCGAATTTACGGACAAAGAAAATCAAATCCATAGCAGGAGCGTTTTTTGAATTTGGAACATTACAACGCTCCAGTAATATTGTTGTAAATTTTAATAAATTAAATGTATACAAAAATTATGTTTTATTTCCCTGCATTCTTTTGAGAAAAGCACTATATATGCCTCGGCGGAAATGGCAATTGCCTGTCTCGTATTAGTAAAGTCCCCGCCTACGGCTCGGCCTTCAATCTCATACTCGACCTGCAATTGTCTATTTCCCGGCCTGCAAAGGCTATAGGCTAGGATAATGTACTATTAAATTTTACTTGTATCTCAATAAAAGCTTAAATGGGCAATAAAGGCTTGTATGTTCTGACAATGGGCTGTTATATCGCAATTGGCGTTCTTTTTTAGGATTTTTTTTGGTACGAGAAAGAATCATGGGATTGTTTGTTGATAAAATCATAAAATGATAAACAAAAACATAAGGCCGTACGTATTTCAAGCTATTTACTCGGTAAATAGTGAGCATCTCGTGTCGATTGCGTACCCAAGTAGGCCGAAATAGGGGATTGTTGATCCATCAAACACCCAGTATACCTTACAAACTGGTTTATAGAAAAGCATTTTGGCGGCAAAAATACGCATCATCGTCGTCTTAGCGACCATCCTAATAACTCTACGCAGTTCGTTTTATATCAAACCATCATCTTCCTGCCCTTATTCCATGTTACTTGGGGTCGGCGCAACACGTTTTCTTCTTCCATACCATCCTGTCCCCTGTCACGCTATCACTAACTTCCTTTTCTTTCATATCACATTTTCTTCACACAGTCCATACATATTTTCTTTAGCCTTTCTCTCCCACTCAATCCATTCACATTTATTTTCATAACTCTTTTAGTAACATGCGTTTCATCACTCCTCATACCAGGACAAACGGTTTCCTTTAACCTTTCTGTTACTGGCGCCGCTTTTAAATTGCCTTTAATATACTCATTTCTCACTTTATCCATTCTCGTCACTCCACACATCCATCTCAACATTCTCATCTCTTCTACATGCAATCTCCATCTTTTTCACAGCCCAACATTCTGATTCATACACCATGACTGATCTAATCATGGACTTGTAGATTTATATCAAACCGATAAGCAAATTTTTAAAGTGAAATTGTACTGATTTCTTCGCAAATACCTATCGACGCAATGTCACTAACTTTGATGTACTAAAAATTAACACTGTTAAACATTAAACTAAATCATTTACTAATGTATAAATTTCAGTACAACCTCTCCAGACTTCAAATCCTCCAGTAACCATACAAACTTAACTTACACTTAACTACAATAACTTATAACCCTCATCCGTGATAATAGCTCTCTTGCTTATCATTGAGCTGCCGATACACGCCGACGTAATTGTTTGCGGAGGGTATCCACAATTAGAAACAATATATTATTATGGTAGGTATTTATGTTACAACATAAACTGGGATGATGGCTATCCCTGAAGACTTCGGATTGGATGCCTTTGTTGGGTTCCTAATGCTAACGATATTTGTCGAACTTTATACATGGAAGTTATTAGCTTTTACTTGTGGCTCCGCCCACTTTGTATTAGTACTTCTATCTTTATAAATTACTAGGGGAAGCCTCGCGGTTTCACCCGCGTAGTGCCCGTGCCCGTGAGATACAGGGATATAAAGTAGCCTATGTTACCCGGGGATAGTGTAGCTTTCCAACGGTGAAAGAATCTTTGAACATTTGTTGTTGTTGTAAACATTTCAACTGTCTAGCTATCACGGTACATGAGATACAGCCTGGTGACGGATGGACAGTGGAGTCTTAGTAATAGGGTCCAGTTTTTATCCTTTGGGTACGGAACCCTACAAACCACGTAGGTTTTGCAAATTGATCATTACCATACAGAAGCATACATCAAGACAACGCACAACGAGGGTTGTTCACCAAACTACCGTTCAACCCAAAAGCTAGCAAGAACATCTTAGTTATTATGACAGCACACTTCAAAACGGCCATAGTTACTCCATATTATAGACCCTACCATAGTTCTCAGCGGTTATGAAACAAGCCACGGTATTAAGTTAGTTTATGTATCGCGATAAGCCCGCATCCAATCATATGCCAAAGTTCCGGAGGGTAACTATTCAATTTTATTTCCTCCATTCAAGTGAGTAGGTAGTATTTATGGCAGTAGGACTAGCTTTGAAGATTATGTAGTTCTGATTTAGTATAGTTGTTTGTGTGGAGTTCGTGGTTAATTAATAACAGCCATATAGTTCGATCTTCATGGTTAAGCAACACTTACCGAGGTCGGTCCGTGGATGGGTGACAATATTTACACAGCAAGATTTTTCCATACCTCGACAAGTGTGTTAAGTCAGGATATCTGATATCAGGCTTGCCGAAGTATATCTATTGTGTAACCCAATTACTGGGTTGGAGATCAGATAGGCAGCCGCCCCATGAAAAATACAATCCCACCGCAATATTACCAAACCACTGCAACTCCTGAGTGCTAGAATCAACAGTGGTGACCACCAGAAAAGCGCTGAGGCAATAAAGCTCGACAAAGTCCCAGATAATGAATTTAACTATCTTGGTTACAGCAACGAAATTAATCAAAAAATAATTAAGGAGGAGTAGGAAAACAAAAACATAATTTCTACTTCCCTCCATATAAAGCAGGAGACAGAACAAACAAGGCCAATAGGCACAAAGGGTCGTTTACAACTGGGATTCTTGAGTCACTTGATATATTTTCGGAGTCTTTCGAAGATCTTATGTGTTATTTCTTCAAGTGTCAATTAGCAGACACAATAGAAATTATCATTGTTTTAATCTGATTCGGCAATATGGACAGCTAAGAGCTAATACTCCAAGCATTTCAGTTAGGTATCTTCTCGGTATCGGTATCGGCGCAAGACGATTCGTGATGACACTTGAAAACAGCTTGTAGACATGGCTAAGAAATAAGATGAACCTTTACGTAAATAAAATTGTATGAGTAAGGTTATACAATTTACGGATTGTTCTACACATTGACTTTTTCCAATTTAATAATGTAGAAATAGAAAAAGGGTGACTTAATGTAGAATATATAGCAAAAATAGTAAGATAATGTAGTACACCTTTTATTCCTTTGCCGAGACAACGAGATTATTGAAGAAAGGTTCTTCAAGACTTTACTAGCAACGTGACTTTTGTAAACTCTGGCTTATATTTTGAAATGCGGATATTACTTATGGTAATTATTTTCAGCTCACACACACATACATAGCTCATACATTGTTTATTTTCTCTAGTGGGTCAAATCTCTTCTTGTCGGTGATGGTTACCAATACCCCGGCAAATAGCTTCGTCGAAGTAAAATCTTATAATGCATAGGTCTCATAAATTAACATAACGATCGCCCATAGGATAATCTTTACCTAAGTGTTTCCAAAATATAATTTAATTTCGGCCAGCTGTTTGCAACGGATGATGTTCATATTATGAGGTACCAGAAATAAAAATATTCATTAAAAAATCTTTTTCAAAACAAGCTTTTTTTCTTTCATTTCTTTTCATTCTTCTTGGCAAACACTTTTATTTTATTTATTTATTTATTGAGCAAGGCACACCAACGACTCATTTACAAATTAATATCAGAAAATAACATTCAGAAAAGATCCTGTGTAAGCAAGTCACTTACAGGCATGCACATCATTATCATAATAAGCCGCATAAAATAAAATAAGAATTTAAACAAACATAAAGTGAAATCAAAGAAAATTAAATTTAAATATACATGTCGCTGATTAAATACCTACCTACCGATACCTATATCATGGAAGGGCACAAAAAATAACTAGTCCGCTATCTTGTGCCGTCCGCCATATTAGATTTAGAATGTCGGCACTTAGCTAAACATGCATTGTCATCCAAACTAAACGTGTACGTAAAATTTAATTTTAATCTGTGGAGGACAACTGCTTTCAAATTTAGTTGCAAGATTTGAACCGAACACACTTATATATACGTACATACATACATTGCAAGTTAAATAAGAGCTTGTAAAAAAAGAGACAACTTTATTTAAAACTGAACCACTGAATCGTGACCGACATAAGGAATGGAAGGAGGCCCAGCAGTGCGACAATTCGGGCTTGTCTTATTAAGAAAATATAATATAAACATACAAATATAACAACTGTGTATATATTGTTCAAATCACCAGTGCGCGCGGCGCCATGTGTGTGTGCGCTTGTAATAATATATTATGCATTTGTGTGGCAGTGACGCGGTAGTCGTTGTCCGAGCAAACAACCAACCACACAGTCTTACCCACACATAGCGCCGTGCGCAAACATGAGTTGAAATATACGTCTGTTATGTTTAAATCAATCACGCCTCAACGGTTAAACAGATTTGTATGAAAATTGGCACCCGGGTAGATATCCTCTGGCTGAATATTCCTTGAGAAACCTATATACCGCTTCCACGTACCCACACGCCTTAAGGCACAGCACAAAAGTAAAGATAGCACGGACCTGCTTTAACACTATCGTCTAAAAGACTAGTAATCCACATTTCTTAGCAGTACTTACCCGCCTCGAATAATAAGCAGCACTCTGTAATTTTCTTTTCATTGCAATGTGAGAATAAAATACTGAAGTTAGGTGTCCTAAGCTAGCTTTTACTGGTGGATATAAATTAAGTTTATCTTTATTTGAACACAAAAGCTTTGACATGCTGTTATAGTATACTAGAGGACGCCTCGCGGTTTCACTCGCGTAATTCCCGTTCCCGTGGGAATACAGGGATAAAAAGTAGCCTATGTCACCCGGGGATAGAGTAGCTTCCCAACGGTGAAAGAATTTTTGAAATCGGTCCAGTTGTTTTGGAGCCTATTCGGTACAAACTTCGGTACAATACTTTTTATCCCTGTATTCCCACGGGAACGGGAACTACGCGGGTGAAACCGCGAGGCGTCCTCTAGTAGTAGATAATTTAGACACGGACTAAGCTTGTCGGGAATTCAGGGCAGCAAAACCAACCAAAGCTTCTCAAGCCAGTATGCAAATAAGCAAGAAAAATTTTTGGACTCATCTGATAGTTTGTTCTCTTGAACAGTATTGTTTTAGTTTCGAGTCAGGATGAAGGGTGGGGCAGGCTGCCCCATCTGTCCCACCGAGGGTACGCCCATGATGTGATCTGTCTTTTCACCTTGATTAACCGCTCAATTCATGTATCCACACTTCGCCTAAATTTCCATCGTGGGTGATTTACAGAATATCTCTACAGTTTTTTTTCCTAGCCTGTTCTTTCCCACCCGTGAGCCTCCATCTACACCATCCAACCGTGGGCTCGTCCCACGCTTTCTCCTTTTGGCAAAATCTGTCTAGTTCGTCCCGCCGTCTCTTTCGTGGTGTACCACGATTCCTTCTCACTATCTTAGGATACCAGCTCTGTGCTACTTTGGACCACAGTTGGTCGGCGTATGGCTTCTTCTTCTTCTTTCCCTTATTATCCCATTTTACTTGGGATCAGCACAACACGTTTTCCTCTTCCATACCGTCCTGTCCCCCGTCATGCTGTCACTGACTCCCTTTTCTTTCATGCTTTGGCCTTCCCCTCCCTCTCCATCCATCCACATTTATATTCATAACTCTTTTAGTAAAATCCATTTCATCGCTCCTTATCACATGACTATATCAGGGCAAACGGTTTCCTTTCAACTTTTCAGTCACTGGCGCCACTTTCAAACTTCCTCTAATATACTCATTTCTCACTTAGCCATTCTCGTCACTCCACACATCCGTCTCAACATGAGAATGTCTGCTACATGCAATCTCTTTTCAACCATCTCTTTCACAGCCCAACATTGTCGGCGTATGGCTTATTAAAATTTTATTATATCAAACCTGTATCGCTCGAAGGCTAAGGCAGGTTTATTAGAGAACTGGTATGAAGACCTGAAAGACCTATAAAGGGTTTTTCATCTGCATTAAGTTTTCAGGGTAATCATCATCAAGAGAGAAAAATAACAACAATTTGAAAACCGTAAGTTTATTTAATAATCCAACGATCATAATATTAATCACATAATTCACATAGTTTCTTCTTAAAAATAACTTTCTGAGATTCGAGTGTCCTGAAGGCGTTTTTAAAATAAAACAGGTTTATATTCATTAATCTAGATATGATATTATGATACTTATATTTGAAGATATGCATGATATTCTTAATTATTTTAAGAATGATTTTCAATTAACATTCATATTTACAAAAAAAAGAGCAGGGTTTAGTTATTTTTAGAAATGCATAAATTAATTTGATAAAAACGCCTTCCAGAAGGCAATCTCGACAATTTACAAATATTTAAATTGATATGGAAGAGTTCGTCTATAAATTCTATAAGTACCTTAATAACTATTAATAATTGTTGGCATCCTTTGAATTTACAATTTATTTATAGTCTTTGGAATATTTATTTACATATCACTCTGGATCTGATCCTGATGCTATCTCTCCGGAATCTGAAACAAAGGAGTAAATTATTTTAAGAGTCTTGAGAGGTTCCGATCATGATGCGAAAAAAGTGGTTTCTTCAGCATTTAGACCAAACATTTTTGGAACAGCATATACAATTATTTGAATTGATTACGGCAAAAAAAAATTCTGTTTTAGTGTGGCTGTGTATTTACGTATATTGTAGTTGATAAAAGTTGAAATCGGGCGCAAACTAAATACTTTCTGTCGCTTTTTCTCACCCTGTAACTAACAGCTTCCAACTTCTTTCAAGGACTACTATTTGATTCAAAATACATAAAACCAAGTGAGCAAAGCCAACAACAAATAAATTCCAAATTAGCTAAATAGTTGGAAAGGGTTAACCCATTTACAAATTAAACCAATGTTGTTGGAACAACAGAACTGGCGTAAATACAGCGGCGTATTAGTTTCGAGGGACTACAGTGGCAAACAATAGCTTTTGCAGATTTGAAGGCAATAACATTAAATATTTATTGAAACTTTGGTCTACTGTTAATTTTGGTGAAGGGAAGATTGGTTAACAGTTTAAATGATTCTGCTGATGAGCAGTTTCTTTTTGTCGGTTGGGTTATTATTTAATGTAAGTATAAAACTTTTTAACAAAAAGAAATTATCGACTTCTAAAGCAAGTCTATGTCTTACACCCATGTCATACTTTTATAAGAAGTTCTACTGGCCATCTGTGGTATTCTTTATCAGTAGGTAATGAAAATACCAAAATCGCTAATGTCTGCCTATAATACTTAATGAGTTCCCTCAATCTCCATGTGATTCCGTCTTCAGATTCTGTCTCGGTGACAATGGGACCACCTCGAGAGTATACTCTTTCAACCAATCTTTTTTTGCAAACCCGTCCACATATATAACGGTGTTATGCCCGAACATACATTCTATTTTTTATAAAAATCTAAATTGAGAACCTTCTCCGATTTGAGAAGTCGCTTAAAAATGGTTGATACTCTAACTTATGAACTAGGTAACCTTTTAAAAATAATAAAGCTATAAGACTAAAGTCCTCTTGCGCCACCGTAGGTTATTTCATAACTTCGAGTTAGTAGTTAATTCGGCCAATTGAATTGTGTATGACATATTTTTATTTAACCTCGTGTCAGCAACTAAATCTGAGTAAAGTTATTGGCGCAATTAGGCCTAAGCCAATTACTGATTTATTATTATAACCTTGCTGGATGTCTGATGTTTTCTCCACGACATGGCCAGCTATTCTGTCTCTATTCTAGTTAACCTACTTCATTACATGAGAAGAGAAATAATGTCTCTAACCATCACTCATCCCAGAAAATATTATCTGTTACCATTTTTTATTTCAGGTAATAGTGTATTTTACCATCTCTCATCTCTAAAAATAGTGTCTCTTACCATCTCTTATCTGAGGATGTATTATCTCATAACATCCTTATCAGAGCAAAAGTGTTTCTTAACATCTCAGGCAATAGTGTCTCATAACATATCTAATCTCTAGAAATAGTGCCCCTTATCTGAGGAAGTAATATATCTTAACATCCTTATCTGAGGAAATAATATCTCTTACCATCTCAAATCTCAGGAAATAGTGTCTCATATCAGGAAGTAATGTTTCTTGCCATCTCACATCCCAGGAAGTAGTGGCTCTTACCATCTTTCATCTCAGGATGTAGTAGCTCTTACCATCTTTCATCTCAGGAAGTACCGTTTCTTACCATCTTTCATATAAGGAATAAGTGTTTCTTACAATCTCTTATTTCAGTAAATAGTGTCTCTTCCTTCTCACTTTTCAGAAACTAGTGTAAATAATAGTGTAATAAATTTATTTTTCTTTATTTTCTGGCAGTAATGTCTCTTACCATATTCTCAGCAGTAGCAGGGGGGCTGTACGCTGACTTGTGGGGCTCACTGCTGGCCTGCCGGATGCTGTAGCTCTTGTTGTCGCTTGACTCCAGCACCACCCGAGGAGGCTCGTTATCTGGACAAGAATTAAGATTCTGATTATAATATAATTTCCAGAAGCTATATTTACGAATAGATAAACCTTTGATAGGATAGGCTCCTCACAAGGTAGACCGGAGTAAAATTCGCGGGATCCAAGCCATCTTATTGTCATCGACAGCTTGAATAATTAACTTTTGACACTGACAATAATTATTCCTTTGCTTGGGGCAGTACGTTTTGGGTAGGCAACCTTAGCTGTATTGAGAAGAAAGTTATTTGAGATACTGATACACAGATACAGTACAGATACAGTACAGATACAGTACAGATACAGTACAGATACAGTACAGATACAGTACAGATACAGTACAGATACAGTACAGATACAGTACAGATACAGTACAGATACAGTACAGATACAGTACAGATACAGTACAGATACAGTACAGATACAGTACAGATACAGTACAGATACAGTACAGATACAGTACAGATACAGTACAGATACAGTACAGATACAGTACAGATACAGTACAGATACAGTACAGATACAGTACAGATACAGTACAGATACAGTACAGATACAGTACAGATACAGTACAGATACAGTACAGATACAGTACAGATACAGTACAGATACAGTACAGATACAGTACAGATACAGTACAGATACAGTACAGATACAGTACAGATACAGTACAGATACAGTACAGATACAGTACAGATACAGTACAGATACAGTACAGATACAGTACAGATACAGTACAGATACAGTACAGATACAGTACAGATACAGTACAGATACAGTACAGATACAGTACAGATACAGTTGTTTGAGATACAGTTTGATTTTATCGACAAGTCATATAAATCTGATAGTTTCAGTCCAGACATATCTTCAAAGCACTTAAATTGAGTCCATTCATTATTGTACACAAAAATTAAAAACAGTTAAAAAAAACGGTAGGACAGCTTATATACATAGGCGAGCTGGCGAGGGTTGGCCTGAAGAAAACAGATTAAGTAGATAAATCGATTACATGCCGGTGAGACAGGGAATAGATTCCTTACTTGCTTTGAAGGAGCGTAAAGGTTTTTGCCATACTTACCAGCCTTAGGGTTCAGTATATCTGGCTTGGTCTCCAGCTTATCTGCAGGTGCAGGATACGCGATGAGGAATCTCCTTCCCTGGGCATCCACTTGGACTACGCTCTGTGAGGGTCGCTTACTGCTGGTCGTGGTTTCCCCTCGCCTATTAAAAAAAATAAAGATTTAATTAACAGTGAATGGTCAAGTAATATCTACTTGAGGAGTTCGTGGCAAAATAATAACAGGCACACGTTATGATCATCGAGGTTAAGCAACGCTTGCCGAGTTCGCTCCGTGGATGGACCATCTATTACTTACTCCTCCGTGCCTAGAAACTCGTTAAGCTATTGGTATCGGTTGTCATTTATAGATAATTGTCAGTCGTTACGGGAAGTCAAAAACCAGGAAATCTTACACGTGTCTTGCACAGTCTTGTCTTGATAGTTCATCCTCTGCCTAGCCTTTTCCCAACTATATTGGGGTCGGCTTCCAGTCTAACCGGATTTAGCTGAGTACCAGTGTTTTATATGGACTGACTGCCTATCTGACCTCCACAACCCAGTAACTGGGTAATACGATACCTCTTGGCTAGACTGGTGTCAGATCTCAGGCTCCTGACTACCGGTAACGACTGTCAAAGATCTTCAAATGACAGCCGGGACCAACGGCTTAACGTGCTTTCCGAGGCACGGCGGAAACTCGCTATGTAAAGATGGTCACCCATTCACGGACCGACATCGGCAAGCGTTGCTTAACCTTGAAGATCTACCCGTGCAGCTGTGATTATTTAGCCACGAGATGTCACATGTCTTTGAATTTTTCGTTCTAAGACATGCCGGTTTCCTCATGATGTTTTCATTTACCGTTTTGAGAGCAGTGGTGGTGAGATAGACAGTTGTATCATGTAAAATACTGCCGGTTATACTGGAAGTCGAACGCAAACCAAGTTGGTGAAAGGCTAGGTAGACTGATTGTTCAACAGTGGACAATGCTCCACAAAAATAGGTAATATAGGATAAAGTCCATATACGAGACACCATCATCAGCCTTTTAATGTCCCCACTGCTGGGACACAGGCCACGCTCGGCTCTGTGAAGAGATAATGGGCCGTAATCCACCACGCGGGCCCAGTGTGGGTTGGTGGACCAATGCGGGTTGGTTGATAAACCTACTTATTATGTACAAAACGGAACACTATAAAATACATAATCTTTGAAGTTATAAATGTGTATCATAATATTATTAGTATGCAAGCTGGGAAGAAACCATACATTGTATAACATACAAATTATCTATTACATATTAATACAATACCATTGTTTTGTTGATAACTATGGTATATAATTAATGCGTTTTGTGTAGTAAATAACTTCCATGTTCAACTGTTTATAGGTAAATTAATTGTAATATAATCTAATTGTGTCGTGTATTTCGATATTCGCGATAAGAGAGGGTATAGAGCCTCATAGAATCAGCGAATTATTGTTGGAGATAAGTAAGATTTGAAAAGAGTATCCTTAAATGGTTAGAATGTCAATATGTCTAGACTAAAGCTGGCCGCATACGTATATTTTCCGCGTTCGATTTCCGAATACAGACTCGGAATTCCGTAAATCTAGCGCAGACGTTAGTTTTTTCCTGTTTGGCAATTTCACGAACGCGCGTGCTGGCATTCGATACGTACGTACGGAAAGTTTTCCGTTCAAAAAAATGGACGTGTGCAGCAGTCAATGTATTATTATTAGCGTACGATGCATTCGGGTCTCTGAATAGGGAAAACTAATTCGAAAATCGAACGCGGAAAACGTACGTATGCGGCCAGCCTAAAGCCTCTGACAACCAAGAGAAAAGAAATATTAGCAAAACGTCTAAAATGTTTGGGCACGTCAAACGTTATCGACATGTAACGTGATCAAACCATTACATTTTGGCATTTCATCTGACAATTGTCTAGAGCGTCTTAGTTGACATGGCAATAACGCATGTCAATCCCATACACCCCATCACCAATAGAATTTCGCTATTTCTTGAGTTACTGGTTACGAAAAGTTAGCACCTTTGCCTTGCTATAATCTTGAATAGAGGTCCTACTTAACTTTACCCATAGATAACTTCTAATGAATGCAAATACCTAAACCTTATCCCGACCACAAGTTCTCCAGGTTTCCTAAATACTGTTTAAGACAATAGCGACCTCTGCCTACCTAACTATTAAGCGTACGGTCGGCATAGAACTTGACTGGAACGATCTGGCTAAGAGCCAAGGAAGGCATTTACGGAGACCTTATCTTAAATAACAATTGAGTAATAATAAGGCTGTTTAAACACATCTTGGTGGCTTTGTAGCTGTTGCAGGGATGATGCAGAGATCTAGTTCTTAGGATAGGTAGTTTATGCTGACAAATTAAATAAATATATTTTTTTACATACGTTTCATACACTTTAAGAATCAAGGCACAAAAAACTTTATCAAACATTAGGAAATATGGTCAAACAATGCCCTGACGCGTCGTTCGCAAACCATGTGTGCATAAGCTATTGTTATTGTAGTGTCTGTTAATTGAAAAACTTATATTAAAAATCACAGCACTTGGAATAATAATTTTGATGATTTCTTCGAGGATTGATGGGTGAATTTTTTCGCCGTCACATACTGTTTTGGCTGTCAAAATGACATCAGTACTTGCTGTGTTGATTTAGTTGTCTATGAGCTATCTACTAGTGATGTTATATTGTGTGTAGTGCTTGTCCTTTTTAAGGTATAAGTAAGTGACCATATTTACTGTCTGTCCATATTAACCTCCTGTATCCTATTGAACCTTGACTAAAGACAAATGATACTTTTTATACCTGATGTTCCTACGTACCCTTGAGTTACTTTTCGACTTTCATGAGGGCGAAGTCGCTGGCAGAGCTTAGTTCTGGATACTAAAGGGACGTGATTATTGTAGACTCACAAAATCTAGACGACGCGACACTTGCATGGATTTTTAACGCCTGATATAAATATCATAGCAATCAACATTTCCTTAACAATATGCTAAGTATTTTTTCCAACACCTGCATCACACTGAACTAAGAGGAAATAATTGCATTCCTACCAATAAATTTAAATGTTTAGACAGTTTTTAATATTGGGTTGGGTCTTATATGAAATTTGAAGATCGTTATCATAACTACGAAAACAAAACCCAAAGAAAAACGAATTTGAAAAAAGAATAACATTCCTGAAATATAAAGTTTATTTGATCCATTGAGTTAAATGTACTACGTACTAGAGAAGCAATTTCAAACAAAAGATGCATAATACTGCCAGGGGGTAGGGGCAAGCAGGGGGAGAGGGGGTTATGTTCTCACAGATAAACAATCAATGCGCGCAGATGAACTTTTTCTTACTCTTTGACATTTACGCAAACATGGCCGCCCGCCCGCCTCCGCGGTGACGCGACGTCACGAGATAAAATAAATTGATAAAATATAATTAAATTAATTGTGTTTTCAACTTACTGTTGAAAACTCATTACTTGATTTTTATTTATATTTATCGAGTTGTTTGATCAGTATCTCAATACACACGAAGGCATTTTATAAGAAACAAAACTTAGTACTCAAACGTGTCACGTTGCAGCCAGCGCTTGCTACAGACTAAGTGAGCTGGAGTGCGCGCGCTCTAATGGGTGCTACAAACAATTGAATTGAGTCTTCTCTAGTACGTAGTACATTTAACTTAATGATTTGATCTTAGAAATTCTAGTAAATCTGTCACAGTTCGAAGTAACCAGTTTCATAAAACGGCAATTTCATAGATAACACCCAATATTAAACCAAACCCCCACTGATTTTCAGAAGACATAGGTGTAAGTAGTAACTATCTAGCTCTTATAAGACTAAATGGCACATAAGTTGGCTATATTCCATTGAAGCAAACATCTAACTACATCTTAGCCTCATAAAGGTGTCTCCTACGACCTCTTATGGAGCCAATAAATAATAAGTTTTGACAAACAGTTTGAAAGTTTATACTAAGTTGCGTTCGGGAACTTACCTATGCATGTGTTTGAGTAGAACTATTGGACCTACCTGAGATGAGATATCTTTGCTTTAAATTGGAAATGTAGGTGCTGGTGTACTGGTGGTTTGTATTGGAACTTATTAGCATGACATTTTTAGTTTTTAACAGACTTCCCAAAAAGGAGGAGGTTCTATGTTCGGCTGTATGTCTGTTGTCGAAAAAATAAGAAACAAAAACAGAAACACCGACTGTCGAAATTTAAGTGATTTCTCACTTTATAGTGTTTTTATTTGGAAGTGAATTGTATTTTTTTGTAAATAGCTTTTTGTTTAATGATATTCAAATAAAAATATGGCAAATATGTAGTTATTAATAGCAGTAAAATGTATTAACCACACACTCCGGACGATTAACCACACACACCGCACCACAGCTAATGAATTGTATTTCTTTCTTTTTTCCCCATGAAACTATAGTGTTAAGTATTACGTGCTTGTCGAGGCTTTTAAAGCCCGAGTAACAATTTCAAATTAGGATATTTATAGAAAGGATCTCAACGAATCGTCATGTGACGACGTGATTTTTTAGTTATATGTATAAAAAAAGAACAAAATCAATAATCATTTAAAAAAAAATAGAAACTCTCCTGTCGCAGATCAGCTGGAAGAAATTTGTAATGAAATAAGCTGTACCTTTGTGCTCTTTAATCTGTATTATTTCTTTTCTCTGTAATATGTTTTTGTGTGTACTTAAATAAATAATTTTGACCTGAAGTGACACTTACTTCCTCACAGCAAGAACAACGATGGCGCCTGCCGCTGTCAGTATAGCAGCAAGTCCCGCGAATGCAGCCGCTGTAGGAAACTTTGTCTCCGCTCGAGTTGTACTTTCTGTGCCAAAGGAAAAACATAGTTATTAGCTTACTTTATAATCTAATTGTAATTAGGAACTAGGAATTTATAATTAAATTTGTCTGCAAGAGAACCAGGATTACTGACATAGCCAGAAGAATTGCCAAACTTGAGTCACGCAAGAGCTCGCAGAACGGATGGCCGATGGGGCAGAAAAGTTCTAGAGTGGCGACCGCGAACCGGAAGATGTTCCGTTGGAAGGCCTCCCATTAGGTGGACCGATGACCTGTATATGTGCACATGTGTGTGCACAAATACAGATGCACTCACTTTCATAATCCGATGAAACGGCAATCCACCACAATCGGAGAGAGATCAGATCAGAAGCAGGACCAATGGAATAATCTGCCATGTGCCCGTAATTACCGAAACAGTAGAAAAGCCATTGTGTCTCGCATAGTCTTAAGATTGAGTATGGAATGTTGAGATGTATGTGCGAAGTGACTAGAATGGTTAAAGTGAAAAATAAGTGTAGTAGAGTTTAACAGTTTGAAATTAGCGCCAGTAACATTAAAGTTGAAAGGAATTCGTTTGTCCTGGTATGGTCTTGTGATGAGGAGGGGTGAAATGCTTTTAATGAAAAAAGAGTTTTGAATATAAATGTGGGTAGAAGGAGAGGGAGAGGAAGGCCAAAGAAAATATGGATGGACTGTGTGAGAAGTTACATGAAAGAAAAGGGAGTCAGTGATAGAGTGACGGGGGACAGGATGGTATGGAAGAAGAAAACGTGTTGAGCCAACTCCGAGTAACATGTGATAAGGGCAAGAAGAGGCAGAAGACAGTATTTGTCAATACTGTCTTCTCTTCTGGTAAAAGAAAATACATTAATTTTGTACATATCTACTTTATGAAGTGTAAGTTTAGTACAACCTAGCAAAATGTGGGTAAAATATGGGGATAATTATATTTAGTCCTTCAGTGAGATTATCAAGAAATATTGGACCCGTATTTTTGCTGTATCAAATAAATAAAAATTTATAAAGATAGAGCGCAACAAAGCTCGGTAGTGGGGGCTTGTGACGTCAGTTTGACAGTATAAAGTGTAGCACACCGTGATGTCACACGATATTTCAAACCACTGTATCGTAGTAATTTTTTGTTTACGTTTAAAAAGATAAAATAGATATTATTCAGACTAAATAGATATTTTTGTAAACATCCCTATTGCAAAGATGCGTAGTGAAACAAACGCTGATCAAACAATCACCCAAAAACACAAACGGCTCTTTTACATAACGAAAAAAAATAAAAAAAGTCTGTTCTATTGCCGACAAAATCGCAGTTGAACTACACTACACTAAATATTGCTAGAATCCAGTTTGCTGTTCGCCTGCTTTCATTTGCATATCGGTTAAATTCGATTGTCGAGTTCAATTGCTGTTGTTCAAAAGGTGAAATGTTACTCAAACAATTGTTAGTTTATATTGTCAACAATCACACTAATATTATTAAAGCGAAAGTTTGTGAGTGTATGAGTGTGTGTGTTTGTATGTTTGTTACTTCTTCACGCTGGACGGATCTGGATGAAATTTGGCAAAGAGATAGATTATAGTTAGGATAAGCACATAGGGTACTTTTTATCCCGGGAATATGTTCCCTCGGGATAATTTTTGAGTTTAACGCGGCCGAAGCCGCTGGCAGAAGCTAGTTCCTATATATATGTCATCCCAGACGACACATAATATCACGCCGGAATTCCCCGAAGGGTTGGGCAGGGAAGAACCTACAGTACAATCACATTTCGCCATGTTATGTTATGTTTAAGTCTCGTGGCTAAATAATAACAGCCGCACTGGTCGATCATCAAGGTTAAGCATCGCTTGACGAGGTCGTTCTGTGGATGCGTGACCATTTAAACATACCGAGTTTCCTCCGTGCCTCGGAAAACACGTTCAGCCGTTGGTCCCGGCTGTCATTTGAAGATCTTTGACAGTCGTTACGGGTAGTCGTCTTGAGATCTGACACCAGTCTTGCCAAGGGGTATCGTGTTACTGGATTGTGGAGGTCAGATAGGCAGTCACTCCATGCAAAAAACTGGCACTTAACTGCATCCGGTAAGGCTGGATATTGAACCCAATATAGCAAAAAAGTTCATAAGTATCTTAGGAACAAACAATAATTGAAATGAAATATTTTCCTAGGTGCAAATGTCCAAATTGACCTCATTCGAGCAACATAACGTAAATCTCGATCTGCAATCGCAATCGGTAGCAATGAACGACAGATATTGACATTTTGACGTTTTTGATATATTTGCTGCAAAATATGCCAAAAAACATTGGAAAGTGTTGCATCCGCTTTATAATGCAAAACAATGTTTTGGGCAAAGGGAATGAACTAAATAAATAAAACTACAAACGTCAAAATTATGAAAGAACTGACGCAAAGACGAAAGGAGTAGAAAGAGGTTTTTCAACGTTTGATGTAGCTTAAAAATAGGTGAAGAAGAAAGATGGCTCAAAAATAGATTTATGCCCGATTACAAAAGAAACCAATTTTGTTGCAGTAGTAGATATCTTTGGAGAGACGAATAGCTGTTGTGTTAAAAGAGAGCTTTTATGGTTGGATATGTATCTATTTATACAACCAATACAGTACCGTTGTCACTGCTACATAATTATTATAATATTCAAAACATAATACAACATTTTCTCAAACTCGATGCACCGTATTAAGGACTGCATATGTGACGTGGTTGGTTTTCATTATATCTTTGTGGTCACCAGCAAGCTGTGCTTGCTGATTAGGATTGCTCTGATTGGTGCGACTTGGTAACTGATGCTCCACAAGGCGGTATACTCTCTCCTCTTTATTCCCTTTATTTATAAATTCCATTACTGTTATCCTCAAATGTTCTTCATTCATCATGTGTACGCTGATGACTTGCAACTTTACGCTCAATCAGACATTGCCAACCTTGACAATTGCATTTCATTACGGGAAATGTCAGGCCATCCTCATTGGTAGTTCGTACTATTTGAGAAGTGTGAACACTGCCCAACTTATGCCACTGATGTACGAGAACTCCATCAATTCTCTTTCACCCCATGTAAAAGATTTAGGTCTGTACATTGACGACAGTTTTAGTTGGAATAAACACGTGGCTCAGGTGAGCCAGAAAGTCGTGTTCTCGCTGCGGTCTCTCTATAGATTCAAGCATTTCCTCTCATCCAGCACCAAAATCACTTTGGTCTAGTCACTTGTGCTTCCCATTATCGACTACACTGATGTGTGTTATCCTGATCGAAGTCGATCCGTTTTATATAGAAGTTGTAGAAATGGATCGACTTCTCAACAATTGTATTCGCTTTGTTTTACGCCTTCGTAAATACGATCACATTTCTTCCTACCGTTCTCATTTTAAATGGCTGCCTATCCACCTCAGGAGGTCCCTCAGATCTCTCTGCTTGCTCTTCACTATTATTAACGATCCTTGTGCTCCCGATTATCCAAAAACTTATTTCAAGGTGTTGGGCAGTTCTCACAGTCGTAACCTTCGAGCTATGAAAAATCTACTCTTTCAAATTCCTTCACACCGCACCGGTTTTATATCCAATTCATAAATTTTCTCTAAAATAAAGCTCTGGAACGCCTACCCTTTGGCATTAAAAAAGCTGAAAGCAAAAATTCACTTTTAAACGAAAAGTTCGTAACCACTATTATATATATAATATATTTATTAACGTTCAAAAGTGCCGCTTATTAACGTTCAAAAGTGCCGCTATTAACGTTCAAAAGTGCCGCTTGGTGGCCTAGTTGAAATAAAATATCTTTGTCTTTGACTATTTAAGTCAGACTTAATAATAACGTCTAGTCATAGTAATTATTAATAGGTTTCTCGTTTTTTTTATTGGTATTTGTTGAAGTATTTATTGGTCTATTTTATTTGTATATGTGTATTATTATTATATATATGTAAGTATATACATTTTCATATCCTTACACAACGTTGTCCTATTTAACCCAGAGATTGACTGGTAGAGAATAATAAATTTATTTATATAATTATCTTCCAGGTATAATTATATATATTATTATGTACTTCTTGTATGTATGACTATTACAACCGCGTCTTTGTTTGTTTCATATTCATGCCGATAAGTGCAACACCATACAAAATCTCCTTGTTATGCAAGATGATAATACTTATAATAAACAGGAAAATATATAAGTAATAATTGAATTCAGTTATTTCGTTAGTAGTGTTATTATTTCATTGACTGTCTCGGAACACACCTGTTTTGAAAAAGAAATCAACAGGTGAAAGTGTTTTTACAAACCAACTTACAAAAATAAAGTCATTTATCTTTTAACTGCGTATTGATCATAAATAAATACTAAAACAAAAACAATACTGAAAGTGTACTATTAAAAAACCTTTCGAACTTTTCGCAACTCAAATTGATTCAAACTAAACTGTTAAAGTGATAGTCAATGAATCACCATTATCATCATTATTATCTATCTCACCCTTCTAGATTCAAATTCTGTCGGATTCCATTCTAACCAAGTGCAGCTGATCGCAAGTATATATGACTTTTAATATATTACTACTTACTTAATATATTACTTACTATAGATTCAGACCCACATTCATCACATGTGAATTAGACTACATACACAAAACCACCGGTAAACGTTAGTTCGGTTCTATAGCTGTAATTAGACGACCATGCTGTTAACGCGCGTTTACAGCTGAACAGACTATTCCATCAGGCGTTTAAAGCGCGTTTTATTATTATGACCGACCGTCTGAACTTAGCTTGCTTGGGCTTAGATAGCTTCAGGGACCTGAAATGTTCTATTTTGGAGATTTTCAACATTACTACGAATATGTACTTCTAACCGTATTGTTTAAATACCATTATTTTTTTTGCCGATATTAATTTATCAAACTATGACACAATTTATGCAAAAAACCCTTCTCTGATTAAATTTTTCCTTGTTCTATTAAAAGTATTTTATTTTAAACAAGGCAATAGATAAGATTAACAGGTAAATATAAGATTAAATTAAATAAAATATTTTTATTTTGGCTTTGTACCGTTAATAATTATGAATAGTATTTGCATAGATCGTTTGGGAAACAATACCTTTTAGAAACGACGGAATATTTAGTTTAAATAGTGAGAATTTGTGATCACAAAATAAACTGTACAGTGAACCAAGTGTGCATCGTCATGACTAATAATACTAGCGTTCATGGCATGTCTGTCAGTGACACCACCAATCTTCAGTATTGGCAGCAGATATTAACTCTACAATTAATAGTACACTTCACTGTTTGTGTGCTGACACTTTTCTCGTTCATATACGGAGTGACATCATGGTTCATCATAAGAAAATTCCGCAACATCAAAAACTTTGTATACCTCAACGCAATTCTAGCAAACATCTTACTTTATACATTTTCGACGATACTGCATTACAATAACCAAAATCATTTTGAAAAACGTGACAGCTTTTGGTGGGAAATTATAACTTTCCATTTATTTGTGTACTTTTCAGTAGCGAAGAACCATTGGTTGGTTGTTGTAATCCACATGTTATACGTTGATATTGTTAAAGTTTTTAATGGACATATACGACGGAGATATCTTAAAAGTTGCCTTTTCGCTTGGGGTTTGTCTTTTATAACATCAGAATTATCGATTCTTGCATATAAATATCTGGCTACACCTGATGTCGATTTAGTCCTCATGTTCTTATGGAATCTAACTTTACCTTTAATTTTAAACTGTGTCTTGTACTTTGTAATTGTATTTTCAATCTGTCGTAGCTTTAAATCAAGCGTACATACAGCTGCGGACAACTGGCGTCATATTTTCTTAGCCACGTTGATATTTATACTGAGTGATATCTTGTTGCTGACAAATTATGTCATAAAACTGATATGGCCTCGCCGAACGAGCACAGTCATATTTCTATATACGATATTTTATTACTTGAATACATTAATATTGGATGTATTTTTCGTCGCTGTAAGGACTAATCGGGAGATATGGCATGAGTTTTATATTAAGAAATTAAACGAAAGGTCGTTATTACTAAGCTATAGAAATCACGATACCAAAGTAGCCGCTCCGGCTCCGGTCACTGTAGCACCGGAGCGCGGGTGCCAGGGTGGCTCCGTATGCTGATCATTAACTGGTGGCTTGGCTGCTAGTTTCTACAGTATACATCAGATAATATTTTCGAAAATTATACTTTTTATTTACTTCGTCATACGTAGCTATGATGATTATTGTTTTCATGTAGATGCAAGCAGAAAAATTATAAGTGTTCTAAATAATTTGCAAAACTGTTACTAAGTTACCATTATATGTTGTTAATTTATATTGTAGTAGTTTGTTAAAGGTGTTATAAACTTGATTGGTGAATTTTGTAGCCTCATAAAGTGGTCTGTGTTACACAGTTTTAATGTGTCTTAGGGTAAGTGCATTTCTGTCAATTTTTATTCAAAATAAAGTTCTTTGAAAATGAAAATATGCAATGAATTTGCAATGATAAATTATTTGTGTACCTGCTGATAGCCGACCTGCGATTATTGAAGTAAACGTTCTACTATCCAACTAGTAATATAAATGTGAAAGTTTGTGTTACAATCACCCCAAAACGGCTAAACGGATTTGGATGAAATTTTGGGGACAGATATTTCATAACCTGGATGGGACCCGTGGAAACATTATAATGTTCTCATGGAATACTTAATACTTTTCGAGCAGGCGAAGCTGCAGGCAGAAGCTAGTACTTAAATAAAACTACTAGACTGAGGTTGGTTGGCGAAAGAATCAAAGTTTCTAAATTCTTTGTTTTTTTATTATATGTGGCTAAATAAAACAATGATATCGAACTACTATTGAATCGAGTCGGTAAAATAGCCGGATACAAATTGTGTTAAATATTTTATTTGTGTCATTATTCCAGAGTTAATAATATAGTTTAAGAACCATGCCATAATTTACCTACCTAAGTGTATTTCTTATAGGATACCCAATCTTATTTTTTGAGATTAGTTGTGTTGTTGTTGTTGTTATGTTACTTCATTTCATACTTGGAAATGTTATTTCGTTCTTGTATTAAATGTAACGTCGACATGTAAAAGTATCAGGAGACGGGAAATCCTGGGCCCAGCAGTTAACTAGTTGAAATGGGTATTAAAAAATCCGTTATATTTATGTAATGGAAATCACAAAATACAGTACCATGTTTCTATCTACGAAGCGAGAAAAGTTAAATCAAGTTATGAAACTAAATAATCGATTAAATACATATATACGAATACTAAGTAATCGATAATGAACAAATCAGTAAAATCTCAGACTAATGTATGAAAATCGAGTGACAAGTGCTTACTTATCAATCGTTTGGTGGAAAAGATTCATAGCGAATTGAGTTCCTTTAATTTTTCTTCAGTTGGCAACACTGGTCACTGACTGCTGACTGACAGATGAAAGGCAGAAAAAACCGGCACTCGTTCGTTTTTTGTCGTTCTGAGTGCTCACGTATTTTTAACCCCCGTCGGAAAAAGAGGGGTGTTATAAGTTTGACTTGTGTTGCTACACAGCAACACACGTCAAACTTATAACACCCAAGCAGTCGGAGGATACATCTGGCTTTGGTCAGCCAGCTCACGAATATGTATCCTCCGACTGCACAGCATGATTTTCTTCTTGTTTACGTCTTTTTAGTTGGCTTGTTAAGCAGTCAGGTTTTTCACTATATCCTCTTTCCAGATATAAAAACAGGTAATAAGGTTCATTCAGTCAGACTGTACTATGTTGGAGTCAAGAAGAACAGTGGTGGCTCAGTGATAAAGGCCGCGACTTACAAGTTGTAGGTCGTGGGTTCCAACCCAGGCAGGCACTTTACTTTGTGTAAATTATTTCATCACAACTGCTCTCATAACGGTGAAGGAAAACTTCGTGTGCATGTTCTAGAACCACAAGTTCGAAGACATTTGACATTCATCAACCCGCACTGGGCCCGCGTGGTGGATTTCGGCCCATTCCCACTCGCAGAGACGTAGCCTGTGTCCCAGCAGTGGGAATATTAAAAGGCTGATGACGATGATGTTGGAGTCTGCCTCCGCTATAGTCGAATGCAGCTCAGTACCAGTTTACACGGTGCGACTGCCTAGGGCCCCTAGGGGCCTAGACAGAATGCTTACTTCACACGCTAAGGAAGAACGTGAGCAACACTGGAAATTCGCGGCAAGAAGGTCTAAAGCGCTGCGTAATACACGTCACTTACGCGTTCGAGTCAAAACATTTCAACGCTTGTAATTGCCATACATTTTGACGTTAGCGACTGGCGTTAACGCTGCAGAAAAGTGTTTTGTCTAGGTGACTCCAGAAAAGACGATGGCACAGCGATCACGCGCTGCCGTGCACGGTGAGGCTCAGAGAAGGCGCTTTTTCAGTGTTCCCAGGGCTGGGCCCTAACAGGCGTAGCACTGAGGGTCTCCGGGGTGGTCTTTTCAGAGGCCTCTTCTACGTGCTGGAGTGTTTTAGTGAGGTGAAAATCAAAATTAGAATATTAGTGCACGCAAGTGTATTCGGAAGCGAACGGAACGTGACGCGGCGTGACGTAACGGACGCGACGCGACTGGTAAGTCGATACTTAGGTCGTCTGACCAATCGCGCGCTCGGAACGGTACTACCTCGTTCCCCGTGTCCCACTTGTTAACCAAAGAGACATAACAAGTAAAATTCAAAAAATCCCGACATATTTTTAATTCATGCTACATAATTTATCTAGCAGTAGACACGCTTCGATCACAATCTATCGAACACGTCATTATAACACGATATTTTACGAAAATACCCCTATTCAAACAGTAAATAGCCCATAACTTTTAAACGGTTGAAGAGATTTTCATCAAACATAGTTAAGAACACTCCCGATAATGTCACGCTTCAAACAAAAAATCAAAATCTGTCCATTCGTTTAGGAGCTATGATGCTACAGTCAGATACACAAATACACAGGTACACACGTCAAACTTATTACACCCCTCTTTTTCCGTCAGGGGATAAAAAAACGACTTGTGTGCATCTAACGACTCTTGCCAAGTTACGTGCCGGCAACTGTACTACCCAGTAAATGGGTAACGTGGACCATTGGCAACACTGGTAACAGATTTTCTGGCTTCTGACTTCTTCTTCTTCGTGTCGATGATTCCTTCACTAAATTTTATTCGACCAGTATTCAGCCACGTCGATAGCCTTAGCGCTGGCAGTGGTGTCTCATCCCATAAAAAGAAACCGTGCCGACGTTCTATACTGATTATTCTGATTATTTTTTGTACATCGATCGCGTTCGGTTCCTTTCCGTTCCGTTCCATGGATATAGATGATGATCTATCTATCGTCGTGGAACGGAACCGAACGCGATCGATTTACAAAAAATAATCGGTATGATCAGATGAAAAACGCTAGTTACGTCGGCACGGTTTCTTTGTATGGGATGAGGCATTTGTATGCTAGTATTATATTATCTGTGGCGCTGGCTTTACAAAGGTCTTGCATGGTGCAGGTGTTTTTACATAAGGAGCTGGAAAGGAAATGGGGCATCGTCTGTGGGATGGTGCCGCTGTTACACTATGGCTGATTGAAGTACCCCCATCTGACTAAGTTATGCCTACAGCGGCCCACTAGACTTCGTAACCGGTTTAGGGATTTCCAGGTAGGCCATGGTTATTTATGGCCCGCTGGGAGCTGTTCTGCAAGCTCAACATAGTCAGTTGGAGAGGGGTATTTGAGGAGCCACAGTTTCTTGCGAGCTTCTCGTTTCGTATTCGTCTTTAATTATTTTAGTCGACTTAAGGAAGCTCTTCCGACTCTTCAATCGCCGTCTCATTGGTTGCTCCATGTTGTACATTAGGTGTCGTTTATCGGTCTCCTGTTTGTGCTTCTCGGAGGAACAGGAAACTTCTCTTCGAACTTCCGGAGGGGCTGTTCCAGCTTCTGACTATTCGTAACGGCTGTCAAAGATCAATAAATGTCAGCCAGAACTAACGGCTTTATGTGCTTTCCGAGACCCATCCAAGGTTTGATCTAAGCAAGCTTAGCCTTAACCTTGAAGATCGAACCGGCTGTAATAACGTAGCACTTTATATAAACATTTCCTGTTTAATTCTCTGTGTGTTATGGTTTGTTTGTTTAAACTTCTCTTCTGTTTCAGTGCCCGTTTTGTTTTAACATAGGGTGAGAAGCAGTCGCTTTAAAAATTATGCTTTTCTAACGAACTGATAACATTTAAAGATGATCTTTTCAAAAGGCTCTGAAAATATTTATAACTGGAATCGCTTCCAAAAGATGAAAAGATCTCTTGAAGAGTTATAAAAGCGATCATTTAATGAATGCAGGAATTGAATAGCTCGTAGATACACCATACTCCGTGCTACGGTGTAGCCCTCGCTGAGCTACGAGAGAGTGATAAACCTGAAGGCTTCGGAAGGTCTCTTTTTCTTTTCGTGTGAGGACGTGGCCACCTCTGGTGTCAGAGTTAATTAAGCCGCCTCTGGGAACCCCACATGCCTCTGATTTGGCTATCTCAGACTGATATTAACTATATAAGTCCAGGTTTCCCCACGATGTTTTCCTTCACCGTTGCCTGTGATGTCCATGATAAACTTAGAAAGAACATATTAATTTGAAAAAGTCACATTGGTAGTTGCTCGGATGTGAACCCACGATCTCAAGCACGAGAGCCACTGGTTTACCAAGACATTCGGAAGGTCTCAATGATAGTTAACAGTTATAAGCAAAGAAGACGATTCCGGTTTCATTGAAAAAAATCCAAACAAAGGTTGGTATTTCAAATGAAAGGGCAAAAATAACAGCAATTTCTACGTTGCTATCGCAGTAAATGTTGACCAATATATTTTTTTAGTTCTAGTAACGGTATGTTCTATAAATCTTCTATATTCTGAGAAGATCTGATGAGCTGGGTTCATTTTAAATAGTTACCTTTTGACGTTTGCAGACGTCAAAATAACACTGCCTTCGGAGAGTTGAGATAGAACTAAGCTAAGTTCAGACGGTCAGCCATCACAATAAAACGCACGTAAAACGCCCGTACAAATAGTCTGTTCACCTGTAAACGCGTGTTAACAGCAGCTCATCTCAACTTCAGCTTTATAGTCGAAGTAGCTTTTACAAGCGGCTTTGCTCTAGTGGACAATCCCACAAGAAACTTGCATTTATTCAGAATAATTCAAGTCAACTCAAAGCATTTATTTCAATTAAATCATTTACAAGCACTCTTGAGTCATCAAAGTGTCAGTCAGACCAAAAGATAAAGATGATGTTGCACATGCCAAAGCGTAGGAATCACTATGAGGACAAAAAATCGTGCAAGAAATTCGATGGAAACTCTTTTAAACCAAATTGAGTTACACATATTCTGGTTGCATACTTGTCACTATTTTAAGTGAAAAAAAATGCAAAGTAAAAAAAGACAATACAAAATCAATATAAAAATTAAAATAAGGCAGTGGCTGTTAAGAGATGACCAGTCTCAACTGAAGACACTCGTGCACGAACATGACGCATGTATCAGCAACTGATAGTAAAGAGTTTGTCATTCCCCGGCTTGTAAATAATTGTTTAATTCAAAAATATTGCTAAGTTAAAGCAGGAAATATCACAACACAATAACACATTGTTCAGTGATATCGTTTCTGTTAGATCACTCGTTTTCCTTCAAAATGTTTGTGCTGAATGGTACTGATGCATGCTTCATGTTTGTGAATGGGACACTCTTTTGAGACTGGTCATCTGTTAACGGACACTGGCTTATTTTAATCTAAATTATTCGCTTTTTAAATTCTGATTTTACTATCTTATCAACATTGTTCTCACAGAATATAGAACAAACAAGAATAATGTAATACATATCATGATTTAAAAGACCGTCCGTGGCGTTTTTCTTCTCCATAGAGATCTTTAGAATGTGGAATCAGCTTCATCTATCTGACAACTTTATTACCAATATATAAATTTACATAGAACAAACACTTAATTAACAATAATTACCAATATATACACTTAAATAAAAAAAAACTACGAACGTGTATAAAAGGGGCAAGGGTAATTGGGCGCCAAAAAAATTCGTCCACGTCGCTGTCAACGTGAAAAGTGCTCAAAACGCTGGCAGCATTGCCACGTTGAATGGCAATGCTGATTCTCTGGCCGAGGAAAAGCCCAGCCCTCTGGTCCCATGAAGAGTCGACTAACCGTTTGCTTACATCTTGAAATACCCGATGAGCACTCGGCCCCATGGACCTAATGTTTCTATCTGACTGACCATTTGAAAATTGTTTTATTGAAATAAATGCTTTGTGTTTGAGTGTAATATGTAACAACTGAGCTATAATTTGTGTTCTTATATCAAAATAAAATACTTTTAAACGGAAAACGTTTTTAATTACATAGTTTGTAAAACTATATCGTCATCTAAATTTCAATAGAAACACACCTAACAAACAATTTTAAAGCTATAAGTTTGACCACTCCATTTTAACTCTTAGGTATCTAAATAACTTGTATATAAAAATATTCGGTCGCCTACCAACAGGTTAACAATTAACTTCTCCTTGCGAACAGAGATCGTGATTCCTATGCTTTTTATTTAATTTCTGAATATAAAACTCATACCATATATCCCGATTACTCCTTACAACGACAAAAAATACATCCAATAGTATTGTGTTCAAATAATAAATCATCGTTTGCAGAAGTATGGCTGTGTTCATGTGTGAGGGCCATATCAGTTTTATGATATAATTTGTCAGCAATAAGATATCACTGAACAAAAATATCAATGTGGCTAAGTACAAACGACGCCATGTGTCCACAGCTGTATGTGCGTTTGAGTTAAAACTACGACAAATTGAAATCACAATTACAAAATAATAGACACTGTTCACTATTAAAGGTAAAATAAGACTCCCTTTTAGCATGAGAACTACTATTTCTACTTCAGATGTAGCGAAATATGTACAGAACCAAAAAAATAATTTTGATGTTATTAAAGATAAACCCCAAGCAAAGAGGCTACTTTTAAGATACCTCCGTTGTATATGTCCATGGAAAATTTTAACAATATCTACATAAAAGATATGGCATATCACAACCAACCAAAGGTTCTTCGCTATTGAAAAGCACATAAATAAATGGAAAGTTATTATTTGCAGCCATAAATGGTCACATTTTTCGAAAAAATCTCTGCTATTGTAAATATATATAGTTAAAAATGAATACAGTAAGATGTTTGCCAAAATTGTGTTGAGGTATACAAAGTTTCTGAAATTTCGGAATTTTCTTATGATGCACCATGATGTCACTCCGCACATAAACGTTAGTAGTGTCAGCACAAAAACAATGACGTGTATTATTAATTGTAGAGTTAATATTATCTGCCATTCCTGATTATCAGAACTCACTGTAGTCTCGTGACTAGTATCATTATTAGACATGGCGAATGGCTCTTACACACTTTACCACAGGTACTATATTTATTTATGATCACTTCTCACTGTATTTACGGGTAGTCAGAAGTCCAGAAATCTGACAATATATTGTATTACCCCGTAACTGGTTTATAGCAGTCAGAACGGTAGTTGCTCTGTGAAGAATACTGGTAGTCAGCTTCATCCGTTTAGACTGGTAGTTGAATCCAATTCAGTTCAAAAAAGGCTCCTGGATGATGACACGACAAATGTCACTTTCATAATTTAGATTCACACTTTGTTTAGTAAAGTTTAAGAGTATTTTTGAAAAGTACACCGTCTTTAATCAATTTCAAGGATCAATTTTCACTGTTTCAACTAAAATTTTGAGAACGACGAACTTATTTGAACGGCAGTGTTCAAAAAAGATGTTGCTTCTGAAGCGCTCAATTAAATACTATTCCTAAATGTACCCATTCAAAGAACTGCATGAAATTGTTAAGCCTATATTACGCCAATAATGGGTTTATTTAATTATTTACACTATTTATTGCAAGTTTTACCTTGGTAACGGGCCATGTCATGTAGGTACCTATTCTCGTAGAATACCTTGAAAAGAAGGAAAATATTTTGTTGGTTTTCACTTGACGTCATGTAGTTATAAAATCAAAATTGCTTTTAATTTTGTGTTAGTAATAGGACAAATAGTTGAAAGAAAAAATTCTGCTGTCAGGGTACTCTCGTCAGTAAAGAAGTTCCCCACAACGAGTAAGATAGAGAGACCGCACGGTGTGACTATATGCATGTATAGAAAGAGACAATGCTACTGTTTCTGTTTTTCGAATCGATGGAAACTCATAAGTCTTGTATCCACTAGGCAACATTTGACGCACGAACTGACGCATAACATTTTGCTCATCATGATGAACGGCAACGAAGCTGTTTTGTTAAGTAACGTTTTCTCGTTGCGTCATGCTGCGCACCAGCTGGCAACGTCGCCGAACATGCTGAGCGTCACGTATTGCACGTCTAATGTCACCTAGTGTATACGAGGCTTTTAAATAATTGGTTTGTTGAACCAATTTTTTTTTGTTAAAAATGGAAAGATCATACATAAGTTTACATACAAAACTATTTTTAGTTTTTTTTTATTCGCTGTAATTACAAAGTAATATCAAATTGAAAAGTTTTTCTTGAATCCAGTACCGAAAACACCTCGATAGTTCCCGAACAAACCCGAGCCCGTGTGACGTCACAACGTTTATTTTTACTCATTGTAGCACATAGCTGATACAGTGTTTTGACTTCTAACCGATTCAATCTTGTTATTATCGTCAATATATTCATGAAAATCAAATATATTGATCAAAAATATTGATCCTTAAATGTTATCGTGCTTGCTTCGTACCATTATGTACAAATACTATAAAAACACCCCATTATATGTGAATCGCGCAATAGCCAAGTACCTAGCAACCTATACCTACTAAAGTTTTGAGAAATGTTCTATGTCTTACTAGATTCCAAATAGAATGTGTTAATTATTATGTTATCTTGTTCTAATTTAGTATTAGATTCGTATTAATATATTACTTTGATCATTACAGACTGAGATTAGTACATTTTTATGAGAACTTTCGTGCAAAGTTGACATTGTTGTATAATTACGTAACTTGAAAACATGATTTTTTGTTTATGGAGATATATTCATTATTTTTTTCTTAAATGATAGAAAAGCGTAAAACTAATATTTCTGTTTGAATTGTGAAAATCGTTGCGTATATATTAAAGTCAGTTTCAACTTCAGTAAATATCTCCTATATGCGTTGACACGCATATAGGAGATATTTACTGAAGAATTAGTGTAAAAATATCTACCAAGTTAATATTTTCACGTTTTTTTCTACAAAGTTTTTTAGTGTTTGTAAATATATAATTTAGATAATAGTGTTTAATATTATTAAGAGATATGTAAATAATGGTAATTACCGAACATTTTAAGGATTTTGTGCAACAAATAAATATAAATAAAGGCTGCACAGATTTCGGGTTGTATCATATTTAGTGGTATCTAATGAAGATTTTTGATATCCAAAGTCGAAGTTTCGCGCCAATCGTGTTTGTTTACTTTTTATTTCACACCAATATCACCTACCCATATGTGAAAACGATTACGTTATGACAATTCTGTTTCTAAATGTACCTGGTAAAGAACAATAACAAACACCGGTCCACTAACTCGTAATATTCATTACCACTACTTTATTTATGCTCAAAACTGCCAAATCGTCCATCCAGGTGGGTATTTTATCGAAATCAGCCTTTAAGAATCCTTTATCACACATGACTAAATAAAATTTGCTGTTATAAATAATATTTTTGCACAAATTTTCGGATATTTTAGTCAATTCACGTGTAGTTCACACTGTAGTACAAAATTCCTGGAACTTTATGACGTCACCAACATGGCGACCAATCATGGCCCGTTCGTAGACAGGTGGTTTTTTTGAAAATTTTATCGATTTTCAATTGCTTATAATAAATTGAAAAAATATATTTAAGAGATTTTTGCAACGACAATATAATTTATGTTATGTAAAGTATCAAAATAAATTTTAAAAATCGTATTTTTTTTTTAATTCAACAACCCAATTGTGCCTAGTAGGCGGCTACGCCAATCGCAGCGTCAGTGGCGTTCATAAGGCCCTCTAAATTGCATTTTTTGTGATGTTGTACAAAGGTTTTAACACGTTCGAGTACGCATTAATCATTACGAGTAGCCATTACTAATCAGACAACATTTCGAGTACGCTAAACTCGAGATGTCACATGACACAGAGCGATCCAAAGGGACATTAACAACCTAAAATATTCAATTTTTAAAGGTTTCAAAAACTTATATCTTTAACATGTCTCAGTTTTTCTCACCTGCCCTCTTCTCTGCGTCTCTGAACACGAGGTCCCGCAGTAGCACAGGATCCGAAGCACCTTTACTGTTGCGGGCTGTCACCGCCAGGTCCTCATCTTCCTCCAGTGATTCAACTGCTGACCAGCTTACGTTGAACCAGACTATTAGATCTGAGGGGGAAAACACTTTGTGAGAAAATGGCAATAATGGTTAATAGTAAAGATCATAGTCAATGAGGAGATAAGCAGCATCTTCTGTGTCTGTTAAAATCTAAATACAACAAACGGTGACTTGTAAATAATCACCTGAGGTTTGTATTTATTTTTGTTTTTGTTTGGTTTTCTTTTAAGGTCTGTCATAAGGCCAGTTTGGTCCGTCACCAGAAGAAGGATGCTCAAATTTAAACTCAAGCTAGTACTGGGTTCTTCTATTACCAAATTTGGTCTTTTGAAACCAATGAGATTTTATCAATAGAAACGCCATACTCATTATAAGGAAATAAAAGCATAGCGATATTTTATTTGAACTTGGGACATTATTTCTATGAGTAGGTTAAAAGATCACAGAGATATAAATAGGATCCCGTTGTCAGAAACATAATGTCCAAACGTACGTTCGTGTCACGGCCAGGCGCAAGACCGATTGAGTTCACTCAAGCTAGTCAGCTTGTGTTTGTATTGCCGCGCAGACGTCGGTAAAACGTATCTACCCCAGTATATATTTATAACATCATTGTTTGAAAACCATAATTTTATTGGTCGCTGAGTCGGGAAGCGAACTCAAGGCCCCTAGAACAATGATAAAAAAACATAATATAACATGATACACTCATTAATATTTCTCAGAACTCCATCATTCTGAATTTAATTAGTTTTTTTTTTATAATTTGACATTTCTATTTTCTAATATAACTCCATTTAAAATTTATTGTTTAATATTCAATGTTGCCTAATATAAAATTTACACACCTCATTAGGTACTATTACAATGTACCTTTTATACCTGTAACACCTTTTTAACATGTATTATGCAAATATATTATTTGATTTTAATAAATAAAATCAACAAGTAAAATGTTTCAAGCTATATATATGCAGTATAATAATAAGTAAATTTAAAACAAAATAAATGAAATCCCATTCTAGATTACAGGAAATACTTGTCATCACATCTGTCGGATATTTCATTACATCTCATTATGGTTAACGGACACTTTGACATCGATAACGTCATATTGATTTTGGTCTGCAAAACCAATTACTGGCACGCGAAGCCATTTTGAAATATGAACGTGCGTTTTGTTGCAGGTAGGGTAGTTGGCCGTTATTGCATTCGGAATTCGAAATTCCATTTTTGAATGGTTTGTTTTGAAAATCGTTCTGTCACTGTGGAGTGCGCATCTTTTTTAAGCCAATCGATACCGTCAAACGGGGTGAGAAATAGGAATGCAAGGGCGAATAGTAACAAAACTTTGAAAAGAATTTTCACGTTATTTAAAAACTGTTTGCAGCATTTAAGTAGCTACTTCGATATATCAATTAATTATAAAACAAAACGATGCTTTGTTTGAAACCAATCAAGTGGTATCAAAGTTAAAATTCTAATCAAAGTTTTGTTCCCGTTCACCCCTGCATTAAGTTTTTTTAATGTTCTTCTACGGTTAAACGTTTGTTAAACTAACGGTAAGAAAATATTGCATGCGAAATAAATGTGGATTTTAACAACATATTAGAAAGGTCGGTACTGTCAACAAGTTTTGATATTGTTACTAAGATAAATGATATTGGGACTTCAATTTGGTCGTTTATTAAGCACGAGATTAGGCGGTCTGATCGAATTTTTAAGTTAGTCTGTAATGATCACAAGTTGGTCCCATTCCATCTTTCTGAATATTTTCTCCAATACTGCAGAGAAAAGCTTGGAGGAGAGTGGATCTCCTTGCCTGACACCTCTATTTATATTGAAGGCCTTTCCCAAACTTTCTAGTTGTATTCTTGCTTTAGTGTTGGAGTAAGCAGTTTTGATGGTTTTTATGTATTGTGTGGGGATCCCTTGGTTTTCTAGACTTTCCCATATAGCTATTGCTGTCAAAGGCCTTGGTGTAGTTGATAAAAAATCAAAATCATTTTTTTTTATTTCACATAGACCTACATGGGCACTTATAAAACGTCGACAAAAAGTGCACGGTTCGGGTTGGTCGTTTCCTATGGAGAAGAACCGGCAAGAAACTCCATGGTTACTCTTTTAAAAATGGTTTGGTTTTACAATATTTCCATGTTTCATTAGTACTTAGATATGGGGGGACAACGTAGGCCCGACTTATGACAATAAGTCGTGCCTACGCCTATTATACTAGCTGACCCCCGGGGCTTCGCTCCCGTCAACTGGCTATCTACCTACCTACCCTGCCCCTTCGCCTACCCTGCCTACCCTGCCAACCCTGCCTACCATGCCTTCCCTGCCTACCCTACCTATCCTGCCTACCCTGCCTATTCTGCCTTCTCTGCCAACCCTGCCTACCCTGCTAACCCTGACTGCCATGCCTACCATGCCTAGCCTGCGTACCCTGCCTACCCTGCCTTCCATGCCTACCCTGCCTACCCTGCCTTCCATGCCTTCCCTGCCTATCCTGCCTATCTTGCCAACCCTGCCTATCCTGCTAACCCTGCCTACCATGCCTACCTTGCCTGCCCTGCCAACCCTGCCAACCCTGCCTACCCTGCCTGCCCTGCCTATCCTGCTAACCCTGCCTACCCTGCCTACTATGCCTACCTTGCCTACCCTGCCAACCCTGTCTAACCTGCCTACCCTGCCTACTCTGCCTACCCTGCCTACCCTGCCTACCCTGCCTACCCTGCCTACCCTGCCTACCCTGCCTACCCTGCCTACCCTGCCTACCCTGCCTACCCTGCCTACCCTGCCTACCCTGCCTACCCTGCCTACCCTGCCTACCCTGCCTACCCTGCCTACCCTGCCTACCCTGCCTATCCTGCCTACCCTGCCTACCCTGCCTACCCTGCCTACCCTGCCTACTATGCCTACTTTGCCTACCCTGCCAACCCTGTCTAACCTGCCTACCCTGCCTACCCTGCCTACCCTGCCTACCCTGCCTACCCTGCCTACCCTGCCTACCCTGCCTACCCAGCCTACCCAGCCTGCCGCGCCTTCCCTGCCTATCCTGCCTATCCTGCCTATCCTGCCCACCCTGCCTATCCTGCCTACCCTGCCTATCCTGCCTAATCTGCCTACCCTGCCAACCCTGCCTACTCTGCTTACCCTGCCTACTCTGCCTACCCTGCCTACTCTGCCTACCCTGCCAACCATGCCTATCCTGCCTACCCGGCCAACCCCGCCTACCATGCCTACCCTGCCTACCCTGCTTACCCTGCTTACCCTGCCTATCCAGCCTAGCCTGCCTACCCTACCTACCGTGCCTACTTTGCCTACCCTGCCTACCCTACCTACCCTGCCTACTTTGCCTACCCTGCCTACCCTACTTACCTACTATTTTTAGCTATCATCAATGTTTTTCTTAGCGCACGCCAAAGAATGAATTTTATAGGCATAATTTTCCTACCTGGGGTTACATTATTGCAATTTTCATACGGATCTCTATTTTTGTTGAAAATTTATTATAGCCTATGACACTCAGGCATAATGTAGCTTTCTACTGGTGAAAGAATTTTCAAAATCGGTTCAGTAGATCCAGAGATTACCCCTTACAACTTCACAAACTTTACCTCTTTATAATATTAGTATAGATAAAAAAAGTTAACAAATGTTAACTAGCATCTAGAAGGCCTACAATGTTCACACATTCACAAAACAATCGGTAAAAGAATCTATACAAAGGTAAAAAATAAAAAAAATAAGTATAACAAGACTTTAACATGTGGCACAAATTTTGTTATCAGTGCTGTAACTATTCTTAGCAAAGGGCTATAGAGATGATTGAAAACCATTGTAAAAAGTCTAATTAAAAGAAGGAAAGAAAAAATGAGATTGAGAATAGTTAGAGACATCCACATATTTGTGCCGTTTACAAGTTACCAGGGAAGCTGCATGCGCAGAAGGAGCTAAGGCCAAATGTTTTTATCTTCAACGTAGTCCTTGATTTTATAATATGCTTTTTTAATAAGGATACGTTTGATGTAGTTTTTGAACTTTCCATCGGTCAGTTCTATAACTGACTTTGGCAACTTGTTATAAAAGCGTATACTGTTTATAAGAAAAGACTTGCTAGTTTTCGTTAATCTGAATTTGGGTATTACAATTTCGTGCTTACTGCGTGTATTTAAATTATGGAAGTCGCTTCTAGTTTTGAAAAGCCCTCGATTTTTTCGGACATACAAAATACATTCCAAAATATAAAGTGAAGGTAGAGTCAGTATATCGATCTCTTTAAATTTTTCTCTGAGGGACTCGCGAGGACCCATTTTATAGATTGCGAGGATTGTCCTCTTTTGTGGAATGAAAATTGAGTCAACGTCTGCTGCTGATCCCCACAGCAGAATGCCATAAGACATAATACTGTGGAAATAAGCATAGTATACTTACCTAGCTGTAGCTACATCGGTTAGCTGTCTTATTTTCCTTACTGCATATGCAGCCGAACTTAACCTACCCGAAAGAGTTCTAATGTGCGCGCCCCACTGCAATTTTGAATCGATATTAATCCCTAAGCATACAGTTTCCGTTATAACTTCAAGATTTTTGCCGTCAAGATTTAAGTTTAGGTCATGTTGTGGTACATTTGGTAAAGAGAACTTTAGACATTTTGTATTTTTTCGCATTCAGTAAAAGATTGTTAGCTGCGAACCATTTAGAGAGAACAATTAGACTTTCGTTGACATTTAAGACATCCGTATCTTGCCTATCTATTTTAAAAATTAGCGAAGTATCATCAGCAAATAGAATTATATCCGATAATTTGGCCATCATAAAAGGGAGATCATTAATGTAAACAAGAAAAAGGAAAGAGCCGAGAATTGAACCTTGGGGCACGCCCATCTTGACTAGAGACCCGGAAGATGTCGCCCCTTTAACATTTACTTTTTGCTGTTTGTTTGATAAATAGAAAAGCACGAGATCAGCAGATTTTCCACGAATTCCGTAGTGGCGTAATTTACAGATCAGTGTGTTGTGGTCGACACAGTCGAAAGCTTTTGAGAGATCACAGAAAATGCCAATGGGATCCTGGGACCTCTCCCAAGCCTCCAAGATGTGGCTGATGAGTGTTACTCCCGCGTCCGTTGTCGACCTACCTTTCGTGAAACCAAACTGTTGACTATGCAGGATCCCATTTGAATTGAAGTGAGACAACATCTGTTCCAGCATGATTTTTTCATAGATTTTACTCAATGCTGTAAGCACGGATATAGGTCTATAATTAGAAGGATCACTCTTACAGCCTGATTTGAAAATTAGTACTACTTTACTGTGTTTCATTAAGTCAGGAAAAGTGCCGCTGTCCAAACATTGATTGAATATGCCTGTTAGGACAGGAGCAATTGAGTCAATAATATCTCCAAGAACCCTAACGGATATCCCCCACAAGTCTTCAGTATTTTTTATATTGAGATTTTTGAACGCGTTTTTAATTGTATCATTACATATTGGTTTAAATTTAAAGGTTGGTATGTCTTTAGTAAAATTTTCTTTAAGAAGAGCTTTAGCTAATTTAGATGAGGAAGGAAGAGACTTCGTAACCACTAACGGAATGTTGGTAAAGAAATTTTCTAATGTCTCAGCGACTTCTTGCCTATCAGAAATGGTTTGATTAGTTATTTTCAAAGACAACTCATTCTGATCGCGTTGTTGTATCTTTTCAGTTTTTCTATTAATTAATTGCCACACAGTTTTTATTTTATTATTAGAAACACCAATTTTGTTAATTATTATTTGAGATTTTGCTTGAGCGCAGACTCTTTTGAATATTTTGGAATAGTTTCTAACATAAGTGTGATAAACTTGATCGGAAGTCAAAGATTTTTCGTAATATAAATTATATAAGATATCTCGGCTTTTTCTTATGCCCACAGTGGCCCATTCACTAAATTTCGATTTGGAATTGTTGACTTTAACTGTTTTTACAGGACACGTTTTATTGAATTCTTGGCAAACTGTTGAAAACAACGTGCCGTAATTTATATTGGGGTTGTTTGAATAAAAACTGGCTTTACAAAGGTTGCTAAAAACATTATTATTAAAAGAATTTAATTTATTTTTAGTAAGTGGTCTTAATCGAATTGATTTAGCTAGGTTAATTTTTTTATCTGACTCAAAAGATACTAGTTGACCAGTATGATCTGACCTGACGCCACTAATTAAAAACGAATCTTTTACTTTACAATTAGTGAATACATTATCTATGCAAGAAGCTGAAGTTGCTGTTATTCTTGTTGGTTCATTAAATAAACATTTTAGGTTAAATGATTTAAATAATGAAATGAGCTTACATTTTTTAGGCGAGTTGACTAACAGATCTATATTTAAGTCACCACAAACAAAAACTAATTTATTATCTCTGAAAAGTTTACTTAATAATTCTTCCATTGTAATCAAAAACAATGACAAGTTTGATGCTGGTGGTCTGTAAACGCACAAGACAGTATGCCCCTCGACCTCTGCACATGCTACCTCACACAAGCGATCAACAGAGTAAGCAGTGATATCCTTCCTCTCCGTATATTTTAAATGACTATTACAAACTATTAGGGTACCACCACCCACTGTGGATCTGTTGTACGCGCTGGCAACTGAGAAATTATTTACATTAAACAACATCCTATTTGGTTTTAACCAAGTTTCACAAAAACATAAGATATCCATGTGGTATTTATCTACTAACAATTCCACGTCTAAAATTTTGCCGGAGAAGCGATTTATATTTTGATGATATAGTAAAATATTACTATTCGACTTCTCTTTTGTCGGCTCTAATCGTTTAAAGAATCATCGTTTAAAGTATTATCAGAAAAACTGGATAATACTGTTAAATCACTAAACCTAGTCTCAGTTAAATTATCAATAACTGCGTGTATAAAGGCTATATAAAGGTGCTTGTTATACTCGTTGTATTTTTCTATAAGTTGTTTAATAGTATGTAAATGGTCCATTGTGGCAAAGTTTTTTCTAACGCCTGCCTGTTCTATTGGTTGGTTTTCGTCTAGTTTAGTACTTAAGCGGTCTAGAATGATTTTGGAAAAAACCTTACTGTTTACAGTTGGACATCAAGCTTATTGGTCTATAATTTCCTATATCTTCTTTTGGTCCTTTTTTGTTGTTAGGATTATGTGCGATGTTTCCCACTGTTCGGGTATGAGTCCTGAAGTTATAACATTGTTGAAGATTTTAGTCAGAATAGGAACCAGTTCTTCTAGTGTTACTTTTAGCAACACATTTGTAATTTTGTCAGGGCCTGGTGCTTTATCTTAATTTTGGGCTTTCATAATTTTACTGATTGGTGTTATCTTGGTTCGAATATAGATTAAATATTAATGTCTTAATATTTTTATTGTATTAGGCTTGCATTAGGATGTTAGTTATAATTATTTACAGATCATAGATAAATTTATCAATAAAGCAGAAAACATCGGCTATTTTCAACAAATCCTCAAAAAGCTATTATAAACTAAATTTTGAAATTCTTAATAAGATATTAGTTCGGGACGTTGAAATTGCGCTAAAATAATTTATACACGAACGTTAAATTGAATTAATATTCAATTGGAATTAATGAAAAGCGCCGATTTACAAATTATTTTGATGTTTCGAAGAATTCTGTTAATTTTAACTGCAATGAATGTTATTCTGAATTTGTGAAAATTATTCAAAGCCCAGGTGAAAATTTTACGTTTGAAATTAAAATTGAAATATTACGTTTGCTGATTTCACATTCAAAATAGATTTGTAAATAGTAGTTTTTTAACGTTCTGAAGCAGCACACTCCGGATAAAAATAAGCAATTTCCATTTTCCCTATTGATAAAGAGCTGTTAAAAGTTAATCACAAGAAACAAAAGAGCAAAGATAATGCTCTACAGTAGCCAACAGCTAAGCTACGCACATGTATATATAGTCTAAGATCCTACCGCCTCAATCTGCAGGTACCATTTTTTTAAATAAAATGTTATTTTTTTGATGATAGATTACTGCAGTGTTGAAATATCTAACTAAGAGGTAATAAATAGGAATAACGCAACTTACCGATAAAATTAGCGGTTGGGCGGTAACCGCTAATTTTATCGGTAATTTGCGTTATTCTACTATCAAGTATCTATCATCCATTCTACCTCAATACGTCTAGGACTATTAGACATAGACATACATCTAGACTAAGTAGAGAAGTGTGGAAGAAAAAGTCAAATGTTGCACCAACCCCAAATAAACTGAGATAAGCAGTTAAATTGAAGAAGTATAATGAAATTACCAACAAAGTCAGCAGTAGTGTTCCCCAGCACCTTCCCATTCTCCCCCAGAAAATCTAGTATGAAATGTTGGTTGAGGCCCCCATCGTACCCCACCGCGCATTTGACAGAAAAGAACCAACAAGTAGGAAATAGGGAAGCAGAATAAACTTACCAACGAAGTCAGCAGTAGTGTTCCCCAGCACCCTTCCATTCTCCACCAGAACATCTAACGTGAAGTGTTGGTTGAAGCCCCCATCGTGCCTCGCCGCGCATTTGACAGAAAACGAAGACTTCTCCAACCCAACCCCCAATAAGGAGTTATAGCGTTACAAGTTAATCGAGCATATACAAAAAAGCAACGCCAAAACAAGTACAAGAGAATTAGAATGAACTTACCAACAAAATTAGCAGTAGTGTTGCCCAGCAACCTGCCATTTTCTCCCAATACATCTAGTGTGAAGTGTTGGTTGAGGCCACCGTCGTAACCTGCCGCGCACTTGACGGATAGGTGGGGCTCGCTGCGCAAGAGCAGCCGCTTGGCTGTGCAGTTCCGAGGGGGGGATGGGCGAGCTGGTGGAAGAAATAAATAAAAAAATTAAAATGGAGATACTGCACTAGTGGATGTGCCAAAACTTGTAACTGAATAAAATTGGCTGAATAATACGGAATTATTTCAAATTCATAAAGGAATTGAGTTATTCGAATTCTAAAGGGCAAATTAAATACAGTGGCGTAAGTCGTATAGTACGTAGTGCTTATTGTTCATTATTGTATCGCTATCTTAAAAGTGCGCGAAGCATCGCGTCACGGTGTGAGCTGACTCTAAGATACCATTTATTTTGCACAACTAAATGTTCTATTTATTGTTCTATCTCATAGTCGAAATACGAATAACAGTCCTATCTTATCCTAAACAGATAATTTAAAAACTGGCCAAGTGCGTGTCGGACTCGCGCACCGTGGGTTCCGTACAAACCTCAGCTTAAAGGTATTATAGACCTGAGTATTTGATATGAATTTCAATTTAATACCTCTACGCGTTCATGAGGAAAGGGGTAGTAAGTTTAAAATGATTAAAAATATTTTTATTATATGATGTTACTAAAATTGCCGGTTTTCGCAATTATTCCTTTATCTGTGCTACAAGACGTTGCTTCGTACCAAATTTCAAGATTCTGAGCTCACGGGAAGTACCTTGTAGGTTTTGATTCCCTTGCGAGTGTCGAAAATTTGCGGAAATTTGCGACATAAACGGCTATATCTTTTGATTGAGTTGGCTTAGAAGTTTGATATTTTCACAGCTTTAAGGAGCATTAGATCTGAGTATTTGATATAAATTTCAGCTTGATACGCGTTCCTGAGAAAAAGGGTCTTGGCAGACATACAGACGGACGGACAACAAAGTGATCCTATAAGGGTTCCTTTTTTTCCTTTCGAGATACGGAAACCTAAAAACAACATACATAAAGTATTATAATGGACGTTTATTCTTATCACTGAAATCGATTGTTTGAATAAACCGAAACACAGAGAAACATTATTATTTATGTATCCCTCCTGCAGTGCATTTTTATGTAGGTATCTTATTTCATACAATATTAAACAAAAGTACCAACACTTTTTATATATAAACTCTAGCTTCATCATAATTATCAGTTAGAAATTTTCTCTAAATCCGTTTAATATTATTAAATAAATATTTCTTTATTTTGGTATTACATCAAAATAAAAGAAAAATCCTTTAAATCCTAACCCACTCAATCAATTTAACTTCGGAATAGATATCTCAACGGGCACCGCCAATTACTCAGACTTGATCGGGCAGACTTTGGCAGATAATTTCTAGAAACTATGTACAGTTATGGCAGAAATAGGTTGAGCTATTTTCAAACACATTCGATTCTACTAACTGTTAAACAAAAACACTGAATGTAAAGAAAAATAATATTTTTGTCTTTTAGAACTAAGTTCAATATCGAACATTGATTCATTCTTATGCAATAATGACAGTGACGTCATTTTTCTATAAAACTCTTTCAGTAGTATTGCTTGTTGCTTTGTTTAAAAGAAAATGTCATATATGATATTTTTTTTTGTATTTGCCAACTTATTACAAACAGACAACTATGCTTTAAAAAGAAACCCTTTTTCCTTCTGCAAAAACACCGTATAGTCTTAGTTTTCTTTTAGTATTTCAAAAATCTTCAAAACGTATATTTCAATCACAATTTGGGCAATGCGTAGTTCGCAAAAGTGCAAACAAATATAGGACTAAGATGCCTAAACTTATCTTTATCTGACTGTACGTAGTGTAAATTAATAATTTTACCAAGTTAATTAAAACATTCCAGTTCTCCTAAATTGATCGGTGACCCGACTTCGACGGCTTCGGAAACGGTCTTAAAATACGGTCGAACTTTTGTAATCGCGACTTGGATCGTATACGGGTTTACGGGAAAACTTGCACTACAAGCGCGTTCTCATTTCAACAGTTTTGAATGCGATCCGTTTTTCTGTTCCGTTTTAGTTATGGTTCATTGGTGAACCTACTTATCTACATAGAGTTTGTGGAGTGTAAGGGCAATTTTATTTTTAATAAAAATACATGCAAACTGTTTTTATTTTGTGAAGTATTGATATCTTGTACCGGTAGGAGAGGGAGAAAACAGGTTGCAGTTATAGGAATTGAAAATAAAACGTAACATACCTCCGGTGCCTGACTTGTTGGTGATCGGAATTGAACATTCAATTAAAGTTATATACGCCTCAAATTCACGCATTTTCGCTTGGGTGTAGGCAGAAACTACACGACGCACATACGGCAAAATGACCGAATACGTCGAAATTCGGTTGGGCGGATTATAAACTCAATATCAGGCGATTTGAACCTCAGAGAAAACCCAATAATATCAGATGATCGAATCCGGGGACCCATACTCAGTAGTCGCGTTAGAACACTCTACTCCATAGTTATTTTTGCAAGAAAACTACATTAGGTAGCGTGGTACATGTCTAATAAAAAACAACTATTTCCATAAATTGCATAAACATTTTCAGGTGTAAATGAGTTATTTTAATTAATTAAAATGAAATATTAACTGAAAAATTTGCGTCCAATTAATTTATTTACTATCATTACACAGAATTATGTCTCCATAATTGCTGATATCAATCATACAAATTTTGTAAATAATGAATCGACTGCTTTGAAATTATTGATATTAATACATAAAACTATCAAAATAAATTGATCAAATCAAATGTACAGTTAATTGGTAAGCCGATCGGAAAACAAAATGGCCGACATGACACTATTTGAGCGTTTATGTGAAGCAGTGAAACTAATCAAACGGGAATATATTTATTCAATTCACTTTGTATTGGATTGCCAATTTTCGTCAGGACACTTTTGTTTGTTATTTTACCTATGAATGAGCATTTTTTGCTGTCATGGCTCTAAAAATGGGCTATCGGGCTAAATGAAATAAGTCATCGACTGTGGACATGATGACGTGTGTACAGTTGATAAATGAAATAATAAACCACTTTTAAAGGCCCTAGACAAGTGGCATTCTTTCAACGTAAGTTTTGCGAAAGCGATTGAATGTCAAAAAAAAGTTAATCTATATTTCAAAAACCCTAAAAAGATACATATTCACGAGCTGGCTGACCACCTGATCCTCCGACTGCACAGCATGATTTTCGTCTTGTCTTGATGATGATTCTCGTGAAATCTTTTTAGATTTTTTATTTTTGTTTATAAAATTTTACTTAACTTTTTTTTTTTAATTATGTACATCTAAACATATGTGCTCTATATTTTTTAAATCGCTTCTTAAATCCCTTTATTTTGATACCCCACACTATGGGATTGGAAAAAATAAATATTGGGCCCCCCACAATTGGCGCCTAAATTCCACCATTTTTCTATTTTCCAATTTTAATATAGCCAGTGATTGCGTCGTCTTAAACTTGCCATTCGCGAGGTTAAGACGAATCGATTGACGTAATAATCATCAAAATCGGCCTACGCGTTTGGTCTCAAGAACGCCTCATAGGTATAAAACATACATACATAGACTGATAAACACATTAACCTCCTTCGGCGGTCGGATAAATATTCGAAGACATGTGACATCCACTAATCCGCACTGGGCCCGCGTGGTGAAATTTTATGTCAAAAGGTGGATTCCCACTACAGAAGCACCTCTGCACAGTCCTTCGGGGAATACCGTTTTTTTTATTTTATTTTAAAAATAACTGGCGTAATGTAGGTATACTATAAATACTACTCTGCCCGAACCTTAGTGGAATAAATGCGTATTGTTTTATATTTCGTGTAAAACTGTTTGAAAATTGCTTATCCTTTACAATCCAGGAGTGTACACTTAAGAGTGGGGATAACTCAATCAATCTGCCTATCCTTTTCCCAACTATGTTTAGGTCAGCTCCCAGTCCACTCGATGCAGCAGAATACCCCTATTTACCATTCAACGACTGCCTATACTGACTGTCTAGACTAGTGAGAAATCACAAGAGTGAATGCTAATTATAGTCATCGGCACGTAACTTGGCAATAGTCGTTAGATGCGCAGTAATCGTTTTTTAGGTCTCCTTGGTAGTGAAGCGGGACGCGGGGTACAAGGTCGCGCCGATCCAAGCGCGCGATTGGTGGCTCAGTCGACCCGCGCCTCCCGCACCCCGTCCTCTTTCCGTTCGCTCCCGATTACACTTGCGTGCACGAAAGTTGTACCCTTTATTTTTGTTTTGTTTTTGTTAAGTTAGTTTTTGTTAGGAGTAGTTGTTATTGTTTTGAATTTAGTTTTTATTACAAGTGTTACTGTTTTATTTTGAAAACCATGCCATAATTTTTACTATCTTTTTCAAATATTTTTTTAACTTGTAACTGTTTTTATTTTATTTATAACACCTAATAAACTTCACGAATTCCTCTCCTTTATTTAACTTTCTTCTAAACATACATGTTTAAAAATAAATGATGGCCATAACCATTGAAAAATTACTAGAAATAAAAGTGACCACTTTTTTGTGGCAATAAGTGTACGATGCGCGAACTTACCCCCACTACGCCAAAACCTTGCCAAGTTACGTGCCGATGACTATACTATGTACACAATAAACTTTGCATTAATTAACCCAAAAACACCTAGCTCCATAAACTACAAGATTTAAACACCCAATACTCCACTTAAGCAGTACACCGTGCGAGCATCCGATAGGCTATAAAATTAGTAATTTCCTCAGTTATTTTCCCGCTATAAAGTCGATTAAATTCTCTATTTTACGAGCGGGTACGTGCGACTCCACTAGTGCTGTGTCGGGCATTCCTTCGTGTCGTATTCTTGATGAAAATTACTGCATTTTTGTCGACGGTTAGTATAAAATTGCTGCTGGTTTTTTCTTTTTTCGTGGAGTCCTCACACACTGCACCAGCATTGTGTGAGGATTTAGGCCGATATTCCAGATGCTCATGCTCAACTCAACTCAAACTGGAAATGGATAGTTTTGATTGGTTGGCTTGTTATTTTTGACGTTAACGCGCTGAAGTCGATGATCCGAGACCCCCAAAACGTTTACTGGACTCTTTTAACACGAAATCAGTGGAATTGAGTAGTGCTAGCATGTACTTGGCACGTACTAGTATTTGCTAAATTGGACATTAATTTTTACAGAAAGAATTCAGTAACTTCAAGGGCGTCTGGGCTCTTGCTTTATTGAGTACACAAATATCAAGCTGAAGAATTATAGGCCATACTCGAGAGCTGTGATTGGTTGGCAGTGGATTGGTAGGTGTGGCCAATTTTGGAATTGAGTCGAGTATTAGAATCTGCAAGCTTTTTGTAAGAGTAACTTTTGTTCTTGGCTGCAGTTAGTCTTAATGTGGTGTTTATCGTTATTACTGTACATTTTTGTCTTTATTTTTAAAACCTGTGAATTTTATAGCGCCTATTAAAAATATTCTTAATTTAAATCCTCTACATTTGTAACCGAATTAAAAAAGGAGGAGGTTGTCAAACTCAACTGTAATTATTTTAAATGTTTGTGATCTTAGAACTTACTTGGTGAACCAATTTTGATGATACATTTTTTATTTGAAAGCTGGTGTTTCTTATGTGGTTCCATTGCCTTTGACGGCAAAACTCTCGGGATTGCTGCAACCGCATGTCTGTGTATTGTTTACACCATTTCATAGCATAATATCATGCCAGTATGCTTTAAAGGAGTACGCAGATGTAGACAGTTCACCCTGGTTCACTCTAATAACACCGGTTGTGTTCAAGTTTCATGTTATTCGGGTAATCTATTCTGGATACGAAAAGCAACAAAAAGTGAAAAATAGAAATATTATTACAAAAAGAAACAACCGACTCTTTTTCACTTTGTAGTGTTTTTATTTGAAAGTACGTTGCATTTTTTATGAATAAGTCTGATATAGTTGGCTGCCATTTAGTTTCACGAAAATAGTTATAGTTAATTAACAACATAGCGTGGCTTACTAAACTCTGGAAATACTGGAATTGTGTAATCGTCGAGGTCATCTCTTAGCACAATACTTTCGACAAGAGAAGTATCCAAGGATATGAAGCAGTGGATTATTATCTTCGGATTGTGATAACAGAACACGCAATTAGAGTGTGAATCTTTTAATAATCTAAAGTTTGAAACAATATATTTAAATACTAGCTTCTGCCAGCGGCTTCGCCCGCGTGAAAAATGTTTTCTTATCGCAAGGGGTACTGGGATGAATAATGATGTACTATGTACTATTCTAGACTCTAATCTACCTCTATGCCAAATTTCATACAGATCCGTTCAGCCGTTCTGGCGTGATTGAGTAACAAACATACATCCACTCTTCCACAAACACATCCATCCAAACTTTCACATTCATAATATTAGTAAGATCCTGCTGTACTTGCAGAACCGTATATAAAATAACTAAACTCTATTTTCATCCAATCAGAATGTTGTTTTCATAGAAAATGGAGAAAGTTATTTTTTAATTAACTCAGCCAAAGCACGGGACGGTCGGAGTTCAATATATTATTTTAGAATAATTCTTTTCCTCACAAAAACAAGGCTCTATTAGCGTTTCTCTTCGTAATGGCCGAAAAAAATTAAAAGGGACGATGGAACCATGGAGCTCGGAAAACAGTTATTTATTTTTTATTTGGAAATCATTTTGTAAGAAAACATTGTTACTGAACAAGGATTCTAATATGAAGTGTAGCAAATAACATGTTGAACTTTTATTTGTTTATTATTAGTTATTTATTTTATTACAACGACAACTAATACTGTAACAACACACTTTTACATATTAAAATATATAAAAGTAAAATTTAAAGTAAAATTTAAAGTAAAACATTTAAAAAAAATATTAAAACCCTTTTTTTTTAATGTTTTACTTTCAATTTTCTTACTTCTTTTTTATATTAAAATCGCTCTTACAGTCTTTATGAAATTTACGACCATTCATCCGCTTGTAATATATAATGTAGAATCATGACATACATATGTGTTTTTAAATTGTTATTACAGTAGTTTCTTTATAATTTACTTAAAAATAATAAATATGTTGAAACACGTTCATATGAATAGAAATACTGAACTGCACAAACCAGCGTAAATAATTTACACTTATTGCAAATTGTAAACGCTAGTTTATTCAATGCAAGTTTCAATTCAAGTTCATGTAAATACCAAAATGTACAAGACATTCTTTTGCCGCATCTAATTTTCTTACTCTCTTTGTAAACTATTCCGGTTGGGTGCTTACTTGATGGTGTTCCGACCATGGGTTTTATGGACCTTGGCTCGTGAGAGATGGGAAGGCCAAGGTGTTTTAACGTAGTAAAGTTAATTAGAAGGTATGTTAAGTAGGTAGTTTCACGAAAGGGGGTCTACCTCTCTCGTGTTTTCTTATTTAGTATGTGAGGTAGCAATAAGTTGTCACACTGATCATTCTTCATCTTATCGAGTCGATAAAAAAATCTTTAAATATTTTTGGCCACGTTATCTGTTAATGTTAGGTCCCTGCACAATAGGGTAGTTGAAAAAAATATCTATTTGGCATCTTACTGACGGAAGTTAGATAACCTAAAGATATTCGACACGTATTTTTTCGTTTGCTTCGTAAACAAAAAAATACGATGAACAGTGCTGTGAAATATCGTATCACACGGTGTGCTACACTTTATACTGACAAAGTGACGTCATAAGGCCCCCACTTCTGAAATTTAATGCGTTTTAAAGTCTATTTTTAACCCCCGACGGAAAAAGATGGGTGTTATAAGTTTGACGTGTGTTGCTGTGTCTGTGTATCTGTGTTTCTGTCTGTGGCATCATAGCGCCTCAACGGATAAACCGATTTTGATTTAGTTTTTTTTTTGTTTGTAAGGTGATTTTGTCGAGAGTGTTCTTAGCTATGTTTAAATAAAATCGGTTCAGCCGTTCAAAAGTTATGGGCGTTTTACTGTTTGAATCGGGATGTTTTCGCAAGATAAATGTCACATCACATCACATCATCAGCCTATTAATGTTCCCACTGCTGGGACAAAAGCCTCCTCTCTGTGACAGGGGATGGGCCATAATCCACCACGCGGGCCCAGTGCGGGTTGGTGGATGTCTCATGTCTTCGAATTTTTGGTTCTAGGACATGCTGGTTTCCTCACGATGTTTTCCTTCACCGTGTTTGAGAGCAGTGGTGATGAAATAATTTACACAAAGTAAAGCGCCTGCCTGGGTTCGAACTCACGACCTACAACTTGTAAGTCGCGGCCGATACCACTGGGCCACCATTTGGGATCAGTTGTTGTTAACTGACTTGTCGCAACGTAACTCAGTAGAATAATTTATTTACAAAATTTATAGCTTTTCGTGACGGAGACTTTACCTGCTAAGATAGCTTAGATAGATTCCTTTGATAGCGATGAACTTAAACGAAGTTGATGAAACAGTCCTTTATCTTTAACTCCAACAAAAAAATAAAAAAAAATAAAAAAAAAAACGATTCAAAAATCGAAACCTTCTGTGTCCTATCTACTTAAGTAGTTCGCTGATAAATGTGTCGGGGTGTATTTTTTTTTTTTTATTTATTTGGTATGTGTTTGCTCTTGACTCTAGTCTAAGTCATAGGTGACAGAGACAGTCGACGATGGAGTGAGCTTACCCAGAAGGAGCCTGTTTACTCTAACTTTGAAGAGATTCGGGTTGAATGCGTTCGGAAACACTGACGCAGGTAGTGAGTTCCATTCATTCGCTCTGCGCATTATTATTACTTGCTACTTATTTGATAAAGCAAAAAATATGGGTTCATTTTTCTACCCACGAAACATGCCTATTATGAAATAGGCGTTTTATAAAACGGGTCTCTTTAAATTGTGATTAGACGGTTTGACTAGGAATTCTAGGTTTAAATAAACTGTTGAAATTACAGAAAAACAAAACCCTGAGATGCAAATGAAATATTTATTTAAAAAAATACATGCCTTTAACATAAACTTTTTTTTTTGAACTTATAATTCTAAGTCAAACCCTAATTACCACAGTTCAAATTGACCGTTTCAAAAAACGCCATTTATATATGTGTCGGGTTTAGTCAATAGTACGGACGTCAAAACAAATCACAAGCGGCAAATCATGAAGAACTACGCATTGGCGCGATTTTTCTAACCGCTTGCGTGGTGGGGTCAGCAGAATATGACAATATAGTTCAGACCGCACCAAAGCTAAGACTAGAATCACAGTCAATCCGTTATATTAGTAAGCAAGAGTGTAACTGTGAGCGATTTGAATAAATCCAGTGTATCGAATAATTTGTGCGATTTCATTTTCACGATTATACCCCACCTACCCGCCCACACGCGATGTCTTAACCTAAGGGAATTCATCCTTACTTTCCGATGGTTTGCATCTATCGGCCAGCCTTGATGCGATATATTGATCATTATAATAAAGGCTATTTTCCTACAACTTACCAGCAGGCACAATCTGGAAGACACACGGCCTCTTCTGCCTACCCACCGCGTTGGTAGCTCGACAGAGCAGCGCCCCGTAGTCCCTCTCACTGGCTGCTCGGTAGCGGAGCTCACTCGATGTCCCACCCGTTGATACTACACAAGAAAAGTACAAAATAAGGTTAGTTATTTATTTATTTAAAATGAAAAGAAATCATGTTGGAAAATGACTTTTTTTGCCGAATTTTTAAAAAGCAGGTTTTATGTTCGGCGGTATGATTGTTTTATTTTTAATATATTTTCACCGATTACTCTCTCAAGTATGGCCCGATTTTGACAATTATTTTTGTTTGGAAGGTTGGTCCCGTTGTCACCAATTCTGGATCTGATAAGGGGATCCTATGGAAATCTAGGGAACTCCTCAAATATTCCACATACATATATAGATTTTGGTATTTTCAATAATATGGCAAGCATTTGCACTCAGAAGGTATCATTTGGTGAAGTGAAACTGATGAAGAAGACCACAGATGGTCACTGGAACTCCTTAATAGGTATGCCATGGGTATAAGATATCTCGAATAGATGATGAAGCAAATACACATAAATAAATGGTACTGATGAAAATGGTACCATCGAACTGATCTGGTGGTGAACAAGACACCGAATGCTGAAAAGAAAGTTATTTTCGCTTTTTAGTGTTTATTTTGGAAGTCGGTTTAATTTTGTCAAAGATGTTGAAGGGCAGGCATATATGCTGCATTTAGATAAGCTGTTGATCCCAGTAACATGCAGTAATCCCCAAGCAGTTTACCCAGGCTAAACGAAGGCTTTCCAATTCGCATTGCACGACGCACTGCTGTTTAGTATGAGATTCACTACTACGCAGCCATTGTAGCCATCTTCAGACCGGCCAAAAAGATTCTGAAGATCTGTAGTGGGGGCAAGACAAGGCAGATTGACTCACCGTATCTAGCAGGCGAGACCTGGAAGCTCTCGCCACTGTTGTTGAACTGCCAGTAAAACGTGACGTCAGCGGGGTCCGCGTTCACTGTGCAGCGCACGCGCAGTGGCTCGTCCAGTCGTGCGCCGATGAGGAGGGGAGATGGTTGTGCGCAGACTGGTGCGTCTGTACAAGTTAAGAATTTAAAACATATTAACAACTGAAACAATAGTTCATCCATTGGAAATCTGTATATAAAAAACATATAAGGCTGATGTTTTTATTCTTTCTATCTGCCCAATCCAACTCGGAATAATATTTTGGGCCTATTATAACCATTGAATCTTTAAAACTTTCATGATATTATTAGGCATCCAAGCTTACGAGTAGTCTATTACATACAATCCAATCTGGGCGGCTTTTAATATAACGAGGCACATAATCACATATTTTTAAAATAACCTTGTTCAAATCGACACTAATAAAGGCTACAATCGCAAAGCAAGATGTACTCTTATTTATTGGGATGTTGTATATACCAGTTATGGTAATGTGAATTCCAATTTGCAACTTCATAAAACTTGTGCTCGCTGCGCATAACGCGAAAACTGCGAAATTTTAGAACATTTTTCACTTTTGCTCTACTGTCACAAAATATTCGTTTTTCGCCAAATAAAATTCAGTACTTTTCTAAAGATCTTGCCAGCTAGCACATGTATTTCGGAGTTGCAAACTTGGGTTAACACTACCCTAACGGGCCCATACAACATACTACTAAAAATCTAGAAGTAGGTGCAGGTAAAGCAAAAAGCTTGATGAATTCAAGCTTTTTGCTTTTTGGCGCAACCGCGGGGCATACTATGTATGTAATTGTTTTAAAATTCCCTTTTATTTGTACCTACATTGTGTACACACACAGATAGCTATATAACAGATACATATGTGTGTACCAAATAAACTAGTTAGCTTACTTTCTTTGCGATTTTAATTTCGATTTTTACAGAGCAAAAAAATTTTACTGCTTAAAAAGTCAAGGCAAGGTTGGAAAAAAAATACTGAATAAAACCTGACTCAAATTGTAGAATAGTTCGTCAAACGCGAGCTTAGACTTAACTTTAATAAAAAAATATCTTTGAGAGTTGCTTGTTATTTGTCAGTTTTACAATGTTATGGCCATGGTCAGGGGCCTGCGCTTGCCTTTTAATAATAAAGAATAAGGATGTGAAGATCAGGCACTTACACTGCACTCTCAGATATACCGCCTGACTGCTAGACTCTCCCATCTGGTTGGCTGCCCTGCAGGTATAGAGACCACCGTCTCTCTTGGTCACCCTCTGCAGCACCAGTGACTTGGTGCTGATGAAGACGCCTGATGACATGTTCTGACTTACTTGTACGTCCTAGAAAAAATATAATAAGATTAACATTTTGTGAACCGAAGATCTGGTTAAGGTTGCGCGAATCCGCATGATGCGTGACGCTTAGGACACTTGGGGTAGGACTATGTTCAGCAGTGGACGTCTCTCGTCTAAAATGATGAAGGTGGTAACATTTTGTGCTGATTACGGTACTAAGTGGCATTAATATGGTATGCCTGGTCAATGTTGACTACGATGGTAGCTGATTATTGCAAAAGTGAACCCATGCTCATTTTTTAAGCTGATCCTTTAAAGCTCCTTTTAACTACGATAATAAATGGTGGGATCACTACATCCATGCTCTGTTTGGCAACTGTTTCATTATTCTTTTTGGATGTATCTTTGTGCATATAAAACAGGGATGTTTTGGATATGAAATTACGGATCTGGATACGGATACTTATAGAAATTAAATTATACCGGTTTCGGATACGGTTACGGATATTAGATGTTTAGGAATATGTAAACGCATCACACAAGTGACGTATGAATCAACATATAAGTGACGCGCGCAGCTGGTGTGTTTGGTAGATTTTATGAAAAATCTGTCGTAACGTATCTAATTGGGGCTCCGCCCCTAACTGCAACTATCCGAAAATTTTATATCGGATTCGGTTACAGTTACGGATAGATATTTATTTCGGATAACCGATAGTTTCGGTTACGATTACGGAGCTCCTTATCATCCCTGATATAAAACGAAGATTAGCAGCTTTATTAACCGACTTTTAAAAAAGGAGGAGGTTCTACATTCGACTAAGTTTGTATATTTTTGCAATACCTATAACATGACACTTAGTGTGTTGTCCACTGTGTAACATGTGCCTCTACCCAGACCCGTTACTCGGACTGGCAAACTGGCAATGTATGACTACATTTGTTAGCTTGGGTCTTACCTGTAAAAATAAATGTATGTGTTAATAATAAATAAAACATGTTGACGATAAAATTACATTATAATTTCTACCTATTTGCTTACTTACTTTAACCAGAAATTGAAACTTCCTAAATTCGAAAAAAGAATCAACTCAACCGCAATGATCACTTCATTCCTGATGGCGGTTGAAGAAACGTTTGAATGAATCGCAACGTAAATACTCGAGCTCGACTCCGAAGGCCCTTCACTTTGACCCATACCCTCGAAGTGCTTCGTCAAGAGAACTCAGCTCCTAAATTACCTTAATCGACCTCCTCGACTGTTTTAAGAGCCTTCACTTTTTCTTTTGGGTTTTAGAATTCAATATATGACTTGCTGAAGTTATTATCTACCTAGCTACCCATTCGGGGATAAAGAAAAAAAATGTTTTTATTACCTGCTGCAAATATGGCCCATCGTAAATAAATCGTTTGATCCACAACTATTTTTGGCCCAACCTGTATCGAATGCCTTTAAACGAGCAATTCTTGTATATATGTATGTATATATATAATGTGAATCTCGGAAACGGCTCCAACGGTGTTCATGAAATTTAGTATGCGGGGGGCGATAAATCGATCTAGCTAAGTTTCATTTTTAGAAAACGTCGTTTTCTCTAAACTCGCTCAGGTACTATTGAATTATATGCGTTGCCTCAGAAGGCCATTACAAGAATCACATTCTAGGGTAAATCAATCAAGTCCAAAATATTCGAATCCTATTCGAAATATGAAAATCCTTTTAGAAACAGAAGAATTTCATGCCAGTACAATCTTAAGATTTAGGATTCAATGTAAACTCAATCATGGCATTACTATTAATGTTCAAGTTCGTTTTTGCTTTCCGGACTGCGGTTAATTGTCATATGGCATGACCTGCACGACCCAATTAAGTACTCGTAGTAACACCAAATTTCTAATAGTAGGTCAGATGTCAATTTTAGAACATCTGATAGACAACCAACAACAAGGCGTCGCTTTTGATTTAGCGTGCTCTCTGAGGCACGGATGCTTTCGCATCATCGCCCATAGCGGAAAGACAGTTTCGATCGATCCGTTCACACGAACTTATACTCTATTGAAAATAAATTTTAATAACCTTTTTTACAGTCCGTTCAACCGATTTCGATTTATTTTCCATAATAAAAACTTTTTGCAAAAAAATACTACCGACTTCCAAATACAAAACTACAAAGTGAAAAATAACTTAATTTTTTGAAGTCGGTGTCTTTCGTAGGTACCATTTTTTTGCGTTATGGACACCGACTTCAAAAAATTAAGTTATTTTTCACTTTGTAGTTTTGTATTTGGAAGTCGGTAGTATTTTTTTGCAAAAAGTTTTTTATTTTTCACTTTTTAGTTTTACGTACCTAATAGGCAAGTTAGTAAGGTAACTTTAACGCCAAAATAGATTTCATGAAACTTGAACATATCCGGTGAAATGAGAGATCTGCGTACCCCTTAAGAGCGTACTGGCGTGATGTTATGTTATGAAATGGTATAAACAATAAACAGAAATGCGATTGCAGCAATCCCGAGAGATTTGCCGTTATTTATTGAAGAGTTATGTTGTATATCTCCGAAGTTCTTCATCAGATCTTCACCAAATTAAAATGGGACCAATTTCGGAACATACTTTTTCAAACCAAAATAGAATTTTCAAAATCGGTCCACAATTGACGGAGATATCGGTGAACATACACAAAAAAACAAACATAAAGTCGAACATAGAACCTCCTCCTTTTTGGGAAGTCGGTTAAAAATCAAAGATGGCATAAGAGCATAGCTGATACCAAAACCAACTGTTTACTACAGCTACCAGTTGTCATATCAACAACGCAATAGAAGTCAAACTTGGTTGAAAGCACAAAATAGAAAGTATACAGAAGGGCCACTCCCGCCGTTTTGAAAATTGACAACTACTTGACAGATTCACTAGGGTTGCTACTATATTGATTCCGAACATTCTGAAACATTCATCAAATCATGCTTACATGCCTTAGAAGGAAAAATCAAATATCCATTAACGACTCGTCGAAGATTAGATGGTAACAAAAAAGTAAAAGGGCGTAAAGATTATCCCAGAAAAACATTAAAATGTGAAAAGCACCAAGCTCGACAAGAATATAAATGTGAAAAAAAGGTTAATAAAATCAATAAAACCCGACTGCTTCAAAATCAAAATCAAACTTTTTTATTTTACATAGGCCTACATGGGCACTTATAAAACGTCGACAAACGGTGCACGGTTCGGTTTGGTCTAGAAACTCCATGGTTACTCTTTTAAAAAAGGATTTGGTTTTACAATATTTCCATGTTACAGCATTAGTACTATGGGGGGACAACGTAGACCCGACAATAAGTCGTAAGAAACTAAAAACAAAAGATTATATAATATATAAAAAGTTAACAGATGTTAACTAGCATCTAGAAGGCCTACAATGTTCACACATTCACAAAATAATCAGTAAAAGAATCTATACAAAGGTAAAAAAAAAAATAACAAGACTAAATTTAACATGTGGCACAAATGATGTTATCAGTGCTGTAACTATTCTTAGCAAAGGGCTATAAAGATGATTAAGATACATTGTAACAAGTCTAATTAAAAGAAGAAGAACACAAAAAAAGAGGAAAAAATAGATTGAGAATAGTTAGAGACATCCACATACATTTATAATATGCTTTTTTAATAAGGACACGTTTGATGTGATTTTTTAACTTTCCCTCGGCCAGTTCTATAACTGACTTTGGCAACTTGTTATAAAAGCGTATACTGTTTATAAGAAAATACTTGCTAGTTTTAGTTAATCTCAATTTGGGTATTACAATTTCATGCTTACTGCGTGTATTCTAATTATGGAAGTCGCTTCTAGTTTTGAAAAGCCCTCGATTTTTGCGGACATACAAAATACATTCCACAGACAGTATATCGATCTCTTTAAATTTATCTCTGAGAGACTCGCGAGGACCCATTATATAGATCGCGCTTAAGAAGTGAACTAAAAAGAGGTACTTAAACATATTTGTGAGGTTAATGCAGCAGATGACTTAAACCATATTATTATGTCAAGTTTCATAGCCTTTCCTATTTCGTCTATGGACTTAAAATAATTTATTATTTTCCTAGATATTGAATTTCTAACTTATCATATTGAAAAATTTAATGACCTTTAAAATTAATGAAAGAAAGAATTTAAAGAATTAATTTGAAGTATATTTGGTCTAATAAAGGTAACCCAGCCAATACAACCTCGTTACAGTACTATAAATATGAATGACGTGACAAACGCCCGCACAAAGCACTCGTGACAGCCGCGACTGAGCTCGGTCCAATATTGCCCAATGTTCTCTGTAAAATCGCAATGTCAATGTGTATGTGCAAAATGACGCTTTGTTCGTAGTGGCCTCTCTGTCTGCGGCGCGCCGCCGCTTACGTACTTTGTGTTGAAACTTAGCATTTTTGGAAGTTAATGAAAATTCTTTTTAATTTAGCCACAAACAGAATCGTTTCTTTACTAATGACCAATGGATCAGTACTATCATATCAGTAGTAATGATAAGTTAGAAGTTTAAAGAAGAGCCTTCATTAGTGCAAGTACTAAGCATTTTATTAACCGGCGAAAAGCAGCTATTTGCGCTCCCCACCTTTACTAAAATTATAAATGAGCAAGTTTGGATGGATGGATGTTTGTTACTCAATCACGTCAGAACGGCTGGACAGATCTGGATAAAATTTGGCACTCACTTTTATCTCGGTATAATGTTCCCTAGGGATGAAAAACACTTTACGCGGGCAGAAGCTACAATAAAAGGTACATTACTTTAAGGCCACGACTCACTCACGTTATGATACCAGGAGATGCGGTGCTCCTTGGGATTGGCCTTGATGTTACACTCGAAGTACACGTCATCGCCTTCTTTGATGTCGTTGGGGTTCAGCGTGCTGCCCAGCGACATAGTCAGGACTGGTCTGTCTGTTGAAGAACATTATGGGTTAAATAGTATTAAGAAGTGGTGCACCACTTCATTGCAAGCATTGCAATGCTTGACGCTTAAAAGCCTTTTGTAGGTACATAAATACATGTGCCGCAAAATAAGTATATAAGGATCGTAGCAGGTGGCGTGCTGTATTGTCTGCCTACCCCCACATACTTCACACTATTATTATAAAGGTGAAAGTTTGTGAGTGTGTTTGTATGTTTGTAACATCGTCACGTTCAAACTGCTGCACGGATCTAGATTTAATATGGCACAGAGATAGATTATAGTCAGGCAAAGCACATATGATACATTTTTATCCCGGGAATATGTTCCCTCGGGATAATTTGCGAGTTTCACGCGGGCGAAGCCACTGGCAGAAGCTATTATATGTATAAACACATGAGACTTTCGAAGTTTTATTCAAACGTTGATCTTATGGTGGCAAGTGCTACTGCTGAGTAATAAGGTCCTTGGTTCGATTACCAGATCAGGCTAAATGTTATTGGAGTTTTCTTTGTTAGCCCGGAGTCTCGATTTGTGCCCGGTTGATGGTAAAAAGCTCGCCCCTATTACATGGGACTTAAACACAACTGATGAGATGTGGGTGGTGTTATGTTATGTTATGTTACGTCATGTTACGTTACGTTACGTTGCGTTACGTTATGTTACTTCCTTCGTGTAACCACTTTTCAAAAGTATGTTTGCTAATCTATCTATTAAGTTTTACCAGGCAAGTACAAGACGAACTTACTTTGTTTCTCGCACAACAAACATTATTAAGTTTACGTCTTACTTAACATTTGCTTCTATAGAAGTAGTTATTTGCTAACAACTTATCTACCTCATCATCATCATCATTTCAGCCGAAAGACGTCCTCTGCTAAACATAGCCCCCCCCAAGTGTCGCCATATTGAGACCGGTCTCGTGCTTCTCGCATACGCATGACGCTTAAATTTGTCGCCCATGAAAGTAGTCAAAAACAAATACAAGTATACGATTCTAACTCTCCCACATCGTTAAATATTCATGGTAGGTATAATAAGTTGGACAACCTTGTCTAGGGCTAAAAACATCAGCCGTGCGACAGACAGACAGACAGTGGCGGTCCGGGCATTAGTATTATGTTAGGTAAGGAACTCTAAAAGAACATGTTGAGTAATTTGCTAGTTTGTTGAAGCAGCTAAGTTTCTTAGCAATCGGTTCGCTACGACAAAGTTACACAAGTTCGCAATGAGTTCGGAAATAGATTCATCAGGTCATTTCATTGGCTTTGAGTTCTCGTTCGCAGGGGAATTAAAATGTCGCATTTTGTTGGCTTTCTTGTGCGGTGTAGAAGTTGGATATTGTGCTTTTTCTGCACCAGCTTGTATTGGTTACGTAAGTAGACATCCAGTTAGAACTACAATTACTTTTTCTGTAGATGGGTCAAAAGCTAGTCCTGATGTGCGACGAGACTGCCATACTTTTTGTAAATGCAATCGTGGTCGCACTTTTAGTTTAGACCATGATTTAAAATATAAGCTGAATAAATGCTTATTTCTTGGGCTCTACACACAAAGCCACATTATAAGAAAAAAAAACCGTCCAAGTGAGAGTCTGACTCACGCACAAAGGGTTCCGTATAAACAGCTACATTCACTTAAATAAATAGGTACATTACGAGTACTAACGTTCATAAACAATGAAAGCACCGAACAATATTAACTCTGCCGTTCGAAAACTGTTGTCCCTGTCCCTATACATCAATATACAAAATTTTTACTTATCCAAGTACATTTTATAAGTTGATTGACTATTACTCGTAATCTTGTAAAGCCTACTTAACTGTGATAGTTTTCCTTTTAATTTTGTTATATACTACTGCCGTGATTTTTTTCACATATCCAAAATTGGAAGAACTCTTGACTCTAAAAAAAGGTTCGTGAATCGAAAAAAAATGGTTTTCACAGACTCGTAATATTTTTGAATAGCCTATCCAACGATACCCCACTCTATGGGATAGACTAAAAAAAAACATCCCCAATTTAAGAATAAAAAAAAAATCTTTTGCCTCCTTGTCGGCGTTTTTAACCCCCGACGGAAAAAGAGGGGTGTTATAAGTTTGACGTGTGTTGCTGTGTATCTGTGTGTCTGTGTATCTGTGTGTCTGTCTGTGGCATCATAGCGCCTCAACGGATGAACTGATTTTGATTTAGTTTTTTTTGTTTGAAAGGTGATTGTGTCGAGAGCTATGTTTGAATAAAATCGGTTCAGCCGTTCAAAAGTTATGGGCGTTTTACTGTTTGAATCGGGATGTATTCGTAAGATAAACGTGTCGGAGGGTTTCTTAAATTTTGAAATTTTTATATATATCCATGCAACAACTGTCTAGTACTAAGAGTCTCTGGGCTAAGGTGTGGACGGAAGGACGGACACACGGACATGGCGAACCTATAAGGTTTCCGTATTGACTACGGAACCAAAACGGATAAAAACGGTTGTCAAAAGTTCGAAATGTTTGGGATGACTACGTGACATCTGATTATCGCATGACAGTTTGACATATACATCTTTTTGACGAGCGTTCTTGCTGATAGTATATACAACACTATCTACTCCAAATTCTGTCACCAAATAACAAAATTCTTTTACGTTTACACCCCACCTATAACAATCCACAAATCCATGTAAATGATTGCTCCACACTATCCACTGCCTCTTAATTTCACCAACCATCGGACAGGAAGCGGTGCCCGCTGCCCGTGGCCTAATTACAGAGATGTGGTCCGTCAATACGGCGTGCTTATACTGTGTCACTAGTATACGGTGGGCTTACTTATATGGTTCGTGGTCTGTGACCGTAACTGTATCTAGCTTATCTGATGTTGTTTTTTTAGTTCCGTGTTTTTGTAGAAATGGTTGGGTGTAATCTTGCTCTATATTCGAAGTCAACCTATTACTCCACGTTGTCCTCCAATGAGAAGAACGGTGTTGGGATCTAACTCTCCATGTGCTAGGTTTTGTAGGGTTTTGAATAGTTGTAATGATATGGTTGACTTTCACTTTGATTCAATTTGATTAAAGTACTGAACTGTTCAACAGATTTGTTTGTAAATGTTTTTGGACTGTTTTGTAATTTTTTGAGGAGATTATGCTTTTAATATGACGCATAAGTAACTAATATAGAGTTATATATTTTGTTAAATTTACTTGTTATTGTTATTATATTATTATTATAACAATTACTTATTATTGTTTCTTTTTTTGTTCATGTGGTGTTTACCTTTGAGTAGTTGTTGGTCTGTGTAGAGCTTAAACGAATGTTATATTATTGTTTGTAGATTAGTGTATACAATGGTTGATCGAGCTTATAAATAAAATAAAAATAAAATAATTCCTCCACTAGACTCGATCAAGTTGATAGTTAAGCTTGTTATTTTTTGACATTCATCGTGGGTTGTTTTTCCCTTATCATCAAGGCAACTGAGTCGATAAGAGTAGAGGAAGTCCTTCACAAAGACTAACCCCCGATTTCTGAATTAAGTATTTGAAGTTCAGTATCTGTCAAGCTCTACTATCGGAGGGTATTTTACTATCACATATATAGGATCACAGATCTGTGAATCATATATAAGTGATAGTGGTACATAAGATTGCATAAATAATATGATGATGATGATTATTTCATGGCAATCCTATGTATGATGATCATAATTATTATGATAGTGTCAATATTTTGCATTGAAATGGTCTAGTGGTTTAACACGTTCTTGACTCCAAAAACTCAATTCAGAAACCCACCATACGATACGTTGTGGCTTAGTAGTCTATCTTTAGTTAATTTCTTCTTACAGAACATAAAACTATATAGGACCGCCCCAAAAAACGTCGTCCAATATCATAACTCTCCTCTGAACATAGCCGGCGAGTTGAAATTTTAACAAAGCGTATTCCACAGACAACGGATACGTCTCGGCGGCCGCTGCCAGCATTGTCAACACTTTTCATACAAACCATGCATATCAGTGTTTTTTCATCCATAGAGCTATCCAGCAGCCTAATTTCTTAAGTGAATTCGGAAAGGTAAAGCGCAAAGAGTATGAAAAATCGACCAATCACATAGACGGAAATCCACATCGTAAATTTTTCTTATTCTTTGCGCTGAGACGAAAAAAAACATTTTGCCCGACGTGAGAATCAAACCCGGCTAACCTTGTGTTCAGCTGTAGCACTTGCACTAGACTAGACCAACGTGGCAGTCATCAGCAGTCGGAGGCAGACAAATATTATTACCTAGTAAATATACACATTACTAGCCCAAGTAACTCCATAGCCGAGCAAAGGCTTTCGTCCATTACTTCTATTATTCACAAATCTACGTTAGGCACTTTTTACCAATCCTCAAGTTCCAGTTCGTCCCGCCATGGCCATCACATTCATGTACTTCTGCGGCATCGTGTTGTTTATTGTGTTTACGGTGTCTCTAATAGCTGCCGGCTTAATTCCGTGCTCTATCATATCCGTGCAGTCTGTCCGGCTTGACGCCGACATTTCAAACAGATGACAGTGACACAGCGAGCGCTGTGCACTACACTACCAGCTGGAGTTCATTCTATTATGATGAGCACTACTGTTTATTAGTGTCGTCTAGTCGGTTTTGTGCTTTGTGGGGTATCCGTGTCGTCTGTCTAGCGTGACGCCGACAATTCAAACAGATGACAGCGAAACAGCCAGCGCTGTGCACTACACTACCAGCTAGTTTTAATTTAAATATGATGAGCACACTACTGTTTATTAGTGGCGTCTAGTCGGTTTCGTGCTCTGTTGGTTATCCGTGCCATCTCTCCGGCGTGACGCTGACAATCCGATCAGATGACAGCGACACAGCCAGCGCTGTGCACTGCGCTACCAGCTGGGGTTCATTTAAATATGATGAGCACGACTGTTTATTAATGGCGTCTAGTCGGTTTCTTGCTCTGTGGGGTATCCGTGCCGTCTGTCCGGCGTGACGCCGACAATCCGATCAGATGACAGCGACACAGCCAGCGCTGTGCACTGCGCTACCAGCTGGGGTTCATTTAAATATGATGAGCCCTACTGTTTGTAAGGAGGGGTCAGCCATTTTGCAAGATTTTTGTGAAGCATTATTATATTATAGCACTAACATATATAGAATATAGCCACAATCTGCTAATTAATCACCACTGTTTTGATCAGGAAAACCCCATAGCTGTTTCTATGGCTTACAGCAACGATTTTTTACATATTAAACCTCTTCTTAAAATGTAATCAGGGGCTGATTAGTTGCTTTTCGAAGGCTTAAAAAATTGATAACCCCTCTTTTTTGCCTTTCCCATAACTTCTTATTAACTCCCTGTCTTTTTTCTTATTAATGCTTACAATGGTAAATGGAATATAGTTATTTATGGGTACTTACAAACAACGCTCATCCTAAAGGCATCTTCCAAAGCGACCCTCAGCACTGGATTATCAGCCCGGCACCTGATCATGGCTCCATCATCTTCTGGCTGAGGCAGCATAGTCAGTTTGCTGACCGTGGTCGTCTCGTTTGTGAACTCGCTGTGCTGTTGACAAAATGAACGTAATTTTGAGACTGTTAAGGTTGATTTTGGAATGAGTTATTTCGGATGTGCTGTTGTTGAGAAATGTACTTTATTTTGAGTTTATCAAGGTTGATTTTGGAATAGGTTATGTGGGTGATCATCATCTGCCCAGCGTTTTCACAATTGTGTTTTGGATCGGCTACCAGTCTCAACGGAGGCACCTTCCACAATCCAAAATCTGGACGACACAATACCTCTAACATATGCCTTCAGATTATATTGATGTTGTGCTGTTGTTGAAAAATGAAATTTATTAATATACGTTCAAAGTTGATATTGGAGTGAATTATATAGAAACTGTTGAGATGACTCAGGCGAAAATTTTACTTTTGCTTTGCTTTGAACTTTCAAATTGAAATAGACTTGTAAAGTTAAAAGTTCTTGAATGAGTTCCAAAACAGTAACAATTCAATTTAATCTTTTGAATGAGTTATTTTTTAGTCAATTGATTTTCTTTTGTTATTTCTACATCAATCACAGCAATTTGTCAATTTGAAGTTAAATAATACTCTGATTTCTAATTTCGTACACTGAACTGACATTTGGGGGGTTGTCACTATATCGTAACAGAAAAAAAAAACAAACATAATGCCGAACATAGAACCTCCTCCTTTTTGGGAAGTCGGTTAAAAATAGTGTCGTATCCTAAGTGATCGAAAATTCAAGTAGATCGAAAATGGAACTATTTCACGGAAAATAATAACGTTTATTAAGAAACTATTGGCCCTTATTTAATTTCTTCTCGTTTATCATTCTATCGACCGCATTTATTTTGTTGTTGATTTTTTATTTATTATAATAAAAGTTAATGTACTATTAAATTTATTACGTTTATATACATTAAACATATTACACAATACATTAAACGGTGTCTACGAAATCGGACTCGCGCACGAATGGTTCCGTACCATTATCGTAAAAAAACATAAAAAACAATTTTGTTGTATGGGAGTCCTACTTAAATATTAATTTTATCCTGTTTTTAACCGACTTCAAAAAAGGAGGAGGTTCTCAATTCAACTGTATTTTATATTTTTATTTTTATGTGTGTTACCTCAGAACTTGTTACTGGGTGAACCGATTTTGATGATTCTTTTTTTATTAATATTTGTTGTTATAGCGACAATAGAAATACATCATATCACCAATAACGGACCATCTTGAGCTTCTTGGCGTTACGTTAACATCGACTCTCAATTTTGGGCCATACATTGAGGCAAAGGCTCAGCTGGCTGCCAAAAAATTGGGGATCCTTGCGATGGTGAGAAAGTACTTCACGCCGGAACAGCTGCTCAACTTGTATCAAGCGCAAGTTCGATCGTGCATGGAGTACTGTTCTCATCTCTGGGACGGATCTGCCAAATACCAGCTAGATGCACTGGAGTCGATCGAAAAGCAGGCCAAGAGACTCATCGGCAATGAGGCACTGGTCAAATCAAAGCTCCAGAGCCTTGAACATCGTCGCTGAGTTGCCAGCTTGTCGGTTTTTTATCGGTTGCATTTCGGGGAGTGTGCGATGGAATTGCATGATTTAATTCCGCCCAGCCCGTTCCATCATCGGACAACCAGACGCACGGTGATGCGTCATCGGTACATGGTGGACATCCCACCCATACGCACAAAACGTTTTGGGGACACTTTTATTATGCGTACAGCTAAGGAGTGGAATTCCCTGCCGGAGTCTGTGTTTCCCGATAGCTACAATCTAGGGGTCTTTAAGTCAAGAGTGAATGGGTTTTTACTAGGCAAGCGAGCATCACCGTCGACCACATCATCGCTTTCCATCAGGTGAGATAGTGGTCAAGCGCGAGCCTATAGGTAATAATCTATACCAATATTATAAAGAGGAAAGATTTTTTTGTTTGTTTGTTTGTTTGTACCGAATAGAATTTTCAAAATCGGTCTATAATTAACGGAGATATCGGTGAACACACATAAAAAAAACATATATAAAGTCGAAAAACTAAAAATATACAACGCGCGGCCTTATCGCTTTACGCGATCTCTGCCAGGCAATCTGGAATGGACAGTGATTGCCTGGACATGACATGGGGTTGACAGTGGTGCAATAATACTAACAAAGAACATAAAGATACAATACATACATACATAAACTCACGCCTTTTTTCCCATGAGGGTAGGCAGAAACTACAGAACGCCACCTGCTACGATCCTTACATAATTCTTTTGCTTCACTCACATTCATACATCTAGTCATACACACACGCCGGTTATGAGTACTGCGCACAAAGATACAATAATACTTAGTAAAAACACAAATAGATAATTATATATGCTATAAAATAGATACATAAATACATACATATATAAAATATAAGCAGTGAAAAAAGAAATACGTATAACAATCATAGACAAAATTTAAGTCAACAAACTAAGAGCACGATTACATCGACAAGTAATGTTCCCTGATAAGTAAACACAGGCAACGACTGAGGACGTTTAATTGAGTCAGGCAATGCATTCCACAGACGAGCAGCCTGGACAGTAAAAGATTTGTCCATGAAAGTTGTGGTATTTTAAGTCGCAAGTTAACTGATGACCTTAGAGATTCCGTGTGGGAATCGCAGATAAACTGAAAACGATCCTTTAGGTAAAGAGGGGTGGAAGGAATAAAGAGCACATTGAATAAAAGAGAAGGAATATGTGAACCTTATACAAAAATTTTGAAGCCGCTCAAGTTTATCGAGTTGTTCTTGAGTAAGGTCAAGATAGCTGGCATCAGCACAATCAAGGATGGGAAGAAGAAGAGATTGTGCAAGCGCAATCTTGGTGGCAGTCGGAAGAAAATTGCGTAGTCTCCTCAAAGTTTCAGCAGATGCAAACAACTTACGGCTAACTTCTTGCAGTTGGGCAGTCCAAGAGAAGTGCCTGTCGATGAATTTTCCCAAGTTTTTAACCTTGCCACTGAAGGGAATTACTGCATTGTCAAAAATAAATTGGGGAAGAGACGTCCAGTCGATCCTAGAAACCATTCTAGCACTGCCCACTACTATTACCTGCGTCTTTATAGGGTTTACCTCAAGCCCATACCTCTTGCTCCAATCGCAAATGCGAGCCAGATCAAGATTGATGGTTTCTATAGCATCAGACAGCTTTCCGAGAGGAGCTCGCGAGTATAATTGCAGATCATCTGCATAAAGATGGTAGGAAGAAATTAGTTCGTTGGAGATTGAGTTTATAAAAACTGCGAAAAGTAAAGGAGATAAAACGCCACCCTGTGGTACCCCGGCAGAAATACTACACCAGGAAGACAAGTTCTCTCCGATGCATATACGTTGCCGGCGCCCGAACAGGTAACTACGAAACCAATCAACCACCGATGGAGATATATTAAGAGAGCATTGAATGCCAAGCAAAACATCGAAATCAACAGTATTAAAAGCATTACTGAAATCATCTTTCCATGAGGATGGGAAGAGACCGCTAGACGCAGAAAAGTTAAGGATGTGGCAAATGACAGGAAGGATAACGTCCAGCACCGGGAGTAACATTTTACGGATGTTACAGTCACTTCCTACTGCATTGGAAGTAATCGATAGTATGCTGTTCTTAACATCACATGCGGAGAATTGACTAAAAACAAATGGAGCATAACTGGGAGTCGGAAGAGATGAAAGATAATCCAATGTATTCAACTTAACTGTCCTATCGAAATTGGACGAAGCTGTGAAATGATGGTTCAATGCATCGATATGCATAGAATCATCATGCATCATCATGCATTGCTAGGAATCTGCGTTCATCTAACAATCTTCTCTTGCTCTGTCCTTCTCATACTTCTGATTTTGTTCATTCTTCCTTTCATATTCAATCCATTCTTCTCTGGAATGCGCTTCCTCTCGATATCAGAACGGCCACCAGTCAGTATGCATTTAAGCGTAAGTTGCGGCATTTTTTTTTCTAAACGAATAGCAGAGTCGTCTCATTATGCGCCTTTCTATTAATTTATATGTATATATATAAATATTATTTTATATATAGTATTTTATATATAGTATTTATTATAGGACATATTTAAGTATGTTTATTTTAACTATATAATTTTGTGTACTAATTTTGCGTTTATAATATTATTATTTCTAGTTTTATGCACCTGCCATGCTATCTCTTCACCGCCCTTAGTTGACTGGTACAGAATGCCTCAGGCATTAAGTCCGCCTATGTACTTTTATGTTGCATGAAGTTTTAATAAATAAATATCTAAAGCTTTAAGGATTGACTCTTGTCGCGTTTTACCGACCCCTAATGATCTTAGGAAATTCCAAACTTTGGATGCGTCTCCGTTTTGGACAGAGTTATGAATGTGTTGGCGATTAGCATTCCTACACATCTTATTGCAGTGTTTGCGGATGGAGACATATTTGTCCCTATTCGCGTCAATAGGCCGTCGCTTACATTTAGACTTTGCTGCAGCTTTTTTGTGCAATAACTTTTATATCTCATCTGTCAGCCACATTCTGCCCTTGGAGGTGTGCAGTTATTTCCACTTGATACTTTCTGTTCGGTCTATGTGTAGTCCTTAAGGGTTTGGCTAGCCAAATAATGGAGACCAGAAGTCTATGTTGTGACGTGAGCGCATTTCCCGGTATCACTTTGCAGACATTATACAGTTTCAAGGAGTTGTTACTGGCGGGGATGTAATCTATTTGCGTATTATGTTTTGAGCATTTGTATGTAATTAGGTGTTCAGGTTTCATTTGGAAGCACGTGTTAATAATTTTAAGGCATGTCTGGTTGCAAAATTCAGGATATCTCGGCCTTGTTGGTTTGTACTACCAAATCCATATCTCCCACGAGCATCATTGCCATGGAACGACCACTTTCTCCATCATGCCCATTTAGGTCCCCTCCTATGTGTATCTGTTCTGTCGGAGGTATGTCTTGTATAGCCGCGTCAAGGTCCTCCCAGAAATCTTGCTTTTCTTGCTCGGAACATTCAGTTAGAGGTACATATTCAGAGATTATGTTCAAAGGTAGTCCATCCATTGCTAATTTAACACTTATGATTCGGTCACTCTTCCTGTCCACGTTAATTACTCTCGCTTTCAGGTGTTCACCCAGTACGATACCCACTCCGTTTCTTTTGGCATCAGTCCCATAATAAACAAGCTGAGCCATTTCCGATGTCCATTTCGATCCTTTCCATTTGGTTTCTTGGATGCAGCAGGCGTTGATTGCCCTGGCTTTTAGAATTTAGGCGAGTTCCTTGCTGCGTCCAGTCATTGTGCCGAAATTCCATGTTGCGAATCTGAGTTTGTCAAAGTTGGTAGTTGGTTCTTGTCCTTAGCGTCGCTTCTGGGGATTTTTTTAGTTTTAGTACCCTATCACTTAAACGTGAGCAAACTCTATAGTTAGGTACCTAAAGGATTGACAAAATATCCATAATAACTTCATTTACACATGCGTGCTGTTTGTCGCTAAGGAGTTCGGTTGTATGGTCCATATCTTGTAAATTGCTGATCTGATTTTGTTGAAACTTGCACTGTAGCCTAAGTTGAGATATAATTAATCCAATAAGCAGGTTCGGCGAAATACGTGGACAAACATACAGAGTAACAAATATGAATATTGTGCAATTCCAAGAATATTGCATACATACGTGTCGAATTGATTACTTCCTTTTTTTTGAAGACTGTAATAAAATTACGCCCTCCGCCTTTTCAGGATTTGATGTATACAATACTATCAAGTGCTAGTAAGGATTAAGTCCTGCAATGGAATAATTCGCCTCATCCAAGAAAATTACTTCTCATCTGCAATTTTCCTTAACAGTGACGAGATTCCAGTATAAATGAACGGGCCACTGCGGCCCAATACCCGCCAACTATTCCTTCAAGTAATCCCAACACAATTAGTACTAACCTACTTACACCTCCTACCGAAAAAAAAAAACATAAAAATAACTAGATAAAGTTTTAGCGCAATCTTCGTTAGACTTTAGTACCAACTTGGGACCTAAACTTTGCAAAACTAAGAGCTGGTTCAGACGCGGCGATTCACGTGGTTGGGTCGCGTTTTTTAACCTCCGACGGAAAAAGAGGGGTGTTATAAGTTTGACGTTTGTACCTGTGTGTTTGTGTATCTGTCTGTGGCATCATAGCTCCTAAATGGGTGAACCGGTTTTGATTTAGTTTTTTGTTGGAAATATGACACTATCAAAGGTGTTATTAGCTATGTTTGATGAAGATCGATTCAGTCATTCTAAACTTATGGGCATTTTATTGTTTGAATCGGGGTATTTTCGCAAGATATCGTGTCATAATTACGTGTTCAATAGATTGTCGATCGATGTGTCTCTACTACTAGATAAAATATGTAGCATGAAATAATAATGTTTTGGAGGTTTTTAACACCGATTCAAACAGTAAAACGACCATAACTTTCGAACGGCTGAGAAAGTCACCTTTCAAACAAAAAGAACGAAATCAAAATCGGTTTATCCGTTTAGGAGCTATGATGCCACAAACAGATACAAAAACAACACAAACACACAGGTACACTCTCGCTTTTTGCGTCGGGGGTTGAAAAGTAGATACACCTAAACGTAAAGAACAACAATAAATGAATGCAACAGAAGCTGGAATTAACATGGCCACCTACTGGGCCATAACTATAAGGCATTAACCATAGCCACGAAAAGAAGAAAAATATTATATATAATAAGAATCAAAACGAGACGCTCCGAAAATAGAACATTCCCTAAGAAAACCAACTAATGTCTAACAAATCGCTCTATCTGAACGTGCTCTAAATCTAACAAACTCTGGCACTAAACTAAAGCCTTGATAACTGAGCATCATTAATTTTCGTTGGCCTGTCTCCTGCGAGGAAACCCAGCTAATTCCGTAGGTAAACTTAGGTGTTTGCTAATCTGTTACACAATCTAACCTAGAAACTGGGTAAACAAGACGCTATCATACAAACTTGGGACTGTGTCTACTTTTTGTTACAGTTTTTTTTTTTGTTTTCGAAAGATAAGTTTGGTAGCTTCCTTTGGGGGCGATAAAATTAATTAATAATGTCGTTTTAACTTGAAGTTTTTTACGTGTTTTGTTAGCGTGAATATCCACGCTACACAGGTAACCTGGGTGTCCGAAGTGAGCTTTTGTCCAGGTGAGATTATACTAGCGGTCAAACGCAGGCCTATCGTCTATCGTCAGCTCTAAGTTTGAAAAGTTCTCAAGAACAAATTCAAATTTCAGAAACCGACTGAGGCTGATGTCAAGAAATAAAAGGCTAGTCTAACACAAATCTAAATTGTGAATTGTCTGAGAATTTCAGTTTTGACTGTTTTATACTTATAACAGAGAAGTCGTAGCCAAAAAAAAATGTTTCAAAGATGACAAAGTGGACACGGTGTTCTTGATACCGTATTAATATTAAAATATGCCAGTGTGAATCCTGAAATAGTATTATCATAATTTTCAAAGTCTACTTATTTTTTACCCGACGTCCAAAGGAGGGTAATGCGTTTATCTGTCTATGTATATATGTATGTTTGTTCCTATTTGGCGATCTAGAGACCAAACGCGTTGGCGGATTTTGATGATTCTTACGTCAATCGATTTATCTTAACCTTGCGAGTGTCACTGACTTATTAGACATTAAAATTGGAAAATACAAAAATGCCGTCTTTTGAGCGCCATATTGTGAGGGCCAAATTTTTTTTCCATCCAAACCCATCGTGCGGTTTACCAAAATACAGGTTAAGGGTTTTAAGAGGTGATTGAAAAAAAAATATAATACATATGTTTAAATGTATATAATAAAAAATAAACTATAAAGTTATAATTAAAAAAAAAAAATTGAAAATATCTATAAACCACACTGCTTAAGAAGCGAACTAAAAAGACGTAAACAAGAAGAAAAACATACTGTGCAGTTGGCGGCTACATCTGGTTTTGGTCAGCCAGCTCGCGAATATGTATCCTCCAACTGCACAGCATGATTTTCAACATAATTACGTCTTTTTAGTCCACTTTTCAAGCAGTCGGCTTTTTTTTTTTTTTACTTTTATTAATACTTTTTTGCTGGGCCATCCAGCTATCGTGTATGATGATAACATAACAATATTTTTGTAAACCAAGCTGTTATTAATTTATCATCTAAGAGAAAATTCAATTAAAAGAGACCTTGAAGTTTTTACGTAAGCCGATAATTAAAGCAAACATCTGATGAGAAGCTCATTAATTAGATCTGGAAATAATCGTTCGCTTTACAGATTTACCTTTTCAACGGAAATTACGCTATGGTACTCATTATCTCTAAATAATTACAGTCAAGCATTAAAATTATGCTCCTTCACTAACAACGAAGTGATGTCGATTTTAACGTGCCTAATTATGGCAATTATGGTTGCCAACCATGATTTTTTATCGACAGAAGTTTATATGGGGTATGTTGGTTCTTCTAAGAAAATGTATGGAGGGTTTTTCTTAAGACTCCATAAAGATAAAAAACTTTTACAAAAAAATACTACCGACTTCTAAATAAGAAAACTACAAAGTGAAAAATAACTTTATTTTTGGTAGTCGGTGTCTCTGGTAGGTACCAATTTTTTGCATTATGGACACCGACTTCCAAAAATAAAGTTATTTTTCACTTTGTAGTTTTCTTATTTGGAAGTCGGTAGTATTTTTTTGTAAAAAGTTTTTTATTTTTCAATTTTAGTTGTACCTACCTAATAAGCAAGTTGTTAAGTAAAGTACCTATAATGTCAGAATAGATTACCCGAATATCATGAAACTGAACATAACCGGTGAAATGAGAGTGTACCAAGGTGAACTGTACACATCTGCGTCCCCCTTTTAGAGCGTAATGGCGTGATGTTAAGTTATGAAATGGTATAAACAATAAACAGACATGCGATTGCAGCAATCCCGAGAGATTTGCCGTCATTTACGGAAGAGTTCTGTTGTACATCTCCGAAGTCCTTCTTCAGATCTTCACCAAATTAAAATGAGACCAATTTATAAATATACTCTTTCTAACAAAAAAAGAATTTTCTAAATCGGTCCACAATTGACGGAGATATCGGTGAACATACATAAAAAAAAAACCTTCCACGAAGTCGAACATAGAACCTGCTCCTTTTTGGTAAGTCGGTTAAAAACACTGATGGCACCATTTAAACACCTTACCTTTCCCCTGGTATATCTTCGGTTCTCCCTGAACCAGGTGACCTGTGCTGCTGGTCTGCTACCATGGGTCACGCAGATGATGGTGATCTCCGAGTCAGCAGACATCTGGCCAGGTTTGTTGGTGATCATCACTGAGGTTGGACGCACTGTGGGTGGACAGGATATTATTAAACAAGGTGTTTCATCTCAGAATATATAATTGAATTTTCGATCAAGATCTCCTATATTATTCTTTTGATGTTTAGTTAGTTTTTGAATTTTTGACAGATTTTTTTTAATACAGGTCTGCTATATGTACCTACTTTTTTATTTTAATATTTAGTAACCTTCCTAGGATTTAAAACAAAAGGATTTTAATGATAAACTTGAAGAACCTTATTCATAGAACTGAAAACACGAAAAATATATTTTCTACCCCTTACAAAATCGGATGTTGCGGACCACAGATAAGATAAATGGATTAATAATAATAATAATAATAATAATAATTTATTCATTCAAAGCCTAATACACAATGAGAGAATTGACAAGAAGAAATACAATGATTGGCTACATTAGTACATGCAAAAAGCTAGAAACTTATGACACCCAAACTAGGACATGTCCTGTATCTCAGGTGTCAGGAATTCTGATGGGTGGATTCCTGATGGATAACGTGTAAGATACTATGGTTAAGAGCTAAAACGAACTGGATTCTGGTATAAGGGCTTATAGAAATGCATAGAAGAAAAGCTTGCTAAAAGTACCACTAAAGTTACCGTCAGATAACAAAAAAATAAAAGTCGTTAACACCTGTCTACCAATGTATTCCAACATTTCAAAACGATACGAAAAAATGTAAAGGCAGTTTCGCTACACGATCAAAACAAACGTATCGCGGTAAGGGGCGTCCGTGACCATTTCACTTGGCATTCAGTACAAGTCGGATCATTGACTTTACCTTAGGCAAATATTTACATGAAGTAAGTCGTGGGCACAGGGGTTCTTAAAACGGTGAATGAAAACAATGAAAATTCTAAGATACGTGACAATCTCCAACCGGTGGATTATCTACCTCTCACAAAGACGAGGCCTATTTCCCAATAGTGGGGACGACAAAGGCTGGTTTAACCAGAGAAGGCTGGTTAAGCTTGTGCACCAGCAGTAGGAAAATTACAGGTATGATCATGTTAATGCTATGCTGAATGATGAGAAGGAGGTACTTACAATGCATCTCCACTCTAGCAGTCCTTTCATGAGGACTGAGTAGAGGAGTGTTAGTAGCCTGACACCGTATGCTGGTGTTCAACCAACTCCTCTCAGCCCCTCCTATGCTGATCTTGCTAACGATGACTTTTCCATCATTCTTCAGGATTGTGTGGTCATCAATCTGCTTGTTGTTGATCAGCCAGGTTAGGGTCGGTTGTGGTCGACCTGGAGAAAAAAGGAAATTTAAAAATCTTGTGGATATTGGATTTGACATAATTTTATAACATTTTTAAGTATACATAATGATTCTGTTTGACTTCTTTGTCGATTATACTTTTTCAATATATTGACATATAAGTTTTGAGTAGTTGTATGTTTAAATGAATGGATTTTTAAGCTCAACGGCTAGATTTTTGCGCACCATTATATTTTAATATACAATAGTTTTAATTCTTATATTAAAACTATTGTAAACTTGCTGTCGCCCTCAATATTTTTATAAATTATAGCCTATGTGTTATTCTGATGTATAAGCTATATTTTGGTGAGAGTGAGTTTCATTAGAATCCGTTCAGTAGTTTTTGCGTGAAAGAGTAAAAAACATACAATCATCCCCATAATAAGCCTTACTAGCTTCTGCCAGCGGTTTCGCAGCTTCAATGTCAAGTCCCAAGGAAATATATGCCCGGGATACAAAGTATCCTATGTGCTATTCTAGACTATAATCTATCTCTGTGCCAAATTTCAACCAGGTCCGTCCAGCCGTTTGAGCGTGAAGAAGTAACAAACATACACATACACACACCAATATACTCACAAACTTTCGCCTTTATAATATTAGTGTTATATTAAAACGTTTGTAAATTAACAAAAATCACCCGAATAAATAATTTGATTTTTCTATAGTGTATACCGTCGAGTCGTTAATAAATTCTATCTACTATACCCCAATTTCTATGTACTATACTTATTAATTAATATTGTTACAATCTGAGTAGTTTTAAACCCTTTGTGACTTATAACCATGAATTCCAAGTCTCGTTCCTAACTAATTTGGTTTGCATCCGCTTGGAAAAATGGTAAGAGACTGAATAATATTCTATTTCCTACTCCACAGAACAGACTTATCTTCAAACAGAAACCCAATTAAAATTCCATAATAAGCAAAGCTCTTAAAGCCAAACTTCAAGGAACTTTAAATTATAATCTAGCAAACAATTATGTACCCTCAGAGAACCTCGGAAATTACAACTTTTACATGTTCCCAACTTAAGAACAAACAAAAAGGTCTAGGAAAACTATCAAACAATTAGACTAGGTCGAAGAACTCGGGCGCTTGTAAATTTAGCAAATTTTGCGCTGCAGTGGAACTTTCAGCCGAGTTTCTATAGCGCTGCAGCGTAAACAAGGGAACGAGACCAACGAGGTTAGGTACAGTCGTAAGTTGAACTTTCAACCATCCCTTATCTGACTGGAGTTTAGATCCTTTTGAGCCAACTATAGTGACCTGAGGTGACTTTCTGGAGATGTTAAATGGTTCAAAAGTTTTGTCAGCGTTCGGAAAGTTTATTACGTCAGTGGTGCATTGGTGAGTATATTCAACGGTGGACCATGTTTGCAAAAGTCTACTTTGGGGTGAATAAAATTGCAAATCCAAGTGAAAGAAAGTCAGTAGTAACTAGCGAACACCTGCAAGTTACAATATAAGACTAAATTGTACAATATTCAGCAGTTTTTTCAAGCAATTTTTACAAAGGACACAATTTTGAATGAAAATGTAGATTTAAAAAAAAACCTGTACTAATCTAATCCACCAAAGAATAAAAACGTAGCTACGAGAAATACTGGTTTTATGTTTTTCTCTAAGTCAAAACACAAAATTTAGAAAAATGTTGTCCATAATTAGAGTTGCCATTTTTCCGTGGTATTGCCACTAAAAACAGGACAAAATACAGCATCCCGGGTCAAAATGATATTCGACTAGAAAAATTGCGTATTTAAATATTCATACAAAAAATATTCGGCGATACAAAAAGGATTTTAGGACACAATAACTAGTACTGATAGTGTTCAAAATAAACACAAAATGGCTGACAAAAAACACAAATAAAAAGGCCGCGTATTAATTGGATTTCCATTTGTTTCAGTGTGAAAGCGTAAATACCGGAAATTGTAGATACCATAAAGTGACCATTTTTTTTTGTTATTTATAGGATGTGATCTCGAAAAATTGTTGGTGTGAAACGGAAAAATAATAAAATATTGATTTAGTTAGTTTGTACCCGTAACCGTTTCCGTGGTTATTGGTTTTGGGGTATAGTGACAATGTATTGAATAAATTAATTTGATATTATAATCGGTTCGATGCGGTGCAGTTTGCTCCATGCTTTTGTTTTATTGTGTGCTGAGTTTAGGTGTATAACGTAGGTATCCTTGTAGAATGGTGGCACGATACATTTTATATTATGTAAGACAAGAGAGAGTCGGTCTCGCGCACGATGGGTTCCGTACCATTAACGCAAAAAACGGCAATATTTATTTCAGTCTGTTTTAAGTAGTTGTTGTTATAGCGGCAACAGAAATACATAAGGACAAGGTGGGATAAGGATAGGAAGATGATGATGATTTCTTTCAATGCACTCGTCATCTGTCATTATTAGCGAAACAATAGAATATTCAATAGACAGACACGTTTTAAGGCGTGACATAAGAGGGGATGGCAATTGTATCTAAACCACGAACAGCCACGTCGCGCGTCGGTATGTTGGGAAAATTTGTTTGATTTTGATGAACAGTATGGATGCTCTAAACTAATATAGTATGTCATTGAGGATAGAGCGAATATTATATGTATGTCGGGCTGGTATCTGAAACTCCACGTAGTAGGATAAATTGGCCAGTCGATCCACTCCAGCTACTTAGAGAAGGCCAGCAACGAATGGTCTTACTATGTCACGGAGAGTACCTGGGTTTCTCCAAGTACTTTGCCCGGTATCAAGCGATCACTGGGGAGCTTAGGAGAAATTACGCGTTTTTGTTACGAGGGTTTTTAACGTCTGAATAGTGTACTTTTTAACCCACTACGGAAAAAGAGGGGTGTTATAAGTTTGAAGTGTGTACCTATGTGTTCGCGTATTTGTATATCTGTCTGTGGCATCATAGCTCCTAAACGGATGAACCGATTTCGTATGTTTTTTTCAAAGGTGACTTTGTCGAAAGTGTTTTTAGCTATGTTTATTAAAAATCGGTTCAGCCGTTCAAAAGTTATGGGCATTATCTGTTTGGATCGAGGTATTTTCGCAAAATGTCGTTTCATACTTACGTGTTCGATAGATCGTTGATCGTGTCTGCTACTAGATACATTATGTAGTTTAAAAGTATGAAATAAAAAAAACCTCGAGGTTCCTGAATTTTTAAATTTTTGCTTGTTATTTAACTTTTGGACTATATTTTCTAATGTTCAAAGCAATTAAGAGTCTTTTTATATTTTTCTACTGTAGCTGTCTTATTTATAAGCAACGAGGAGCCTAACAAAAGGCACACTTATTCAAAAATTGAATCAAGTTACAGGACAATCATAAGTTTTTATTTCAATAAGAACGTAGTTACGCATAGTTCTAGGTTTTTCTCCGAAATAACTTCGGCTGAGCGGGCAAAGTTTGTTTACTAACAAGAATAAGCGACTGCATAATGTATGCGAGAGTATCGGGTAGCTAAGGGTAGGACTGGTGAAACTGTTTGGCATTTATTAACTTAAAATATTTAGTTAATACAATTTTTTTTTGTGAAGGTTATCTAAATGGACGAGGACGAGGAGCTCGTGGCTAAATAATAACAGCCGCACGGGTCGATCTTCAAGGTTAAGCAACGCTTGACGAGGTTGGTCCGTGGATGGCTGACCATTTCAACATACCGAGTTTCCTCCGTGCCTCGGAAAGCACGTTAAGCCGTCGGTCCCGGCTGTCATTTGAAGATCTTTGACAGTCGTTACGGGTAGTCAGAAGCCTGAGATCTGACACCAGCCTTGCTAAGAGGTATCGTGTTACCCAGTTACTGGGTTGTGGAGGTCAGATAGGCAGTCGCTCCATGTAAAACACTGGTACTCAGCTGAATCCGGTTAGGCTGGAAGCCGACCCCAATATAGTTGGGAAAAAGGCCAGGCAGATGATGATATCTAAATGGACATGTCAGTTCTGTGACAAAAATACTACGTATAAAGTTAAAAAAAGATATACATAAATTTAAAGATTTTTGGTATTTTTCATTATTTTTACACCACATTTTTGAATATATGTATTTTTATCGAATGGATTTTCAAGCCCAGCGTGTAGATTTTGGCGCACCATTGTATTTTAATATAGTCTTATATTAAAACAATTGTAAGCTTGTTGCCGCCCCGAATATTTTATAAATTATAGCCTATATGTTATTCTGATGTATAAGTTATATTTTTGTATAGTTTCATCAAAATGTGTTCAGTAGTTTTTGCGTGAAAGAGTAACAAACATACATTCATCCTCATAATATAGCCTTACTAGCTTCTGCCAGCGGCTTGAATGTCATAAATTATCCCAAGGGAACATATTCCCGGGATAAAAAGTATCCTATGTGCTATTCCAGACTATAATTTATCTCTGAGCCAAATTTCAATCAGGTCCGTTTAGCCGTTTGAGCGTGTAGAAGTAACAAACATACACATACACACACACATGATATACTTACAAACTTTCGCCTTTATAGTAAAAGTGTTATATTAAAACGATTGTAAATTAACAAAAATCACCCGAATAAATAATTAAAATTTTCAATAATATGTATACAGTCAAATCGTTTATAAATTCTATCTACTATACTTATTCATTAATATTGTTACAATCTGATTAGTTTTGAACCCTTTGTGACCTATAACCATGAATTCCAAGTCTCGTTACTAACTGATTTGGTTTGCATCCGCTTGGAAAAATGTTTCGAGACTGAATAATTTTCCATTTCCTACTCCACAGAACAGACTTATCTTCAAACAGAAACCCAATTAAAATTCCATAATAAACTAAGCTCTTAAAGCTAAACTTCAAGGAACTTTAAATTATAATCCAGCAAACAATTATGTACCTTCAGAGAACCTCGGAAATTAAAACTTTAACATGTTCCCAACTTACGAACAAAGGACTGGAGAGGTTCTTCAGAAAAACACCAAAGGAACCAACCCAGCAAAAGCCTAAGCCAACACGAGCCGACAAAGGGCAAGTCAGCCCGTCGACCCTCGCAGTAAAGTCGGGTACCACGGACCAAGTAAAGAGCGCGTTCCTCGAGTACGTAGCAATCGTAAAAGCGACCAGAGAGGTCAATCTTACGACATGCAGGAAGATCCTGCAGACCTTCCAGAGAGACACAGAGGGTCTGTTAAGGGTACTGCTCGAGGAAGCAGGAGCAGCGGTGTATGACAACGTCACATCCCAAGTGATCAAAGGGGAAATGACGGGGTCATATATGGCAGCCTACAGCGCGAGGAGTGGCTTTGTGGCCCTGGACAAGGAGGAGACGGACCGCTCAGGCAAACTCAAGTTCAGTGTGCCAAATGACGACCCGATAGTGGTTACCGCCAAATGTACCAAAATCATGCCGGACGATAAGATCCTGGAAATGGCACACTCCATTTCGGGGACCTCCGGTATCCCGGCATCACAGGAAAGTTGGGCGGTACCCAATATCAGGTGGATTAACGGAGTTCCGGGTTGCGGTAAGACAACCTGGCTGGTAAAGCACTTCGAAGAGGACAGGGACGTGATAGCAACCACGACAACAGAAGCTGCCAAAGATCTTAGAGAAAAGCTTGCGCGCCGCTTAAGAGACCGAGCAAAGACCAAAGTGCGCACTATGGCCTCAATCCTAGCAAACGGTTTCAAGAGCCAAGACAAATGCTACCGTCTTACGGTAGACGAGGCTCTAATAAACCGCTTTGGGGCCATAGTCATGGCAGTAAAGTTGTCTGGAGCGAGCGAGCTTGTCCTCGTCGGAGACGTTAACCAGCTTCCATTTTTGGACAGGGAGAATCTTTTCGAGCTTAAGTATACCCGTCCAGACCTGGTGGCTGGCATCACCCAGGAGTTTCTCTGCACACACCGCAATCCAATGGACGTGGCGTTTGCGCTGAGTGAGATATACCCCGGTATATACTCCTCCAACTCGTCGCTGTCGCGGGTCCACTCCCTGAAGGTGAAAGGTTACACAGGGGCGCAAATACCGGGTACTGCCCAAAACACCCTGTTCCTGGTTCATACGCAGGGGAGGAAAGCCTCTCTTGCGAGCCAGGGATATGGGTCCGGCGAGGGGTCGCGCCTGCTAACCATACATGAGGCTCAGGGGTCGACCTACGACAGCGTTATCATCATCAACACCAAGTCCAGGAGGCTTCAGGTCCACGACAGCATCTCCCACGCGGTAGTGGCGGTGTCCAGACATACAGTCAGTTGCGTCTATTACACCGACGACGCCGATGACGCCGCAGGCCGCCTTGCTAAGAGGGCGATGGATGCGCCGACTAAAACGGTCGTCAACTACAATCTTAAGACGGCCATGCAGCATCGAGACGTAGTCGTCATAGAGGCCTTGCTCACGCTAGCGAAGTCCCTGGTCAGCAGCCAAAACACCACCTAACAAGTCCCATCCAAAAACTCCAACCCAAACACATACCCAAACCATCACCCTGTCTAAAGCAAAAAAGAAAACTATATATATACATGTGAAGCTGCATGGTGGAGCGAGTCAGTCATACCTTAACGTTCTAACGACGGGGTTCTATAACCGGAACCGTCGGCCGGGGCTGGTCTACTCGCATTGCCATGCATCTTCCCACAAAGTGTACCAATAGATATAGTAATAACATAAGCAGTGTATCAATAGAAATAAGTAAACAAAATAGTTAATAACATAAAGATAAGTAGTAAATAGAAACATGAAATTGTAATGCCAGTGTGTAATATATATATAGTATTTAGTGAGGGATGAACTCACGTAAATTTAAGTTAGTTAAGTAAGCCTTAAAATAATGTCCGACGTAGGAATCCGACAATTGTAATCATTATGAAAAAAAAACAAAAATATAAACACAATAAAAAAGAGCGCGGACTGCCACATGTCCGCGGTAGAATATGGAAAAAGAAAAAAAAAGAAAAAAATTAACTCACGAACAAACAAAAAGGTCTAGGAAAACTATCAAACAATTAGACTAGGTCGAGAACTCGGGAGCTTGTAAATTTAGCAAATTTTGCGCTGCAGTGGAACTTTCAGCCGAGTTTCTATAGCGCTGCAGCGTAAACAAGGGAGCGAGACCAACGAGGTTAGGTACAGTCGTAAATTGAACTTTTCAACCATCCCTTATCTGACTGGAGTTTAGATCCTTTTGAGCCAACTATAGTGACCTGAGGTGACTTTCAGTAGATGTTAAATGGTTCAAAAGTTTTGTCAGCGTTCGGAAAGTTTATTACGTCAGTGGTGCATTGGTGAGTATATTCAACGGTGTACCATGTTTGCAAAAGTCTACTTTGAGGTGAATAAAATTGCAAATCCAAGTGAAAGAAAGTCAGTAACTAGCGAACACCTGCGATTTACAATATAAGTCCATATTGTACAAAATTCAGCAGCATTTTAAGCAATTTTTACAAAGGACACATGTTTGAAAGAAAATTTAGGTTATAAAAAAACCTGTACTAATCTAATCCACCAAAGAATAAAAACGTAGCTACGAGAAATACTGGTTTTATGTTTTTCTCTAAGTCAAAACACAAAATTTAGAAAAATGTTGTACATAATTAGAGTTGCCATTTTTCCGTGGTATTGCCACTAAAAACAGGACAAAATACAGCATCCCGGGTCAAAATGATATTCGACTAGAAAAATTGCGTATTTAAATATTCATACAAAAAATATTCGGCGATACAAAAAGGATTTTAGGACACAATAACTAGTACTGATAGTGTTCAAAATAAACACAAAATGGCTGACAAAAAACACAAACAAAAAGGCCGCGTATTAATTGGATTTCCATTTGTTTCAGTGTGAAAGCGTAAATACCGGAAATTGTAGATACCATAAAGTGACCATTTTTTTGTGTTATTTATAGGATGTGATCTCGAAAAATTGTTGGTGTGAAACGGAAAAATAATAAAATATTGATTTAGTTAGTTTGTACCCGTAACCGTTTCCGTGGTTATTGGTTTTGGGGTATAGTGACAATGTATTGAATAAATTAATTTGATATTATAATCGGTTCGATGCGGTGCAGTTTGCTCCATGCTTTTGTTTTATTGTGGGCTGAGTTTAGGTGTATAACGTAGGTATCCTTGTAGAATGGTGGCACGATACATTTTATATTATGTAAGACAAGAGAGAGTCGGTCTCGCGCACGATGGGTTCCGTACCATTAACGCAAAAAACGGCAATATTTATTTCATTCTGTTTTAAGTAGTTGTTGTTATAGCGGCAACAGAAATACATAAGGACAAGGTGGGATAAGGACAGCAAGATGATGATGATTTCTTTCAATGCACTCGTCATCTGTCATTATTAGCGAAACAATAGAATATTCAATAGACAGACACGTTTTAAGGCGTGACATTAGAGGGGATGGCAATTGTATCTAAACCACGAACAGCCACGTCGCGCGTCGGTATGTTGGGAGAATTAGTTTGATTTTGATGAACAGTATGGTTGCTTTAAACTGATATAGTATGTCATGGAGGATGGAGCGAATATTATATGTATGTCGGGCTGGTATCTGAAACTCCACGTAGTAGGATAAATTGGCCAGTCGATCCACTCCAGCTACTTAGAGAAGGCCAGCAACGAATGGTCTTACTATGTCACGGAGAGTACCTGGGTTTCTCCAAGTACTTTGCCCGGTATCAAGCGATCACTGGGGAGCTTAGGAGAAATTACGCGTTTTTGTTACGAGGGTTTTTAACGTCTGAATAGTGTACTTTTTAACCCACTACGGAAAAAGAGGGGTGTTATAAGTTTGAAGTGTGTACCTATGTGTTCGCGTATTTGTATATCTGTCTGTGGCATCATAGCTCCTAAACGGATGAACCGATTTCGATTTTTTTTTCAAAGGTGACTTTGTCAAAAGTGTTCTTAGCTATGTTTATTAAAAATCGGTTCAGCCGTTCAAAAGTTATGGGCATTATCTGTTTGGATCGAGGTATTTTCGCAAAATGTCGTTTCATACTTACGTGTTCGATAGATTGTTGATCGTGTCTGCTACTAGATACATTATGTAGTTTAAAAGTATGAAATAAAAAAAAACCTCGAGGTTTCTGAATTTTAAAATTTTTGCTTGTTATTTAACTTTTGGACTATATTTTCTAATGTTCAACGCAATTAAGAGTCTTTTTATATTTTTCTATTGTAGCTGTCTTATTTATAAGCAACGAGGAGCCTAACAAAAGGCACACTTATTCAAAAATTGAATCAAGTTACAGGACAATCACAAGTTTTTATTTCAATAAGAACGTTGTTACGCATAGTTCTAGGTTTTTCTCCGAAAGAACTTCGGCCTGAGCGGGCAAAGTTTGTTTACTAACAAGAATAAGCGACTGCATAATGTATGCGAGAGTATCGGGTAGCTTAGGGTAGGACTGGTGAAACTGTTTGGCATTTATTAACTTAAAATATTTAGCTAATACATTTTTTTTTTTTTGTGAAGTTTATCGAAATAGACATGTCAGTTCTGTGACAAAAATACTACGTATAAAGTTAAAAAAAGAACTATATAAATTTGAAGATTTATGGTATTTTTCATTATTTTGACACCACATTTTTGAATATTTGTTATTTTATTGAATGGATATTCAAGCCCAGCGGGTAGATTTTGGCGCATCATTGTATTTTAATATAGTCTTATATTAAAACAATTGTAAACTTGTTGCCGCCCCGAATATTTTATAAATTATAGCCTATATGTTATTCTAATGTATAAGTTATATTTTTGTACAGTTTCATCAAAATCCGTTTAGTAATTTTTGCGTGAAAGAGTAACAAACATACTATAGCCTTATAATATAGCCTTACTAGCTTCTGCCAGCGGCTTGAATGTCATAAATTATCCCGAGGGAACATATTCCCGGGATAAAAAGTATCCTATGTGCTATTCCAGACTACAATTTATCTCTGAGCCAAATTTCAACCAGGTCCGTTTAGCCGTTTGAGCGTGTAGAAGTAACAAACATACACATACACATACACATGATATACTTACAAACTTTCGCCTTTATAGTAAAAGTCTTATATTAAAACGATTGTAGATTAACAAAAATCACCCGAATAAATAATTAAAATTTTCAATAATATGTATACAGTCAAATCGTTTATAAATTCTATCTACTATACCAGAATTTCTATCTACTATACTTATTCATTAATATTGTTACAATCTGATTAGTTTTGAACCTTTGTGACCTATAACCATGAATTCCAAGTCTCGTTCCTAACTGATTTGGTTTGCATCCGCTTGGAAAAATGTTTCGAGACTGAATAATTTTCCATTTCCTACTCCACAGAACAGACTTATCTTCAAACAGAAACCCAATTAAAATTCCATAATAAGCAAAGCTCTTAAAGCCAAACTTCAAGGAACTTTAAATTATAATCCAGCAAACAATTATGTACCTTCAGAGAACCTCGGAAATTAAAACTTTAACATGTTCCCAACTTACGAACAAACAAAAAGGTCTAGGAAAACTATCAAACAATTAGACTAGGTCGAAGAACTCGGGCGCTTGTAAATTTAGCAAATTTTGCGCTGCAGTGGAACTTTCAGCCGAGTTTCTATAGCGCTGCAGCGTAAACAAGGGAGCGAGACCAACGAGGTTAGGTACAGTCGTAAGTTGAACTTTTCAACCATCCCTTATCTGACTGGAGTTTAGATCCTTTTGAGCCAACTATAGTGACCTGAGGTGACTTTCTGGAGATGTTAAATGGTTCAAAAGTTTTGTCAGCGTTCGGAAAGTTTATTACGTCAGTGGTGCATTGGTGAGTATATTCAACGGTGGACCATGTTTGCAAAAGTCTACTTTGGGGTGAATAAAATTGCAAATCCAAGTGAAAGAAAGTCAGTAACTAGCGAACACCTACGATTTACAATATAAGACCATATTGTACAAAATTCAGCAGCATTTTAAGCAATTTTTACAAAGGACACATGTTTGAAAGAAAATTTAGGTTATAAAAAAACCTGTACTAATCTAATCCACCAAAGTATAAAAACGTAGCTACGAGAAATATTGGTTTTATATTTTTCTCTATGTCAACACAAAATTTAGAAAAATGTAGTCCATAATTTGGGTTGCCATTTTTCCGTGGTATTGTCAGTAAAAACTGGTCAAAATAATATTCAAATAGAAAAATTGCTTATTTAAATATTCATACAAAAAATATTCGGCGATACAAAAAGGATTTTAGGACACAATAACTAGTACTGATAGTGTTCAAAATAAACACAAAATGGCTGACCAAAAACACAAAATGTTCGCGTATTAATTGGATTTCCATTTATTCCAGTGTGAAAGCGTAAATACCGGAAATTGTAGATACCATAAAGTGACCAAACTTTTTTGTTATTTATAGGATGTGATCTCGAAAAATTGTTGGTGTGAAACGGAAAAAAATATAATATTGATTTAGTTAGTTTGTACCCGTAACCGTTTCCGTGGTTATTGGTTTTGGGGTATAGTGACAATGTATTGAATAAATTATTTTGATATTATAATCGGTTCGATGCGGTGCAGTTTGCTCCAAGCTTTTGTTTTATTGTGTGCTGAGTTTAGGTGTATAACGTAAGAAGAAAAGAAAGTCAAGTTTGTTGTATGGGAGCCCCACTTAAATATTTATTTTATTCTTTTTTAAGTAGTTGTTGTTATAGCGGCAACAGAAATACATAAGGACAAGGTGGGATAAGGACAGGAAGATGAAGATGATTTCTTTCAATGCACTCGTCATCTGTCATTATTAGCGAAACAATAGAGTATTCAATAGACAGACACGTTTTAAGGCGTGACATTAGAGGGGATGGCAATTGTATCTAAACCACGAACAGCCACGTCGCGCGTCGGTATGTTGGGAAAATTAGTTTGATTTTGATGAACAGTATGGTTGCTTTAAACTGATATAGTATGTCATGGAGGATGGAGCGAATATTATATGTATGTCGGGCTGGTATCCGAAACTCAACGTAGTAGGATAAATTGGTCAGTCGATTCACCCCAGCTACTTAGAGAAGGCCAGCAACGAATGGTCTTACTATGTCACGGAGAGTACCTGTGTTTCGCCAAGTACTTTGCCCGGTATCAAGCGATCACTGGGGAGCTTAGGAGAAATTACGCGTTTTTGTTACGAGGGTTTTTAACGTGTGAACAGTGTACTTTTTAACCCACTACGGAAAAAGAGGGGTGTTATAAGTTTGACGTGTGTACCTATGTGTTCGCGTATTTGTATATCTGTGGCATCATAGCTCCTAAACGGATGAACCGATTTCGTTTTTTTTTTTCAAAGGTGACTTTGTCGAAAGTGTTCTTAGCTATGTTTATTAAAAATCGGTTCAGCCGTTCAAAAGTTATGGGCATTATCTGTTTGGATCGAGGTATTTTCGCAAAATGTCGTTTCATAATTACGTGTTCGATAGATTGTTGATCGTGTCTGCTACTAGATACAATATGTAGTTTAAAAGTATGAATAAAAAAAAACCTCGAGGTTCCTGAATTTTTAAATTTTTGCTTGTTATTTAACTTTCGGACTATATTTTCTAATGTTCAACGCAATTAAGAGTCTTTTTATATTTTTCTATTGTAGCTGTCTTATTTATAAGCAACGAGGAGCCTAACAAAAGGCACACTTAATCAAATATTGAATCAAGTTACAGGACAATCACAAGTTTTTATTTCAATAAGAACGTTGTTACGCATAGTTCTAGGTTTTTCTCCGAAAGAACTTCGGCCTGAGCGGGCAAAGTTTGTTTACTAACAAGAATAAGCGACTGCATAATGTATGCGAGAGTATCGGGTAGCTTAGGGTAGGACTGGTGAAACTGTTTGGCATTTATTAACTTAAAATATTTAGCTAATACATTTTTTTTTTGTGAAGGTTATCGAAATAGACATGTCAGTTCTGTGACAAAAATACTACGTATAAAGTTAAAAAAAGAACTATATCAATTTGAAGATTTATGGTATTTTTCATTATTTTGACACCACATTTTTGAATATTTGTTATTTTATTGAATGGATATTCAAGCCCAGCGGGTAGATTTTGGCGCACCATTGTATTTTAATATAGTCTTATATTAAAACAATTGTAAGCTTGTTGCCGCCCCGAATATTTTATAAATTATAGCCTATATGTTATTCTGATGTATAAGTTATATTTTTGTACAGTTTCATCAAAATCCGTTTAGTAGTTTTTGCGTGAAAGAGTAACAAACATACTATAGCCTTATAATATAGCCTTACTAGCTTCTGCCAGCGGCTTGAATGTCATAAATTATCCCAAGGGAATATATTCCCGGGATAAAAAGTATCCTATGTGCTATTCCAGACTACAATTTATCTCTGAGCCAAATTTCAACCATGTCCGTTTAGCCGTTTGAGCGTGTAGAAGTAACAAACATACACATACACACACACATGATATACTTACAAACTTTCGCCTTTATAGTAAAAGTCTTATATTAAAACGATTGTAGGTTAACAAAAATCACCCGAATAAATAATTAAAATTTTCAATAATATGTATACAGTCAAATCGTTTATAAATTCTATCTACTATACCAGAATTTCTATCTACTATACTTATTCATTAATATTGTTACAATCTGATTAGTTTTGAACCTTTGTGACCTATAACCATGAATTCCAAGTCTCGTTCCTAACTGATTTGGTTTGCATCCGCTTGGAAAAATGTTTCGAGACTGAATAATTTTCCATTTCGTACTCCACAGAACAGACTTATCTTCAAACAGAAACCCAATTAAAATTCCATAATAAGCAAAGCTCTTAAAGCCAAACTTCAAGGAACTTTAAATTATAATCCAGCAAACAATTATGTACCTTCAGAGAACCTCGGAAATTAAAACTTTAACATGTTCCCAACTTACGAACAAACAAAAAGGTCTAGGAAAACTATTAAACAATTAGACTAGGTCGAAGAACTCGGGCGCTTGTAAATTTTGCAAATTTTGCGCTGCAGTGGAACTTTCAGCCGAGTTTCTATAGCGCTGCAGCGTAAACAAGGGAGCGAGACCAACGAGGTTAGGTACAGTCGTAAGTTGAACTTTTCAACCATCCCTTATCTGACTGGAGTTTAGATCCTTTTGAGCCAACTATAGTGACTTGAGGTGACTTTCTGTAGATGTTAAATGGTTCAAAAGTTTTGTCAGCGTTTGGAAAGTTTATTACGTCAGTGGTGCAATGGTGAGTATATTCAACGGTGGACCATGTTTGCAAAAGTCTACATTGAGGTGAATGAAATTGCAAATCCAAGTGAAAGCAAGTCAGTAACTAGCGAACACCTGCGAATTACAATATAAGACCATATTGTACAAAATTCAGCAGCATTTCAAGCAATTTTGAAAGAAAATGTAGGTTTTAAAAAAACCTATACTAATCTAATCCACCAAAGTATAAAAACGTAGCTACGAGAAATACTGGTTTTACGTTTTTCTCTAAGTCAAGACACAAAATTTTGAAAAATGTAGTCCATAATTTGAGTTGCCATTTTTCCGTGGTATTGTCAGTAAAAACAGGACAAAATACAGCATCCCGGGTCAAAATGATATTCGACTAGAAAAATTGCGTATTTAAATATTCATACAAAAAATATTCGGCGATACAGAAAGGATTTTAGGACACAATAACTAGAACTGATAGTGTTCAAAATAAACACAAAATGGCTGACAAAAAACACAAAATGGCCGCGTATTAATTGGATTTCCATTTATTTCAGTGTGAAAGCATAAATACCGGAAATTGTAGATACCATAAAGTGACCAAACTTTTTTGTTATTTATGGGATGTGATCTCGAAAAATTGTTGGTGTGAAACGGAAAAATAATAAAATATTTTGTTTTAGTTAGTTTGTACCCGTAACCGTTTCCGTGGTTATTGGTTTTGGGGTATAGTGACAATGTATTGAATAAATTATTTTGATATTATAATCGGTTCGATTCGGTGCAGTTTGTTTGTGTTGCCATGCTTTTGTTTTGTATTCTTGTGTACCACTGACCTCTATTATACAGTGTACAATGTATGATAGAGGTCAGTGTTGTGTACTGAGTTTAGTTGTACAAAGTATGTATCCTCTTTGTAGAATGGTGACACAATTAATTTAATGAGCATTTCTTTCAATGCACTCATTTGTCATAATTAGCGAAACAATAGAAAAAGTGACAGTTAAGGATGGCAGTTGATATTGTATGTCGTGGAGGATGGAGCAAATATTATGTACGTCGGGCTGGTGTCCGCAACTCCACGTCTTAGCGCATAGTGGGATAAATTTGCCAGTCGATCCACTCCAGCTACTTAGAAAAGGCCAGCAACGAATGGTCTTACTATGTCAAGAAGAGTACCTGGGTTTCTCCAAGAATTTTGCCCGGTATCAAGCGATCACTGGGCAGCTTAGGAGAAAACGCGTTTTTGTTTCGAGGGTTTTTAACGTGTGAATAGTGTACTTTTTAACCCACTACGGAAAAAGAGGGGTGTTATAAGTTTGACGTGTGTACTTATGTGTTCGCGTATTTGTAAATCTTTCTGTGGCATCATAGCTCCTAAACGGATGAACCGGATTAGATTTAATTTTTTTTTTGTTCAAAGGTGACTTTATCGAAAGTGTGTATGTTTATTACAAATCGGTTCAGCCGTTCAAAAGTTAAGGGCGTTATCTGTTTGAACAGGGGTATTTTCGCAAAATATCTTTTCATAATTACGTGTTCGATAGATTGTCGATCGAAGCATGTCTGCTACTAGATACATTATATAGTTTAAAAGTAAGAAATAAAAAAAACCGCGAAGTTTCTGAATTTTTGCTTGTTATTTAACTTTTGGACAACATTTTCTAATGTTTAACGCAATTAAGAGTCTTTTTATATTTTTCTATTGTAGCCGTCTTATTTATAAGCAACGAGGAGCCTAACAAAAGGCACACTTATTCAAATATTGAATCAAGTTACAGGAAAATCACAAGTTTTTATTTCAATAAGAACGTTGTTACACATAGTTCTAGGTTTTTCTCCGAAAGAACTTCGGCCTGAGCGGGCAAAGTTTGTTTACTAACAAGAATAAGCGACTGCATAATGTTTGCGAGAGTATCGGGTAGCTTAGGGTAGGACTGGTGAAACTGTTTGGCATTTATTAACTTAAAATATTTAGTTAATATTTTTTTTTTGTGAAGGTTATTTATATAGACATATCAGTTCTGTGACAAAAATACTACGTATAAAGTTAAAAAAGAACTATATAAATTTAAAGATTTTTCATTATTTTGACACCACATTTTTGAATATTTGTATTTTTATGGAATGGGTTTTCAAGCCCAGCGGGTAGATTTTGGCGCACCATTGTATTTTAATATAGTCTTATATTAAAACAATTGTAAGCTTGTTGCCGCCCCGAATATTTTATAAATTATAGCCTATATGTTATTCTGATGTATAAGTTATATTTTTGTAAAGTTTCATTAGAATCCGTTCAGTAGTTTTTGTGTGAAAGATTAACAAACATACATTCATCCTCATAATATAGCCATAATAGCTCCTGCCAGTGGCTTCGCAGCTTGAATGTCATAAATTATCCCGAGGGAACATATTCCTGGGATAAAATGTGCTATTCCAGACTATAAACTATCTCTGTGCCAAATTTCAACAAGGTCTGTCCAGCCGTATGAGCGTGAAGAAGTAACAAATATACACATACACACGCATATACTCACAAACTTTCGCCTTTATAATATTAGTGTTATATTAAAACGATTGTAAATTAACACAAATCACCCGCACAAATAATTAGAATTTTCTATATTACGTCGAGTCGTTTATAAATTCTTATTAATTAATATTGTTACAATCTGAGTAGTTTTGAACCCTTTGTGACCTATAACCATGAATTCCAAGTCTCGTTCCTAACTGATTTGGTTTGCATCCACTTGGAAAAATGTTTCGAGAGTGAATAATTTTGCATTTCCTACTCCACAGAACAGACTTATCTTCAAACAGAAACCCAATTAAAAACCAATAATTAGCAAAGCTCTTAAAGCCAAACTTCAAGGTACTTTAAATTATAATCCAGCAAACAATTATGTACCCTCAGAGAACCTCGGAAATTACAACTTTTACATGTTCCCAACTTAAGAACAAACAAAAAGGTCTAGGAAAACTATCAAACAATTAGACTAGGTCGAAGAACTCGAACGAACTCGGGCGCTTGTAAATTTTGCAAATTTTGCGCTGCAGTGGAACTTTCAGCCTAGTTTCTATAGCGCTGCAGCGTAAACAAGGGAGCGAGACCAACGAGGTTAGGTACAGTCGTAAGTTGAACTTTTCAACCATCCCTTATCTGACTGGAGTTTAGATCCTTTTGAGCCAACTATAGTGACCTGAGGTGACTTTCTGGAGATGTTAAATGGTTCAAAAGTTTTGTCAGCGTTCAGAAAGTTTATTACGTCAGTGGTGCATTGGTGAGTATATTCAACGGTGGACCATGTTTGCAAAAGTTTACTTTGAGGTGAATAAAATTGCAAATCCAAGTGAAAGAAAGTCAGTAACTAGCGAACACCTGCGATTTACAAAGCAATTTTTACAAAGGTCACAATTTTGAAAGAAAATGTAGTTTTTGAAAAAATCTGTACTAATCTAATCCACCAAAGTATAAAAACGTAGCTACGAGAAATACTGGTTTAATGTTTTTCTCTAAATCAACACACAACATTAAGAAAAATGTAGTCCATAATTTGAGTTGGCATTTTTCCGAGGAGTCCAAAAACTGGACAAAATACAGCACCCCGGGTCAAAACGATATTCGACTAGAAAAAATGCGTATTTAAATATTCATACAAAAAATATTCAGCGACACAAAAAGGATTTTAGGACACAATAACTAGTACTGATAGTGTTCAAAATAAACACAAAATGGCCGCGTATCTATTAATTGGATTTCCATTTATTTCAATGTGAAAGCGTAAATACCGGAAATTGTAGATACCATAAAGTGACTAAAGTTTTTTGTTATTTATAGGATGTGATCTCGAAAAATTGTTGGTGTGAAACGGAAAAAAATAAAATATTGATTTAGTTAGTTTGTACCCGTAACCGTTTCCGTGTTATTGGTTTTGGGGTGTAGTGACAATGTATTGAATAAATTATTTTGATATTATAATCGGTTCGATGCGGTGCAGTTTGCTTGTGTTGCCATGCTTTTGTTTTGTTTTTTTTTGTGTACTGAGTTTAGTTGTGCAAAGTAGGTATCCACTTGGTAGAATGGTGGTACGATTAATTTAATCAGTTCTCGATTCGGATCAATTGTTGGCTGAGGGGGGGCTTTTAACGAACTTATAGTATACTTTTAAACCCCCTACGGAAAAAGTGGGGTGCTATAAGTTTGACATGTGTACCTTTGTGCTTGTGTATCTGTCTGTGGCATCAAAGCTCCTAGGCGGGTGAACCGATTTAGATTTAGTTATTTTTTGTTCAAAGGTCACTTTATCGAGAGTGTTCTGAGCTATGTTTAATGAAAATCGGTTCAGCCGTTCAAAAGTTATGGGCGTTTTACTGTTTCAATCGCAAGATATCGTGTCATTTACGTGTTCGATAGATTGTTGATCGAAGCGTGTCTGCTACTAGATAAATTATGTAGTTTAAAAGAAAGAAATAAATAAAAATTGTGGTATTTCTGTTTTTTTTTATTATTACTTGTTATTTAACCTTTGGACCGTATGTTCAACGCAATTAAGAGACATTTTATATTTTTCAATTGTAGCCATCTTATTTATAAGCAACGAGTAGCCTAACAAAAGGCACACTTATTCAAATATTGAATCAAGTTACAGGGCAATCACAAGTTTTTATTTCAATAAGAACGTTGTTACGCATAGTTCTAGGTTTTTCTCCGAGAGAACTTCGGCTGAGCGGGCAAAGTTTGTTTACTAACAAGAATAAGCGACTGCATAATGTATGCGAGAGTATCGGGTAGCTTAGGGTAGGACTGGTGAAACTGTTTGGCATTTATTAACTTAAAATATTTAGTAAATAAAGCACATGGCGTTCTTTAGTTTCTGCCTGCCCCCATAGGAAAAGGCGTGAGTTTATGTATCTATGTTTGTAATGATCATTGCAGTAGTGGCGGGGTTAACTTTATAGAGTTTGCCCACTTGTAATGTTTTCTTTTGAACTTATCTGCGAAAAGACAAAACTAAAAACTGTGGACAATCGAAATGTTAATTCTATTTATTTAAAATAAATAGGACTATCCTTCTTACTCCAGAAACTCAGTCACAACACTATGACCCGCGTCCCTATTCGGAAAAAGTCGACGGCAAAATTGTATAAATTTTAACGGGCGATAAATATCGACACACTGCCGTAATCCGGAACTGGGATTAACTGGGCCAAGGCACAGCCTTCTTAAGTATGCAACACCCCTGCCTGCTCTTATTTTGTTTTGGTGGAACTATGAAGGATAATTAGAATGGCTGATAAATTATTGTGGGACTAATTGGAGAAAGCTGAGGCCGGTGACTTCTATCGTTTATAGAAAATGTTATTAACTTATCATCTGCTGGTTTAAATATTCGTGCAGATAAAAGTGTCAGTATTTTTTGTCGATAGTAAAAATAGTTTCTAAATATTAAGTTCGTATTCAGATTATCCAAGATTTCAGATTATGAGCCAAGTAAAGGTCCACACATATCAGGGCCGTGCCCGGAACGTGACAGGGGCGTACCCAATCATTGAAGCTTCGTCAACGTGTGTGAACGTGTTCATATAAAATGTACACAACGATATTTCCTTGATGTCCTTGTTTTTTATGGTATGTGACAGGGAAGGTGATTGGTGGCTTTAAACGTTACGGACAGCGACGGTCATATTGTTTAAAAAAAACTAACTTCAAATGAAAGTAATTTGTAACACGTGCAATAGATTAACGACCAACCTATGCCGACAGATCATAGGAAAAGCAATCATACAAGTTCCACCTCAAAAACTGCAATTAGTAAACCGCTCGTTTTTTCCGAAAAGCTTTTCCATCAAAAAGTGTCACAGTTTTTATCAAGTTCCAAAGTCGTTTGTCCAGATTAGTGTGCAAAGCTGTGACGGCTGAATTTAATGGTATAAAGTGATATACATTGTTACCCGTTGTGCCCGCGAACGTATATTTTCATTTGCGGGTCCGTTGTCTCATCCGGACAATTTTTCAAGGAGATATTTTTGGGGTATGGTGTTACTTATTAGAGGAGCTCGTGGCTAAATTATTACAGCCTCACTAGTCGATCATCAAGGTTAAGCAATGCTTGTCCGTGAATGGGTGACCATATCAACATTTCTCCGTGTCTCGGAAAGCACGTTAAGCCGTTTGTCCCGGTTGTCATTTAAAGATCTTTGACAGTCTATATTTACCTACATTGCATCGTCTAATAAGCACACACCCATCTCTATGCTTGCAGGAATACTTATATCCTCGCATCTATACACTCTCGCACATACAACTCCCTCACTCACTTACACACCAACACCACACCATCTTCTCATCCACACTCACACACAAACACCGACACACCTACAATTCACAGTCATTCACCCTCACCCTCGCACTCTCACATACTCATTAATAATTTAAAAACTAAAGTCTACTATCTCTTTTTCCATTCTGAAAGTAAATCGAAACAGTCCACTCATACATAAATCAATTGGAACTCTATTGTGAAACGCTGTCTCTTAAGATACAGGATTTATCCTAGTTTAGGAGACAGAGTTAAATGTATTGTGAACAGATTTCTGCAGCATCCAAATATTTAAATAAATAAACAACGAGAACAATGCATGAGACTACCCGTAACGACTTTTTAAGCTTGAGATATGACACCAGTCTTGCATAGGGGTGCCGTGTTACACAGTTACTGGTTAGGGGAGGTCAGATAGGCAGTCGATCCATGTAAAACACTGGTACTCAGCTGAATCCGGTTAGACTGGAAACAGACCCCAATATAGTTCGGAAAACGCTAGGCAGATTGATTGGTGTTACTTATTAGTTCAAGTTTTCTTTTTATTTATTTATTAAAACTTCTTGCAACATACAGGTACATAGGTGGACTTAATGCCTGAGGCATTCTCTACCAGTCAACCAAGGGTGGTGGAGAGATAACATGACGGTGCATATAAAATTAAATAATTATTGAAGAAAAATAGGTAAATAATTTATATGGTAAAAATAAACATACATATATATTTACTATAATAAATACCTATATATTTAAATTAATAGAAAGGCTTTTTATTGAGACGACTCTGATATTAGTGTAGAAAATAATGCCGCAAGTGCCGCTTAAATTCATATTGACTGGTGGCCATCCTCATATCGAGAGAAGCGCATTTTTGCGCGTCAAACCCTTCGGAAAATACAGGCATGGTGTTATTTGATGTTATAACATATTTACCAGGTTCAGCAGGTTAAATTTTTATAAAAAAAGTTCAGAAAGAGTATTTTTCTGCTTAATTGCATATTGACTGGTGGCCTTCCTGATATCGAGAGGAAGCGCATTTGTTTTAGTGGTGGATATACTATGCTGCCTGAGATTTAAAATTCGACATGTAAAAGTGTTTGTACAAACCAACTTACATAAATAAAATAGATGTCGCTTTCAACGATAAGACCGCCTTTGTACTCGTATTATTAAGTTTTCTTATAAATAGATGTGTAACTTTTTATGGTGTACAATAAAGTATATTCTATTCTATCATAAGCTAATTTTCAGTTTAAAACCTGTTGTTTTAACCTGATACTAAGCTAATATTAATACCAAATCCGCTGCAACTAGAACCCCACTGTGAAAACCTTTCATGTTTTCTGCTCAACATAACTTACACTTATAACTTGTATTCAGAATACGTTTGTGGAAATATATATAATAATATCAGCCTTTAACTGTCCCACTGCAGGGAAAAGACCTCTTCTCACACAGAGAAGCCACGAGCATTGATCACCACGCTTGCTCAATGCGGGTTGGCGATTTCAGACTTATATTCACTATAAGTCCAGGTTTCTTCACGATGTTTTCCTTCACCGTGGTCAGCGATGTCCAAGATAAACCAAGAAATTACATAATGAATTTGAAAAAGTCACATTGGTACTTGCCCGGATTTTAACCCAATGACCTTAAGACTGAGAGAAAAGGTCTTAGGTAACTGGGACACGATATGTGGGAAGAGGAAGACCAAATGGACGACGGCGACGGCTGGATTGTGTGTAAGTTGTGTCCGACCAAAGGTAAATTGCTGGCTGGGGTCAAAACCGAAACCGATTAATCGGCTATCACCACAATCTTGGGGCGAATCCAGAGCCGAAGGTTTATTAAAAAGTAGGTAGTATATGTTATTATTGTTTGATTTATTTCTCTTCTTTACTAACTTAATTTAAGTACTCCTAATACTATTGTTAAGGGTTTAGCATAAGCATGTTATTATAATGTATGTCGTTTTGTGACAAATAAACACTTTTCTTTCTTTCTTTTAATAAGAGATTCTGTTCAAGATTGGCTAAAATAGTTTTTTTTTTTTTAAGTTTATTTTGATTGACTATATGGCTAAAAAGCATGTAAAGCATGCTAGTATTATATTATCTGTGGTTAAGCAAATGTTTCAAATTACTTCACAACTTCTTAAGTTAAAGTTTGTAAGTGTCAAGTTATGTAGTGTAGTAGCGTATAGTATAGTGAATATGGCTTTTTATCCGACTGCCGAGGAAGGGTAATGTGTTTATCAGTCTACGTATGTATGTTTGTTCCTATGTGGCGTTCTAAAGACCAAAAGCATTGGCCGATTTTGATGATTCTTATGACAATCGATTCGTCTTAATCTTGCGAGTGTCACTGGCTACATTAAAATTGGAAATTGAAAAATGGCGGCATTTGGGAACCATATTGTGAGGACCCAAATTTTGGGGACATAACTTATTTTTCTTGCAAACCCATCGTGTGGTTGAAGAAGCGAACTAATAAAAAGACGTAAACAAGAAGAAAATGATTGCACAGCAAGGTTTTCTTCTTGTTTACGTTTTTTTAGTTCGCTTCTTAAGCAGTCGGGTTTTAAACATATTTTTATTTTTTAACATTATCTTCCTGCCGTCGCCCTATACTACCTGGGGTTGGCATAATATATGGAGTATAATAGTTGAAGTAATACCACCTTGAAGAATAATGTCAATTGTATTTTTTATTCTCGCATTCCTTCTTCCATTGCACTTTCGCGGCTTTGTACGTTCAATTTCGATATTTACTAGAAACTTTCGGATTAGGCCAATATTGCGACCTATTTTGACTAAGCCGAGCCAGTTTGGCCGGCAGTTATATTTTTGGCCGTCGGTGATATTTTTGCCCTCGGTGGTATTTTTTGCCTTAGGTGGTATTTTTGTCCGAATGTGCCAAACCCGAAGCCGAAAACCGAAGGTGCAGTCATACACTAAAGTAATTGAAAGTAGAAATACAATTTCACAAATGAAACTATTTCAAACATCCACGATTTCATGTCTGTTGCACGACGTAACAAGCTGTTATTAAATTACCAGCTAATGAGAAGATATTGGATGAGTTTTCCATTGTAATTAGGATGAAAAACATTCACTTATGTTTTATTTTAATGGAGGTAGAGTTTACTGGTAAAGTTTCTGAGTATTTCTGTTATTTGAAAATGAATTTACTTGTAAATTTGTTTTTTATATCTTTATAACTTACTGGGGTCTTTCTGCCAGAGGCATCGCGCGCGTGAAAAGCGTTTTCTTCTACCTAGGGAACATTATACCACGATGAAAAGTAGCCTATGTGCTATTCCAGACTATAATCTATCTCTGTGCCAAATTTCATTCAAATCCGTTCAGCCATTCTAAAAAAAAACGTAAATCCACACACACATTTATAATTATTAATAAGATTAATTTAGCCTCGCACTGGAATGTCTTGCAGTAATTACAACAATGGACCTCAAACTTATATAACTATAAGGCCAGGTTTCCCAAAAAAAAATCTCCTACCGAAAATAATAATTAAAAATAACATAGGAAAGCTTTTATTCCGTTAGTTTGATCCTTTGGGTTGGTAACAAACTTTACGCGGTCGAAGTCGTGGGCAGAAGCGTAACCTGAACCCAAACCTGAACCTTTAGCTAGAACTTTGTATCATCACCTTGAGAGCCCAACTTATTGTAAGCTAACTCCAATTACCAGCCATGCCCAAAAAACCAAAATGCTCTCAACTTATCTTAATCTACAAAGTATTTAGTCACATTAAATCGTCCACTAATCTTTTTTCGTGTCACCGTGAAAGTTTCAGGCATAGATCTCTTGTTTTAGGACCCTCCCTGAAATCTAAACAGAACAAACTTTTAAACAAATGGGGCTCTGATACAAAATGAAGATGATATATCTTTCAGTTAGAGTTGGGGAATTGAAAGAAGTTTTATAAAACAGTCGTGGTATAGAATAAGACAATGTTTGGGAAGATACCCTTCCTCAAAACATTGGCTGGCTATTTCAGGATTTAACCTATTTACTATTTACCTATGCGTAAGGGAATGAGTCTCCTAGGGGTAGGATATATCCAAAACCAGAAGACTATAGGCTCATATCTCCTAATCTCGTTGTAAAACTCATGAAGAAGGTTTCCAACGAGATTGGGGAGGAGTAATTTATCTAGGGGACCACAAAAGATTGCAATGGGTCGAAGTGTCCGAGTTATATCTCGGCCCATCCACAAATTAAGATTTACCTACGCTTCATAGGTAAATCTTATCTTGTGAATCTTTGAAGAGAAGCATAGGGCTCAATAATAAAAGCCGTACAGTTCTATCATCGTGGTTAAGCAACGCTTGCTGAGGTTGACCCATAGATGGAGGACCATCCACTACATCCTTCATGCCTCGGAGACCATATTGGCCTCGGTTGTCATTTGTAGACCTTGACCGTCGTGCCAGAAAACCTGGCACCAATTTTGACAAGAGGTGTCGTGTTAAGGTCGTAGCTCATTTACACAACCCCGTTCCAACACCACCTTAAAGGGAGATGACCGCTCGCAGCTAGTAGGCAACCATCTGTCCACGCGCTTACAACTAGAAGTCAAATAGCTGTCCCCGCGCCGACCGCTTTCGCTTTACCTTCGACAAGCTAGCAACGTACTGCAGCGCGGACCATCCGCTTGAAGCGCTTAGTAAGCGTGCGGCACGCAAACGTCAGCTGTCGAGTGGTACGATGACGGTAAGCTCGCTTACAGCTGTCTGCTAATTTGTGTTTTCAATGTAAAGTATTTCTACTGAGGACGCCCTGAAGCTCACATTTCAATGTACATTATTTTCCCTTGTGGGGGCAGTGTAGTATAAGTCGGTTACAACCATTAGCCAGTGTTACCATAGAGGTCAGATTATACGTTCCTTGTAAAATATTGGTACTTATGTACACATGTTTGGAGCCGACCCCAACATAGGAAATAGGATATGTAGATTGATTTATTGAATAACATCAATAAAACACAACTGTCAAAAGAATCGGCAAAATATATTTCCTGAAACAATGCCTAAATGTTATTCCATAATGGTCTTAAACAAATTTATAGATAGAGCAATAAGAACAACCAATATCATGGCGATCTAACTCACAGTGTTGACACAAATATTTAGCTTAAGGCTCTGCAAATCCCTTTAAAAGTATTAAGCGCTTTATTTATTGTCTCCAAGGCTTTTGCTAAGAACTCGGAAGTATTGGAGTATTATTTAGGTTTATCTTTTATAGGCTGAACTGAGACCAGAAATGGGTCTTGAATAAAGAATTTTGGGACGAAAATCAATAGAATGTCTCTCTAGTTCACACCATAACAAATAAAAATTTATTTTATTTATTTATGTATAATTTATGAAACTTTATTAGCTCGAAATGCAAGCTAAGCCGTTGATTCCAGCTATAAAATGCAGTTATTTGACGGTTGTTAAGGATATTCAAAAGCCTTTAACAGCAAACTTACCACGAGCTACCGTGTTACTCAGCTACAGGGTTCTGGAGGTCAGACAGGCAGTCGCTCTATGTAAAATACTGGTACTCAGCAGCATTCAGATAAAACAGGAAAAGGTTAGCCAGATTATTAGATAATTGATTAAGTCATTAAATATGTATGAAAAAGTAGCCAACTAATAGGTAGAATATAGAACATTTTTTTATTTTTTTTTCAATTAAAATTGATTTTTAATTTGATTTTAATTTGGTTTTAATTTTATTCTATTTATTTATTTTTATTTGATTGTAACTTGATTTCAATTTGGTTGATACTAATTTTAATTTATTTGGTTTAATTTAAATAATCATAGCAGTAGGCAATGTAGCAACCCCTCTTGTTTTATGTATTTTTGTACATTAATACCATGGCTGAATCAGTAGTCCCTAAAATACAGGTCTAGTTGACTGTCCAAATCACCGTAGCGGCGAAAGACAATGGTAATTATAAACAAAAATCTATTGTGTTTGTTAAGAGTTCAAAGGTCATCATGCAAACATCAAATAAAAATTGCATTAATGTTTAGTTTTAAATTAATAAAGACCCCTTAGGCTGTAGCTATCAGGAAACACAGCCTCCGGCAGGGAAAACTATTGCTATAATATGGTCTGGTATTACAACATGGTTCACCTCATAAATTCTAAAACTACCCGCGCTCAAAGCTAAAAATAGCACACCAAATCTATTTCAGAACCCCCACTAATCACACTCAATCATCGAACTTCTTACAACAAAGCCATCCATTCAAAACGATTTCAAACAAATAGCAAAAACTTATACATCTCCGCAAAGTTGCGTCGAGCAAGAAAAATGCCCGCGCTTTGTAACCGAAACGTAATTTGTATTACTAATAGTTCGTGTTTTCCGATCCCCCTTCGTCTTGGGAGCCGGCGGTTATTCGTCGGTTATTTTCAGGTTATTTCTTGGTAGAGTGTGTTCTTTGTCCGCCTGTCTGCGTGACTGATGTCATAACTGGTCTTTGTGAACGTTTCGGGAAGTAGTTCGATTGTTCTGCTATTGGATGGCTGTTCAGATTAGGATTGTGTGCTAGAGTGTTTGTTTTGTTTGCTGAAGATTTTTTGAGATTATATCTGTAATAGTTGTGTTCTTTTTTGGGGCACAAATAAAATAGTATCTTGTCATGACTGTTGGGATTATTTTGGCGTATCTTACCCTCTGACTGTCGGTATTTAAACACCGAAACATTAATACTTTTTCCATAAGTATTTTTGCACTTTTTAATTCATAATGCCTTAGTGAAATAGTAGATTGTTTACCTAGGGAGCAAACATATTTTAAAGGCGAGTGTTTTTTTGAATCCAGAGCGGAGCGAAGGATTCTAGAGTAGAATTCAGAGCGTAGCGAGTGGTTCTAAAGTAGAATCCTGAGTGCAGCGAGGGATTCAAGGTACGTCACTCGAGCTTAAAATAGTGTTGCTCCCGAGGTGGACACTCTACTTTTTATCACCCTCTATGAGAAAATAAGTAAGTGCATCGTATGAACAAGAACGTTATGTTTATTTATTTAAATAAAATTAAGAACCATAAGACATAGGCTAATGATTATATTTGAACAATAATGGAAGTGCATCGTGACAGTTTAATTAGTAGGTACCATCAGTTACAGTTGTAGATTTATTTACAGCTAGGGAATAAGAAATAATCTCAGAAAACGGTGATCCAGAATGTAGTCTTTGAGAAACTTGATCATAATACTTTCACTTGAGGAAGACGCACTCATTTTTTATAATTCTAAAATCTGAATTTGAAACAACAACGAACGAAGGCAGAATGCATTTAATTTCGCGCGTTGTTTATTTTTCTTCATATTTTTTTAATTTGGTGCACTCGCAGTTTTTCAGCCAGTAACTTATTCAATACATTGTTCCTGCATGGTTTGTGATTCACCTCTTTGCTGATTGGAACATTTACTAACAAAATCCACATTCCAAATTCAAATGTATTTTGGTCCCGGGATTAATGAGCTATTTTGGTCCCTGTTTACGAGGAATAAACTAGCTCTTTTTGAATAGATGTGATAAAAAGAATATTCATATACAAATGCGTGTTTTAGTATTTTGTTTTGTTTAACAACAATGTAGCCCTTACGTTTACTTCCCACATTGTAAGTGTTTAACATAGTAATTATAGTGGTAATTGTTACACACACATTTGCTAATGTCAAATTAATAATTACTTTATTAAATCTAATTTAAGGCGCAGATAAGGCGAAGAATCACGTCTAAACGGCCAGTCGTAATTTTTTGGAAAAAATATTGTTACATTACATAAGGCCATTTTCTTAATAATATGATCTAGAGAATTTTTGTGTTTTATTTGTATAACATAGTGTAATTAATTTGTAAAGTTATGTCTAACACGGACAAAAAAAAACGAAAATCGCACCATTTTAATGAAATTCTTACCATTTCAAAGACAATTTAATTAACTACATTTTGACCTAAGGCTTTTTTTTATGTCTTAGAATAATAAGGGAAGTACAGAAAACTACTAAATTTTGGACGGAAACAAAGAATGAAACCACCATTTTGTACAAATACCAACAATATGTAATTAATTATTCGGGTTCGTAAAAGGGATATTACGGCAGAAGCAATGTTCGCTATTTCCATACTAACCAACGCTACTTTATCTGCATTCATAGACAAAAAATCTGCACAAAACCATCATTTATGTGCTCTATACCTAAATAACGTATACAGCAATCAGCCGTTTAGGTTCTAGTTGCAAACTGTAATTTTGAATGCAAATGAGAACTAGAAATTGAATTGCCTCATTAAAGTCGAGAATTAAGCCTTAAGAACTTATATAATTGCCCAATTAAAGTATTGCCAGCTTACTGTGCAGGCAAATTAGAGGCAATTACAGATGTTTAAAAAAATACATGTTTTATAGGCTATATGGCTTTTTCCCAGCTACGGTGAACCGCCATTTGGTTTGGTAGAAGCAAACATAGGTTCCATTTTAGGAGGGTGACCATAAGCTCTTATAGAAAGGTTAGTTTGAGTGTGCGTAAGGGACAGATCATGATACTTTTGACACGTTATGGTAGGGGGGCAGGTCAGGCAAAGTGTTAAGGCCGTACCCTGGCCAAAAAATCAGCATGAGATATGAGCATTCCTATTGGCCTAGCGGTACTAGTGGCGCATGAATTACAGTAGTGAATACGCCCAGATATTAGAATAAAATCTTTATAAAATCGAATATTGGTCTTTTGAAAAAAATAAATCTACCAAAATGTTCGTTATAAAATTGTCTATCCATTAGTATTAGTACAAAAAAATATTAATGAACACTTTACGAGGAGATGCATGCTATTAATAATTATTTCTCATTTTTATGGTTTTGTTGGAAGGAGATTAGTGAAACAAATACTACATTAAAAAAAAAAAGGAATCTACAATTTTGGAATCAATAATATGAAGAAATTTAATGTATTTTTATTAGTTGATATTTTACTTTAAATAACGAGTAGATAGCTCCTAAAAACTGCACGAAAAACGGCTAGCGCGGCGTTTTGCTCGGGGTAGCGTCTTAATTGGGTTTTCTAATAGAAACTTCACAGAAGCAGAAGTTGGTGGTGTTGTATCTCCGGTGCCTCAGCACCAGTTTTAACCCGTTTGTCCTGCGCTAGATGGCCGTCCTGTTGTGTGAGATTTCCATCGGACTAAGAATAAAAATTGCCACATCAAAGGAGTACATCGTGAGGAAACCGGCATGTCCTAGAACAAATAATTCGAAGGCATGTGACATCCACCAACCCGCACTGGGCCCGTGTGATGGATTAAGGCCCATTCCCTCTCTCACAGAGAGGTGGCCTGTGTCCCAGCAGTGGGAATATTAATAGGCTGATGATGATGAAGAAGAATAAAGATTCGGCGAGTGCATTTGTGTTCGCTCACACACTTATGCATTGTAATATCTTCTGCGTAGGTACTTGGTTAATCTCTGTTGAGATTGGGCACCGTGCGTGACCGAAGTTTAGTCGGGAGTAAATTTTTACTTTTAGGCCGAATGAAGAAAAATGTTTTCTGCATGTTTAAAGGCATTATTATAATAATATGATAAGCTTTGTTATTCTTAACCTTAAGTTAGTAAAGCTTTTAAGCTTAAAATCGTTTTTACGAGTGGAATCACATAAAAGTTTAGACGAATAAAAACACGTAATGTGTTCAGAAGGTTGTTCACTTTATTTGAGAGTTGAGTCTTAAGTTGAGTCTTAAGTGTACTTAGTTAGTAATTAATTGCAAGTTTCATTGAAACTCAGTTTTTAGAAGTTGTTGGTAAAATTAAGAGTCGATAAAAAATAGAACTCTTCGTGAACATACTTATGGCCGATTTCTCAATTTGAGAATTTGTGGTTAGAGTGTCAAACCTTTTAATGTCAAAGTGAAAACTTGTAAACTCTGAAATATTGTAACATGTAATGTATGTATGTTTATTTCTAAGTTTATGTATAGTATTTTATATAGCTATATAAATATTATTTTTTAATGTAGCATTACACCGTAAGCCACCCCCTGTTTTATATTTAGTTCTTTAAGTCCATCTAAAGGTTGTCTGGTAGATATCGCTGTCAGCGATAAGACCGCCTTTGTACATGTATTATTAAGTTGTTGTAAAATATATGTGTAATTTCTTTTTTTGGTGTACAATAAAATATATTATATTCTATTCTATTCTGTGATAGGATTTCAGGCTAAAGAATGGTCGTAAAGAGTTCCACAAATACTCAACTTCAAATTCTGATATTAGAAACCGGTCATTAATAAGGTACATGGCATGTAGTGGTATCATTGTGTTATTTGATAGAAAAATCAGTTTACTTATCTGATAAAGTTCTAGGACTTGTTCAGTTTATTTGAATACAATGATTAAAACTAGATTTAACCGTATTTGAATAACTTTACTCAAAATCGTATAAATTTCAAACAATTATCTAAGTCAGTACTTGATTAAAGTAGGTATCTAGTTACCTACATAAGTAAGCTGTTTACTAAGTCTTAGTATTAATAAATGTTGTTTTAGCATTGGATGTTATTTTATAACCGTTATAATAACTTTGATCTTTCAAATTCTTGGGGCTGGTTTCTGATTTAAGTATTTCGAGGTAAATGAAATTATCAAACCATACTTTTATGCTAAAATTTGTACAGGTTTGTTAAATACTCAACTCCCAAACACTCAACTTCGTTGGGGTAAACGTATGAACAATGATATGTCAGATTACAAATAAAACCACCATCTTATAATTTTAATTATTATATGTATCTGAGATCTAAGATCTGAGACCAGTCTAGCCAAGGGGTATCGTGTTACCCAGTTACTGGGTTCTGGTGGTCAGATAGGCATTCGCTCCATGTAAAATACTGGTACTCCGCTGAATCCGGTTAGACTGGAAGCCGTCCCCAATATAGTTGGTAAAAGGCTAGGCAGATCTTCTATTAAATATTTAATTAAGGTATATGTGTAATTTATATATAATTAGTTAAGTTATAAAAGTCTATTTTAAGTTTCCTTTTTTCTTTCTACACACTGTGTCTTCGTCTATCATTCAACTTTCCTGTCGCAGGTCTGCTGGAAGAAATTACTATTGAAATAAGCAGTGCCTTTGTGCTCTTATATCTTTATTCTTTCATACTAATATTATAAAGCTGAAGAGTTTGTTTATTTATTTGAACGCGCTAATCTCAGGAACTACTGATTGTATAATCCATGTATCGGGGAAGGTAGGAGGATAGGCTATATAACATCACGCTACGACCAATAGGAGCAGAGCATAAATGAAAAATGTTGCAAAACGGGCAAAAATATTCCTTTTTGAGAGCTTCCGTTGCGTGCGCTGCGTAAACAGTTTAAGTTACGCAACAATCATATAAGTAGGGTAGGTAGGGTAGGTAGTGTAGATGGGTAGGTAGGTAGCCAGTTGACGGGAGCGAAGCCGCGTGGGACAGCTAGTCAATAAATAAAATCAATAATGTTCATAAAATTATCCACATCAATTTGCAGCATTTAACCTGCATAAAATGCAACAAAAACCCATAATCAATCCTTGTCAAGAACAGGTAAAACTTGCTAATATTTAAATGTCAGTTACTGGTCACGGTTGCCAGTGAAAATATCTGCAATGCGCTCCCTAGCTACTAAGGTACCTATTCCACATCGAATGTAGCATTACTCGCATTTAGATTTCATTATTAATGTTTGAATTTTCTTCAGCCATTTGTTCGGGAAAATTGCTGGAGTAAACTGTTCTTGTTTCATTTGTGATGGTAAATGTGCAGTTCGAGCGTGTTTTTGAAGGTTGAATGCTTTATTTTGAATGGTATAGCTTAGCTGTTGGATCTGGTATAACCAATCTGCATAATACTAACCAGATGCATAATTTTACATGGAGTGACTGCCTAACTGACCTTCGTAACTCAGTAACTGGGTATGACGAAAAAGCCCCTCGGCAATACTGGTGTCAGATTTTCTGGCATCAGAGTAACGCAACGTGGATTTTAGACAGGTAGGTGAAGCGCTGAACGACGATATGGCTAGAGGGGCAATGGACAAGTTAAGGAAGGTATGGAAGAATCGCAGAATAACCAAAGCTACTAAGATGAAGCTCGTCCGTTCGCTTCTATTTGCCATATTTCTCTACGCAGCTGAGACATGGAACTGGAAAGGAAAAAAATAGATGCTCTGGAAATGTGGTGCTGGAGAAAAATGCCTGGTATTCTTTGGACATAATTCCGCACAAATGTCTCCATACTCAAAGAACTCGGCATCAATGAGCGTCTATCAGTAGTAGTAGTACAGTCTCAAATACTGAAATTCTTTGGCCATATCTCGAGGCGGAATAACGACTCCATAGAGCGCCTAGTGGTGCAAGGCAGAGTGGACGGTAACAGGCCACGCGGGAGATCACCGATGAGGTTGACTGATCATATTTAGTCCGCCGTTGATGATCCTGTAAATGATGCGCCAAACTTTCATGTAACCGAGCCAAATGGAGAGAGATCGTGCGGCGAGTTACCACACCAGCGATTGGACAAAATTCATCGTGACCGAACGCTCTGTAAACGAAGAAGAATTCTCTACAAGTTACGAGGAGTAAATCTCGCTATGGCTTAACGGCGAAGGAAACATTTAAAGACAAGACAATTTGAAGACTTGTTAAATCTACCAATACGCAATTTGCTCGCGTGTTGTCCTCCGGTATCCCGGCAGGTGGAATATTATGTGCTGTTTTTAGAAAAGGTTGACCACATAGTGTAGTCAGCTTCTTGTAAAATAAATGAATAACGACATGACAAAATATTAGATGGCTTAATCCAACAACGGAGGGGTTTCGTCTGAAATGATAGTGATGAAAATGCCTATAACAACTTCGTAGCTTTCAAGAACAAGTACTGTTCTACCGCTATTTGTATTTTTGAATGTAAATGATTTTATTTCTGTAAGTTGGTTTGTACAAACACTTTTACATGTTTTTTTTTTAAACTAGATGAGGCCGGCGTTTCCTATCTGGCTACTCTGAGAAGAAAGGCCGAAACAAACTCAGAGATCACAGTTTCTTTTAACGTCCGGACAAAATCTTGGTTAGATCATGTGAAGACCATGTAGACTGATGTCTGAAATGGTCTTTTGAGGATAGAACCAGCCAGATTGAATGTATGTGACCTTTTTGGTCTCGCCCTACAGTTTAAACCCTATGTTTTAATTTTTTTTATTTTATATTATTGTTTAATTTTATGCATATTTCTCGTGTCTCTTGTGCGGGTCACAAATAAATATTTATTCTTTCTTTCTTTTCTTTATCTTTGGATTATTAGATGTTTGTAAATCAATCACGCTTCAAAAGCGCAACGGTTTACATGTAGACCATGACTTTGACAAAGAATATTTTTTATCCCAGTTCAACATTCCCGTGATAACTCGGGCGAAGTCCCTGGCTAAAACTCGTATTCTATAAACACACAATCTTGCTCAAAGAACGTCTAAAGTCAGCTAAACACATTGCTTGACAATTGTAAACTTGAAACAAAAGTTAAGCTGTTCCGCGCTAAGCAAGCTGTTCAGAGTTAGAAGAGGCAATTTTGTACTGTTGCGCAAACAAAGTTAGGGGACGTTAAACTTTACAGTTGTCAACCATTCTTAGAAACATTTTATTGTGTAATTTTAAATGACAATTGCTGTGTCAAATTCTATGTTAATCGTAAAAAAGAGTACCTATGTAAAGATCGCAGTAGGTCGCTTTCAGTACTTCCCCATGTTAAAAAGGCGTGCGCACACACATAAATAACAAGTAAAATTTCAAAATTTAAAAAACCCCCGACACATTTATCTTGCGAAAACATTATGATCTAAATAATAAAACGCGCATAACTTTTGAACGGCTGAACCGATTTTATTCAAACATAGCTAAGAACACTCTCGATACAATCACCTTTCAAACAAAAAAAAAACGAAATCAAAATCGGTGCATCCGTTGAGGCGCTATGATGCCACAGACAGACACACAGATACACAGACACACAGATTCACAGACACAGCAACACACCTCAAACTTATAACACCCCTGTTTTTCCGTCGGGGGTTAAAAATAACAAAAATCAAACTAGATAACGCAAATCCCTTCATCTGTATGAGAACCCAAGCGTGCCACTTTTTACCCGACTGCCGAGGGAGGGTAATGTGTTTATCAGTCTATGTATGTATGTAAGTATGTATGTATGTTTGTTCCTATGTGGCGTTCTAGAGACCAAACGCGTTGGCCGATTTTGATGATTCTTACGTCAATCGATTTGTCTTAACCCTGCGAGTTTCACTGGCTACATAAAAATGATATGATAAAAAAATAGCGGTTTTTGGGCGCCATTTTGCAGGGAATTTTTTTTTTTCTTCCAAGCCCTTCGTGGGGGTATCAAAATAAAGGGTTTTAAGACGTGATTTCAAGAATATATAACACTTATATGTTTAAATGTACCAAATTAAAAATAAATAACTAAAAAGCTGTAAATACAAAAAAAAAACAAACAACTCGACTGCTTAAAAAGCGAACTAAAAAGACGTAAACAAGAAGAAAATCATGCTGTGCAGTCGGAGAATACATATTCGCGAGCTGGCTGACCAAAACCAGATGTGATTAAACAGTCGGGATTTTTGTTTTTTCACACACAATTTAAAAACATAGCCAACTTTTTCTATACAGTCTTTACAGCTGAATATGACATAATTAGGCATTTTCTGAGTTTTCAGTGGATTGCCGGTAATGCTAAATGAAAAGCTCAAATCATTGATCGTAATTTTACTCTGTTTTTTAACATGCGCATGTACTTACATACAATCGCGACATCTAGTTAGATTTATATCAGTGGGCATTCGTTTATGTATGTACTTCGTAGTTAATTTGAAGTAAAGAAAATTATAATTAAGAAAACAGCTGTTTTTTAAAACACAGTTTTTAGAGTACCGCACCCGAAGGGTCTCAACGGAGCCCTATTGCTGTCACTCACGTGTCCGTCTGTCTGTCACACATTATGATCCGATTTTTTTTAACTTCCTCGTTCGAAACTAGACGTTTCGTTCACTATTTGATATTTTCTTGCAACACCATGTCGGTTGGCTGTCAGAGATTTGACAGTTTTTGATTGACAGCTGACACTTGACAAGGGTTGAAAGAAAAAAATTGTAACGGACACACGAGAAATTCGGTGTCTTGTCGAGTGATAAGCTAATCGAGCTATAGTTCGTTCATTGTGAGTTCTAATTGCGCCCGCCGTTCGCAATCGGCGTTGTGGGACGCCCGCGCGGTCGGTTTTTAATATATTTCACCCACATCGAAGTGCTTTCCCGGGAAACGTGCTGCCTAGTGGACGCCGGCCGGATTCTTCGGTCCAGACAGCCGTCAGTCTATCCCTTATTGTCGTAATATTATATATATTCTCCTATCCCTAATCTCCCGGCACGGCGCGGTATTGATCGACCCCCAGGAGCCTACCGCAGGAATCCCAGGTAAGTGCCTATAATATTACCAGCCAACTCTTGTGACACCTTACACCCGTAGTTGGAACCAGTATATCTCCCAATAAGGAACGAACCCCCTAACTTTCCACTGCTGCGTTACGGCAGTTTCGTGGGGTACAGGTTCAGACAGGGTCCAGGAGACCCAGCGCTGCTATGGGCCCCAGCTTTGAGCTCCTGGCTTGGGACCCGAAGACCTGTATTTAACATTCCTATTGTAACTTTGACCTATTGTACTTGTTTAGTGGTAATATTTATTACTACGTATATTTTACTAACAAAAACCGATATATTGATAAAGGGTACGGAAGCCTAAATGTGCGAAGGCCGACACGCACTTGACCGGCTTTTTTTAAGCTATTTCATAAATTGTTGTTAGTTATGATACTAAAGGTCTATCCACACATATCAGGGCCGTGCCCGGGACGTGGATGGACCGTGCCCTGTCAGTGGCTCAAAAAAAAATCGTTGTGTACATTTTTAACCGCCGCCGGAAAAAGACGGGTGTTATAAGTTTGACGTGTGTTGCTGTGTATCTGTGTATACGGATGCACCGATTTTCATTTAGTTTTTTTTTTTAATGTGATTTTGTCGAGAGTGTTTTTAGCTATGATTAAATAAAATCGGTTCAGTCGTTAAAAGTTATGGGCGTTTTACTGTTTGAATCGGGGGGTTTTCGCAAGATAAATGTGTCGAGGGTTTTTTAAATTTTGAAATTTAACTTGAATATGAACTCGTTCACACACGTATGTGCACGGGCCAGTGACGAAGCTTCAATGATTGCGCCCGACCCTGTCACTTCTCGGGCACGGCCCTGATATGTGTGGATAGACCTTTTCTCGAGTTGATAATTCGTCCTTCTGTTCTACAAATAAATATATAAAAAACTATATCAATCAAAACTAGGCAACGTTATAACCTCGATTCAGCCTTTTCCTAGAAGGCGACTAAGGGTACCCAGGCCTTCCACAAATTGTCAACAGAGTATCATAGAGAAACAATCCTGAGTTTACTTAGGATTGACCTTATTCCTTGTTTCAACCGCTGAGCATGAACTTCATCCCGTTTAATATTTAAAACTTGATTGAATTATCTTTTGTCGGTTCGATTGGCGCAGTAGCTGAGCGATTGACTGCTGCATTGTGGTTGCGGATTTGATTTGTCCACGGAACAAATATTTGTGTAAACAATAAATAGTTGTTTTGGGTCTGGCTGTTTGTTAAAATTAGTTGAAATGTTTGTAAACGCAACTACGATACAGGCGAAATTCCTAATGAAGCCAAAGTAAAAAAAAATGGCTTTTTGGGGACTGCGAACAGTCGTGAAAACTTAAAACGATGTCGATGACGCTGTAGCATGCCGCTGACGCGAACCCATTCATTATTTACTAGCTTCAGCCAGCGGCTTCGCCCGCGTGAAAAGTGGTTATCATCCCAAGGGAACATTATGCCGGGATGAAAAGTATCCTATGTCCCAGACTATAATCTATCTAAGTGCTAAATTGCTACCGGATCCGTTCAGCCGTTCTGGATTGACTGAGTAACACACATTCATCCACACACTCATACATCCATACATTTATAGTTATTAGTAAGAGTCATTTAGCCTCGCAATGGAACGCCTTGCAGTAATTACACCAATGGAGCACAAACTTATATACTATAAAGCCAGGTTTCCCAAAAATTTTGCCCCTAGGGACCGAAAATCACTCAACGCGGTTAAGGTATATATATTCTTCAATGTTAACGCAGTACTGGCCGTGCGTCCGCTCGGAACCAGAATATTAATATTGAACCTCCTTTTGGACAGTTTTGTTTGCAAAATATTCTTATATTTACATATGCTATTTGAGTGTACCCCAATGTTGCGAAGTTCATTACCGCGATGTACGTTACTACGAAAGTTTACCATTCCGAAGTACGTTGTCACGAAAGTTCTTTACTGCGATGTACGTTAATGAGAAAGTTTACCATTACGACGTACGTTGTCGCGAAAGGCCATCTAGGAGGGTTGCTGATACTGGTGATAGTGGAAATATTATATTGTTGGACATGACAAACAAATGTCAATGTAACCACCAAATATTTTGTGTAAAAATATGTTTAAACAATTAAGTCGTTTTGGAGGAGTATCCAAAAGTAGCGAAAAAATATCGTGTTGTTAATAATTATTTTAAAGCATAATTATTTGTTATACGAAAACCATGTTTCATAAATAATGGACATGAAACGATAATTAATATATATTTTTTCAAACCTTTTAACCTAGCCGTTACTAAGGACTTTCGAAAGTTACCGTTCTACGGCACTAAAGCGGCTTTAGGCCCTTACAGATGTTTTCACTTAAAAATGTGCTTCGGCTTACCTCCTCTTAACTCGCAGAGTAGCGTGAAGTTGCCTCCCTCTTCTAAAGGCCCGACCACACCGGCGACATCGCGCCCTTGTTCATCGTACAGGAGCAGCTGATGTGGAGGAACTGTTATAAAATAAAAATAAATATTATAACCTTTAGTAAATCTTCTACAAAGGAGTTAACTGTACCTATACAGTTGTTTTAATTAAGTATTAATGAAAGTGAAAAAAATTCTCTTTGAGTAACTTTTAATGTAAGCGAGATTTTTTTCCAAGAAACCATTCGGGGTTGGGCTGGGGTTAACTGTGAAGGCAACTATTTTATTTCGTACAAAAAGGTTTTCATCCTGAGAGGACTTCGAAAAGACATGCCTTTCCATTTGCGAATTGCTAGCACCAGAATTATTTTATAAAAAAGGAAAATTAAGTTACATTTAACTTAAAGAGAAAAAAAAATTTTTTTTTCAATACTACCGAGTTCCAAATAAAAAAATACAAAGTGAAAATTAACATATTTTTTGGAAGCGGTATCTTTCTTAGGTATCATGTTATTTATTGTAGAGTTCTGCTGTATATCTTCGAAGTTCTTCATCAAAACTGCACGTAATTAAAATGGGGCTTATTTCCGAACATATTCTTTCAAATAAAAACGAATTTTCAAAATCGGTCCACAATTGACGGAGATATCAGTAAACATAAATAAAAATAAAAACATACAAAGTCGAACATAGAACCTCCTCCATTTCCTAAGTAGATTAAAAAAAACAGTACCACATTGAACACCACTGTTAAAATACAATAGGATTTATTAGCAAACGTTGTATGATAAAAATTAATGGTAAATGTCTGTATAATATCTTTTGACGTCTCTTAACATAAGGCAAAGTTGTTAAATAGACCTAACATTTACAAAATAAAAAGTATTAAACCACACTCACCAACAACATTCAGCTTAATCTGGAAGTTCCTGGTCGGGGAGTTCTTGAAGTCCACTCTACAGCGGTAGACCCCCTCATCATCCAGCTGCACAGCATCCACCGTGAGCGCCGAAGGTCTCGACATGGTCACGAAGTAGGCTCTCCGTCCAAAGGCGAGAGGGTCTGACCAGTGGAGGGCCTTGTTGAAGCTGCGGCCGCGGACGTCGAAACTGGGGACAAAAGAGGAGATAGGTTAGATTAAAGTTGAAAACTGGCCAAGTGTAAGTCGGACACGCGCACTGAGGGTACCGTACAAACTAATTAATCTACATTTACCAAAATAATTAAACAAAATTAGTGAATTTCATAAACTTTAAGGCACCGAACATTGATCTAACGATAAGATAAAAAGAATTGAGGGACAAAATTAACTTTGCCGCTATCAAACAGTATTTTTCTATGTGATTTTTCTTTGTCATTACAAAACAAATTACTTTCTGAGTTACTCAAAAGTAGATCTGTTCTGGCCTCGTCTAGAGTCTTTAGAATCTAGTGATCATAAATGCGACTGTTGACCGTGAAGTCTTGCATTCGATCACCAGGTACGAAATAGTGTAATTGGGATTTTCCAGTCAGAATTGCCGATTAAAAATCCGAAGTCTGGATTCACTCAAATTAATACTTGAAAACCAATCATTACCAAATAGTGAATTTCAAATACAAGAAAAACAGACGATTCCAATAGTTAGTGAAAATAAAAATTTCCTACCAATTATCTTATCTATACTAATATCAATACCTAGATCGCTTGTAGAGTTTAGTATACTAGCGATTAAAATATCGGAAGCGCCATGAAATTCATGGCGATTACGCGTTTCGTTCAACACAGTGTAAAGTAAGGTGTACGGATTGCAGTACCCTTCAGTCGAGCACAGTGAGTGTTCGGATCGCTAAATCTAGTGTGTAGTACATATATATATATGTACTACGATGACCTGTCAAAGATGTACTTTCTATGTCAGCTTAACGTACTTTCCGAGGAGCAGAGTAATCTTGGTATGTCATCAATGGTCACCCATCCAACGTCCAACCTCGACAAGCATTGCTTAACCTTGAAGATTGACCTGTGCAGCCGTTATTATTTACCTCGAGCCCTGAATGACACCACGATCGATACCCCAATTAAAACACCCTCTAGAACAGACCCTTCACCCTTTAACCGCCACATTTTTCATCAAAACCCACAAAAGAAAGCCCTTTTTTAAAACGCCTTATCTAAACGCTGTGTATTTATCAATGTTCTGTCTACGTTGCACCGTAACATAGCCCATCAACATTCAAAATTGATTCTTCTACCTTAAAAGTTAAGGTGGAAATTTCAGTGGGGTGGTATACAATGGGTGTTGGGCCATTAAGTCTGCCGCTGAGCGGGCGACAGCGATTCAGTTTGCGCTTTCCGTTTGTGTAGTCACGCCAAGTTTCCGGTTGTTTGCGACTAGTAGTAGGTATTTCTAGATATACCTAGTAATTGTAGTGTAACGGAACAATGGGCTTAGATTTATTGCTGTTTGTCTGTATGTGTTGTAAGTATCGCCTTTGTTTGGTTAAAGGAAAGGAAAAACTGTGCTGGTTTTTGTTCGCTGTTTATAAGACTGTCTTGCGCGAGTTATGTTTGTACCCAGGTGGATTCAGTAGATACGTTTGTGGAAGAAAATTATTTTCGACAGGATAATATATTTGGTGTTGATTTTTTTCTTTTCCTGTATCGGCAGGAATAGCTTCAGCCAAATGTAAAGAATGAATACGTGAGTGTATTAAGTTGGACTTTTCGACAACCGTATTCGCTGTTAGAATCGAATCGCTGTGTTTCTGTATGTTGCGACAGCGATCGGCAAAATGACAAAATTATAATTATCATGTGGTTAATCCCTTAAGCGCCTTGTAAACGATCAAATTTGGTTGACAAATTTGTTGGTCAAACTTCACGTTTTCATCAAACAATAACTTAAACAATCAAACGAATTTGTTAACCGGCCCGTCCATTCGGTTTAGCAAATATCTGGATCTGGAGATGTTGTTTGACAAACACCGCCGTTCAAACTTGTTTGTCAAACACGTTATCAATCAATATTTTTGTCAAACACGAGAAACACGTAGACTTTTTGACAAACGCATCAAACACAGCTGCACACTATCAAATAATTTAACAAACACGTACAATTTGTCATACAAGTTTGATCGTTTAGAGGGCGCTTTACTTTTTGGCATTTTAACCCTCGCCATCACATATGGCATGACCCTTTGTATATAGACACTGACAATTGCAAAAAAAAGATAGCATTCTTCGCCAGACACGAAACGGAAGTCTACACATCTTCTTGTAATCAATACTTTAATCCAGCGACAGCACAGTGAAAATGTATAACATCGAGTGCACGGTTGGGTCAGGATGACCCAATATTTAAAAATTAATTATCACACTATAATATTATAAAGGTGAAAGTTTGTGAGTGAGTGTGTGTGTTTGTTACTTCTTTACTCTCAGACGGCTGGATGGATATGGATGAAATAGGCGCAGAGATAGATTATAGTCAGGAATAGCACACAGGATCCTTTTTATTTCGGAAATACGTTTCCTCGGCATAATTTTTGACATACACGCGGGCGAAAATTATTCTTAAAAACTTACTTTTATTTTTAATAAAAGCTTTGATCAGATTAATGTATTATAAAAAGAGAGATTAAAAGTAAGAAGTACAAAATTATCACAAAATATGCTTTAATTGAAAATCAACTGGTTCAAAAAAAATTACAGCCGGGACCAACGGCTTAGCGTGCTTTTCCGAGACACGGAGGAAACTCGGTGTTTTGAAATGGTCACCCATCCACGGACCGACCAAGGATGAACCAGTTGGTTGTTGAAAATCAACTCATTCAATTTAACAAAATATAAATTTACTTAAAAAAAACATAGTAATCATAATTCTAAATGAGATTTTATTGTTTTCACAGAAAACTACAAAAAATGTGAGTAAAAATTAAAAACTTTTTCAAGCTGTACATATTTCAGCGTCTATTTTTCTTTGGACTGATCCATTCACCGGCTACGGCTAAATACGAGTGAATAGTGGCAAGAAAACAGAAGAAGAGTTTGCTATATCCAGCTACTGAGAAGTTCAGAAACGTCACTCAATACATATATACTCAATACATAAGCTCACGCCTTTTTCCCATGGGGATAGGCAGAAACTACAGAACATCACTTAATATTTCTTCAAAATTCAAGTTTTCAAAATGATGCGGGTCATACAGACCCAACTGTGCGCTCGCCGGGTTAAAGGCCTAAAGAAAAATAAAAACCCTAGTTTAAAGAACAAGGCTAAGAATTTATAGCATTTTGTCAGTACTTAAATAGGTATAGCGTTTATCTTTTTACGAGCAGTAACACGAAGGCTTTTGAAAGTGATATTTAGTAACAAACGGTACTTTATTCATTTACAAGCACCTTTTTTGAAGTGTGTTTTGCCTGCCTTTTATTTAATGAAGTGTTTTTGTGCTCTTTGACATTAAACAGCGGTTTTAATAGCTGTTCTGGCGGATTTCACATGAATTCTGCTCTTTGAGGCAAGTTTTATTTTTCAGGATCGTTGTAGTAACTTATTATGTGAGTGAGATAGTTTTTTTTTTTGTGAAAGCGCATAGACAAGACCTGCTCTAGGTTGGGTCTGTGAAATACCTGCTCAATATAATTTAAAGAAAAACCGGCTAAGTGTTAGTCGGACTCGCGCACGTAGGGTTCCGTACCATTATCTCAAAAAACGGTACAAAAATCACGTTTGTTGTATGGGAGCCCTACTTAAATTTTAATTGTATTCTGTTTTTAGTATTTGTTGTTATAGCGGCAACAGAAATACATCATCTGTGAAAATTTCAACTGTCTAGCTATCACGGTTCATGAGATACAGCCTAGTGACAGACAGACAGACAGACGGACCGCGGAGTCTCAGTAATAGGGTCCCGTTTTTACCCTTTGGGTATGGAACCCTAAAAACAATGTAGATAGAACCGAACCTACTGGAAAGTTTTCTTTAAAAACTTTTATTATTAGTTAATAGTAAAGCACTTTTATTATTTTATTTTAATAGATTTTAGACTTCAATCCCGTGGCTTGTATCATTTGTGTGAGCTTAAATTAGCATAAAATAATCAACAATAATGTAAATTTGTATCAATAAAATAACAACAAGTAAAATTTCAAAATTTAAAAAACCACCGACACATTTTTATTTCATGCTACATAATTTATCTAGTATATAGTAGACACGCTTCTACCGGCAATCTATTGAACGCGTAATTTTAACGCGATATCTTGCGAAAACACCCCGATTCAAACAGTAAAACGCCCATAACTTTTGAACGGCTGAACCGATTTTATTCAAACATAGCTAAGAACACTCTCGACAAAATCACCTTTTAAACAAAAACTAAATCAAAATCGGTTCATCCGTTCAAGAGCTATGATGCCACAGACAGACACACAGATACACAGCAACACACGTCAAACTTATAACACCCCTCGTTTTCCGTGGGGGGTTAAAAACAAACAATGTTGCCTCCTTCTAATATTAGTTTAGACTAGAATAAAAAAGCGCAAATAGTGTATTTTCTCTACCACCGCTGCCTGTGTAGCCCCCACCTAAATTACACAGCTGTGTAGCACATAAACACGGTGCACACGATCACTCGTTAGCGGCGTCGAGAACAACGTACTAAGACATCACTCCTCCACGGTCCGAGCAGGTTGCATTATCACGTGGTTTTGTAAACATTATTTCTACTACAATAGACCAACACAAAGCTGAGGTGGGTGCGAGATTCTGCCTCTCTTATTATAGGATACATTAACCTAAAATAAAATCTCTTTTTAACCGACTTCCCAAAAAGGAGGAGGTTCTATGTCCGACATTATGTTTGTTTTTTGTTTTTTTTTTTTTGTGTTTGTTCTCCGATATCTCCGTCAATTGTGGACCGATTTTGAAAATTCTTTTTTTGTTTGAAAAAGTATGTTCCGAAATTGGTCCCATTTTAATTTGGTGAAGATCTGATGAAGAACTTCGGAGATATACAGCAGAACTCTTCAATAAATAACTGCAACTCTCTCGGGATTGCTGCAATCGTACTATGTCTGTTTATTGTTTATAACATTTCATAACATAACATCATGCCAGTTCGCTCTTAAGGGGAACGCAGATCTCTCATTTCACCGGTTATGTTCAAGTTTCATGAAATCTATTATGGCTTTATAGTTACCTTACTAACTTGCCTATTAGGTAGGTACAACTAAAAAGTGAAAAATAAAAAAACTTTTTGCCAAAAAATACACCGACTTCCAAATACAAAACTACAAAGCGAAAAATAACTTTATTTTTTGAAGTCGGTGTCCATAAAGCGAAAAAATTGGTACCTACGAAAGACACCGACTTCAAAAAATAAAGTTATTTTTTACTTTGTAGTTTTGTATTTGGAAGTCGGTAGATTTTTTTTAGCAAAAAGTTTTTTTATAATATAGATAACTATCGCTTACACTTAAATGACAGCCGAGACCAACGGATTAATGTGCTTTCAGCAGGGAGGGATATCTGAAATGTATAGTCACTCGTCCTTGGGTCGACCTCAGCAAGCATAGATTAGTTTTAAATCAACCCGTGCAGCAGTTACATACTTATACAAGTGCGGAGAACAACTTAGGTACTAAGACATCACTCCTCAACGGTCCGAGCAGGTGGCATTATCACGTGGTTCTGTTGAATGTGAATACAAAGCAGATAATAGCCTAGACTTATGTGATTGATGTTAACCGTCTTCCAGCGTAAACAAAAGCTCTTATTCCAACCTGCCTAGCCAAAACCAAGCATATTTTCTGCCTTCTGAATACACGTAACGACTGTCAATCAATCTGCCTAGCCTTTTCCCAAATATATTAGAGTCGGCTTCCAGTCTTACCGGATTCAGCTGAGTACCAGTGTTTTACATGGAGCGACTGCCTAACTGAACTCCACAACCCAGTAACTGGGTAGCACGACACCCCTTGGCAAGACTCGTGTCAGATCAGAGATCAAAGATCTTCAAATGACAGCCGAGACCAAAGGCTTAACGTGCCTTTGAAACACGGAGAGGTCTCGGTATTTAATAGATGGTCATACATCTACGGAACGAGCTTGGTAAGCTTTGCTTCACCTTGAAGATCGCCCCGTGCGCCTATTACTATTTAGCCACTGGTCCCTTGGTAGGTTTCTAATAAAAAACGAACAGCGATAGATCTTGAGATCAAACTTTAAACCAAGACCCCAAGTTCAGTGAAGGGAAAAAATAGGGACAATTTTTGGTGGTATATCCGTTTTTTATCCCCGACATTAATGTCCCAGTGGCTGAGACCTCGCCTCTCGTGCACGAGGTCGTGGATTCCGGGCAAGTACCAATGTGATTTTTCAAATAATCATATGTACTTTCTCGATTTATCTTGGACATCACAGGCATCGGTGAAGGAAAACTAAGTGAAGAAACCTGTACTTATAATATAGTTAATGTAAGTCTGAAATAGCCAAGTCAGAGGCCTGTGGGGTTCCCAGAGGCGGCTTAATTAATTCTGACACCAGAGGTGGCCACATTCTCTATACGAAGAAGAGATCCCCTACAGTTTTCCGTGACGATTTAGATGTTAGCAAATTTACATTTTACCGAAGGGGTTATTCCCTGTAATCTTAAGGAAGTTTCACATTCGTAAGTTAGTAGCAATCTGTCCAAAACACTTCTAATTTTTGAGTTTGAAAATGCTAATTACATTTGCATAAAATTCGCTGTACGTATAAGCCCATACCTAATTGACAGCAACGTCGAACATGAACCTAGGTAGGGACACACTAGGCCTCGTTAGCGAGCGTCGACTACATCGCAATAAGCCTCCACCCGGCGATACTCGATAATCTCGAGCAATAAATAACTGATTCGATGTACACCTAGCCTATTATGTACATACATACAAGGTGATTTATATAATGCATAGGTACTTAATACTGGTAAACCTATAAATTGTGTTATAATTCAGGTTGGAGAGTCTACTCGTATTTTTGGAACCGTTGCTAGAATATTGTTAAGTTATTGGTAATTAATATGCAGTTATTAAAGATACGTTGGCAATTTCAATCTTGGCAATAAGTAATCATGAATACATATCGTACAAACACATTAATATATTGTTGTTTGTCTAATGGTTGCAAATGGATGATATAAAAACGACTGCTGGCCCAAAATGGCTATAAGTAGCCCAAAACAGAACCAAATGGAAAGACTTTGAGGAGGCATTCACCTTTTTAGTGGTTATTTAAAAAAAAAATACTAACCTATATATTTGATATTAAACAGGAAATATAAGGCATTTTTTTTTGTAATGGTTACAAAAGCTACATGCTCAACACTAGACATGATGAATTCCTGGGTTAGGTTCTCGGGTGGCGTAAAATGTTATTTATTTAGTCTTCATAAACAAAATGTACAAAGGCGGATTCTCTACCAGTCAAGGCTAGTGAAGTTATAACATGGCAGGTGCATTGTTTAATAATAAAAATAAAACTAGTTATAAAAATACTAAAATAGGTAAAATACACGAATAAATATATATATAAAGTAACAGTAATGAAGAAAGTGAGATGGCTCTGCTTAGTTGTTTTGAAAGTAAATCCGCAATTGCCGCTTAACAAATGCATACCGACTGGTGGTCGTCCTGATCTCGAGAGGAAGCGCATTCCAAAGAAGAATATACTGTATATGAAAGGAATAGTGAACGAAATCAGTGGTATGAGAAGGACACAGTAAGAGGCGATTATTAGAAGAACGGAGATTCCGAGCATATGAAGAACATATATATTAATAGTTAGACATAAGTTTAGGAAGGAGGGGTAGAAGAATTGAATAGGGAGAAAATTGTGGTCAAAGCACGTAAACATCTTCTCTGGTGAATATGCAGCCATTTAAACACAAACCTGTAGTTCGACACATGGTCATATTTTCTGAGGTTAAATATAAATCTGATACAGTTGTTCAAGACCCTATCTAATTGATCCAGCAAGACCGTGTTTAATTCAAAGTAGCACACGTCACCATAGCCAAGTTATTGCATTCTTCTTTCTGGAATTTACTTGAAGCAGTCTAGAGTTTAGATTTGTGCCCATTAGATGGCGATAGACTCGGCATCTGTTAGAAGGGACTTATACATAAACGACGACATGTGAGTGTCCTATACGAACACTTCTGCCGAATCCTGCCAGGAATAGTCATGAAGTAGTATGTCTATCTAGTTTCTTTTTTGCGTAAATACGAAACAACGTTTTCATTTTGCTCTATCATAAAATACGTTGGTCTTGTATCTTACAAAAGATTTTCCTAAGTATACAGTAGGCTGAAAATCGTTACTCACTACTCGAGATCCAACCCATTCCCCGAAGGGCGAAATTAGCGTAAAAATAATTAAATTATTCATAATGTTCAGGTGTAAAGATGCCAAAGTAACCGGGCAAAACGTTCTTTGTGAATACTAAATTGACTGAAAATTATGTATATTTAATTAGTTTGTTAATTTTGGATATTTTTCTTAATTATAAAGTCCCTTTATTTACGGTTTATGGCGTTCATAAATTTTATTTTATACGCCTGATGGAGCGTGGACGCGCTTATCGGCATTTTAAGTTGAAAGGTTCTTAATCAAGTTACTCATGTAGTGTAAAATGTATTGTTTTCATCGAAAAACAGCTTTGTAGTGCTTTGGAAGTCGGTTTCATTGTTTAGTTTTTTTTTTGGACTACTTCTTCCCACCAAAAATAATTTTAATCACAAAAAAACCCTTACAAACTTTGGTCAGTTGATGACAACTTCAGCTTTGAGAGCAGTGGTGGCCCAGTGGTAACGGCCGCGGCTTACAAGGTGTAAGTCGCGGCCGCGGTTGTGGGTTTGAATTCCTTTACTTTGCGTAAATTATTTCATCATCACTGTTCTCAAAAACGGTGAAGGAAAACATCTTGAGAAAACCATGCTGACATTATGACCACGCATGTCCTAGAACCAAAAATTCGAAGACATGTGACATTCACCAACCCGCACTGGGCCCGCATGGTGGATTACGATCCATTCTTTCTTGCAGGCCTGTGTCCCAGCAGTGGGAACATTAAAAAGGCGGATGATGATTATGATTTGGAAAATAGTTTGCTTTAAAATGGGACAGTTTTGTGCTCTTAGCGGCTTATGGCAACATTCTGGAATCACATATATCCGTCTGCCAAGCTTGGTGATTAACTAAATTAATATTATAAAGAGGTGGGTTTTTTCCATATGTTAACAGTTGGCGTTCTGTTTCTTCTACCAAACCCTATAACGTTTACTAAACGTTTTGGGAATACTTTTATTATGCGTACAGCTAAGGAGTGGAATTCCCTGCCGGAGTCTGTGTTGCCCGATAGCTACAATCTAGGGGTCTTTAAGTCAAGAGTGAATAGGTTACTTCTAGGCAAGCGTGCTCCACCATCGACCACATCATCGCTTACTATCAGGTGAGATAGTCGTCAAGCGCGAGCCTATATTTGATAAAAAAAAACCTTATAAGAAACAGCGTCAGTTCATGTATGTACTCGTATTGATATTTTTTTTTATTTGCTGGCCTAATCTCTGGCAGAGCTGATCCGATTAAAAATTCTTAAAGATACTAAAATTGCTATTTTTCATTTCGAATAAATACTTGATTGATGTTGGATAATCCACGGTAGAAAAGCTATGGGAGGGAGCTGGCGGTTAAGTTTAAGTCTGAACTGTCATGCTCATGCGTTGTCTTTGCAAGAAGAGATTATTCTTTTTAACCCCCGACATGAGCGGTGTTGTAAGTTTGACCTGATTATTTGTATTTGTGTATCTTTTTTTTTTGGGACAATCCCAAAAAACTCTGCAACTCCTGAAAGCCAGAATCAACAGTGGTGACCACCAGAAAAGCGCCGAGGCAATGAAGCTCGACGAAGTCCCGGATTATGAATTTAACTGTTTTGGATCCCGCAACGAAATTAATCAGAAAAAATAACGGAGGAGTAGGATAAAATACAAATTACCACTGCCCTCCATACCAAGCAGGAGACAGAACAAACAAGACCAATAGGCACAAAGGGTTGTTTGCAACTGGGATAAGCTCAGTTGCCTAGCCCCAATATTAATGGGTCCTAACATTTTGAGCTATTATATTTGATTCCAATAATAGGTATGTGTATTTGTGGATCTGTGTGTCTATCTGTGCCACACCGATTTTGTTTTAGTGTTTTTTTTGTCTCTTAGTATTGCACCTACCACTATTTGTTACACACCCAATGGTTGACTGGTAAAAAATGCCTAAAGCATGAAGTCCACCTCTGTTCTTTTTTGTGTGTGAAGTTTTGAATTAATGAAATAACATGCATGGTGCCTTAGAAAGTGGGATTTCCTTGTTTTATTTTTTTATGGTTTTGCTCTTGGCTCTAGTCTAGGTCAGAGTTGATAGAGACAGAGTCGACGATGGAGCGAGCTTACCCAGAAGAAGCCTGTTCACTCTAACTTTACTTTCCTTATACAAAGTAGTCATTTAACCAATACTCTTAAATCCAAATCCTTTCATATTTCCAACGAAAAAAGTCTCCTAAAATTAGCCTTTATTCATTCAAGTCTGTGATCAAAGTAACAGGAATTATATTTAGTTAAATACAGCGCCATAGCTCACGTACTCGTAACGCTTCGTTAACTCGCGGCTAACGAACCGTCTTGGGAGCTGGATGGCAGATGGTGTTCGCACTGCTGGAAAATTGTGCGTGCTGAACTGGCCAGTAGTTCATTGTTGATGTAGAGTTACAGTATTTGGTATTCTCTACTCTACAGTATTTTTTCTCTTTACAATTTCTTCTAGAATAAGTAGTTTGACTTCTATTTGTTCCGTCAGTTAAATTGGCGACGAAACTGCGCTGAAATTTCGCGTAGTGTCACGTCTTGGTACACTTTTTAACTAATAATGACTCCACAAGCTCCTGACTCCTGATCTTTGATGGGCTTTATCTTACTATATACAGTAATCTCAGGACTGATGCAAGAGGAGCTTTCAAAGTGTCATATTTCCACAACGTCTTTCAACAGAATTCCCTTAAGCTTTCGATAGCTTATGACAGTTCCATAAATATATGTTTCTGTAATGTATTTAGGGAGATGGAATAAAACCAGGCGCTCTACGACACAACTATAATTGAACTGCCGTTACATACAGGACCTTAACCTACCTACATATTCTAAATATTACTAAAACATTATATACAACTACCTACAGTACACTCCTCCCTGTTAAATTAAAAGCTACATTATACAAACTTAACTTACATAGGTACATAACAATCTAAACCTTATAATTAATATTCTTAAGTCTACATTGTCTAAGCGCGCGCTGTGGAGAAAGTATCACTTGAGGCAAGGCGACGGGAGCTTCTGTTGCAGCTTGTGTATCGATTGCAGTATCATTTAAAGACTGGGTCGGCGCCGCTGGCAGCTCGCTCGACTCCCGTTCCGGTGACCCATCCAACTGAGGTGGTTTACCACTTCCACTAGTGTCCTTTGCCGCTGACCCCTGAGAATCTGTGTCTGACCGCTCTATAGTGCTAGGACCACTGGATACCATTGATGGCCTTCCTCCTGTTCTCCTACGTAACTGATCAATGTGCCTGTGCACCGTTTCCCCACTTTGACCTTTGACCCGGTAGTTGCTAGGTCCTAGACATTCCACGATTTGACCAGGAACCCATCTCTCGCCTTTTAGGAATTGTCGATACCATATATCCGTTCCCTCTCCCCCTATACTCCTGTGCGCCCCACCTACCGCTTCCACCTGTCGCTGTTGAGCTAGGAGCACCTTGTTTTGTCTATCTGGTTTGATAATGTCTAGCTTCGTTCGTAGGCGCCTACCTAAAAATATAGTAGCTGGGCTTTCCCCTGTTGTAGAATGTTCTACGTTTCTATAATACATTAGAAATGTCCATATTGCCCTATCTATGTTTTGTTTTTCTAATATTGCCTTTTTTATTACCCTTTTTACAAGCCTAACGGCATTTTCCGCTAATCCATTTGATGAAGGATGGTAAGGGGCTGTAAAAATGTGTTCAATTCCGTTTGCTTTAGTAAAATCCTGAAACTCCCTTGATGTAAACTGAGTACCGTTATCGCTAACTATCTGTTTGGGTAGCCCCCATCTACTAAATAGGTCTGCTAATCTATTTATCAAACTAAACGCGGTTGTGCTTGATACATTAAATACTTCCAACCATTTAGAGGTGGCATCCACTACCACTAGATATGTTCTTCCGCTAATGGGTCCCAAGTAGTCGATATGGATCCGGCTCCAAGGCCGACTAGGCCAGGCCCACATGCGCGGCGACTGTTGGGGTGGTGCATCCGCCTGGGCTGCACACACCCCGCATCTGCGGCACATATGCTCCACTGCCTCATCGACCCCGGGCCACCATACGTAGCTTCGGGCTAAAGATTTAGACTTCACTATGCCCATGTGTGGTTCATGCAACATCGATAACACCCTATCCCTACACGCTTGCGGCACCACCAGCCTATGACCCCACATTACGCATCCTAGTTCTTCATAAAGTTCTGTCTTCCTATTAAAATATGGTTTTAAGTTTTGAAGCTCACATTCATTTGGCCAACCATCTCTCAAATAACTTAGTATTTTTGATAGTTCTATGTCCCGCCCTGTTTTACGTTTTATATCATTATAATCTAGCAATAATGATTGTTGTACAAAATGTAAATGCGTTTGCTCCGGCTGCCCGGTCGCAATTGTTTGTTTACTCGTTAGCGGTAACCTTGAAAAACCATCCGCTCCGTTGTGATCGGTGCGAACGTACTCAATAGTAAATGTATAAGCCGATAAAATAATTGCCCATCTCTGCATACGACTCGCGATCATTGTCGGTATACCCGTATGCGGACCAAATATTGATACCAGTGGTTTATGATCTGTGCGCAAAGTGAAATTCCGGCCATATAAATATTGATGAAATTTACTAACACAGAATATTATTGCTAATGCTTCACGATGTATTTGTGAGTAGTTCTTTTCTGCATCGGTAAGCGTGCGAGACGCGTAGGCCACCGGCCGCTCGCCGCCGCCGCCGGGCTGCGACAGTACCCCCCCTATACCTCTTGCGCTCGCGTCACAGGTCAATATTAACGGCTTATCAGGTTCGTAATGCGCTAATACTTCCGTGCCGGCTAATACATTTTTAATTTCTATAAATGATTTTTCACATTCCGTGGTCCAACCCCATTGTTTACCTTTCTTTAATAACTCGTAAAGCGGTACTAATCTACTACTCATGTTCTTAACAAATTTTCCATAGAAATTTATGATTCCTAGGAATGATCTTAACTCCGATACATTCGCTGGTCGCGGAATCTTAACTATAGCTTCGACCTTCGCCGGATCTGTTTTAATTCCCTCTTGATTAATGATATATCCCAAATATTTTACCTCTTTTACTAAAAATACACACTTTTCCTTTTTTAGTTTCAGACCAGATTGACGTAATCTACTAAAAACTTCTTCTAATGCTTGTAAGTGTTCTCGTTTGTTTCTACCCCCTATAATAACGTCATCAAGGAATATTTCTACATTTGGAATACCTTTCAATAAATTGCACATAATTCGTTGAAATATCCCTGGGCTTGAAGATAATCCATAAACTAATCTATTATACCTGTACAGACCCCTATGTGTATTTATGACTGTATATTCCTTTGTATCATCTAGCTCAATCTGATTATAGGCCTGCGATAAATCTATTTTGGAGAAATACGTAGCTCCACTGAGGTTAACCATTATGTCCTCTATTCTCGGTAATGGATAGCGGTCAGTAAGTAATACAGGATTCACTGTCGCTTTGTAATCAGCACAGATTCTCAGTGAGCCGTCAGGTAACCTGGTACCAGCGGCGAGGCCCAGTCGGAGCCATCGACTCCACCGCGGCTGCGTCCCGCTCCGCCGCTTCCAGTGAACTTGCTAGCTTCACAGCATCCGTGAACGATATAGTGTCGGCCTCCGCAAACAATCGTTGCCGAATTATGTCGCTCCGCAGACCGCAGACGAATTGATCGCGTAAATTCTCGTTCAAGTTTTCTTTGAACTTGCAATGTCGGGCAAGTTTCTTTAGATCGGCTACATACGCTGCTACCTTCTCATCGCCGTTCTGTCTCCGCTGTCTGAACCGGTAACGTTCGGCGAGCACCGAGGGCGTTGGTTCTAAATGTTGATGTAGCAATTCAACCACTTTGACGTATGTTAGCTCCGCTGGCTTGTGGGGACTTGCTAGATTACACAATAGTTCGTACGCCTCATCTCCCATAACGGCTATAAGCGTCGGCAATTTAGTGTCGTCGTCTATTTTATTTGCTTTGAAGTACATTTCTACGCGGTCCACGTATACTGACCACGTGCCGGATATTACATCGAACTCCTTTATTTTTCCGATCGACATAATTTTCGTTTTTTTTTTTTTTATTCACTCGACAGTCACAAACACCCAACAATACGTATTATCACACGCGAAATTGTCCGGATTTTGTCCAACTCGTCGCCACTGTAATGTATTTAGGGAGATGGAATAAAACCAGGCGCTCTACGACACAACTATAATTGAACTGCCGTTACATACAGGACCTTAACCTACCTACATATTCTAAATATTACTAAAACATTATATACAACTACCTACAGTACAGTTTCTATCATGGTTATGGTTGCTAGAATCTCACTTCAATTACGCCCTCGGGATAGTCAACCTAGCTAAAATTCACTGCCAATAGCATACATCTAAGTTACGATATGAGGCTCTGTCATAAAATAAGTGCCAACACAGGTAAATCTATCGCAGACAGAAGATATCTTTCTATCTACAAGGAAAGAAGATGGGCTTGGAATAAACTAGCTTGTCAGCGATATTGGTAGGAACGGCGTGAGTTATTGAGTGTAATCAGTCGGGGGCCAAAAGGTATGAAAAAAAGGTATTACGAGACCAGTTTAGTTTCTATGTATGAATTGATTATTATTTAATTTGCAATGTATGTATGTAAGTGTGTTCGGTTCAAATCTGCCTATTAAAATGAAATTTGACGTCATTCCAATATGGCGGACGGCCTAAGATGGCGGACTACTTAATTTTTGTGCTCTGTCATAATATGGGTATTAAATGAAAGGGTTTGCTCAGAAGAATAAGAAAAAATCTTGTTTCAAAAAAAGGTTTTAATGAATAATTTTATTTAGAATGATCAGATAACTTTTATCGAAATAGTAATTAAAATATAACATGTATTCCGTACAAAAACTGTCAAAATGCCTACTTATCCTCAGATCAATCTGCGTAGCCTTTTCCCAACTATGTCGGGGTTGGCTTCCAGTCTAACCGGATTCAGCTGAATACCAGTGTTTTACGTGGAGCGACTGCCTATCTGACCTCCACAACCCAGTAACTGGGTAACACGGTAAGTACCCCTTGGCTAGACTGGTGTCAGATCTCAAGCGTCTGACTACTCGTAACGATTGTCAAAGATCTTCAAATGACAGCCGGGACCATCGGCTTAACGTGCTTTCCGAGGCACGGAGGAAAATCGGTATGTTGAAATGGACACCCATTCACGGACCGACCTCGTCAAGCGTTGCTTAACCTTGATGATCGGCCAGTGCGGCTGTTATAATTTAGCCACGAACTCCTCTAATAAGTAACACCATGCCCCAACAATATCTCCTTGAAAACATTGTCCGGATAATCTTGAATAGTGTTTTTAATAACAAAGTTCAAAAACAATATACCACGGGTATTTAACGCGATGATTCGATTATTTATTTACCTATTTCACCCGACGTTTCGGTCGTGTTGCAACGACCGTTCGTTTCTCAATTATGAAACGCGAAAGTTTTAAAGTTAATAAGGTTCAAAAACCTCTTATCCGGATATAAGCTGACCCTTAACTCCGCGGAACCACACAAGACAGTCCCAAACCCTATTACCGGCCAATATATATGTGATAACACTAAACCGTGACAGATAGAGTCATTACGATGATTTTATAGTCCTCAATATAGTTGAAGTTGTTCAAGTCTCTCGTGTAAATCTCAGTTATTTATTATACTATTGCCGCGTGGAAGAGAATGGTTTAACATTTTAGTTGAATTTTGTTTAAATGGCTGTATTTATTTTTGGTAAGGAGAGGTTTTTTTGGTAAATATCTCGGAGCGATGCTGACGGCTGATGGTAACATTGAAACCGACGTTACCCACAGAGTCAACGTGGCCTAGCAAAGATGGAGATCTCTCTCGGGCGTCCTCTGCGACACAAGAATGCCGATGAAAGTTAAGGGCAAAATTTACAAAACAGCTGTAAGACCCTCATTATGTACGGTACCGAATGCTGGGCCATAAAACAGGTGCATGAACAGAGGCTGCATGTGGCTGAGATGAAGATGCTGAGATGGGCAGCGGCCGTAACAAGACTTGATAAAGTGCGAAATGAATACATCAGAGGTAGTTACAAAGTTGCAGCCACGTTGCGGCCATCACAGACAAACTAACTGAAAGTAGGCTTTGTTGGTATGGCCACGTGATGAAACGTTCTGAAAACTACGTGGTTTCGCAAGCCCTGGCACTACCGAGCACAAAGAAGAAAAGAGGAAGAATTCAAGCCACATGGTGGTCTACAGTAACCCGCGACTTGGAACAAACCTAACTTACAGGACAGACAACCCAGGACAGGCCATCCTGGCGCATCAAAACGAGGAGAGCCGACCCCAAATAATGGGATGAGGCAAAGAGAAAGAAAGGTTTTTGTGTGATTGGGTATAACTTAAGACATATACAGATTATTTTTAAATGTATTTTAAGAAATAAATATTCAATACATATATTGCCATATTGAGTAACAAGATAGGCCTCATAACATCAGCAGCTCTAGTACTATCCATCTTTTAATAGAATCAATAGTGGCGACCTACAGAAAAACTTGAAACAAATGACTTGACGTGTCCCAGAGAAAACATTCTACTGTCAGAAACTCACAACGAAATTAATCAGAAAAGAACAGTGGAGGAGAAAGAAAAGACAATTTTTTCATCACAAGTAAAAGACAAAATATTTCTTCAATATTTACAAAGACAAGACGTTTTCAACGTTAAGTTCATTTAGACGTTATAAATGTGTTGTTTATGGACTTGTTTTGTAAGTAAGATATCCTGAATCTAACAATTGACACACTCCCTCGTTACATTCCCCATCGATCTCTCACATTCACCTAAATCCATATATAGTCAAGGAGCGAGTATTCCTTTTCCTGCCGACACACCTACCGAACTCCTCGACTAAATCGCGTCTCCTCGCGTTTAGCGGAACCCTTTAATCTAAGATCCCATTACGATTAATCTCCACCGATTTATCGTTCCTTGCAAATATAACTTTTGCTATCTTAAAACCCAATAAGTTATTGCAAACGAGTTTTAATGTTGATGTACTGAGTTCGTATTTGTGTTGGAGAGTTCTGTTTGTTCTGATGGGCAAACTGCGTGATGATATATTTGCAATGATTTTTGTTTCTGTGATTTGTAAGTTTATTTATCAAAGTTTTATTTAAGAGGTTAGCTTGCTTCCGAATTTTCGGTATTGGCGGTTGCAGGATTTGCTGTATTCAGTGATGACCTCTCTCACAGAGAGGAGACATTTGTCCCAGAAGTGGGCAAGTTAAATGTGTTGGCATATATGGCAAGTTGATGAGTCAATGTTTGATGCTTGTAATAGATTGATGAATGCAATGTATAGTTCTAAGCACAAAAGAGAATGACTTTACACAAATTCTGTCCAAGGTCAGAGAAAAGATGTGTTACAAGAAGAATTCATACTCAAAAGAAGGTCACTTTTACAATAAAAAATAAAAATATTATTTCTATTTATTTGAGCTAGCTAGCTAGTCAGATGAGTGTATTGATCAAACGCAAGCGAATTGGACTTATAAATAGTTAATTTTTAAAACGGTATAACAGGTTGATTTAATAAAATGAAATCATTTAAAAATCAATCAATCTTGTACCGAATTATGTTGAGGTCGGCTTCCAGCCTAACCTGATACTGCTGAACTGTATTTTTTGCATGGATCAATGCTTATCTGATCTCCACAATCCAGCAACTATGTAATAAATGCGATACCCGGTTGGAAAGTATGTTATCATCATCAACAGCCTTTTAATGTTCCCACTGCTGGGACACAGGCCTCAGAGAGAATGGGCCATAATCCACCACGCGGGTCCAGTGCAGGTTGATAGATGTCACATGTCTTCGATTTTTTATTTCTAGTACCTAGTTCCTCACGATGTTTTCCTCCACCGTTTTGAGAGCAGTGGTGATAAAATATTTACACAAAGTAAAGCGCCTGCCTAGGTTCGAACCCACGACCTACAACTTGTAAATCGCGGCCCTTGCACTGGGCCACCACTGCTCCCGGATCAAAGGTATCCTATGTAAAATTAAGGATTAAGAAACATCTACCTCACAAGCTTCTAAATTTTCATATTATGAATTTATTAGTAGCCGTTCTTGGCATTTTAACGAGATGAATCCCTATTGTATAATACATAATATGTGATACAATTTGCTTCATAATATTTATTTATTACTAGCTGTGCCCGCGGCTTCGCTCCCGTCAACTGCCTAACCTACCCTACCAATATTTTTTCTAGGGTCTTTCTTTCGCGGAGAATCTTAATACCGCCATTCGGAATATGACTTTAAATGTACAACGCCATCTTTCGAATATGGAGTTCAACAGTCCGAGTATCTGAATTGCGTGTGTTACGATATTTTACTTCTTGAACACTTTCAATTCATCTAACTTTTGATAGAGTGAACCGATTACGATGAAACAAAAACTTAGTAAAACTTGAAGTTGAGCGCAATTTTTATGTATACAAGTTATCTACATTGGTTCCGTACATTTTACGTGATGCTTGTATAAATAAACTAACAAGACAAATAGACAAAAATTCCAAAAATGCTGGAAACGGGTTTTGTTGGTTATCTTTTATATATCCTGACTATTTTTTCTGGATATATGTATTTATTGTTAATTTTCTGTTCTGAGTAGGAACCCGGTGTCTGGATTTGTGCCCGGTTGATGACAATAGGGACACCCTCTATTTCATGGGACTTAAACATAGCGAAATGTGGTTGTAATTTAGGGACACGTCTGACCAATCCTTCGGTGAAAACAGGCGTGATGTTATGTCTTGGTAAAATTCAAGTTCCAATCTAATCTCAGCAACTACCAATGTAAAATGAAACAAAATGTAGGGGTTGAGATGTTTCTGACATATTGATAATGTAGTACGGGTTCTGAATTTAATATTTGTAGTCTAGAACGTATCAAACCCTACTTTAATGCCAAAGTTTGACAAGTTTACTGGCTCGAGTTTGACAAATACTTAACTTTTTATTCTTAATTTTGAAATCGGGGCTGAGATTCGAATGCAAACGTTCTTAAAAAATACGGGTATCGTAACCTCTGTAATTGTATTTGCTATCAGCTGGTATCAGATTTACTATAAATAAATTTACTTTCAGTAATTTTTCAACTTCTACAATATATCCTACATAGGGGTCTCTTTTTAAGAGAAATACCTGTGCCAGGAGGCCCCGCTCTTCTAAAACTATTACAATACTATGTAGGAGTGTGCTTACATGGACCTTTACCATTTGGTATCTTATAAACCAATGGAAGTAAAAAAGGTTACAAACAAAAACGATTAACTTTAAACATGTGCGTGTATGTGTGTTTGTATGTAAAGTGTGTGTCCGTGTACATAAAATTAAATTGTTCATTGAAAACCTTTTTTTAAAACCAGCTTTTTTTTGTATTCTTCACAGCAAATCCTTTCATTTGATACCCATGGCATGGCGGTGCACAAAAAATAACTAGTCCGCCATCTTGGGCCGTCCGCCATATTTGATATATAATGATGTCACTTAGCTAACCATGCATTGTCATCCAAACTAAACGTGTATGCAAAATTTCATTTGAATCGGTGAAGGATAACTGCTTTAAAATTCAGTTGCAAGATTTGACCCGAACACACACCATACATATACATACCGACATTGCAAGTTAATTAAAAGCTTGTAAAAATAGTTAAGAACACAGTTCGTTAAATAATAATTAAATTTCCATCTTTTAAAATACCTTCTAGTTTAGTAAGTTTTCGATATTACTACATGAATCTCTATTCTTCACTGAAATAAATTAAACACGCTTATAAATCGGAATCACCGAAGCGAAGAGGACACCCTCGTCCGCCTTAGTTACTGAAAATGTCTGAAAACGACGATTTCCTATAATTAATACCGGCAGCGTTACAATAATTAAAATGGCCGTCGTCTTATATTTACAGAGTGTTTTATATTTACGTTTGATTTTAAGAGAGATAGAGAGATCTTCATCCTCCTAGCCTTAAGGCAGGATGGTGATCTCTCTACCATTGAATTATATACTAAATACAGGGCGAACCGAGTGTTTTTCTGACGCCACAATTTAGATATACATATATCATACTAAACTGAAGCGGACACGCTACGCGGTCGGCTTTCTTCGAGAGAGGTGGTGTGCGCGAGACATAAAAAATTCCGTATTTCTTGTATAGTGAACGCGTATAAGCAAACACTCGGACGACCATATCCTTACTGTTTAAATCTATGTACTGATACTTTTTATTTGGGGATGGCGCAGCGTGTCTACTTCGTTCTAAAATATTTGTTTTTCTTCATCATGAAAGTTATTTTAAGGGAAATTTGAAGTTGAATATTGCAGCCTGTTACTGTAGAGAGATGAATATAGAGTTGAGGCCTAGAGTTGTAAAAAAACGTTTTTTTTTTCTGAGATGAAAAAAAGCATGAAAAAAAAACAATTTTTTACTGGAGTAGGTTTTTTTTCAAGAGTACGAAAATAAAAATATAGTAAGGCGGTTATCGTATAAGAGTCGATATTATCATTTTTTCAATTTACATCTCTAAATTGACCTTTATTTTCCCACTGCTGGACAAAGGCCTTCCCCATAGCCTGCCAACGATCTTTGAATTTTGGAATTTCCTGCCAATCCGTCAGAAACGTGTCCAAATCGTTCACGTCACCGCCACGCCGAATTCCCACTAAAATTGATTATTTTTATGCCCAATGCTTCCAAAAACAATTCCACGGCAACACAGGATAGCAACAAAATTATTATGTACTCTTTATTCAGCCCAAAACGATTCACTTTGTTACACCTCCACAATTCTCAGAAACAATCAATTGGTAGACTACATTGACAAACTGTAATCACACTATCACACTTTTACGGCTATGCCTACTGGGACAACATTTGGGATGTGATTGAGGAATTCTTTATAGGAATACCCAAAAACTGTAATCACAATTTCACACTTCAAACTGATATATATATTATACAGGCGAAAGATTGTGAGTGTGTGTGTGTTTGTATGTTTGTTACTCCTTCACGCTAAAACGGCTGGACGGATCTAGATGAAATTTGGCACAGAGTTAGATTATGGTCTGGAAAAGCACATAGGGCTTTTTATCCCGGGAATATGTTCCCTTGGGTTAATTTTCGACATTCACGCGGGCGAAGCCGCTGGCAGAAGCTAGTTTTAACATAATAATAACAAAACAACTCGTTTGTCTTCCCAGAAATGGAGCCTCGGTTGAGCAAAGCACCCTTTCACATTTCCCAGTAATGTTTAAGTCCCATTTTAGTGGGACAGGGCTATGCCTACTGGGACAACATTTGGGATGTGACTGAGGATTTTTTTATAGGAATACCCAATAATAGTCATCAGAGACTAGCCTTCAGCGCACAAATATATATTAAGACAAAAATATCTATTTAGCTCGTCAGTTAAAAATCAACATTATCATCATCGTCATTAAGTCTAAAAATATTGGACACGTATTTTTCTGTTGCCACGAAAACAAAAAAATATGACGATACAGATCGTTGAAATATCGTGTGACGTCACGGTGTGCTACACTTTATAATGACAAAGTGACGTCACAAGCTCCCACTCCTGTACTTTGATGCGGTTTATCAGTGTCAGTTATTATTTATTTAATAAAGCAAAAAATACGGGTGCAAAGTTTTTTGATAATATCACTGCCGGACTAAATAGAATTATATTTTTTATACCCAGAAAACATCCCTATTATAGTGCACAAATTTGTGCGCAAACACAGGTGCACTTCCCTCTTCCATCACTCTCACAGTCCGATGGAACGGAATCCAACACGACCGGGGAGAGATCATGCGCAGGACCAAAGACTTTCCAAGGCACGGCGGTGCCACACCGCCAACTTCCAACCAGGGGATTGACTCCATATTCAGCAGTAGCTTTTACGATAGAAAGAAAGAAAGAAAAAATATGTATTTGTGACCCGCACAGGAGACACGAGATAAGCAAAAACACAAAAAAAAAAAAACAAAAAAAAAAAAAAAATAATAATAACCCCGTGTGACCAAAAAGGCTCCTATCAAAGCATGGGCGATATTTAAAATAAAATAACGCTGCGCTGATATTCTGATAAGTCTCTCTGTTGATGCCACGGACACCAACTACACCGGAAGGTACATGGCTAGAAAGGTGCTGGAGTGGAGACCCAGAAGCAACCGAAGCAGGGTCGGCGGAGAAGGAAGTAAGTGTATTGATGAATTGAGGCTCTAGGCAAGTGGAATTCGATGTCAGCAAAGGCGATAGGGAAAATGTCAAAATGTAAGGTATTGATCACGTGATTTTTCGATATCGCTTGTCAATCCCTTACAATATTCACTTGTCTAAGGCTTCAGGGGGTCTAAACAAAGGTACATTCTACCGACAATAGCGATTGTCGAAATGCCAAAATGTTATAGATTAACCACGTGACATTTTGGTCCTGCATTCACATGCGACTAATGTATGGGATGTGGGTCCCATTTTGACAATCATTAATATAATGTAACTTTGATGGGAGGATCTGCTCAAAGAAGAAGGCAAGGATTGAATATGGGAGGCCCAAGACATTCCTTATTTATTATTTACTAGCGGATGAATCGCGGTTTTACCCGCTTAGTTCCCGTTCCCGTGGAAATACAGGGATAAAAAGTAGCCTATGTCACCCGGAGATAGTGTAGCTGCCCAACGGTGAAAGAATTTATGAAATCGGTTCAGTAGTTTTTATGTTTATTCGTTAGAAGCAAAAATACAAATCTTTCCTCTTTATAATATTATTACTAGCGGACGCCTCGCGGTTTTACCCACGTAGTTCCCGTTCCCGTGAGAATACAGGGACAAAAGTAGCCCATGTCATCCGGGTATAATGTAGCTTCCCAACGGTGAAAGATTTTTTGAAATCGGTCCAGTTGTTTTAAAGTTAATTCGTTACATACAAAAATATAAAATACAAATCTTTTTGTGTCTCTTTATAATATTAGTATAGATAGTATACGTATAGATTATACACTTTATTATACATCATAAGCCTTGATTGGATACGGGTTGAAGAAGAGAGAGAGAGGGAGAGAAGAAGAAACAAGGACTATCGTTATTAGATAATCTCTATCAAGAATTTTCATGAAATCTCGAACGAAAATTTTTAAACAACCTGTAGATATTATAGAGAATGACATTATTAATGAAACGAATTATTGACCCATAAGTTGTGTTTTAATTGAATTTTATCTAATATAATTAACTTCTGTCGCCGTTAATTGGATGACAGGATAATTAAAATTATTAAAGGTTTTTATATTTTTGTAGATTTTAGTACTGGACTATTTCTAAGGCCATTTTGGTTATCAGTTGAGGGCACAATTTCTTGTATACAATGACAGAGGTACAATACCCGTTCTTTATAAGAACGTTTGCATTCCAATCTCAGCCCCAATTTCAAAATTAAGAATAAAAGATTAATTGTCAAACTCGAGCCTGCAAACTTGTCAAACTTTTGGCATTAAAGTAGGGTTAGATACGTTCTTAACTCAAAATATTATATTCAGAATTGTACTACGTTATCAATATGTCAGAAACACCTCAAACCCTACATTTTTTTTTTTTTTACATTGCTAGTTGCCGAGATGAGATTGTGATTTGAATTTTAACATAATATCGCGACTATTTTCCCCGAAGGGTTGGGCAGAGGCGCTCCTTAAGTACACCCAAATTTCACAAGTTATGATGAAAAATATCTGTCCCATGTTATAAAGGGGGAACCTATTGTCATCAACCGGGCACAAACCCTGACTCCGGGTTCCCACCAAGAACAGAGAAGTAACAATAAATAGTTATCGTAATAAATAAATATTATGAAGCAAATTGTATCAGATATTATTTATTACACAATAAGAATTCATCTCGTTATTAATTTATTTATTAACGAGAATAATAAATCCTACTTCATAAATGTGAAAGTTTAGAGCACTGGCCAGCAAAAGCTAATAAAATAGTTTGTTTCAAGAAGGCAAAAATATATTACACTGACTAGTTCTTGTCAGCGGCTTCGCCCGCGTGAAAGTCGAAAATTATCCCAAGGGAACATATTCACGGGATCAAATGTAATGTAAATAAATAAATTTTATCCAGATTCGTTCAGTAACAAACAAACACACTCACAAACTGCGCCTTAGTGTGAAAATGTTCGTTGACTGACGTAATAACAGTTGTATTTATGCTGCCTGTGGAGTACTGGGGTGGCCATGAGAGCGAAATTGCGATAAAAATTTATCTTACTTTTCATTTTGACAGGATACATAAAATGTTTCACTAGACTTTCAGTAGCACAAATATTATCTTAAGAACTTAACCAAGGCCCAGTTTTTTATCAGTGGTTAACCAATGATTAAATTAGCTAACCAATAGTTTAACATTTTGTTAAAAACCTTTTTTACATCAATTCTAAGCCTCACAAATGGTAAATGAAATTACAGAGTTGATTATTATTTGACCATTTCTTAGACAAACAATCTTACTTAATATTATAAATGTGAAAAGTTGGATGGATGTATGTTTGTTACTCAATCACGCTCACGCTGAACGGATCTGGATGAAAATTGGCACAGAGATAGCAGAATAGCACATATGCTACTTTTCATCCGGGTATAATGTTCCCTTGGAATAAGAAATCACTTTTCACGCAGGTGAAGCCACTGGCAGAAGCTAGTTGATGAATAAACGCGTTTTACCGACATTTGTAACGATTGGATAACATACTTAACCATTGGTTGAGTTAACTCAAATAACTCTCCAACTTATTTAACCATTTGTGAGCAAAACATCTGAAAAAATAGTGTTTTACCGTAAATTTGTAAGTAAGTAATTCTTTATTTTGCAAATATGGATACAGTACATGGTGATAAACAAATAAAAAGTAGGTTCGTGCATATTTTACCAAGAGGCATGAAAAAGTTATAATTTGACGCTAAAATAATAAATAAAGGCAATTAACAGACACACCGAATAGTTTTAAATCACAACTTTAAATCTAGGTCACCTTCAGCTAGGTTCATTTATTTATTCACAAACTGTTATCATTGTGTAGAAATATTGGATACATAATTACAGGAATTGGTGGAACATAATTGCAACCATTGGTAAGCATATTAAATCATTGATTAAGTTAACTAGAGATCAAAAAACTGGGCCTGAGACCTAGATTCTAGCTCAACTTTTAGCCTCTTACACAAGTTTTAGCCTGAAACCTAGTCTACTCAGTAGTCGTTAGTAAGCCCACTATGGTTCAATGGCTCACGAGGGAGAAGAATCTGGTCATTATGAAGTCGGACACGTCATTTTGTTTTTACCCGACTGCCGAAGGAGGGTAATGTGTTTATCAGTCTATGTATGTATGTAAGTATGTATGTATGTATGTTTGTTCCTATGTGGCGTTCTAGAGACTAAACCCGTTGGCCGATTTTGATGATTCTTACGTCAATCGATTTGTCTTAACCCTGCGAATATCACTGGCTACATAAAAATAGGAAAATAAAAATCGGCGCCCAAAAGCCGCCATTTTGTGGGGAGAATTTTTTTTTTCTTCCAAACCCACCGTGTGGGGTATCAAAATAAAGGATTTTAAGAGGTGATTTAACTAAAAAAATATATAACACTCATATGTTTAAATGTACCTAATTAAAAAAAAAGATATTAAAAAGTTGTAAATAAAAAATAAAAATAAATGTCAAAAAACCCGACTGCTTAAAAAGCGAACTAAAAAGACGTAAACAAGAAGAAATTAAAACATGCTAGCTCGCGAAAATATATCCTCCGACTGCACAGCATTAATTTCTTATTGTTTACGTCTTTTTAGTTCGCTTTTTAAGCAGTCGGGTTTTTTGACTTTTTTAATTAATTTTTAGTATTATGTGTTGTTGTAACTGTGATAGTTTGATGAAAGACTGACGTAATAGCCTCAAAGAATAAATAATAGGTATGTTGTCTGGATAGACAAATTATAATTCTATTTAGTCTGTCAGTAAGATTAACAAATAATATTGGACCCGTATTCAAATAAATCAAAACTGACAAAGATCTTTATCTTTCGCATCAAAGTTCAGGAGTGGGGGCTTGCGACGTCACTTCACGTCACACGATGACACACGTTTTCAGTGTAAAGTGTAGCACACCGTGACGTCACACGCTATTTAAACGCACTTTAACGTCGTAATTGTTAGGGTTCCGTACCCAAAGGGTAAAAACGGGACCCTATTACTGAGACTCCGCGGTCCGTCTGTCTGTCTGTCACCAGGCTGTATCTCATGAACCGTGATAGCTAGACAGTTGAAATTTTCACAGATGATGTATGTCTGTTGCCGTTATAACAACATTTAAGGGGAGCTCCCATACAAAAAACGTGATTTTTATGCCGCTTTTTGCGATAATGGTACGGAACGGTGGCAAAAGAAAATTACGTGTCCAATATTTTGAGGTTATCTAAATGACGGACTAAATAGATATTGTTTGTGTGTTTGTATGGTGTAGTTTTTAACAGGTTCACTGTTCAATTAGTAAAACAATAGTTAAAACAAAACAACACACCATATGTGGCTCATAGGACTGTGAAGCTGAGCTCCATGTTTTAGGTTTTTGTCGTTTTTAGGATTCTGTACCCAAAGGGTAAAAACGGGACCCTATTACTAAAACTCTGCGGTCCGTCTGTCTGTCTATCTGTCTGTCTGTCTGTCATCAGGCTGTATCTCATGAACCGTGATAGCTAGACAGTTGAAATTTTCACAGAATATTTATTTTTGTTGCCGCTAAAACAACAAATACTAAAAACAGAATAAAATAAATATTTAAGTGGGGCTCCCATACAACAAATATGATTTTGTTGCCGTTTTTTGCGATATTAGTACGGAACCCTTCGTGCGCGAGTCCGACTCGCACTTGGCCGGTTTTTTTTTAAGGTTCCGTACCTGAAGAGTCTAAATGGAGCCTTATTGTTATCACTCACGTGTCCGTCTGACCTTCTATCTACCGTCGTCTGTCACACAAATTTGTTCCGAAGAGTTTTTTAACATCCCATTGACCAACGAACTTGAAATTTGGTGAAAATATTTAATATTACGTATAATTTACCAACAAATACCAATATGTTGATAATATGTTTTTCTTTGGTACTGAACCCTAAATATACGAAGGCCGAGACGCACTTGGCCGGCGTTATTTTTTTCTTTACGTTTTATTTTCATATAAATGTTTGTTCTGTAAATCTCCTATTGCAAATGGTCATCAATCCCATTTATCAACACGGACCCCTAAATGGTATAATTTATATATTACACACCATTCTAATTTCGGAGAAAATAGACAGAATGCTTTTTTTCTGTTAAAATCAGAAGCCCATTTAATATAAACAGGCAGGTGACATGTAACAAACCAACAATTGGATTATTTGCTTTCATACGTAGGAAACGTATGGAAGCAAATAATCCAATTGTTGGCTTCTGTCGAGAATATGTGACAATTAAATTTTTGTCAAAATATGTCTCACTGTCAGTTATATTAAATATCGAATGTCAAACTTTCTCAATGTTACATAGTTATAAGTTGTTGTTACATTTATGTTTTAATCCAGGTCATGGTCTACCCGTGTGACAAATTGAAGTTGAGACTTGTTTTATTAACGAACATCTAAATATACAGGCTTTCACATTTTAATAAAAATATGATAAGGAAGTAGGATGCTTTTGTGTTGACACGTTTTTGTTAATTATTCAGTACAATGTCATACGTTGATGTCAATTATATTTCTGTGTTATAAATTATAAATATCAACAACAAAGACAACTAATGTCCTTCTTTCAAAGGTCAGTAATTAATTGGCTTTTGTATTACAATATCTATTTTTAATTGTATTTTATCCAAATTCCATTTGAACTAATAATACCTTATATTATGCGGATATATTTATTCTAATAAAATTAAAATGAGCTTTGCGCATTATTCTGAGTAACTCTTATCTGCTATAAAAAATAAATACTTATTAATAAAAATTACTTATTTTATACGGAAAATGCCAAAGACATTAAGTACGCCTTTGTTCTTTTTATGTTATTAAATTAATAAACGTCTGTAACCATAATCACTACACATTATAAAATAAAGTCCTCCGCCGCGTTTGTACGCAATAAACTCAAAAACTATTGAACGAATTTACATGCAGTTTACACCAATAGAAAGAGTGAGAAACGAGGCAGGTTTTTGTGACTATTTTTTCACGGGCGAAGCCGGGGAGGGTCGCTAGTTTTCATATAAAACAATTAAGTGATAATACCACTTCTGTGTTCTCCGACCGGTAAAGAGATCACAGGCCCACTTATGTCAAAGTCACATGTAATATGGACTATATACCTCTACTCATTATAAAATATTGCCATCAACCAGGCACTAATCTAGACTCTAGGCTGCTACAGAGAAATTCCAAATGGAAAAACCTAATAACACGACTCGGGAATCGAAAACAGAACCTCACGCTCAGCAGTAGCGCTTGCGAACACTAGACCAAAATAGTAGTTTATGCAACGGTCATATAATGGGGGTTATTAAAACACGAGTGCCACGTGTGCTTCGTCTCATGGGATAATAGTATCATACGAGTGTTAAATACCTAATTATATGCCGTTGCATACACTAGTTGAAATAAAACAAAAGTAGAAACGGCAAAAAGAGAATTTAGATTCTCATTGCGTATGATGTGTGTGCTCAGTGCCGCGCGCGCATACGTAGACAATGACACTACTTTTCTACATTACGAAGTCAATGAGCCCATAAATTAAAAAGCAAAAGTGTGGTTTAAAAATTAAAAGGTTATTTTATGATGCAGTTGTTTGAAAATCGAAGGAAGATGTTGCACTGTAATTGTATTTTTCTTGAAATTATATCTATTTACGAAAAAAAACACAACAACAACACACACAATACAATATTTTTTAATTCATATTTGGAACGTTGTGAGTGTAGATAAATACAGTTAATTCATCTATCTACTCAAAATAACAAAACAGTACATATCTTATAAAATCAACATTCACTACAAATAATTTAAACACTCCAAGATCTTAGTAATCACTATTACACTGCTACGGCGTAGTGCCTCTACGGTGCTACGAGGCTACGGCGTAGCTCCTCTACGCTGCTACGAGACTACAACGTAGCCAAGATCGGATTAATGAAGCGAACAGCAAATAATACTTTAATTTCTGAGCAGGTATACAGAGTGTTCTCAATTTACGAAGGATTATGTTCCTGTTGTATGCCGTACAAATGCATTGATGCCTTGTGAAGGTTTGTGGGTTAAACTTTAGGTGAGTGGATAATGTAGCGGATATTGAAATGGTTTTTGTTTAATAATAAAGTAGGAAATGCTAGATTAAAAATAGATATCACAAGTGGCACATTGCTAATGACAGACATCTCATCTTTACTTTCTTCGAGCATCTATCAGCTACAGAAAAATCAAGAACACATATACCCCAAAATGTTACTGGTTTTGTTTATTTTTTATTATATTTTGGGGTAATGCGAGAAAAGAATTTCGGGAAGGATTTCATAGAGGCTGTTGCCCAGCAGTGAGTCATTAAAGGTTAAACAATAAAAAAATACTATGCAAAAGGTCCAAAGCAACTTAATTCATTAAGGTAGCCCTAGTCGATTATTCTTCCATACAAACGAAGTATGGCGATTACTTCTCTGTTTGAAGGTGTGCGTTCAAAATAAAAATGATATCAATTTTTTTCATCATTATCTAGCCCTGTATGAAAAGGAAAAGTTGATAAAATATATATTTGATAGTTATGAACGTCGAAAGTGCCATTTAACCGCATATTTGAGCGGAAATAAATACAATTAGAAGAAGGAAAATGGCGAAACAGTCACCATACAGGGATAGATTAGTAGTTCAACAATGCATATAATTTTATTTTGAACAAATATATTTAGTAGTTTTTTCATGTTATCCATATTCCCAAAGATCTGCTTATAAAATTTCGCGCGCTCGGTTTCGTCCTGAATCATCATCCATTTCGCTACAAATTTGCAAAAGTGTGTATTCGGACGCAATCTAGATTCTTACTGCTCATAACAGCATATTTTTATTTCGCACGTGTTGTCTAATGAGATAGCATGCATTTTAACCCCGCGCACAAAATAGTTCGTGCCGTCGGCTAGGGCAACCTTAAGTAAATTTCTTATTTTTCCATTTAATAAAATAATCCTTTTCTACTTAGCTTGTAAATTCATAGTACAAAACAAATTCAAAGCAGTACATTTCAGCATAACGAAGAGTTAATCCAACCTGTATACGAGATTGTGTTAAGGAATGAACTTATTATAGTGTAAATAAACCACATAGTTTATTCGTCTGAGTTTGCTTGTGAGTACCCACACGATAGAGACACACGTATTATGTACATGTACAGATATACTTGTAGGCATGTTTGTTGATCGTATCTAATGTAAATTATATTAAGCCTGATTGGACTGGGAGCTGTTTGAGGTACATGTACGTTATAATATGATATGTAGCAGATGGGAATGCCATGTACGTAACTACTAACGAATTAACACTATGACAACACCAATAAGTAAATGGAAAAAAAATTAAAATGATATTAACATGTAGTTTATTTTTTGCAAAGTAATCTTTTTTATTTTGGACGTTTGCCAAAGATTACTTTCTTCTTACAAAGAACGCCGTGTTGCGCCGACCACAAATAAAACGGGACAAGGACAGGAAGATGGTGATGCCTTCTTCTTCTTCTTCTCAAAGAACTTTACAAGTATACAATTTACAATATGTTTCAGATTATAGTGTTTTTAGATTTCAAAATAAAACCGTTGCTGACTCGTAGTCACACCAGATCATCACACCAGTGTGACAAACAGGATTTTTTTTCTCGTTTGTCACACCACTGATTTTTCCATACCATGTACACGATAATTGATATTGCAGTACTAGCAAAAATATTCTAATAAAATCGATCTGATGATCGGGGTTTGCCGACTTTCGTTCTTTGTCGCCTATTTTGATTTTTCTACTTTTAGTTTTTTATTCCGTTTTTAACTCCATACTTTCTTTTTTTTATTTGAAAGGCCCACTTGTGCCATTGCACAAGTGGGCCTTTCAAATAAAAAAAAGAATTTTGTTAATTCCTTACACACAGCTTCTTTTATTTCATTTCAACATCTACCCGCCCTTATTGAAAAAAAAAACCGAGAGAAAAAAATCCTGTTTGTCATACTGTGTGATAATCTGGTGTGACTACGAGTCGGCAAGGTTGAAAAACCCTTTGGTATAAGTAAGTATAGGACAGCACTAGTTAGGAATAAATGGTGTGGAATAATCATTGGTGTGACAAACGAGAAAAAAAATCCTGTTTGTCATACTGTGTGATAATCTGGTGTGACTACGAGTCGGCAAAGTTGAGAAACCCTTTGGTATAACTAGGACAGCACTAGTTAGGAATAAATGGTGTGGAATAATCAGTGGTGTGACAAACGAGAAAAAAAATCCTGTTTGTCATACTGTGTGATAATCTGGTGTGACTACGAGTCAGCAAGGTTGAGAAACCCTTTGGTATAACTAGGACAGCACTAGTTAGGAATAAATGGTGTGTAAAAATCAGTGGTGTGACAAACGAGAAAAAAAAAACCTGTTTGTCACACTGGTGTGATAACCTGGTGTGACTACGAGTCAGCAACGAATAAAACTCTAGCTCAGTCTTCGCTTACTATTAATTCACATTTTTATTGTATTTTATTTGAAATCATCCAATGACTTCTCTCGCTCTGGGTGAAGCGGGAGGGCGTGTCAGAGTTTTACTCACTAAAACCCACCCGTGTTCCTTCAGTTGCTTGAGCCAGGGCCGCGGTAACACTTTTTCAAATTTATCCGCGACCCAGACTTCTATTAATTCTCCCCGCGATGGTAGTAGATGCTTTATATATTATTTTATTTATTAAAACTTCATACATCATAAAATTGAATAGGCGGACTAAATGCCTTAGGCATTCTCTACCAGTCAATCAAGAGTGGTGGACAGAAAATATGGCAATTGGCAGCCGAATAAAAAAAATAATATTAGTTATAGTTTTAGTTTATATGACTGGCATTAATTTTAACACGCAACCAAGACACTTATTAGTGAATTTACTTAACTAACAAGCACAACATTAATTGCATGTTAACAACTAACGTTACAAGACACACGTCACATTAGTAAAAACATAATTAGAAGCGTTGCTCTAAAGCGTTGTCTGCATTATGCACGCTGCGGTGCTAGTTCAGTGTTGGTGTTGCCATACTACGGGGAGTAAGAGGGACAATTATCTAACTGCTTGTTACTTTATTAAAATAACATTAATCTTGACAGTGTGTGATGCAGATGAAGAAGAAGATATTGTGAGGAAAACATATGACATATCATCACGCTTACGTTGCCCGAAAGGTAAGACAGAGGTACAGCTAATGCACATCGACATTTCCCTAGTTATTACTAAAAATGTTTTTTCCAATTAAAAAACTTTTTAATTAAAATTTAGCTAAATGTGCATTGTCATCCAAACAAAACGTGTATGCAAAACTTCATCATAATTGGTGGAGGATAAATACTTTAAAATTCATACTGTAACGTTACGTTAGCTCAGTTGAGCTAACGTTAGCTACCTTAATAAAAATAAAAGTATTTATAAATTAAAATAAAGGAAAAGGATATAGAGAATAAAACTAAGGTCCGTTTTCGAACGACGTGGGTAGCTAACCAGGCAGCAGGTCGGGCAGGCAGACGTGGCACGGTATGATGGGACGGCTGATAGGTCAATTGCAAGTTTTGACCCGAACACACTTACATACATACATGATGATGGTGACATAGATGTGTAACTTTTATGATGTACAATAAAGTATATTCTATTCTATACAATATCACGCCTTTTTCCCATGGGGGTAGGCAGAAACTACAGAACGCCACCTGCTACGATCCTTACATACTTCTTTTGTTTCACTCACATTCATACATCTAGTCATACACACACGCCCGTTATGACTTATGAGTACTGCACATCTGGCCTTTCTGAAGACATCACCATCATATAAGGTCTATGTATTTCTTTCTTAGAGCGCCCCCTCCCGGCGTTTACATACATTGCAAATTAAATATAAAAAAATAGCTTGTAAAATATTGCTGAGGAATAAGGACAATAAGATTAGGAAAATACCAAAGAAACTAGATATGGACTGTAGAAGATGATATGGTTAAAGGAGAGAATATTAAAAAAAAAAAACTGTGTGCTCGCGCTTGACCACTATCGCACCTGATGGTAAGCGATAATGTGATCGACGGTGAAACACGCTTGCCTATAATAAACCTATTCACTCTTGACTAAAAGACCCCTAGATTATAGCTAACGTGAAACACAGACTCCGGCAAGGAATTGCACTCCTCACTTTAGCTATACGCATAATAAAGGTATTCCCAGCATCGCGATGGCACATCACCGTACGTCTGATAATCCGATGATGGGACGGGCTAGGTCGAATAAGATCATGCAAATCCATCGCACACTCCCCGAAATGTAACCGATAAAAAACCGACAAACTGGCATCTCGGCAACGATGTGCAAGGCTTGCCTTGACCTGACCAGTGCGTCATCGCCGATGAGCTTCTTGGCCCGCTTTTCAATCAACTCTAGTGCATCAAGCTGGTATTTGGTAGATCCGTTCCTGAGATGAGAACAGTACTCCATGCATGATCGAACTTGCGCTTGATTCAAGATGAGCAGCTGTTTTGGCATTCAGCACCTTCTCACCTTTGCAAGGATCCATAACTTTTTGGCAGCCAGCTGAGCTTTTGCTTCAATTTATTGGTCAAAATTGAGAGTCGAAGCCAACGATTACTGAGATAAAGACCAATAGTAGAATAAGACTCCAAATTAATTGAGATAAGGTCTAAATAATTATGAAATTCATTTTCCATGTTTTTATAAAACATATCATCACGCCTATATTTCCCGAAGGGTTAGGCCGAGATTCATCTATAGTACCCTCAAATTTGTTAGTAAGGTTCCTTGTTTTACTAATAGAAATAAGCCGATAAAGTCGGCAACACGAACAAATCGTTCCTCTTCCTAAAAATTGATTTCTGTAGGATTGCGAAGTACCGTTTTCAAAAAAGAAGGATTGGTACAATTTGTATTGTTGGACGAATACTAGTGAATCGACACAAAAGCGGGCAAAATCTGTTTTTTTTTGTTGGCGGGGATTGAATCGGGACTTCTATGTCAAGTTTAAATCAAAATCATGCTGACGTGATCCCGCTGTTCGTAAGTGTTTACCGCTGCCTATCTGCTATCTGAAACAGGAAAGACACCGCTGAAATGTCTAAGTTCCTGCCCACATGCCATGCAAATGGGTTGAACCCCTTGAGTGTCTAAAACGTGGATCCACGCGAGACACAATGGCTTTTTCCATGTGCCGGTAATTACGGCACACAACCGGTTAAAGGCCAATATAGTGACGGTGATACTTCTGAAGATCCGCACTGTGCCTGCGTGGTATATTACCGTCTGTTTATTCATACAGAGATTCTCGAATCCCAGAAAAGAGAACAATATAAACTAATTGTGATAACCGTGGCTTCCTAGAAAAATCTCATTCATAAAAAGGCTACGTAACTCCTTTTTCACTTGAGCAAACACTAAAGGAAACCTTACGATCATTCCATACGCCCTTATGCTCAACTAATAAAATTTTAATAGGGGTGACTCCTGGGTAGAAAAGTGATAATCTGTTTGGTACGTCAATGAGATTATCAAATAATATTGGACCCGTATTTTTGGATTATCTAATAAATAAAAAAATACAAAGATAAAGCGCATCAAAGTTCAGGAGTGGGGGCTAGTGACGTCATGTGCTAGAAAAGTGTACCAACGAGTTTTTCTTATCTTTATCAATCCGTGTGATTGGTTACTGCTTACCCGGGCGATCCTGTGGAGACTAAACTAGAGCCTCCAGCTAGGCAGGTACCAACATGTGACAACACACAGAATTTTAACACACTGTATCTTCGTATTTTTTTATTTATGTGACGATATAAAATATGTGTCCAATATTCTTTATTCTTTCCCTGTCGGTTATTTTCATCATCTTTTTTATGAATTTGTCACACATTTATCTCGAATTTCGGTCCCTAAAACACAGTGAACCTAACCCAGCTACTTGCAAATTGTTTCACTCCTCGCGACTACGAATTGAATTAGACGTCGACTAAACCAACGACGACACTTACAACAGTTTCAAGAGTTCCAACAGAAATAATACAACCGCTTCTAGTACAGGCTAGAATATACAGGCAGCTGATAAACGTGTTTATATGCATAACTTCTACCAGCGGCTGCGCCCGCGTGACTGTTTACTCTTGTGCTAAGTTACATCCAAATTGTAGAGCCTATTGCTAACAAACGAAAAACAAAAACCAGCCAAGTTCGAGTCGGACTCGCGCACCGAGGGTTTCGTACAAAAAGCTGCATTCACCAACATAATTAGGTAAAACTACTGAAGTTCATAAACAATTATGAAAGCACCGAACAAAAAGATCTTTTTTACTTTTCCATGCATTACATTTTATAAGTTGGTCGTAAATTTGTAAAGCCTACTTAGCTGTGATAGTTTTCCTTTTAATTTCGTTATACATACTAATGCCGTGAATTTTTTACATATTCAAAAGCAACCATTGAGCTGGCATGGAGGGGGACTTGACTTTAACCAAAATTTGCAATTCAAAGCTTAATTTTACGCAAACGGATCCCTGAATCGAAAAATGGTTTTCACAGGCCCGTAATATTTTTGAATGGCCTATCCAACGACACCCCGCACCATGGGATAGAAGAGAAAAAACGAGGCAACTGAGGCAGGCCGCGATTTCGTATGGAGCTTCCCAGGGCCTACCATACGATATCGCGGCTGAGGGTTGGAGACCGCAGTGGAAGAGGAGTGCCGGTATTGCGGTGCGCTCTCCCTTTACGGGTTCGCTACCGTCTGATGCCGTCCATGGTGGGCAGCAGGGGAGATCCCCATCCCATGCTGCTGAAAAGTGGCAGGTGCCGGTGCCACTGACTTGAATCGTCTGGCGCCCATGTGCTGGTTTGATCCCTGGGGTGGTCACGGCGTGCAATGTGTTCTAGTGCGCCGGTGATGGAGGGTACCCTCCAAAAGAAGACGCTGACGGACAACCGCGGCGAGTACGCGTTTTGTGTTAACGCGTGCCATAAGCCGCACACGAGGACACCGTGGAGTTTTAGTGGGTTGGAGTCCCACATGGTGGCATGGTGGCGCAGTATACATGAGCATACATCCACGCTAAAAAAAAAGAGTACTGAGAACAAGTACTTTTAGCGTAAATGGGAAAATACAAATGTTGTTATCTGTCCATCACAATTTAGTTAAGCAGCCTAAATTAAGACAAATAGTAACAGTCGCACGGTTCACACGGGTAACATCTAAGGTTAGGCAGCATTTCCCGAGATCGGACAGTGAATGTGTGACCATTAATTACACACCGAGACTCATTCTTGCCTCGGACAACACTTAAATCGTTGCTCTCGGCCGTCATTTGTAGAATTTTGACAGTCCTTATGTATATTCAGAAAACGGAAAATGTGACACTGGGTTGTGGAGCTCAAATAGGCAGATACATCATAGGCAGATTGATTGCAGTCTAAATTTGTCTGCTAGACAAGCTTAATTGTGTGAAGATTGTCCTTGGTGTACTATAAAATGAACATGGACTAAACCAAGGTCATGGTGAATGCCCATGTAACCCACTCCTATCAAGATCGGAGACTCAACACTCGAAGTTGTAGACGATTATGTCTACCTGGGACAAACGGTCCAGGTGGGTAGGTCTACTTTCGAGAAAGACGTTAACCATCGAATCTGACTCGGCTGGGCGGCGTTCGGGTACTTGCGCGGTATCTTCTCCTCCAATTTACCGCTGAGTTTCAAGAATAAAGTCTATATATGTCTATCAGTGTGTGTTGCCAATGATTACCGTGGTCGCTTACAATAGGCCTCATCAGAAAAATTTAAATTCACCAAAAAGGCAATGGAGAGGGCTATGCTCGGAGTTTCCTTGCGTGATCGTATCCCAAATGAGGATATCCGCATGATTTACTTTACTTCTGGATAAAGTTGAGCTAGTTGGAATAACCACCAAAAGTTCGCCATGGCCCACGCACAATGATCCACCAGAAGGACTAAGTGTGGAAACCGAACCCTATAACAAAGTTACCGACATAGCCCGAATGATTGCGTAACTTAAGTGGCAGTGGGCAGAGCACATTGCTCGCAGAACGGATGGCTAATGGGGCCGAAAAATTCTGGAATACCAACCACAAACCGGAAGACGATGCGTTCAACGGCCTCCCACTAGATGAACCGATGACCTTGTTAAGGTTGCGGGCATTCGCTGGATGCAAGACGCAGGGGTCGATCGATTTTTACGCCTGGGTTAGGCATAGGCTGGGTTAGGTCTTTCGGATGAAATGATGACGATGATGATGCCTTTTGTATCATACTTTTTTTACAACCTAGAAGGATATAATCCCCCTCCCACCCCCCTTCCCCGGTGAGTTCCCGCATTGTCGAGGCGGGAGGGACTCAGTAGCCGTGGCTGGTCACCCACGGTGAAGCGAAGAGGAGAAGGGGCTGCTCAGGGCTTTTGCTGATTAAGCAGACGACGTAGCGGCTAACAAGTTGGTTGCGGTGCCGCTTGGGCGACATCGAACTGAGGGGGGCCGCGATGTCGTACCGGGCCTGCCATACCCATACGATAATATCGGAACTGAAGTTTGGAGGCTGGGGCGGAAGAGAAGTACCGTACCGGCCTTGACAGGGTCGTCTGGCGCCCATATGCGGGTCAGGATCGTAATAGGTGGCGTTCTGTATTTTATGCCTACTCTCATGATGAGAAAGGCGTGTTTAGTTAATTTATGTATATATGTATTATGGCTTGTTAGAAAATTCTACCTCACTATTCATATTAGTACGTACCAAAGTAATCTACAAACTAAGTAAACAAGCCAGTTGGAACTAGTAACTAAATTCACTTTGATGTTCTGCGAATTGAATTAGACTCTCCCATTTAAACCATTCCTGACACTGATTTTGGGATTAACTAAGTGTGTACTTAATACGTAAAGGTGAAGATAAATATAGATGGCGCCTACTAAACATGGTGTTACGGCAAGGTGTAATCATATTTTAAAAACTGCTTCTGCCCACCAAAAATAATTTGATTATTAACCGACTTCAAATAAGGAGGAGGCTTCTCAATTCGCTCGTATATATATTTATTTTGTATGTTTGTTCGCGGATGGATAACTCCTAACTAGATACCACAGACACCGAATTCGGCAAAGAAAGGTTTAAGATTTTTTTTTAAACTGTTTGTACCACCAAAAATAATTTAAATTATAAAAAAAATAAAAAGCAAAAAAATTTGGTCAGCTAATCACAACTTCAGCTTTGAGAGTAGCAGTGGCTCAGTGGTAACGGCCGCGACTTACAAGTTGTAGATCGTGGGTTTGAACTTAGGTAGGCGCTTCACTTTGTGTATTTTTTTTTTTTTTTATTTTTTTTTTTTATCAATAGGTTCGCGCTTGACCACTATCTCACCTGATGGAAAGCGATGATGTGGTCGACGGTGAAGCACGCTTGCCTAGAAAAAACCCATTCACTCTTGACTTAAAGACCCCTAGATTGTAGGCTATTGGGCTATCGGGTTCCTCTCAAAACGGTAAAGGAAAACATGGTGAGTATACGGGCATTTCCTAAAATAAAAAAATTGAAGACATGTGACCTTCACAAACCCGCACTGGGCCCGCGTGGGTGGTGGATTACAGCCCATTTCCGCTCTTAGAGAGGAAGCCAGTGCTCAGCAGGCTACTAATGATGATCATGACAATTTTGTATGGAAAATCCAAATGATTTTTTGAGGCAAGACTTCCTTTGTGGGATGTTGTGTTTTGATGTAGTCTAGTCTAGGTGAAGCACGCTTGCCTAGAAGTAGCCTATTCACTCCTGACTTAAAGACCCCGAGGTTGTAGCTATCGGGAAACATATTTTATTTATTTATTTACTCATTAATTTGTATAATACCTTTACAGACACTTCCAAGGCGATGTAATAACTTACATATAAAATGTTAAAATACAATACATCAATTGCTACAAGACATTCCAATACATTATTTAAATGGTCAGACCATTTTCAATTAGATTTTGCGCTAGTTTGACGAATCTCGGCAGGTTTTGGCAAAATATATCATCCGATAACGTTACAGCATTTATCAAAAGTATGACTCGCGTTATAGGAGTAAACTTAAGTTAGTCCTAGTGTAACGGTTTCGTTACAATCTTTCCTTACTTAATTTAACTTCTTCTAATTTAAACTAATAACACAAAATAATCAAATTACAAATAAAATCAACCTTAAATTCACTATTAAATACTTATAAAATAAATCTAATCCTATTTATACATGTAATTAATAATATCCTAATTATAATAAAATCCCTACAGTTAATTATCTATCAACGCAAACTAAGTATCCGAACGCAGCGAGGTGAAGTTGGTGCGAGCCGCCCGGAACTAAAGTTCTTGAACGAGGATAGGATTGGGATTGCATCGACGGTGAGCGAGCAGACAAGTTGCACTGTCATTCTACTCACATTTTATCCATGCAAAATAATTATTTTAAAATATAACTAAGCCAACAGTAATTGGCACTCTTCCTTCTTATAAGTACGCGAAGTTTACCCCAAAGTGTTGGGTGAGTGTTCAATCTTATTCTGTGTTATTTTTAGTGGTGATATTGGTGAGTAGCCTTGTACTTTGTACCTAACGGCCAAATACTCAGCTGTCTTGTAATTAAACTGTTTTGCTTTTATTGTTTCTCATCGTAGTTGGTTGGGTCACATATTGATCATCTTTTAAATCACATTCATAAACCCACACAACTACCCACATCATATTTTCTCACTAAAAATATTGATGAATGTTACATTTTATAATCACCTATGGCTATGTAAGAACTGTATAGACATTTACCGGTTTTATAATAGTATGTTATCAACTAACTAGAATAATCTTATTGTTATAAAATTTTACTAGAACGTAAACAAAGTTGATGTTCGTTAACATGGCGGAACCACTCTTTCTATTGTTGGTGTTTCGATAAAATTGTAATTATAACAACTATTCTCTGCCTTAAAACTACAAGTACTAATTAGTTCTAATTAGTAACAATTAGTGCTAAACATTTTATTGTCATTGCCTTTCATGTACATATTATTATCATTTTCTTTCCTACCTACATTACTATTGTATTATTATCACTGTTTGACTGCCTCATCATAGATCACTATTTCATGCTGTTAGTTACCATTGCGCTTTTGCATTGAGGACGGGATGTCGCAGTCAAACAGGGAATGTGGACTTTTCCTAAGACGTCTGGAAATGAATTCCAGGGTTCCTACCCCGGCTTCACACCACTACCAAGCACGTGTGTTGGCCTACTCCAACGCACTGTTGGCTGCCTACTCCGTGTCGCCGAGCTACGTGCCTACCTGCTACCCTTCTACTCTGCATCACAGCTTCTCGGGACCTACCCCCGAGTGGCAACTGGTTCCTACCCCGCCTTCAGATCTGCTTCATACTACCAAGCGCATGTGTTGGCCTACTCCAACGCAGTGTTAGCTGTCTACTCCGTGTCGCCGAGCTACGTGACTACCTACCCATCTACTCTGCACCACAGCTTCCCGGGACCTACCCCCGAGTGGAGACTGTACTGCACCTGCACATCGCCGGAAGTCTCTAACGCTAAGGCCAGTGGTACACTATCTTGTGGCTACGCAACGTACTTCGGACCGCGAGTGACAACCCCGACCCTGAGGTCTAATAAAATTTGTTAATCTTCAGTTGGTTTTTCCATTAATACCCTCTAGCTACCTAGTAGGTAGGCAAACCAGTAAGAAGCGTTACACTAGCCAACGGTACGTCTAACAGAGCGCACTCGTCATGCGCAGACTCAACGCCTCCAGCACCTCTGGGTGGTGCAACAAACCTAGCAGTACGCTAGCCACATACTTGACCAGCGCAACATCTCTTCTAACTGCCAGCCTGGTATATCCAACCATTCCCAGGACGAAAAGACTCGGGTTCTTGAGGGGATAAAAAGGGTAAACCCCATATTCTTTCAAATACAGAAACCTCGCAAACTTGTTCTGTATTTTTCCAACACGAGGCTGTACTTTCTCTCATGAGGATTCCAAGGCTTCGTACCAGTGCATCATACAAAACTTTCACAGCCACCGTATCGCTAAAATCTTTACATTGTCTCAAAATGAAACCGAGATTTCTGAAAGCCCTGCCGCAGACCTCAACTACATTTTTGCGGAACTTCAATTCTGGCACCATCTGCACGCCCAGGTCCCGCACCTCTGTGATGTGTGTCTGTATCTCGTGTCCATCTCGTACTGATAATGCTAATAATTGTAATTGATATGGTACGAACTTCTTATTATACTTTGTATATGCCCATGTACTACAATCTCCGTTTTTATTGAAATAAATTATTTGATTATTTGATTTGATTTGAATGCAATGGAGCACGCGCACGGTATATATGGACTAATGTATGATTGCTTCTAGCCGCGGCTTTGCCTGCGTGAAAAGTGTTTTGTGATACCAAGGGATCATTATACCGAATTTATCGGTGTAAAATGTGTCCAATGTTTTTTTTTGTATAACGTTTAAAAACTATCATGTGCAAAATTTCATCAAAATCTGTTCTGTTGTTGCCATTTTTGCGTAATTGAAACAAACTCTTCTTCTTTTCTTTTTCTTTTCTTTCAAACCCTCACATTTATAATAGGTATATTATATATGTGTTTGTAAACGATACAGGTTGGGGTTATTTGAAGTACAAAAAATAAAGTTTTTAGTACTTTTGGACCTACTGCAAATAACCCCAACTATCACCGTTTCGTTTGATCCATGATTTTTGCCCACCCGATATACATAATTATATTTACAAGTAAAATTACAGAATTTAAAAAACCCCCCGACACATTTATCTTGCGAAAACATCCCGATTCAAACAGTAAAACGCCCATAACTTTTGAACGCCTCAACCGATCTTATTCAAACATAGCTAGGAACACTCTCGACAATAACCTTTCAAACAAAAAAAACTAAATCAAAATCGGTTCATCCGTTGATGCGCTATGATGCCACAGACATACACACAGATACACAGATGGACAGATACACATATACAAAGGATACACAGACACAACAACACACGTCAAACTTATAACACCCCTCATTTTCCGTCGGGGGTTAAAATAGGTACAACCCCGTCCCGGAACCCGGTATCTATTAGTAAGATTAAGATCTTTTTTTAAACAAATTCAGTCGCTATTTTTGCTTTAAAAACATCATTTCTTGACTGATATACATCCAAAACTATATTTATCCATTGTAGGTTTGAAACACCATTAGATAGTCTTCTGCAAAGACCTTACATACCTCAGATAATTATGAACTATTAAAAAACACAACCCCAAGTTTGGAAGCAAAATAACCTAAATATAACTAAATCAAACGATATTCTCTTTGTAACCATTTTTAAACCTTTATTTAGTACTCACAAAAGATCCACTTTGGTAATTTCACCGTTACATGCCTCCCACATGTAATCTGGTAATACTTTTGATGTTTCATTTTAGTCTTCAAAACATTATTATGCGATGGATAATTCATCCCTTTTAGCTAGACACAACCCTTAAAAACCTGTGACAGATCTCAAAGTGCACCTCCATTTAAATATAATACAATAAGACTAGACTTACTCATCCAATTTATCCGAACCTATACAAATGTTGTACAAAATTGCTTATACAGATACATTTTAAGGATTCCGTACCGAAATTATACAAAGGAAACCATTTGGTGTGGCATTTGAAAAATGACACGGTATCCCATTGCATATAAGACTTCGACTCTCGTGTTTGAGGTCGTGGGTTCAAAGCTGGGCAAGCACCAATATAACTTTTTGATCTCATATGTACTTTCGAAGTTTATCTTGGAACTCGTTGACAAAGATGAAGGAAAATATCGTGAGCAAACCTGAACTTATAGTTAACTAGCGACCCGCCCCGGTTTCGCTCGTGACAAATGATACACAAAAACCTTCCACGTTTCTCACTCTTTCTATTGGTGAAAACCGCATGAAAATCTGCTCAGTAGTTTTTGAGTTTATCGCGTACAAACGCGGCGGGGAACTTTATTTTTAAATATGATGAAGTGATATAAGTTTAGTATCGCCAACCCGCCTTGACCTAGTGTAGTTATTAATACTAGTGCCTTCACTGTTTGAGAAGAGTTCCATGTCCAGCAGTGGGACAGTAACAGGCTGCTATTATTATCAAAATTTATATTGAACAAACAAATCTGAATTTTCCAAGAAAAAGCAACTCATGTTAATATTACCGCAAAACTAAAACGATATCTCTGACTAACACAGTGTACAAATTAGTAGTATACAAAGTAGGAGTAAATACAAAAAAACAAAAAGATCATCAAAAATAAACAATCATCAGTTTTCTTTAGTAACTAGCTGCCCGCCACGGCCTCGCACCGGTTAATATAGATTTTGTGACTTTCTACTTCTTCATGATTCTGATTTCCTGATAGTTCAAGAGTCTTTACCACACAATGATGCAATCCCCGGATATACTTCTTTTCTATATGTTTTTGTTCTCCTGGTAGTTTGAGAGTCACCACTCATGGAGTCCAGCCGCGGATTTTTTTCTCTCCCGCCCGGATTCTGGTCTCCTGGTCAGTTGTGGAAAATCTGACTGGGCTCCCAGGCAGTCTTAAAGTAAATAATAATGACCATACAAACTATCATCCCCTATTTACCCCTTTAGGGGATGAATTTCGAAGAATCCTTTCTGAAATGACCCCTACAGTATAAAATTCATATACTCTAAAAATTTCAAAATTCTATCATTAGCGGTTTAGGCTGGGCGTTGATATGTCAGTCGGGTCATTGCCTATTAATTATAAATACATAAAGATATAGATAGAAGATAAATTAATACTGAAAAGAACCGAATGATTTTATTGTAAATTTTCCTAAAGACTGTAAACTAAACAAAAAAAAAGACTTCCTTCCAAGGTACAGAACCCTCGGTGGCCGAATCGCTCTTTGCCGATCTTTTTTCTTGTGTTTCTAGTGCAATATTCTAGAAAACGTTGTTCGTAAATTTATTACTGGAACCAAGGTGGAATAGAACTTTGACCTAGATCTATAAATTCAGTTTCTACTATTTTTAGACGTAATAGAAAATTTTCAAAAAGTTTGGTTTCTATCAAACAGTTTGTTTAATAGATATTAACGGGGATAACAGAGCCGGGGAGAGAGAGCGTCTTGGCGGGGGTAAATAACTACCACAAGTGTGATAATTTTGACTGTTTAAGGCCCACTTGCAAGAAAAACTTAACTCAGAGTTAGTTGCTCACACAAGGTTAAATTGACAGTATGTCAAACAATGTTGTCAATTTAACCTCTTTTTGTAGTATTATTCATCACCACTGCTCTCAAAACGGTGAAGGAAAACATCGTGAGGAAACCGGCATGGCCTAGAACCAAACATTCGAAGACCTGTGCATCCACCAACCCGCACTGGGTCCGCGTGGTGGATTACGGCCATTCCCTCTCACAGAGATGCGGCCTGTGTCTCAGCAGTGGGCACATTAAAAGGATGATGATGAACCTCGTAACCTTAGCAACTGATACTGAGATATGTTTTTCGTATACTTGCCAATGTTAGATAGTTCATATGTAAAAGTTAAATCATGCAATTAATTCTTATAACAGTTGTGCCCCACGGATAGAGCTGAAATGTTACATTACGCTCTTACGCTTATTTTGGATGACAATTCACGCAAATCTTGACCCACCTACCTACTTAAATTAACTATAGTATTTTAAATTTATTACTAAAAATATTATTGTTCATAATGCAGAAAGAGCCTAGCACTTTTTAACCCCCGACGGAAAAAGAGAGGTGTTATAAGTTTGACGTGTGTTGCTGTGTATCTGCGTATCTGTGTATCTATGTGTCTGTCTGTGGCCTTATAGCGCCTTAACGGATGAACCGATTTTGATTTAGTTTTTTTTTTGTTTGAAAGGTGACTGTGTCGAGAGTGTTCTTAGCTATGTTTGAATAAAATCGGTTCTGCCGTTCAAAAGTTATGGGCGTTTTACTGTTTGAATCGGGATGTTTTCGCAAGATAAATGTGTCGGGGGGTTTTTAAATTTTGGAATTTTATAGTCATCGGCACGTAACTTGGCAAGAGTCGTTAGATGCGCAGAGGTCGTTTTTTAGGTCTCCTTAGTAGTGAAGCGGGACGCGGGGTACATGGGCCAAAGCTACATCTGATCACTTTGAAAACAAAATCCCGTGCACAAGATGACCACAGCTGCGTCCGCCCTTCTTGCGTCGACCATAGCCAAATGACTTGTTTGATTTTTTTTGCCGTCTTTTTTTAATTACATAAACAAGGGGCTAACAGGTACTAGAGAAACAGTCACCCAATGCTGCGATACTATTGGTTGATGAGTATGTCGGCGTTAATATAGCGGGCGAGCCCTGCAAGCTAAAATAGTCCTTACGGTGATCAGATATAGCTTTGGCCGATTGTACATATTTTATTTATAACACCTAATAAACTTCACGAATTCCTCTTCATTATTTAACTTTCCTCTGAAAAATGACAAGAAATAAAAGTGACCACTTTTTTGTGGCAATAAGTGTACGATGCGCGAACTTACCCCCACTACGCCAAAACCTTGCCAAGTTACGTGCCGATGACTATACTTGTTCTTACTTTATAAGCCCAAGAGTTTTATTTTTGTCTTCCTTTAATAACTCCAACATTTTTCAATACTTTCTGTTATATAGTCAATAATTTCAAATAATTACAGGATTTATAGATATCAAATAGATTTTATTTATCTACCAATGCATCAGCAACACTGCGGAGTATCCTAACAGTACTGCAGTAATTCCCAGTGCTGGGCTAATAAGACAACCGACAGCGTACGAACTCGGACAGAATAACAACTATTGACGCAACCGGCAGATACATAGACTATCCAGTTATATAGGGTGGCCAACTTAGAGATATTAGGTACTCGTAAGTATTTTTTATCAATAATAATTAAGTTAAAATGTGGAAAAGTATATAAACGACCATTTTTAAGACCATTACTACCGCTTTCTTTTCAGAAGTTTTATCTTAAAGTTATGAAGTTGATTGAATAAAAACATGAGTATGTGTGGGGTTATCTAAAGGAATATGATGACTCGTCCTCAACACTAAACACTAAACGTAGAATATTTGTAACTTTATTAATTAACTAATAAGGAATGCAAAACATTTATGAAAAACACGATGAAAAGCGATAAAAATGGATGTGATTTCCCGTATAAAAACTTAATACAAAGTTTCTTAGAGATAGAAAAATTTAGGTAGTTGGCCACTCTACAGAAGGCATTTCTAAATTGAGGCATATAGATGTCCCGTTTTGTCGACATTTACAGAGTATTGAAAAGTAGCCTGCAAGCTTTCTCTCTCTTTCATTTATTACCGAAATAAAAGTAAAAATCAAAAGTTTCTACAGATTTAAAAATATTACTCCACCGGAGTCAAGCAAAAAGGTTTCTTTTCAATATTTATTTTTATGAGGGCCTTTTAATATTTATCTGACATAACTTGGACTAATTAAGTGACCACTTAATTGGAGTTTAAAATAAGACTGATGCTACACGGCGATTCAATGGCCGAAGCAAAGGTCACGTGTTCAATTCCTGCTCAAAAATTGTGGTTATGCAATATCATGGGACGATATTTTTTTTATAACTAGTATAAGTCTTACCCTGTGAATAAATTTTGAATCATTGACATTGTAATATACAATAACGAAATGTCTTTATTCTTGGAAGGTCAGGTCCACCTATTGTGCAGCCACATTTTGCCTGTTAAGTCCCAGATAGAAAAACTCCAATATCTTTGACATTGTTTCCTCACAAGAACTGTCAAACATCCATTTTATTCCAAGGATAAAATATGAAAAGCCGAAACCAATGACAATACAAAATATGTTTTCTTAGTTGCAAGAATTTACTCAAGAATGGATACAATTCAAATAATGTATCTGGATAGATTTGTTTTGATCCATCCTCTCATTGCAATGTGATTGATATTCTCAGAAACCAAAAGTCAGATGCGAGCTCATTCTTTCGTTATTGAGGCCTTTCAAATATTGTTTGTTTATGAACTGGTGGGATGGCAACCCGCATGTTCTTTGAATAAATAACTTCGGTTTTGAAAACTATTCACGGAATTACAATGAAAATATAAAGGTGCGAGTTCACCGCACGACCGCGACGCGCGACGGTAGACCACTAGAGGCGCGCGTCGCGCTCGAAATACCCGAACATTTTGTCATTTAACAATTAAATAACCATTTTTTGATTGACTTTCATATTGAAAACGGTATTTGTTGAATTATACACACCTAGAGGGTGTGTATAATTCGGTAATAGCCAATCTTTGTTTTTTTTTAATATTAATAATATATTATCATATCGTCGTATTTTTCTCCCACTTTGCAACAATATAATTGATTTTAACGACTAAAATTGAGAAGATTTGTGTGCAACACTCGTATCGTCTCGGTCTCACCCGCGAACACACTCCCCGAGACCAAGACCCGTCTCGGTCTCACGTCGCGGTCACGCGCTTACCTCGCACCTGAACTATGTGTTGGACATTTTTGTTTTCTGTTAATCTTTTCATTACGTTGAACCTACCATATTATTAAACTGTATCTACATCACTCTAAGGTCGACTGGAAGAAAATGCCTATTGCAAGTCCGCCTAAGTATATTATTATTTATTTGTACATAATGTTTAAATAAATAAAACTCGTAAAGCGAGCGGTTTTAAATAACACATTAAAATAATTATCAGCTAGTTATAAATTAAATCAGAGATTATTATAAAATAACGTTTTAGATCAAAATATAATAAATAACACTCAATTACAATTGAAAACTTCTGATGTAAAGTAAATTATCTCCAAGACAACTTTACTGTAGACACATGCAAGAGCAAATATGTGGTTTGCCAATTGTTATTTTCAAATATCTCAGGTACGATCGACTTACGTAAACCTTAATCGAACTTCAAAGATTGTCATATCGTTTTCAATTGAAGATATCAAAAAGACGCGATACATCGAATGACGAGTTAGTGTTATGTGGCCATGTTAAAAAGTGATTCATTTGTTTTTTTATCATTGTTGCACACGAGGAATTTTCTAAAACTTCTCTTGTATCGTGGTTGCGTTTACAAAGATATAAACGCACATACACAGCACCCTGATCGGGAACAACTATTTGTATGCCATACCAATATTAGTTCCGAGCGGGAATCGAATATGCGACACGCAACGCAGCAGTCGATCGCTCAACCACTACGCCAACCGTCTCGACTTTATGTACACCTTTCAAACCACGGCACAGTACAGAAATCTATTAATTATCCGATCGGAAAATCATAAATCAAACAATACGATTTAACACATAACTACGAGACTGTGGTGTCGAATATACAGTGAATATTAGCCGCTATATATCCGCTATTCGCCCGCTATTTCAGTTCTAGTTAATTACTGGGTACGTGACGTCAACGCCGCGATGATCGGTTAGCATTAATTGGTAGTAATTTATGAATTGTGGTAGAGTGGGTAGTAAATTACTAATTTATGTGGCGTGGGAAATATCGGGATTGAGAAAGAGAATGTCTTACAGGTATACAGTACAACTATTTTCTTAATATCCCTCGATTGCCGATGGCATTTCCGAATAAAAACGAATGCTAATTTCCATATCCATCAATTATTACATTTATCATGTATAATAATTTGAATACTTTTTTTGTTTTGATTTCCGTGTCAAATATATAGAGCTTTAAAAGTAGCAGCTTTCCTCCCGTTTTATAAATAAATAACTATAATTAAAATAGTATTAACAACTCTATATATTTCCAAGTTGATTGAGAGCGTCCGGTATGCATCAAGTGCAAAGGGCAACTGATAGAAATCCGACGTCTGACGAAACACGAAATTTGCCGAGCGACATTTTTTTTTTTTTTTGTAAACTATAGGCTAGCGTTTGACCACCATCTCGCCTGATGGTAAGCGATGATGTGGTCGACGGTGTAGCACGCTTGCCTAGAAGAAACCTATTCACTCTTGACTTAAAGACCCCAAGGTTGTAGCTATCAGGGGACATTGTACTGTAAGTAAATGAGACGGTGATCTACAAAGTCTATAATTCGTTATCAAATGTAAGTCACTGTTAAGCTACTTACACTTTGCTTTTGGTTAAATTTACGACAAACTTAAAAATAGAGTGTTCTCGGCATAATAAAAAGTCTCACTTTTTAAATGTTTCAGAAGCAAAATTGTTTCACTTGCCAAGTGTTTATTAAAAGCTTTTATTTAACTTCCAATGTATTTATGTAAGTGTGTTCGGGTCAAATCTTACAACTGAATTTTAAAGCCTTTAAATATCCTCCATCGATTAAGATAAAATATTGCGTACACGTTTAGTTTGGATGACAATGCATGATTAGCTAAATGACGTCATTCTAAATCCAATAAGGCGCGTCCGCCTTAAAAATAACTAGTCCGCCATCTTGGGCGAAGGCCCAAGATGGCGGACTAGTTATTTTTTTTTCAAATGAAGGGGTTTGCTGACAAGAATACGAAAAAAGCTTGCTTAAAAATATGTTTTATTTTATTTTAAAACTAGAGGACGCCTCGCGGTTTCACCCGCGTAGTTCCCGTTTCCGTGGGAATACAGGGATAAAAAGTAGCCTATGTCACCCGGGGATAGAGTAGCTTCCCAACGGTGAAAGAATTTTTGAAATCGGTCTAGTAGTTTTGGAGCCTATTCGGTACAAACAAACAAACAATCAAACAAACAAAAATCGGTCCAGTAGTTTTGGAGCCTATTCGGTACAAACAAACAAACAATCAAACAAACAAAAAAATCTGTCCTCTTTATAATATTGTATAGATATAGATTATTGTCAAGCACATTCCTTTCATACTTAGCGGGCGCATTTCAACTTAGCGGGCGCATTTCAACTTATCGAATTGTAATTTTTATTCAAAGTATTGGGATAAACGTAGTCGGAAAATAGAAAGGTGAAAGAGAAAAATAACCTTAACATTTTAATTCTCTTTGCACGTCTGTTCGAATTGGCGATGATTGGAGAGGCCTATGTGTAGACATCTTCCGGCTGAAATTAGTATGATGACCTCTATCCTAGATATCCTAACTTTGAAGTCTACCTTGCTACCACTGCAGCACTAAGCTTACTACCAAATAGACTGCTCGACCTTACAGCCATTGGTTCTCGGCGTTTCTTACTACTAAGCAAAATTGCAAATACCAATGAAATGCGTTGCAATTCGACCGATTGGCACTAGAAATTTTCTTAGAAAAACAAAACACTAGCTCTGGTAAATAGGTGTCTTAAGTACATATTTTCTTTCGTTTTTGACAATGGCTGCCGAAAAAAAAAAGTTACGTTTTGCTTTGTAGTGTTTTGTTTTTATAATAATATTTTGATATATTTTTTGTTGAAAGATTTTTTTTTGTTTATCATTGATACGATATCTCACCTGATGGTAAGCGATAATGTGGTCGACGATGTAGCACGCTTGCCTAGAAGAAACTTATTCACTCTTGACTTTAAGACTCCCAGGTTGTAGCTATTAGGAAATACAGACCGGCAGGGAATTCCACTCCTTAGCTGTACGCATAATAAAAGTATTCCCAAAACTTAAATTAAATAATATAACAATTAAATTTTATATATTTTCTCTTTTTAGTTTTGCACCTTCTATTATCAGAAAAATACGCATTATTAAGAATAATTTAAAAACTGCTCGTCAGATCTTGATCAAAATTTAAATGGGACCACATGAGAAGCTTTCAATAAAAAAAGAATCATCAAAATCACTTCATAATCGGCGGAATAATCGCTTAACAAACATACAAATACATACAGTCGAATTGAGAACCTCCTAATTTTAGAAGTCGGTTGAAAATACGTGGGCGATATGTAGCGGACGAAGCTACCTTCATTGATGGCATGATGCAGTTTAAAATGCTGCCCCATCAGAAAAGTTTTTAAATATTATTTTTCCATTTCATAAGCTATTCTATTTATTTTTATTTATGAAGGGTTTGCTCTTGACTCTAGTCTAGGTCAGAGGAGACAGAGACAAAGTCGACGATGGAATGAGCTTATCCAGAAAAAGCCTGTTCTCTATTTTTTAGGGTTCCATACCCAAAGGGTAAAAACGGGACCCTATTACTGAGAATCCGCGGTCCGTCTGTCTGTCTCTCTGTCTGTCTGTCTGTCTGTCACCAGGCTGTATCTCATGAACCGTGATAGCTAGACTGTTGAAATTTTCACAGATGATGTATTTCTGTTGCCGCTATAACAACAAATACTAAAAACAGAAGAAAATAAATATTTAAGTGGGGCTCCCATACAACTAACGTGTTTTTTTGCCGTTTTTTGGCGATAATGGTACGGAACTCTTCGTGCGCGAGTGCGACTCGCACTTGGCCGGTTTTTATTTATGTATACACAAAACACTTTGCAGAGAAAATAAATAATACAGATAAAAGAGCACAAAGGTACTACTTATTTCAATCGAAATTACATTCAATTTCATTTTTTATTCTAGTACTTCTACACCATGCAGTTACCTGATAAAGATACCTACCGAAATATGAGTGCACTAAAATTACATCCCTGCCAAACGTGATGTTATGTTAAAAGAAATCCATTCATCCGTTTAGTCTTATCCAAACGAGGTTGAGTTCGACATCCACTCTAACGAGGTGCGGTTAAATGTCAGAAATTTGCAGGGAGCGACTGCTATCTACGCTCTGCAACCCAATTATTAAGCAATATCCAATTTAATTCTAAGTTATTAAGTGGCAAAACTAAAATCTTCCCACTAATATTAAAAAGGCGAAATTTTATGAGCGTGTGTGAGTGTTTGTATGTTTGTTACTTCTTCACGCTCAAACAGCTGGACGGATCTGGATGAAATTTGGCACAGAGATAGATAATAACACAGTAATAGCAGATAGGCTACTTTTTGTATGTAATTGTTGTAAAAATAAGTTTTGTGTGTGCCAAATAAACTAGTTTTCTTTCTTTCTTTCTTTGTTCCGGGAATATATTCCCTCGGGACAATTTCGTGCTAAAAACCACACTCACTAACTTACTTACTTTTCATGACCACAATTGCCACAAGTCTTTGAGTTTAAAGAGAAGGTCTGTAATATCAGTCTGTCAATTTATTTATTTATAATACTTCATGCACACAAAGTACACAAACGTACAGAGGCGGACTTAATACCTTCGGCATTTTCTACCAGTCGCCCCATAGGTGATGCAGAGACAAAAAGCGGTTCCATCTCAACAGTAGGTGTTGTATAATGTCCATGAGGGGCATCTAAATCTACTTGAACATTAATAATGATGGAGGTAATGTGGTCACCTAGCTTGCCAAGTTTCGCACAACGACCAATAAGATCAATCGGTTGGAGACATAACCTAGCATAGAATGTGTCACCGGTATCACCATCGTTTTCCAAAACCGTATGAATTTTTAACCGACTTCCCAAAAATGAGGAAGTATGAATTCGGAGGTTCGTTTTTTTTTGACTTATCTCCGTCTTATACAAACGGATTTGCTAAATTCTTTTTTTGTTCAAAACAAATTTATTCCGAAATGACCCAAAGTTTATGAAAAAAAATATGCCCCTATTTTTGACGTAATTCATCTCTAATGACACCGATGACAAGAGAAGTGGTTGCCTAGTGTTGTTGGTCGCGGCCTTGTGTAAATTATTTTGTCACCACTGCTCTCAAAAACGGTGAAGGGAAACATCGCGGCATATCTTAGTACCAAAAATTTAAAGACTTGTGACGCACTGGACCCGCGTGGTGGATTACGGCCCATCCCCTAACTCAGAGGAGTCCCAGCAGTAGGAACATTGAAAGTTCGTTGTCCGAGCGAGCCAAGTGTTGTGGTTTTCTTAAGTCTCCCTTGATATGAAAACATAGTCACAAAAAAGTTCCCTAACCTAAAGCCCCCTTGCCCGAAAAAGTTAACTCAAAGTTAGTTGCTAACACGAGGTAAAATTGACAGATTTTTATACAATACTAGAGGACGCCTCGCGGTTTCACCCGCGTAGTTCCCGTTCCCATGGGAATACAGGGATAAAAAGTAGCCTATGTCACCCGAGGATAGAGTAGCTTCCCAACGGTGAAAGAATTTTTGAAATCGGTCCAGTAGTTTTGGAGCCTATTCGGTACAAACAAACAAAAAAATCTTTCCTCTTTATAATATTGGCCAACGTAACCTCGTGTTAGCATTCTGACTCTGAGTAAAGCGGGGCCTGAGATACTTTACGGAACTGGCATTAAATATTATAACGTGAAGAATCTATAAATACACTATCTTGCAAATAAATTAAGAGCAAAACATTTTTAAATTTCGAATGTAATATCGCCCGGTGATGAATATTATGTCGTGGTGGTCCAGTGACTACCTCGCCTTCCGTGCTTGAGATCATGGGTTAAAATCTGGATAAGTAGCAATGTGAGCTTTTCAATTTATTTATACTTTCCATTTTTATCTGGGACAACGGTAAAGGAAAACATCGTGAGGAAATATGAATTTATTATCATCAATACATATAATAAATCAGTAGAAAAAATCGTTTTTGTTCATCGAAAATATTTCCAAAAAAATAGCCAGGGTGTTAAAAGATAACAAACAGAACCCATTTCCAGCATTGACGATTAGATTTTTGGAAATTTTGTCTGTTTATTTGTGCACGCATCACATAAAATGTACGAAACCAATATAGATAACTTTTATACATAAAAATTGTGCGTAACTTGAAGTATTACTTAGTTTTTGTTTCATCGCAATCGGTTCCCTATATCATAAGTTAGATGAATTTAAAGTGTTCAAGAGGTGAAATTATCACAACCCACGCAACATCCAAGTTTGTTGTTGAACTCCATATTCGATAGATGGCGTTGTGCATATAAAGTAATTTTCTGAATGGCGGTGTTAAGATTTTCCGCGAAAGATTGATCCTAGAAAAAAAAATGGATAGGTAGGGTAAGTAGGGTACTGTAGCCGGTTGACGGGAGCGAAGCCGCGGGCACAGGTAGTAGTTAATATAATTATAAAATAGCATTGAGCAACCCTGGTGATTGTTGCTCGTGCCTTCTCTGTATGAGAAAAGGCCTTTGCCCCACAGTGGGACAGTTACAGGCTAGTATTGTTATAAAATCGCTTTCTAACAATACCGATGAGTAAGTGTGAGCTTGTAATATGGTTTTCATAATTCTCCCTCGAAACGAAAACACATTCACAAGAAAATTCCCTTTTATAGGATACACAACACAATATACAAAACATTATGATACATAAATGAACATATAAATCTGTTCGGCATATTGAACTAAAATTAAAAGCAAACCATTTTTGAATTTCGAACGAAATATCGCCTTTAGTCCCACACTTACACCAAACACAGTTGTAGCGGGGGTAACGAGGCGTGACGGCGCGACGCGTCCCGCTCTGACACACGTCTAGTAATTGAAAATTTATATCGATACACGCGAAATTTGTTACGCCTCGGTGTGATACGCGGCGCATATTGTTATTTATGCTCCTCATTTGGGAATAAGGAGATTATTCCGATATAAATTAATTTGTGGAATTGAAAATGATTTCGAATTGCGAAAATGTCAGCATGTTTTCGTGAGCCGTAAATACAGATATTAACGTCTATGGTTTCTTTGAGGAAGTCAGAATAAAATCAGTCTTACTTTGATGTGAGAATTTGGAGCAAGACATTTTAATCACGTATAAAAAACGTACATGTAGATACTTACTTATATTTTTTTTGAACCGACTTTCCAAAAAGGAGGAGGTTCTATGTTCGACTTGTATTTTCACAGATATCCCCGTCAATTGTGGACCGATTTTAAAATTCCTTTTTTTGTTTGAAAGAGTATGTTCCGAAATTGGTACCATTTCAATTTAGTGAAGATTTGATAAAGAACTCTTCAAGAACTAAAGGCAAATCTCTTGAGATTGTTGCAATTACATGTCTGTTTATTGTTTATACCATTTCATAACATAACATCACGTCAGTACGCTCAAAAGGGGTACGCAGATGTGCACAGTTCACCTTGGTACACTCTCATTTCACCGGTTATGTTCAGTTTCATGATATTCGGGTAATCCATTCTGGCATTATAGGTTACTTAACTACTTACCTTACTTAACTACTTGCCTATTAGTTAGGTACAACTAAAAAGTGTAATATAAAAAATTCTTTTTTACAAAAATTTCTACCGACTTCCAACTAAGAAAACTACACATTGAAAAATAACTTTAATTTTGGAAGTCGATGTCCATAAGCCAAAAAAATTGGTTTCTACCAAAGACACGGACTTCCAAAAATAAAGTTATTTTTCACTTTGTAGTGTTCTTACTTGGAAGTCGGCAGTATTTTTTGGTAAAAATGTTTTTTTTTAATAATATACCTCACTGTTTGAATCTGACGTGACTTGTCAGTCACCTTCCCTTTATGAAAATAAGCTGAGATATTTTTTATTCATAATGGCGAAACCGAAACGAGGCTACGTCGTGGCTCGGGAGTGTCTCCGAAGAATAATTTTATATACCTACTTAATATTTTATAGGACTTGATGTACTGGCGACCTGGAAAAGGTTTCAGGTAGTCTCTAGATGCTGAAGGATTTTATGGTATAAAATGTGAAAGAAATTGACAGAAAGTAGGTACGATTTTTTTGTGTTTTGTTTAGTAATGCATCGTCTTGATTCTATTTTATTGATTGATATGTAATTTATGGAAAGCAATTCCGATTTTCATGTGGATGTGAGACGCAAAGGACCGATCAGTGTAGCGGCGCTTGTTGGAGGCCTGTGTCCAGCAGTGGACGTCTTTCCACTGTAATGACGATACATTCCGATATTTACACGTTTGAATAATAATAATTTCATATAGTTTGAAATAAACACATCAACACGGTCTAGGGATATTTTTAAAAAAGCGAATTACTATCAATGTGTTAATTATTTATATGACATGTATATATTTAAAAGATACGTTATTTAATATTCTACCATTTTTTAATAATGGTTAAGGTACTTCGATTAAAATTTCAGGATTTTATGGAAAAAAAATGAAGCATAGACGGAAACCGTATATGAATTAACTTTTAATTTATGAGTAAAAACTGAAAAAATATAAAAATCATTTAATTTGTGTTTATAAACTTGAAGTTAGTAGTCTGAGAAAGCGCCCATGATGTTCATAACACATCAGCAACGATTCGGCATGCTCAGAACAAGGTTGTCAATGTCTTGCTGCGGAATATTGTCCCATGTCCTTCTGAGGTGCGCAAAAAGTTGATCTTCTGTAGCCAGATCTTCAGGAACAGTTCAGGATCCAGTACTTTTCGAGTTATTTAATTGAGTATGAAATATCCCTAGACCGTGTTGATGTGTGTATTTAAGATCGAAACGATTATAAACAAAACACGATATCCCGATTGACAGTTCAAAAAAAGAACACCGCATGTTTTTTTAACGAATCCCAAAATCCTTCTCGAGTAGAGTCCACAAAAAAATACCGTGACAATATTGACACATATTTTTCAGTGGATTTTAACAGTATCTTTTCGTTCACTGTCCATCGGGATGAATATGATTGTTAAAAGAGCGAACGATCTCGAAAACTGCAGATTCAATGGTTGCCCGATCGACAGTTAACTTGAGACAGGGAAATATTGATGAGAAAATTCTGCAGGACTTTAAAACACTTGCCTATGCTTTTAAAGAATGAAATATTTGTTAATATAAAATGTATCTTCAATATTTCGACGGATATTAAACGGAAATATTAATTCTATCCTACCGTACTATATTCTCTGTCTTCATACTAATATAACTATTGTGAAAATATATATGTATGGAAATTTCAATCAATCAGCCTCAACGGCTGAATGAGTTCGGGTGAAACATGTCACATGGATAGACCATGACCTGAATAGGACATGGCTCATTCTTTTTTCTTCATGGATCTACTTTTAAATCCAGTAATAAGTTTCCATTGGAAAATTTTCGACATCCACGCGGGTAAAGCCACTGGCAGAAGATAGTTATTAATCATGGTTAATTTCAACTTAATTCTGTTGCAGAAGATAAAACAACAAAACACGGCTTGGAACCGGTTTAAAAATAACCGATTATTATTGTTTTTTATCTAATATAGGCTCGCGCTTGACCACTATCTCACCTGATAGTAAGCGATGATGTGGTCGACGGTGAAGCACGCTTGCCTAGAAGTAACCTACTCTTGACTTAAAGACCCCTAGATTGTAGCTATCGGGAAATACAGACTCCGGCAGGTAATTCCACTCCTTAGCTGTACGCATAATAAAAGTATTCTCAAAACGTTAAGTGCGTATGGGTGGGATGTCCACCATGTACCGATGACGCATCGCCGTACGTCTGGTAGTCCGATGATGGAACGGGCTGGGTGGCTGGTCGCTAATTAACCCGCAGGCGTATTAGTATCCTTTGCAAGAGCAAAACGATAGCGATCAAACCTTTTATGTCATAAAAGTCGGAATTACCTGCAGTGTAGGTATGGTAGATCCTACACAATAGTTTGCTAATCGTTCGCTGTTTGTTAAATGCACTTATTTAAAAAAAACTGCCAAGAACTCTAAAACTTTTGTATTGAAGATCAATTATTGCACAACAATCGCTATCGTTTTGCTCTTGAAAAAGATACGTAAAGCCTGCCATTTAGGCGTGGCGTGCCTAATACTGAATCTTTTTTGTACTGCAGCACGATTGCGCATTGAAGGTAGGCGACAAAAACCGTTACTAACCGGTTAATTCTACAATTTTTTCCGGTCTCAAAGTCTTGAAAAACTAATTTTCGAATTTACCTAATTATTATTATCCCTTACTGTCCTCTACAGGGCAAAGACCCCTTTTTTCTATCTTGAGCAATCTAAAACTTCGTATTCTATTTTCAAAAGTAAATAAAGCAGAGACAGTCTACAAATTATTGCCCAATCCGAAAAGACACTACAAATTCAATCTGTATCATGGCATTCTCCTCTACAATTGAAACCGTATGTAAGTGGAATACATCTCGTTTGTTCTCAAGGCAAGCTTGACTGCCAATACGTTCACAAAGGCATTGTCGATGCCAAGCCTTTTGAGGACTGCTTTGACAACCGACTGTCTTACCGCACGACTGTATCGGCGCTTCATATGGACTTGATATTAGTGAATTGTACTCTTATTGAAATCAGAACAATTTTATACTATCTATTTCCGTGTCGAACTGTAGACAGCAATAAAATTGACCCTATTTGTTTACTGATTCTGTTTTCTGCCACAAGCGGGTGGTCATTGTAGGTTCGATTCCCAGTTCGGGCATGGCGTTGTTGATGTGTAAAGCAGATTAAGAACATATTGTATACTTCAACCGGGCACAAATCCAGACCACAGCCTGACAGGAGTAGGAGACTCAGAAATTCTTAATGTCCTGTTTTATAAGAAATATCGGCAATTAAAATCTTTTGTTCTGACTGTCCCACGGCCGCAAGCGAGGGCGCCTGGATTCGATCTTCAAATTAAGGCAAGGCTTCAATACAGATACACCTCAGTAGCAGGTTTTTAAATGAGAATCACGTGTAAACGGCTAGTCGTATATTTTTGGAAAAATATATGTTACATTAGGCTAAGAACATTTTAAAATTTATTCGTATAACAAGTGTAATGAATTTGTAAAGTTATGTCTAACATGGACAAAAACATGACAATCGCACGAAAACCGCCGGGCGTATTTCAATGGCATTAACACCATCTGAAAGACAATTTAATTATCTACATTTTGATCCAAGGCTTTTTTTAAAGTCATAGAATAATAAGGAAAGTCCAAAAAAACAACAGAATTTTGTGTCGCGCGGGTGTGAAACGAGCGAGCGTTTTGTTCGCTCAAGGTCGTGGCGACTGTCAACGTCTTAAGAAAGAAATTGGTAGCTTTTTCATAAATTAATCGATATAAAATAATCGATAAGAAGGATCTGACATGAGGCTTTAACAATATAGGGGGAAAAGTGTACCTAGTACTTACTAGACCATCTGTGCCTGCTATTACCTTCTTCAGAGACTACGAGAGTACGAGACTGTAAGTATATGTTATCTAATAATACACAAATCATTCAATAAACAGACATACAGTAAACAAAGTGATCCCATAAAGGTCTATCCATACATATCAGGGATATGCCCGGGACGTGGATGGACCGTGCCCCGTCAGGGGCTCAAAAAATATCGTTGTGTACATTTTATATGAACTCGTTCACACACGTCCGTGCCCGGCAGTGCACGGGCCAGTGACGAAGCTTCAATGATTGGTCCCGGCCCTGTCACGTCCCAGGCACGGCCCTGATATGTGTGGACCCTTAAAAACACTTCAATCGTTTGAAAAGTTCTCAAGTTATAAACTGATTAACAGACAAACAACGGTATGACATTTCGTTAATATATAAGGACAATCTTGTTGACTTATTTACCTCCATCCAAAGCCAAGGAAAAGGGTCAGTGTCTTGACAGACAGACTGTCAAAAATAAACCCTTATTGATTTCTTTTTACCCGACTGCCAAAGGAGGGTAATGTGTTTATCAGTCTATGTATGTATGTTTGTTCCTATGTGGCGTTCTAGAGACCAAACGCGTTGGCCGATTTTGATGATTCTTACGTCAATCGATTCGTCTTAACCCTGCGAGTGTCACTGACTACATAAAAATTGGAAAAGAAAAATTGGCGGATTTTGGGCGCCATTTTATGGAGGAAATTTTTTTTTTTCCTTCCCCATCGTGTGTGGGTTCAAAATAAAGGGTTTTAAGAGGTGATTTCATAAATATACAACACTTATATGTTTAAATGTACCTAGTTAAAACAAAAATAACTGAATAGTTGTAAATAAAAAAAGTTAATAAAAAAATCTTAAAACCCCGACTGCTTAAAAAGCGAACTAACAAGACGTAAACAAGAAAAAAATCGCTGTGCAGTCGGAGGATACATCTGGTTTTGGTCAGCCAGCTCGCGAATATGTATCCTCCGACTGCACAGCATGATTTTTTTCTTGTTTACGTATTTTTAGTTCGCTTTTTAGGCAGTCGGGTTTTTTGATTTTTTTAATTTAACGTGGGTGACGCAGAAATTCAATAAATAACATACGTGGCTAATTGTAATGCAAATAAATGGCTTTGACCTTAGACTTTGGTATAAGACCTGTATTATCCAAGGGTTAGGTTAGTAAACCAAATCAGTGTTCAAGGCCCATATTCCAGTCAAATTGAAAGATACGAACAAACTATAATTGTCGATTTGATAATTCGAGGAAGAGTCGAGTTGGAGGACTTGACTCCTGTATAACTCCATAAATATTCCTCTATGACTACATTTGAAATACCTGAAGCTGATGTAATATTAACTGACTTCAAAAAAAGGAGGAGGTTCGCCATTCACATCATTAGCCTATTAATGTTCCCACTGCTGGGACATAGGCCTCCTCTCTGTGAGAGGGGATGGGCCATAATCCACCACGCGGGCCCAGTTTTGTGGATGTCACATGTCTTCGAGTTTTTGGTTCTAGGACATGCCAGTTTCCTCACGATGTTTTCCTTCACCGTTTTTGAGAGAAGTGGTGATGAAATAATTTACACAAAGTAAAGCGCCTGCCTGGGTTCGAACCCACGACCTACAACTTGTAAGTCGCGGCCGATACCACTGGGCCACCGCTGCTCTATATGTATAATATATATGTATATAAATGTTTTTTTTATTGTTTTTTTTTCTCCGATTACTCAAAGATGCCTGGACCGATTTGGAAAATTCTTCTTTTGTTTGAAAGGGTATACTTCACAAGTGGTCCTATGGTCATCAGGTCAGAATCTGATGATGGGATCCTAGGGAAATCGAGGGAACTCCTCAAATATTATAGGCATACATATAGCGATTTTGGTATTTTCATCAACAATGCAATCATTTGCACTCAGAAAGTATAATTTGGTGAAGTGGAGCTGATGAATCTATAGCGATCTTATTAATGGGTTCGTTCTGCGGAAAATAGCGTTCGATAGCTTTCGTAAGCAAAATGGCGACCGCTTACTTCAAATTGTCGAGTATCTTGTCAATTGTCATTTTCATTTCAAATGTTTATTTTCATGCAACTTCTGTGTATTAATTAAGTTTATTAGTACGATTGTCACGAACACGATGGATGATCTTTTTTTTTTTTTTTTTTTTTTTTTCTACGGGGCGTCTCACAGTTCGGTCAAAGTGACCGTCCACTGCTTAACCGGGCTAGCCTGTGGAGACTAAGCTATATAGCCTCCAGCCAGGGCACAAATTACTAAATCTAAGCGACTGCGCTAAGGGCTACCCCAGGTGGGGTCGGACCTCGGCTCAGGCCGTCGCTGGGGGGACAACACTATGGCTGGATCTTATTAAAAGTGATTCTACCATTCGTTCGGAAAAGCCTACGTGGAGAAGAACGAATAAGAAACTCCAATTATCTAACTATAATTTAACTAAGGCACAGCTCGCGGGCTGGGTTGCGTATCCTGTCGGGGACGTCGCGGCGGGCCTCGGCGGCGAGGGCGGAACGAAGGCGGTCTGTGTCTGCGAATTGTGCTGGTCTTTTTATTGCTCTCTTGGAGCAGAGTAGTGGCGTCATCGGGGATAGAGAGGACAAGCCTTGGTCGGCGAACTTTGGAGATTTTGGAGGGTTCATAGCGGGAGACCGCTTGAATTAGAGGGTTGCTATGATCGACAGCAGAGTCAAAGAAACGCTTGGAAATGCGTTTTATGAATTGTTGGAGAGTGGGGATTCTCAGATCGACATGGAGTTCCTGGTCGCGAGCGTACCAGGGGGCTCCCGTGATCTTTCGGAGAAATCGGTTTTGTATAACCTGAAGTTTGTGTATCTCATGGGGTTTTGCGTGTGCGAATACAACACAGGCATAGGTCATGATGGGACGGATGACCGCAGTGTAAATGCGCAGCTTGCACCTAAGTGACAAGCTGCTGCTTGCGTTCACCATCCCATGAAGTCTGCCCATAGCGAAGGCGGCTCGCGAGCGCGCCGCCTTAATGTGCTTGGCGAAAGTGAGGTGGCTATCGAGGGTTACACCTAGGTACTTGGCTTGCTTCTCCCAAGGGATTGGCTTACCGTACATTGTGATGGGTCTAGGGGGAAGGGGGTCTTTGAATCTAGAGTTATACTTTCGATCAGGCCTCGAGAATAGGACAGCCTGACTCTTGTCGGGATTGACTTCTATTCTCCAGAGGCGGAACCACTTGGCTAGAGTGTTGGCGGCTCTCTGGAGTTTTAGTGCTATGGCATTTGATACTGAGCCTTTACAATAGAGGGCCGTGTCGTCAGCGAATAGTGCCAACTGGCCCCCATTGGTTTTTGGAATATCGCTGGTGTACAGCGTGAAAGCTAGAGGGGATAGTACGCAGCCTTGAGGGACTCCGGCTCGTATGGGGTGAGGGGAGGAGAGTTCTCCCACGACACGATAGCGGAAAGTTCTGTTCGACAACCAGTCTCGTAAGATGAGCACGAGACGATCTGGCACACCAAGATTATATAGCTTATAAATTAAGCCATTGTGCCAGACTTTGTCGAACGCTTTCGCTATGTCGAAGAACAAGGCACCGGTGAACATACCCTGCTGGAAGCCAGCACTAGTGTGTTCAACGAAACGGTGAACTTGTTGAATACACGAGTGTTCAGCGCGAAAGCCGAATTGCTCGTTGGGGATAAGGCTCTTACGCTCGACAAAGTCTTTGAGCCGCTTATAAATAAGCCGCTCATAGACCTTCCCGAGAGAATTCACCAGACTAATGGGACGATAACTGGTAGGCTCCGATTTCGGTTTACCCGGTTTAGGGATGCCTATTACAGTAGCCTGTTTCCAAGCTTGGGGGAAGATATTTTTGCTCAATGCAGCGTTGAAAATGGCCGTCATTAGCAATATTATTTGGGCAGGGAGGAGTTTCAACACCTTATTGGTGATGCCATCTATGCCTGGGGCTTTGTTGGGGCGAAGCCTTTTGATAACCTCCACTACTTCGTCTGGGGTGACGGGAGGTAGTGGGTCATCAGGGTCTTCAACGGGAGGAAGGGAGGTCCTACGTTCGACTTCAGCGTCTACCATATCTAGGTGAGCTTTGTCTACTGGTTGGGAGCTGGGTGTGCATTGAAGTTCGAGACTGTCAGCCAGACATTCGGCTTTTTCAGTGTTTTCAAATGCAACACTCTTATCAGGGCGAATAAGTGGGGGTATGGCAGAATCTTCAGTGGAGCGTAACTTCCTCTGAAGGTGCCAGTATGCATGGTGGTTGGGCTCTAGTTCGCTCAGCATCTTATTCCATGTCGCAGAACGGAGCTCAGCCATACGTTCCTTTACAGCACGCTGTAAGTTACGCATGTGAACTCTGTTTGCGACACAGCGAAAGTTACTGTAGTCACGGATAGCTGCGTTCTTCTCGGTTAACAACTTCCGTACATCGTCAGGGAGTTTCCCTTGCTGGATGTCCAGCACTGGAACCTCCCTTGAACATTCGTTCAGGACGGTCTGTACGTGAGTTGTAATCGAGTCGATCGCCTCTGTCGTGTCAGCAACCGAGTTTATATGACTGGGGATTGAGTCCAAGTGGGGTGAAATTGTGGATTTCAGTTTAGCACTTACTTTCCTCCAATCAGTGACAATTTTGGTGGGGGGTGGCTGTCCTGGATCTGGGAGGCCTGAACGACTACCTAGGTGCAAGATCACAGGACGGTGGTCAGAAGATAATTCATCTAGCACTTCTATAGAACGAAACTGAAGGTTAATGTTCTTTAATAGCACTATATCAAGGACGTCTGGGTTACTGGTGACGTTACTTGGGAAATGAGTGAAGCTCGGGGGGCCTATGACGTCATAATGAAGGGTATTGCTTAGGTTCTGTACCAGCTTTCCTCTAGAGTTAGCAACGGTACTGTTCCAGTCTATATGTTTGGCATTGAGATCACCCGCTAGGATGACGGGGTGACTCGAATTGAAGAGGGAGGTAAGATCTTTTTTGAGACCCTCTGGGTTATCCACCGATGACGTCGAGGGAGGAGGGCAATAGGCGGATATGATGGTGATCGTTTGATGACCAGTCATTCCAAGCCGACAGGCTGAGTACTCAAGGTACGAAGGGGGATCGAGTGGGGTGATAGCACTACAGTGGAGCTCATTTTTATAATAAATGAGAGTGCCACCGCCGTGACAGCGGGTCCTATCGTTGCGAACTATACGATAGTTGGCAATTTTGGGATCGCGTTGTTGGGGTTTTAGGAATGTCTCCTGAATGAGGAAGACGTCCAGCTGATGATCGCGAAGGAACGTGGCTATCTCATCACGCTGGTTGTTAATGCTATTTGCATTGAAAAAACCTAACCTAAGGGATCTGGGCTTCAGGCAATTGCTTCTCAATTGCGTACCCATGTTCCGTTGATAAATACAAGGCTATCTAGTTCCCTGGTGATAGAGGGATACCTCGAGAAGGCCTCGAGGGCTGTAAAAGCGTTTTTGGGGTCGGCTAAATTTGTTAATTCAGCATGAAGGGAGCGGGCCTCTGGGGTCATCCAGATCGCATATGCGTTGAAGATGGTCTCAGCGACACAACGATAGGAGCCCTGGGCGGGTTGAACTACAGGGGGGGGTGAGCGCGCGCCAACGACAGTGGTAGGAGCCACCTTGTTGGTTTGCGTTGGGGCCACTGTGGCCGGGGTTGTGATAGGCACTGGGATCCTAAGATCCATCAGCGCTGGAATGGGCTGAGTGTTAGTTTGGGGCGCCACACTTTGGTGGTTTAGCTTACCCCATGGAGAGTCCCTCTGAGGGGCTAGACGAGGGGGGGCATGGGCTGGGGGAGCAATGCGTGCTTGGCGCGCGTCATTGCGTTTGGCCACTATGGGCGCGAGTTTTGGGGCTTTGGGGCAGCCACGGTAACTAGCGGGGTGACCTACCTGGCCACAGAGCACACAGCTGGGAGGCTCCGTGCACTCTGAGCGGTCCTTGGGACGGGGACAATCTTTTGTGCCATGATCCCCCAAGCATTTAACGCATCTGGGGGTGGCGAAGCAATTTGTTTGGGAGTGCCCATATAGTTGGCAGTTGTGACACTGACCAACAATAGTGGGGCGATACGGTCTCTCTATTGAGATACCGGTGAGAGAGCAAATGGATTTAATCCCGAAGATGGGATTGTGGGATTCGGTAGGGCTACACTCCACCACTACCATGTCATATTGCTGTCCACCTCTCGCTTTATGCAAGCGGTGCACAGCAATGACGGGAACTTTTTGAGCTAGGAGGTCCAAGCGGACGTCCTCCGTCGAGATCTCCTTTGGGATCCTTCGGATGACGACCCGGGTGGACTTCTCCTCGGGGAGGGAGTAAGTGTGGAAGGACCACTTCCGCACTTTGAGTAATCGGGTTAAATCCCGGAAGTCTTTTGAAGAGGGGACAAGAATTTTAATGCCCTGCTGACAGGCACGGGCACTATTAAACTGAATTTTGTTCTCTCTACAGAGATTGGACACATCGGTCCACTTCGCCTTATCTTGTAAGAATATAGGCGGCGGGGGCTTGGTCTTATTGACCGTAGTGACTGGGGGGCTGGGAGGGCTACTAGACCGCTGGGAAGCGGTAGTGGGGGCGGGCTGGGTGCCTGTCGGCTCGGGAGAGGGACAGGGGGATGCGACTGGTGAAGCAAACGGAGTTGCTACAAATGTCTTTTTGGCCTTGGAGGCCTGAGCAGAGGCTTTGTTTTTCTTCCTCTTTCCTCCCACGACTTGAAAATCGTGGGAGTCGTCTTCCTCTGAGGAAGTGACGGGAGGAGAAGAGTCCCGTGATTCACCGTTATTATGGTGATTTTCGGGGAACGGTGTTTGCTCCATAGGGGAGTCTGGGCGGGAGGTGGGCTCAGTGGCCTGAGAGAGGTTTGGGGCTATAGTCTCTTGACTAGTCTGGGGGATGGGGGACGGTGACCGCGGTGAGTCATCGTCGGGGAATGGCTTGTAAGCCTTAAGTGGGGCCACAATCGGGTCCGAATCGGGTGGGGTGGGGGCGGTGGCAGCTTTGAAGGCTGCACCATATCGCTTTTTCAGCTTGGGATCGGCTAAAAGAATCTCCTGGAGGAGCTCGACTAATGCCGCGAACGACATTGTCGGTGAAAATAATTAATAACTCCGGTAGGCCGGAAGGGAAATCTTCCCCGGGTGGATGGGCCCGGGGATGTGTGCAATCCTACCCTCCCAGTCGGGTGAGACTGGGAGGTGAGTACCTCGGTGAGCCCTAAGCTTGTACTCCTGTCACCAATCTTATTGGGTGACAGGGGCCCTAAGGTATCGGTAAACCCACCGAAGGTGGGCCACCCACCACGTGTGTACCAGAAGTCTGGCACGCCGGGGTAGAGACACCCGACCGTGCCAGGTGAATGCTGTGGGGCAGAGACCGGGGTTGACTAGGCTATCTACCAAGGCCAACTACCCTGCTCCCGACTCCTTCTGACTGCCGTGTCCAGACGGGACTTGGCAAGTGGGCGGGTCACCACTTCACTTGGCTTCGTTAACACCGTTAGGTTTCCACCAAGGACCACTAAGTCGTGGATTTTACCCGGAAGGGGCCAAAAATAGATGTCCCTACTAGTAACCGAAGTTACTAGTAGCGACACCTGTGGGCGGCGCGCGGAGACGCGGCGACCGCAGTGACGTCACGCAGAGCGCGACGAGCAGGAGAGAGGGGCGTGGCGGGGCGCGCGGTGGGGGCAGCGAGAGCGGCGAGCGGCAGCGAGACGTCCGCTCGGCGGCGATGGCAGGCGAAGAGTGATGGATGATCGACTGTATTTTGTATTTATATTTAAAATATAACTCTTACAAATATTTTGTACTTCATATTTTTTAGATAAATTGAAGATAGTATTTTGTAATTTGTATTTTAATTAAAGCAAAACTTTGCCCAGCTCTGAATATAACTAGACACAAGGCAGTATGTCAGCCAAGTTTGGCTTATTTCATCTTTACTAACATAATTTAATTAGGCACGACTAATACTATCGTTAATCGGAAATGCGGTTGCAGACATCTGACTGAATTCCCAAAGTAAAATAAAAAATATCGAGGTTTGGCTCTTGCCTATTTCCTCCTCCAATATTGGACCAATTTAAAAGATATTCAATAAACTGAAAAAAATATATATATTGTGTCCCTATGATTTCCTTTTTGATGATACATTATGTTTAGAAACACTTTAATGTGATTTTTTATTTCGTAGACTACATTTGGGGGGTTGTTACTTTATCGCACCTTTTGTCGACGTTTTATAAGTGCCCATGTAGGCCTATCTATACTAATATTATAAAGAGGTAAAGTTTGTGAGTTTGTGAGTTTGTGACGTTGTAAGGGGTAATCTCTGGATCTACCGAACCGATTTTGAAAATTCTTGCACCGGTAGAAAGCTACATTATTCCTGAGTGTCATAGGCTATAAAATATTTTCAAAAAAAATAGAGATCCTTATGAAAATTGCAATAATGTAACCCAAGGTAGCAAAATGTTGTCAGTAAAATACATTATTTGGCGTGCGCTGAGAAAACTATTGATGATAGATACAAATTAGTAGGTAGGGTAGGTAGGATAGGCAGGTTAGGCAGAGTAGGCAGAGTAGGCAGGGTAGGCAGAGTAGGCAGGGTAGGCAGGGTAAGCAGAGTAGGCAGAGTAAGCAGAGTAGGCAGGGTAGGCATGGTAAGCAGAGTAGGCAGGATAGGCAGGGTAGGCAGGAAAGGCAGGGTAGGCCGGGTAAGCAGAGTAGGCAGGGTAGGCAGGGTAGGCAAGATAGGCAGGAAAGGCAGGGTAGGCAGGGTAGGCAGGGTAGGCAAGATAGGCAGGGTAGGCAGGATAGGCAGGTAAGGCAGAGTAGGCAGGATAGGCAGAGTAGGCAGGGTAGGCAGGGTAAGCAGAGTAGGCAGAGTAAGCAGAGTAGGCAGGGTAGGCATGGTAAGCAGAGTAGGCAGGATAGGCAGGAAAGGCAGGAAAGGCAGGGTAGGCCGGGTAAGCAGAGTAGGCAGGGTAGGCAAGATAGGCAGGGTAGGCAGGAAAGGCAGGAAAGGCAGGGTAGGCAAGATAGGCAGGGTAGGCAGGATAGGCAGGGTAGGCAGGAAAGGCAGGGTAGGCCGGGTAAGCAGAGTATGCATGGCAGGCAGGGTAGGCAAGATAGGCAGGGTAGGCAGGAAAGGCAGGGTAGGCAGGGTAGGCAGGGTAGGCAGTATAGGCAGTGTAGGCAGGATAGGCAGGGTAGGCAGGAAAGGCAGGATAGGTAGGGTAGGCTGGGTAGGCAGGGTAAGCAGAGTAGGCAGGGTAGGCAAGATAGGCAGGTTAGGCAGGGTAGGCAGGGTAGGCAGGATAGGCAGGAAAGGTAGGGTAGGCTGGGTAGGCAGTGTAGGCAGGGTAGGCATGGTAAGCAGAGTAGGCAGGGTAGGCAGGTTAGGCAGGGTAGGCAGGGTAGGCAGGAAAGTCAGGGTAGGCAGGGTAGCCAGGGTAGGGGCAGGGTAGGCAGGGTAGGGGCAGGGCAGGCATGGTAGGCAGGATAGGCAGGGTAGGCAGGAAAGGCAGGGTAGGCCGGGTAAGCAGAGTATGCATGGCAGGCAGGGTAGGCAAGATAGGTAGGGTAGGCAGGATAGGCTGGGTAGGCAGGGTAGGCTGGGTAGGCAGGGTAAGCAGAGTAGGCAGGGTAGGCAGGTTAGGCAGGGTAAGCAGAGTAGGCAGGTAGGCAGGATAGGCAGGGTAGGTAGGAAAGACAGGGTAGGCAGGGTAAGCAGAGTAGGCAGGGTAGGCAAGATAGGCAGGGTAGGCAGGATAGGCAGGGTAGGCAGGAAAGGCAGGCTAGGTAGGGTAGGCTGGGTAGGCAGTGTAGGCAGGGTAGGCATGGTAAGCAGAGTAGGCAGGGTAGGCAGGTTAGGCAGGGTAGGCAGGGTAGGCAGGAAAGTCAGGGTAGGCAGGGTAGCCAGGGTAGGGGCAGGGTAGGCAGGGTAGGGGCAGGGCAGGCATGGTAGGCAGGATAGGCAAGGTAGGCAGGGTAGGTAGGCAATTGACGGGAGCGAAGCCCCGAGGGTCAGCTAGTGTAAAATAAAAATAAATTGACTTTGATTTTTGATTGATCGTTACAAAAAAATAGTGTCGTACCCTGACTATACTGAGTGATCGAAAGTTTATCGAAAATCGAAGTAGATCGAAAATGCACACCAAAGAAAATACGTTTGTTAAAAAAACTAGCGGCCATTATTTAGTTTCTACTCATTTATGTCAGACTTTATTTTGTCGATCGCATATATTTTATTGTTAATTTCATATTTAACACAATAAAAGTTTACACATTAAAATATATTACGTTTATATTCATAAAACATTTATTTACACTAATTAGTAAAATTTAAATTGATGAGTCATGTCACATCGATTCGATGAATCATTTATGATTGAGCCTTAACTACAACACTATGCTTGCAACATTAAAAAAAAATATGGTCATTGGAAGCTGTCAAGTTTAGTCTACGAAATAAAAAATTACACTTTAGAACCCACAAAAGATGTTCAAAATTGCGCTGTGAACAGAGGCCTAGTGTACAAATTTGACAACCATAAATGATAAAAATTAAACATAGGGGCACAGTGTATATCATTTTTCAGTTTATGGAATATCTTTTAAATTGGTCCAATATTGTATGAGCAAATAGGCGAGAGCCAAACCTCGAATTATGAATTTTTAATAGGAAATTCAGACGGATGTTTCCTCTTAGGGTTTCGTATAAGCATAATATATGTATTGGCATGGCATTTTCCGTACACTTTTTCTTTCTTTCTTTCTTTCATAAAACCTCTCACTATTTTACCTGCTTATAAACCTTTAATGTTTGGATGAAACAAAACATACACTTATCTTATCGTTCCGCTCTAGCGGTTGGAGTCAACTGAGAGTTATGGAGCGTGTGGATGCAGGGATTATTTTTGAAATAGGGATTGAACTAGAAAGTGCCTAGTATATCTTGACACATAGTTATATAGTCCATACTACTTTTATAAATATTAAAATAGCTCTGTCTGTCTGTATGTTACCATTTCACGCTAAAACCTCTGAACCGACATAGATGATATTTGGTATAGAGATAGTTTGAGATCCAGGGAAGGACATTTGTATTCCGGTAGTTTGTTCCCTTGGGACTATAAAACAAATTACAAGCGGGCGAAGCCGCGGGCAGAAGCTAGTAAAAAGTAATAGCGTAAAAATCTGCAGGTTAATTATTTTTATGAATGATAATAGAATTGATTACTGCAGGGTTTTCTGGCAATATCTAGCCGCAATCACCTTAATCAAATAATTAAAATAAAATACTTGCAGATTTTAGCGGTGGGATTAATTAATGAATTAATCTCATCTTATTAATAACTATGTGAAAGATTGGATGGATGGATGGATGCTACTCAATCACGCCAGAACCGCTGAACAGATCTTTTCTTTTTTCTTTTTTTTAACGCCGACTGAACATATCTGAATGAAGGTTGGTACACATATAGATTATAGTCTGGAATAGTACATAAGCTCCTTTAATATCGAAAAAAAAAATGAAAATAAATGTAAAATAATAATATAGTAATGTAATGTATGTATGTGTTGTAAATGTTGTAAAATTAAGTTTTATTTGTACCTACATTGTGTGTATCTGTGTGTGCCAAATAAACTAGTTTTCTTTCTTTCTTTCTTTCAAAAATGTGTGTGGTTTCCAGTGGCGTAGAAGATACAAATGTCTGTAACAATAAAGTTTGTTGGCCTTTGTTTTGGAGATCCTTAATAAATATTTTATAGAAAGGATAGCAATACCAGTGGCTATCAAAAGTAAAAGGAATTCTAATTTAATAATTTTGCTTTAAGGTTTCTTTTACAATAGCCGCACCACTTTGAATCCAGCCTTCACAGTTTCAATCTTTCATTAGTTTTAATCAATTAAAATGTCGAGTAACGAATCTGTCTTGGAAAAGGATATGAAAAAAATTCGTATTAATAGTGTAATTTTGGTGTCCAATAAAGTTTATTATGTCTATCTAAATTTACTATTAAATCCTCCCACCAGCAAAGCATAGGTTGCCCGAAAAATAATCCGAACATATATTTTTTTATACCCCTCTTTTTCTCCTCTGCAAACCCTTTCATTTGATACCCATATCATGACAGTGCACAAAAAATAACTAGTTCGTCATCTTGGGCGGTCCGCCATATTGGATTTAGAATAACATCACTTAGCTACCATGTATTGTCATCCAAACTAAACGTGTATGAAAAATTTCATCTTAATCGGAGGAGGTAGCTTTAAAATTTATTTGCAAGATTTGATCCGAACACACTTACGTACATACATACATTGCAAGTTAAAAAAAGCTTGTAAAAATAGGCAGTCACGGGGACTGCCCACAGAAGTGAAAACTTAATACTTTGGAATAACACAAAAACAGTAGGTAATTCCGTTCACATGTCAGATTAGCATGTCGATGACGCTGTCATATTAGCATGTCGCTGACGTGAACCCATAAGTTTTTCCTCTACCGACAATCGCTCAACGTGGCTAACGAAGTTTTCACTTCAATAAAACAAAACTAAAATATAACGAGAAACCTAAACTTTAATATTTAGAGCGTTCACGTAACAAACCAAAGAAAATATCAGGAAGCAAATAAATTCAGTACATTTCCCTTTAGAAAGTCAAAGGAGGGTAAACACCGATGCTTGCTATAACTTGTACCAAACATTCCGATATGTAGGTAACGAGGCGTGAGGGTACCCCGTCACTTGTCTACCAGACTTTCCTTCGGTGAAATTTCAATATACTCACCCTATCTCCACTCTCCACTGAAAAATATACCCAAACTTCCAAGTCACAGAGTTGAGAATCCTTTGGAGGATGCGAACTTTTAATACAGGATGTTTCCCCGTCAACTATTCGGAAAAACGTCCCGTTTTACTAAAACGTGATTTCTGTCAATAATAATGTGTTTTTGCTTTTCCGCTTCAATGAACTCGCTGCCGGGAATAAGTTTATTTTGTTTTGCGGAATGTGTATAGAATAATTTGTAGGGAAAAATATCGTAAAGGAATTTCGATTGATGTGAACGGTATTGTCTATAATTGTGTTACTTTGAAAAGCCAAGTAGCGAAGCGTGTGTCGCTTAACGTCGCCTATGTTATTGTATATCAGAAATACTAGTTTTTGTCAACGTCTTCGTCCGCGTAAATGTTGTAAACTATCCTATGTGCCTTCAGGATTGATTTATCAGTTTATCCTCAGACTGGAACGCCATGCAGAAATTACACCAATGGAGCACAATATTACAATAAACTCACTATAAGTCCAGGTATCTTCACGATGTTTTCATTCACCGTTGGCAGCAATGTTCAGGATAAATTTAGAAAGTACATATGAATTCAAAAAGTCACATTGGTACTTGCCCGGATTCAAACCCACGACCTCAAGCACGAGAGGCGAGGTCTTAGCCACTGGGCCACCACAACACTATATACGAGATTTTGTAACCGGATAAAAAGTATTCCAGGTATTAATCCAGGTTATAAACTATCTGCGTTCCAAATTTTATTCAAATCCTTGCAGTAGTTTTTGCCTGAAAGACTAACAGATATCCACCCTTCTATCTGTCAATCCCCACAAACTTTCGCTTTTATAATAATAGAAGGAAATTAACAAAAAAAAAGTAAATTAAAAAAATCTAAAATCCCGACTGCTTAAGAAGCGAACAAAAGAGACAGACGTAAACAAGAAGAAAATCATTCTGTGCAGTCGAAGGATAGGTACATATTCGCGAGCTGGCTGACTGGTTTGGAAGAAAATAAATAATTGGGTCCTCACAATATGGCGCTATTTTCCAATTTTATTGTAGCCAGCGACACTCTCAAGGTTAAGCCGTCATCAAAATCGGTCAACGCGTTTGGTCTCTAGAACGCCACATAGGACAAACATACATACATACATACATAGACTGACAGACACATTAACACTACAGTCGGGTAATTAATTTTCAGTTGAAAACCTTTTACTGTGTTTACTGATCCACTGTAGACTCTAGAAAAGACGCGACCACGCGTCTGACTCATGCAGCGTTCCAGTACCACAAAACCGTAGACGACAGCACTTTAGATCGCTAAAACATAACCCGACCAAGCGAAATTGCTCGTTAGTTTCGTATTACACTTATGTTACTTTGGGTTGATTGAATTTGGGAGTATTTGTTGTTGGTTGAATTGTCGCTACGTTTAGTAGAATTTATTTATAAACAAAATTTACAGCTTCTTATGATGGAGACTTGCTTAATGTTCAGACTTACATTCAAAAATCATCCTAAAATTTTATTAGAGATAAAAAAACCACTCAAAAAACACTGCCATTAAAATTCTCCTGCACGTTCCTAAAACCTGTCGTCGTCAACCATCACGCTAACAAGAAGTATAGTCGATCGGCAGAGTTATCCTACACAATGCCGACGTATCTTACTAAACCCATCACACTGCACACTAATAGTATAACGGCGAAAGTTTGTGATTGTGTGTGTTTGTTATTTCTTCACGCTCAAATGGCTGGACGGATCTGGATTCAATTTGTCACAGATATAGATTATAGTCTGGACATAGGCTACTTTTTGTCCCGGGAATATGTTTCCTTGGGATAATTTTCGACATTCACGCGGGCGAAGCCGCAGGCAGAAGCTAGTACTATTATAAAAGTGAAAGTTTGTGAGAATGGATGTATGTTTGTTACTCTTTCACACAAAAAAATATGAACAAATTTTGATGAAACTTAACAGAAATATACCTTACACATCAGAATAATAGATAAGCTATAATTTGTCAAGATATTTGAAAAAGTACTGTTACCATGCGGGCGGAGCCGCGGGCGGTAAATAGTTTACATTATAAATGTGAAAGTTTGGCTTTCAATCACGCCAGAATGGCTGAACGGATCTGGATGAAATTTGGCACAGAGATAGATGATAGTCTGGCATATCACATTGTCCACGGCACGTAAGTTGACAAGAGGTATCTTTGGTAGTGAAGCGGGGTGCGGGGAACGTTTAGGACCGTTCCGAGAGCGCGATTGGTTGGTCAAATGACACAAGGTTTGATTGACCAATCGTGTCGCGTCTACGTTCCGTTTGCTCTCTATGGTGGTTGGTCAGTCCGCGGAATATGCGTGAACTTACCCCCAGTACGCCAAAACCTTGCCAACTTACGTGCCGGGCACTATACTATCTTTACATCCCGATATAATGTTCACGTAAGACAAGAAATACTTTACACGCGGGCGAAGCCACTGGTAGAAGCTCATGTTTGGTAATCTCGAATAAGGTAATTCAAAATCAACAAATTAACATTCAGGTACATTTTTGATAGTAGACAAATTTCAATTATACAAATACATAACATACACCTAACTTATACCTGACATTTACCTACCCTTTGCTTAAAATAACAACAAAAATCTTCCCAAAATTGCCGCCCCAGATACAGTCTCCCATTAAAAACTCCGAAACGTTCCTCGAGCCAAAACCTGTCGTGCTCCTGTCAACCATCACGCTAACAAGACGTTTAGTCGATCGGCAGAGTTCCCCGACACAATGCCGACATACTTCGCCCGACTCCGTAACTGCATTCCCAAACTTATGCACGTAATTTCGACATACTTCAGTACATTCAATTTATCACATGTCTTCCTTATGTAACGGTGTTTACCGAAACTTTTACATGAGTAGTTAGATACTTTGGTGAAGGAATATCGGTTACTTTGAAGGAAATTGGGTGTAAAAGCTATGAATAATTGACTAGAGTGATAAGGACAAAATTATCCTGTATTTAGGATATTTTAAATTGTGGTTTTGATGCGATTTGATAAAGTGTCTATAAAATTACTGCACATACTTAATTAGGTTTAAAAAATCGTGTGTGTGGTACGATAACGGTTATCCTCTAAGAATATTTTTAAACACCGACGGAAAAAGAGGGGTGTTGTAAGTTTGACGTGTGTAGCTGTGTTTGTGTATCTGTCTCTGGCATCATAGCTCCTTCATGGATTAACCGATTTCGGTTTCGGTTTGTTTGGAAAGTGACTATATCGAGGGTATTCTTAGCTATGTTTGATGGAAATCGGTTCAGCTGTTCTAAAGTTATAGGCGTTTTACTGTTTGAATCGGGGTGTTTTCGCAAGATACCGTGTCATAATTACATGTTCAATAGATTATCAATCGAAGCGTTTAATACTAGATAAATTATGTAGCATGAAATAAAAATGTGTCCGAGGTTTTTAAGTTTTTTTTTAAATTTTACTTCTCTTGTTTCATATCTTTCAGAGCGTGATTCTTTCGTAGTCGATTTTAGTTTTAAAGTATTTTTTTGACATCGAATGTTGGGTTGTATTTAGCAATGTGACCATCTTGCTAACAGGACTGAGGGGCTCGTGGCTAAATATTAGAAGAAACATTCATCATCATTAATTACGAAAGGATCTTCACGGTTAAGTGACGCCTGCCGAGGTCGGTCCGTGGATGGATGACCGTACATTACATACCAGTGGGTCTTAATATGTTCTATTCCTCAGACAACACGTAAAGCTATTGATTCCAGCTGAAATTTTTACATATTTGACAAGTTCAAGTTATTTATTTCATAACAAAAAATACATTTGTGTCGAAATATTAGCACAGTAAGTACATAAAAAGAAGCAACATAAGAAAAAATACAACACAAGCAACCTCGTTCCTCACCTATCTCGAAGTTAGAACATATATCCAAATCAAAAAAATAAATAAAAATATACTAACCTTACAAACATTAATATTCATATTAATACAGAGCAAAATCCCTTGCAAAAATCTACAAAAATACATTCAATGTCAAATATTAAGTACAAAACAAAAAAAAAAAACACACTTAAAACAAAGTCAAAAAAGATCTAAAAAACTAGTTTTAAGGTCTTTGTCATTACAAAATTCGTCAATGCTATAATAAGCTTTATTAATTAACAAAGCCCTAAGTTTACATTTAAACATGTTCACATTCTGAATATTCTTTAATTCCGCTGGTAATTTGTTTAACAGATTGACAGACTGCACGCGTGACGAGTGTTTGACAACATTAAGCTTTGCCTGCAGAATAGTAGGAAGATCTTTTCTGCGAGTATCTACTCTAGTTTTTCTTTCTTCGTCTGTTTCAAACTCGTTTAAATTTTTGTTTAAATGAGTAACGAGAACTAAAACAGTCCTGACAAATAGTATTGGCAAACTATAAAAGTAAATTATTTTATACCTTTACGTCAGTGTTCTACATCTGACTGCGAATATGTACAATCTGCACATCATATCTTATGGGAGTGTATTCTTTGGCAGAATGAACGCAATACTATGTTGAATAATGTACAGGCTGCATCAGGAGCTGTCTACTATACGGACCTTGTGGAAACTAGAACAAATTTCATTGCGTTCAAGCGTTTTTGCCATACCTACGAGTATTATTGGAATCAAATATAACACCTCACAATGTTAGGACCCATTAATGTCAATGCTTATTTTTATCCGTGGTATTCGGCAACTGGGCGTATCCCAGTTGTAAACTACCCTTTGTGCGTATTGGCCTTGTTTGTTCTGTCTCCTTCTTGATACGGAGGGCAGTGGAAATTTGAATTTTTTCCTACTCCTCCATTATTCTTTTCTGATTTTAATTTCTTTGCGGGATCCAAGACAGTTAAATTCATTATCCGGGACCTCGTCGAGCTTCACTGCCTCGGCGCTTTTGTGGTGGTCGCCACTGTTGATTCTGGCTTTCAGGAGTTGCAGTGGTTTGGGAATAGTGCGGTGGGATTGTCCCAAAAAAAAAGTCTTGCCGAAACTGACAACCAGTCCAGCCCAGGGTTTACCCAGTTACTGGGATATCCATTCATGTAAACATACTTAAAGGCTGGGCATATTTGATTGACCACTTTGCTGACTTCTTATTCTCATAATTTTTAGTTCATACAGATCGAGGAACAAGATAATTGACATTAATTTATTAACAGCAAGCAACCTGTAGATAATTAACAAGAGCATGCAAAAGGGATTATACAGAAAAGGAACGATACACACTTGCTCATTTCGTATTGGCAGGCAGCTTGCTTAGCGTCTAGAACCTACTTGAAGTGACTGTTTATCAGACCTCCGCAACCCAGCAACAGAATAACACGATTCTCTTGTACTAACAGCTGTGCTGACTTGTGTAATAGCTATAATTCATAATTATTACTCGCAAATGTGATAAAAAACATTGTATGTATCACGGGCGGTACGGGAATTACGAACCTCGACTTAGAAAGCCCTCAGTCTTCGACTTCGGGCTTCTACTAGAGTCTCGATCGTAATTCCTTACCTACCGCCCTTAACACACAATGTACTATAACATTCTAGAGGCTTTTAATACATAACCACGACCTGCTAGCCTTATCAAAATGATGCACCATAAATAAATAACCCAGTTAATAAATCAAAACCCAAGATAGTCAGCAATCGATACATTTTTCGAACTACAACGTATATTTTTCACCTTTTTAAATAAACTGGGCTATAAATAAAAGCCCGGTTTTACCGATAAACTGTGTGTATAAAACGGGCCCAAGTTTCCACGTCCCGGGAACCGTTCCGAAGTTAAAATGTTAAAACAACTGTCGTTTTGAAGATAGGCTTGCTGCCGAGGAATTATTATTAAATGGCGAGAGGATACTTTCAGATTGTGTTTGTATCTTTCTTTTATCTTTTTTTCACTTTGCTGTTTTTGTGTTTTCTGACACCTGTGTTTTGTTTTAAGTTCTTGGAGGTTGTGGTTTTGTGAAGTGTCAAATCTTTTCGACTCGGCTGGGCAGCGTTCGAGAAGTTGCGCTGTATCTTCTCGTCCAAATTACCACAGTGTCTTAAGAGGAAAGTCTATGTTAAGTCCAGTGTGTGTTGCCAGTGATTACTTACAAGACAGAGACGTGGTCGCTCTCTATGGGCCTCATTAGAGAGCTTTAAAGTCACCCAAAGTGAGAAGGAGAGAGCTCCCGAGCAGAGCTCTCTCCCTTGCGTTTCCTTGCGTGATCGAATAAAAAATGAAGACATCCGCAAGAGAACCAAGGTTACCGACATAGCCCGAAGAATTGGCAAACTTAAGTGGCAGTGGGCAGGGCACATTGCTCGCAGAACGGATGGCCGTTGGGGCCGAAAAGTTCTGGAGTGGCGACCGCGTAACAGCAGACGCAGCGTTGGAAGGCCTCCCTCCAGGTGGAGCGATGACCTGGTCAAGGCTGCGGGAGTCCGGTGGATACGAAACGCACAGGACCGATCAGTATGGCGACGCTTGGGGGAGGCCTATATCGAGCAGTGGACGTCTTTCGGCTGACTTGATGATGATGTAGTATTATAGAAACTAAAGAAATAGGGAAGAAGATTATTAGTTACATGGACTACCCGAAACGAAAGTTTATTAGACAATTATCATCTGACCGCGGCTTCACCCCCTGAAATGTGTCTCATATCGTAATATTCGAATTATAAACTTCAAAACGAGTTTATATTGACATACTTTATAAACACAATACCGAAACTTAAAAATAGAATCTTATTATAACACTTTTTCTCTAACAAAATAATGCTGTAATAGTAGTTTATGAAACTGTTGCATAATGAGGGGTATTAAAACATGAGTGTGTGTTTAAAAACCGAGCCGTAGGCGAGGTTTTTAATGGTTTTCACACGAATGTTTTAATACCTAGTTATGTGCAGTTTCATACACTACTTTATCTACACTCATAAATTGGGATGGAACCTACTAAATACCTCTTTTTGCATTTTCCATGCCATAAAATCGTGATAGCATTTGTCATATACTTTTCTCGACTTTGCTGGTAATAAATTACCTTCGCCGCATCTAAAATATCGGGCGGAGTCAAATTTTCTTGACATTCACTGATATCAGACATTAATAAACAATAATTTAAATAACTCATGAAATTCAGTACAGCAAAACTTGCAAAACGTATGAATGGCGCCAAAACCCAGCGCATCACCGCATTAACCGCGCATGCGCTAAGGCTTAGTAGCACGCACTGCGAACATTATCCGCGCGATTTTTTCCGCCCATTCTGCGACCTATGGAATTGTAAGAAGTTGTTCGCATTGCGGTAAAGAAATTTTGCGGAAATAATATCGCAAGAAATCCGTGTTTTGCCACAGAATCCACAGCACCACGGCGCGAATTTTATTCGCCCGAATATTTTGAGCTCTATGAACAGGTAGAAGGAAACAAAATACGCGCGAATAAAAATCGCAGTGCGTGCTAAGTCTAAAGCGGGCATTGTTATAGACAATTTAAAATTGGAATCAAATCTTTTTATAATAGGTACTATAAAATGGTATTTCAAAAAAAATATTGATGGAAACTCCTTAGTGGTTAACTTCTTGGATTTGTCCTGTATCGTAATAGAAAAAAAATTGTTTTATAGCATTATTTTGTTAGAGAAATAGTGTTATAATAAGATTCTATATTTAAATTTCGGTATTGTGTTTATAAAGTATGCAAATATAAACTCGTTTTGAATTTTATAATTCGAATATTACGATATGAGAGTAGATAAAACATTTTATCTACTCTCATATCGTAATATTCGAATTATAAAATTCAAAACGAGTTTATATTGGCATATACTTTATAAACACAATACCGAAATTTAAAAATGGAATCTTATTATAACACTATTTCTCTAACAAAATAATGCTATAAAACAATTTTTTTCTATTACGATACAGGACAAATCCAAGAAGTTAATCACTAAGGAGTTTCCATCATTTTTTTTTGGAATGTCATTTTATAGTACCTATTAAAAAAATATTTGATTCCAATTTTAAATTGTCTATGACAATGCCCGCTTTAGACTTAGCACGCACTGCGATTTTTATTCTCGCGAATTTTATTTCCTTCTACCTGTTCATAGAGCTCAAAATATACGGGCGAATAAAAATCGCGCCGTGGTGCGGTGGATTCTGTGGCAAAACACGGATTTCTTGCGGTATTATTTCCGCACGATTTCTTTACCGCAATGCGAACAACTTCATATAATTCCATAGGTCGCAGAATGGGCGGAAAAAATCGCGCGTATAAAGATCGCAGTGCGTAGTAAGCGCATGCGCGGTTAATGCGTTGATGTGTGTGCTGGGTTTTGGCGCCATTCATACGTTTTGCAAGTTTTGCTGTACTGAATTTCATGAGTTATTTAAATTATTGTTTAAAAATGTCTGATATCAGTGAATGTGAAGAAAATTTGACTCCGCCCGATATTTTAGATGCGGCGAATTACTCTTAATTTATTACCAGCAAAGTCGAAAAAAGTATATGAGAAATGCTATCACGATTTTATGGCATGGAAAATGCAAAAAGAGGTATTTAGTAGGTTCAATCCCAATTTATGAGTGTAGATAAAGTAGTGTATGAAACTGCACATAACTAGGTATTAAAACATTCGTGTGAAAACTATTAAAAACCTCGCCTACGGCTCGGTTTTTAAACCCACACTCATGTTTTAATACCCCTCATTATGCAACAGTTTCATAAACTACTATTTTTTTCTATTACGATGCAGGGCAAATCCAAGCAGTTAATATCACCAAGGAGTTTCCATCAATATTTTTTTTGTAATGGAAAGCTTATGCGGGGCGTGACATTTTTAATACCTATTTTATAAAGTTTCGATTCCTATTTTTTTTTGTCTTTGGCAACGCCCGTTAATGCGGTGATGTGCTGGGTTTTGGCGCCATTCATACGTTTTGCGTGACATTTTTAATACCTATTTTATAAAGTTTCGATTCCTATTTTTTTTTGTCTTTGGCAACGCCCGTTAATGCGGTGATGTGCTGGGTTTTGGCGCCATTCATACGTTTTGCTGTACTGAAAATTTCACGAGTTTTGTAATTCTTGCTTAAAAATGTCTGATATCAGTGAATGTGAAGAAAATTTGACTCCACCCGATATTTTAGATGCGGCGACGGAAATTACTCATAATCTATTACCAGCAAAGTTGTGAAAATTATATGATAAATGCTATGACAAATTTATGGCATGGAAAATGCAAAAATAGGTATTTAGTAGGTTCAAGCCCAATGTATGAGTGTAGATAAAATAGTGTATGAAACTCTTCGATGAAGAATACAAATTATATAATGCAACAGTTTCATAAAGCACTATTATTATACCAAGGGAACATTATACCGGGGTGAAAACTATCCTATATGGTAATCCGGGTTATGAATTATTCGTGTGCAAAATTTCAACCAAATCCGTTCCTTCCGTTTTTGCATGATTGAAACACAAACATACAAACTTTCACATTTATAATATTAGTAGAAAACGAAACGTTCACCAAACCCATTTTCTTCGATTTGGAATTTGGATGAAGCAACCAAATTGAATCGTGTATAGTTATAATTTGATGGCTTCGATACCTGTATATCAAAGTGAACCAATTTGGTTGAACTACGAAATAATAGTAGTAATAATAATGTTGCCAGTGATGACATATGGCTCTGAGACGTCGTCGCTTACAATGGGCATCATCAGAAAGCTTACAGTCACCCAAGTGGCAATAGAGAGGGAGGTTCCTTGCGTGATCGAATCAGAAATGTAGAGATCTGAAAGAGAACCAGAGTTACCAACATAGCCCAAAGAATTGCCGAACTTAAGTGACAGTGGACAGGGCACATTGCTCGCAGAACGGATGGCCGATGGATTAGAAAGGTTCTGGAGTGGACACCGCGAACCGTAAGACGTTGCGTTGGAAGGCCTTCCACCAGGTGGACCGATGACCTGGTGTAGGTTGCGGGGATCCGCTGAACACACGGGACCGATTAATGTGGCGACGCTTAGGAGAGGCTTATGTCCAGCAGTGGACGTCTTTCGGCTGATATGATGATGATTATGATGACAAAATAATAGCCTTAAAGCTCGTATGACATTACGCAATGCATTGGTTGTTGCATTGTTGTTGTTGCAACTGAAATCCATTGGTCAAAAACAGTCACCCATCCACGAAATTTTCTTTGCAAACTGCACAAAATCAACCACCATTTTATAGCTATGCACACCTATTGTTTCTTATTGAATTTCCACCGAACGAAGCCAGGTTATATAACAAGTATAAAACAAAATAGTTTTCAAGGTAGCGGTCCCAATTCTCAGTACAGTAAATGTTTACGAGTCGCGCGGGGTATAAATAACCCACCCTTTGTCTTGTCTTTCTCTCTTTCAATCTCATTTTTTCATTCTGTTGGAATAGATAAAACAAACATGTCAAATAGAAAAATACGTATTTTATGCTGGGATAATTTTCCTTTGTTTGTAAGTAGAGTAACTTGTCAGTCTATTTGTGTTCGCTTAGGGTTATTATTATGAGGTTTCTTCTTAGATAAATATAGCTGTACATAGATTTTTTTGCAAACTTTACTTCATCATTTACTAATGATGATTGGTATTTGTTTGGTATTTACGTTCTGAATCCATTGTAGATAAGATTTATAAGGGCGCACGGTTGGCGTAGTGGTTGAGCGATTGACTGCTGCGCTGCGTGTCGCGGGTTCGATTCCCGCACGGGACAAATATTTGTATGACCTACAAATAGTTTTTCCGGCTCTGGGTGTTTGTTTATGTGAGTTTATATGTTTGTAAACGCACCCACGATACAGGAGAAATTCCTAGTGTGGGGCAAAGTTAAAAAAAATACCACAGAGCATCCACAAGCATCGCCGATGACAATGTAAAATCTTTCATAAAAACCAAGCATCATCTCGGTACCTTCCCATCACGGTACCTTGTATGGCACAAATCATCATAACCATCATCTGCCTAGCCTTTTCCCAACTATATTGGGGTCGGCTCCCAGTCTAACCGGATTAGCTGAGTACCAGTGTTTTACATGGAGCGACTGCCTATCTGACCTCCACAACCCAGTAACTGGGTAACAGCGGTACCCCTTGGCTAGACTGGTGTCAGATCTCAAGCTTCTGACTACTCGTAACGACTGTCAAAGATCTTCAAATGACAGCCGGGACCAACGGCTTAACGTGCTTTCCGAGGCACGGAGGAAACTCGGTATTTTGAATTGGTCACCCATCCACGGCCCGACTTCGTCAAGCGTTGCTTAACCTTGAAGATCGACCCGTGTGGCTATTATTATTTAGCCACGAGCTCCTCACAAATCATCATAACCAAACTAATTAATTCAGTGTTCTAGTGAATTAATCAGTTTGCTTATTTTTTTTTTACTTGAGTCAAGACCAAACCCATCACAAAAAAAAAAAAAAATGCAGTCACAGCGACTCCATGGTGTGTGAAATTGACAAAGGAAGTCGAAAAAATCGCTCTTTAAGGAAACCGAACCTATGAACTCAATACAACTTGACAGAACAACCTTGTCACTAATCCATTCGATTAATTCCAGCACAACATCAAACCTGCATTCCTCGAAAGCTTGGGCAGAGGTGCACACATATTAAACACACACCTTTTGCCAGTTATATTTAAGGTTCTGCATACGAGGACTAATCCAAACAATAAGAATTTTATTTATGTCACATGTAACTTCATAACCCCATGATTCCATATTCAAAAACAAATGAAAATCTATTGCAAAAACAACGAACCTTCTACATCACATGTCAACAGAATATTTGTGCATATTTCAAAATTAGAACAGCTAGGGCGGCACCCATTCTCGTTAGTGATGTACCCTAACGAGGGCGCGCTCCGCAAACCGGATTATATCGATAACCCGCCATATCGGAACGACAATCGATTGACAATCGTTCCGGGCTTACTCGTGGGCCATTCTACTATTTGAGTCTAGAGACGATTTGCAAGTAGTGGAAAACGAATTCGTTACCAAATCTTTTCCCAGTTTAAAGGTGACCGGCAGATATTTTGGAGGACTATCTTTGAGTAAAACTCAGTTCCAAAAGTGCTGGCGCTCAGCCTAATTTGAATAAATGAGCTTTGAAAGAAGAACGTTTATACTATATGTTTATACTTATTAATTAATATTTATTTTACAACAAATATGAAAATAAATAAATGACTAGCATATTACTATTACATTTTATTACTAGTGTGCCATCAGCCAGGAAGTGCTTAAGCCATAACTTTTTCACCTAGTTCATTGCAGTGAGTGTATTGTTGTGTAATGCGGGCAGGGTGTCGATGTCATTGGTGCAGGCATTATTGAGTGATTTTTCACTTGGTGATCTGTTTTTTATCGATGTGTACTGATATGTCCATAGAAATTAAGTATTATTCAATATCTATAAGTGAAGACTTGTTATTGGCTGACTGTCAAATCTACTGTTTCTGGTCTGTTTGTTTTAGCTGTAAGTCTTCCATGTTATATAAATAAATATTCTGGATGTAAACATACATAATATGCTAGCCATTTATTTATTTTCATATTTGTTGTAAAATAAATATACGTTAAGTATTGCATAGAAATAAATATTTCAACATTTTAATAGGATCTTTTTTACTTTCTCAAGCGCACCTAGAGGTTTTTGACTTGAATTTTGTATTCATTTGAATACAAAATTCAAACCAGACATAATGGTTTGAATGTGATACCTGTGTGAGCTTTATTAGGTTTTTATGATTATGTAAACTATGTATTTAATGCATGATGCGTTAAGCAATTTATTTGATTAACATATTTTCGAATAAATTACGAGATAATTATGTAATTTAATAAATAGTTTTGTGGTAATAACCAATAGTGGTGTTATACTCATGATAAAGAAATAAAAACATGGAGATATTTTACTTTAGCTACATACATAGGACCTATGCAACTTGGAACTTTATTTTACAGATCTTTATCAAGTGATCACAGAGATATAAATAGGACCCTGTTGTCAGAAAGAGATAAACATACTGTTCAAACGAACGTTTGTGTCGCGACCAGATGCAGGACGGATTGAGTTCACTCAAGCTAGTCAGCTTGTGTTTTTAGGGCCGTGCAGACGTCGGTAAAACGTATCTACCTCAGTATATACGAGTATATAACAATCAATCTGCCTAGCCTTTTCCCAACTATGTTGGGGTCGGCTTCCAGTCTAACCGGATTCAGCTGAGTACCATTGTTTTACATGGAGCGACTGCCTATCTGACCTCCACAACCCAGTAACTGGGTAACACCTTGGCTAGACTGGTGTCAGATCTCAAGCTTCTGACTACTCGTAACGACTGTCAAAGATCTTCAAATGACAGCCGGGACCAACGGCTTAACGTGCTTTCCGAGGCACGGAGGAAACTCGCTATGTTGAAATGGTCACCCATCCACGGAGTATATAACATCATTGGTAAAAACGTTTTTCTTTCGAAAAGCAACGTATATTCAATATTTGCAAATTGTCGACAAGCAGAATGGCCCACGTACATTAAAGCTATATCGTTCGTGTGATAGGTAAATTCTACTCATCTACGTTTATGGTTTGAATTTTGTACTCATTTATGGGTAATATTTAGTGGTTTGATTGTGAATTTCATGTTGAACGCCTATTTGAATAATAATAAAGTACGTAGTACAATGTTTCAAGTCTAGCTTTGGATAACTCAAAGGGTACTTACAGAATAAAATATGAGGTTTATGAGATTGTAATTCCTGATGAAGATAAGATCAAATCAAAGGCTTTTTGTAAATGGGGCTTGCGACTGTATTTATTTTATGAATACTTGCAATAAGAAAAGTATAATACGTCAAGCTTGAGACATTATCTGTCACATTGTCCGGGGCGCAGCACAAGCGGTTACGAGCCGAGCGTCTCCTGTATGATTGACGAGATGTTACTCAGTTGAAGATCGTCAGCTGTGACAGGTGTTTATGTCCGAGAGATTGCCTATTGTCTTGGAAAAATCCAGCTGTTTTTACTGGGTTTAACAAAAGCAGGACCGGTTGACAAGGTGACGCTTGGGGAAGAGCTTAACCGGATGTGCAGATTTGATTATGAAAATTTTGTTTCCGCGATAAAAAGCTACACTATCTCAGAGTGAAAATCTAAGATTTCAAAGACAAAGTCAAAATTCTTTGTTTCAATTAGGCCATTAAGCGGCACTTGAACGTCTAACAATTAAATTTGAATATAATCACAATTAATTCTACCGTCCATTCGGAAAAGTAGTTTGTTATGGAGAAGAAAGGACAAGAAAGTCAAAATTAATTCTTAAAAAAAAATGTGTTTTACATACATACATTAATCATATGAAATACGTGAGAACGATGCACCCAGACTAACACTACTATACTACGTACAAGTATACACTAACATACACTAGCAGATAAATTCATTCATTTGATAAATAGGAACATGGTTCTCCCATACTTACAATATTGCAAGCATGTATGACATCCGAGAGTCAAGCTACGGGAGAAAAGCCTCGTGAAATTACTTGAGCAAGACAACACTCGATCGCCTATAACTTACTCGCTCTAACAACTATGAGTATTCTCGTCCACATACGTCACGCTTGAGACATCATCTGTCATTGACCGGTGTGCAAGCACTGGTGGTTACAAGCCGAGGGTCTCCTGTATAATTGACGTGACAGTAATCAGCTTAGAATGTTGCTGTGCTTCTGAGGTATGTTTTAAAAGAGATAAGGATTGAAAATGAAGGTTATTGAACTTTTTTAAACCAGAAAAATTGCTGCAAAGGCTCGTTGACAATATTTTTAATAACTCATACAGTTATGCATACATTTTAACCTGATACCTCATTCTCTCGAGTAAGCCGACACTATATCGTCCACATACGTCTCGCTTGAGACATCATCTGTCACATTGACCGGTGTGCAAGCACTGGCGGATACAAGCTGAGCGTCCTCTGTATGATTGACGTGCACAGCAACAATTCGAAACTGATTAACGATCAGCTTAGAATCGTTGATGTGTGTCTCTGATTTATCTTAGGAAATATTGTGTTTGAAAATAGGTTTTCTGGATTTTTGAGACAAGCGGCTCTATGTAAAGTGAAATTCTAACGTTTCGGTAACGTTTGTTATAAGTAAGAATGGGATAGCAGAGAAAAAAAATTGTCCGTCAGTTAGATAACGTAAAAATATTAGACACGTATTCTTTATTTTGCTTCGTAAATAAAAATACGGCGATGAACAGTGCGTTGAAATATCGTGTGACGTCACGGTGTGCTACACTTTATACTGACAAAGTGACGTCACAATACACAATACACATCTACCTATTAATTTACGAACCGAAAAGTTACGTGATTAATCCCTTACGCTTTGACTCTTCGAAAGAAAAACTTACCTAATTTACTTGCCTAGAGCCTTTGGCATAACTACTCATAGTCTTAAAGGTGTGGAAAGGATTTTTTGTTATTTTTTTAGATTTGTATCTCAAATTCTAGATTCACTTGTTCTTTGTGAAAAAAAAAAACTTGTCTTACAAAAAAAACATATCTGACTCACTCACTTTCTTACTGACACACTAACCCAAACCTTGGATATAGTTACCAGAAAATTTCGCACACAAGAAGTCGCAGGCAAAGTTAAGATAATTAAATGTTATTATAAATACCGCCTTATTGCTGACACTTAAAGCATAAAGAGGTGATCAACATTAAAATCGTATAAAGCAAAATAAAAATAACTTTAAAATAAAAATGCATCATATTTTAATGTCCGTAATGAAAAGTTATATTAAACGTTTTACGTGGAAACGTTTTTGTATTTTACGCACATAAATAAATGAAAGGTCTGCATATTTTAACCTATGCTTGTTGTTTTTTTTTTTTTTTTAATTTCTTAGTGTATCGTGGGTGCGTTTACAAACATATAAACTCACAACCGACCTCCCTTACAGAAAATTCTGTATAGTTTTAAAAAAGTGGCTCATTTCTCATAGCTTTTATTCTATAAACGAATTTCTAAAAAAATCTCCATGTCAATCTTATCATTACAGGAATGCATTGTAGATTATCTTGTTATTAGTTGTTGTAATTCTTACCTACTGCCTTTTATGATATTATTTGATTTGTATTTTATGTGTGTTTTTTTTTGTGTGTTTTTTGTTAACCATATAATTGCATAGTCTAATATGTAAACTAAGTATTTTGAAGAGTTTATTAAACTTAACTGGGTAAATACCTAATAAAAATGTGTAATTAGATTATTAGAGATCTGCTTATTGTAAGCACCTTAACAAATATCTTAATATTTGCATGCCAACTTATGGCGAAATGTGTCATTGTGCTAATAACTTATTTATACCATCTTTTGTACCGCATTTAATGGAAATAAATGGCTTTGATTTTGACTTAACTCACATACACAACACCCAGAGCCGGAACAACTATCTGTAGGTCATACAAATATTTGTTCCGTGCGGGAATCGAACCCGCGACACGCAGCGCAGCAGTCAATCGCTCAACCACTGCGCCAAAGGTGCGCCAAAAAAAAAACTGAGAAATGGAAATATCTTAAGGAGGCATTTTTATACCTGTATTGCCACGGGACCGGGAACTACGCGGGTGAAACCGCGAGGCGTCCGCTAGTGTTCGATAAAAAATTTGCAACCATGATGGTAACATCTAAACCACGCGTCTACACAATGGCTCTTAAATCTGACAAAACACTCCATTACCATTCCAGCAAGTGCCATATAAAAAAGGCAATAAACAGAAAAGTTAGAAGAATAAGTCTTTACGAAGAGCTATAAAACATCACAACACATAAGCAAGTTAATAATTAGGTCATAAAAAAAGTTTTTGAACTTATTTACGTAGAGATTGCAGCTTTACTGCCATTTACTGTTCGGTCCTCTCAAGTGACCGCATATACGAGTATTATCATCAACTGCATAGCCTTTTCAAAACTACGTTGGTGCCAGTTTTCTGTATAATTCAACCAATATAATTCGACCTCATCCCACCGGGCCCTTCTACCATCGGACATCTAGACGCATCACAAGTTACCATCCTCACCTAATTGCCATTCCACCAATTCGCACCAAGCGCCTCCAAACATCCTTTATAATGCGCACAGCAAAAGAGTGGAACTCACTGCCTGCAGTGTGTTTCCGAACGCATACAATTCGAATCTCTTCAAAGTTAGAGTGAAAAGGCTTCTTCTGGGTCAGCTCACTCCATCGACGACTTTGTCTCTGTCACCTCTGACCTAGACTAGAGTCAAGAGCAAACCCATCAGAAATAAACAAAAAACAAATTGGCTGCCGCTGAATATAATTATTTATAATGAAGCGACTGTCTAAGTGATATTGTTTGCCTTAATGTTTCGTCATCATTACCCTGTAGCAGTCCACTGCTGTTTATAATCCTCTCCAATGGCATACCACTTAACTCCGCCATTGGTTAACCTTATCCAGCTACTACTAGCCACCCTGTGGAGATCGTTTCTCCATCTTTCGAGAGGGTCATGCTTACCCTTTCATGATTGTTTAAATCATTACAAAAAGCAAATTTACTTTGCCCAGCATTCGTGCGTTATTAATAGGAAGCCAAATGTCATGGGCTTACACCAAATCTGCTGGAAAAATCCAAAAGTTGCCGCTAGATGAGGTGAGGGTCGGGTTATAGGGTAACGTTTGGGGGAGGCCTATATCCAGCAGTGGACGTTTTTCGGCTGAAGTGATGATGATAAATCCATCAGCCAACCTCCATACACATAAACCAAGCAAAAGTTAGTTCTCAATTGGTCTCCAACTAACTTTCAAAGGAACTTTTGTATTTAGCTTCGTTGTTAACACACAGACATGGAACATTATTCTCTCTCATATTATCTTATTACGAGATAATGAGCCGTGAGACCATTCAGGCTACAAAATCGCAGAGTGAACAAAATTAGGTCATTTGCCGTTTATTGTTTTAATTGTTTGGCTGTCTTTAGCAACTGTTACGTCTTTAACTTTCAACAGGAAAGCGAGTTTTGTGAAATTTTGTGCTTTAAAATCTTTGGAAACTGAGTTAAGTTGTCCGTTCACTTAATCAAGTTTTTATATTATAATATATTTTTAATGATTTTATAGATATTAAAAATTTAATTCATGCAGGTGAATATACAGGACTAGAGGACGCCTCGCGGTTTCACCCGCGTAGTTCCCGTTCCCGTGGGAATACAGGGATAAAAAGTAGCCTATGTCACCCGGGGATAGAGTAGCTTCCCAACGGTGAAAGAATTTTTGAAATCGGTCCAGTAGTTTTGGAGCTTATTCGGTACAAACAAACAAACAATCAAACAAACAAAAAAAACTTTCCTCTTCATAATATTGTTGTATACAGGATGTGCCTGACACCGACGCAAGAAAAATATATTTGAATTCAGTACATGAATACCAACACTAAGGATTCCAGAATCATGAACTGAATCCATGCAGTTTTTTATGCATCGGGTTCACATCCTGTATATAAAACACTGATAATATGGTAAACAATAATTTGGTAAGAAGATAAAATAACTTAAGAAAAAGCAACCCGACAGTATTTGCCGTCTCTGGGCCCACCAGAAACTCCTAAGTCACTTGGGATGGCGACAATGCCCCATAAAGTTGATTTTATCTCAATTAATAAATGGCCGCATAAACAAAATTGTTTTAAATGTAAAGTGTCGTTTACAAGCAGTTTATAAGCCTAGTATAAATATTATTTTTGGGCGATCGGTAAAGCTTGCACAGAGATTTACAGTACCTATTCTTACTGAAAAATAGTTTTTTGTCTTTGATTCTAAAAAAATATTGAACACGTATTTTTTCTTTTGACACGTTAACATAAAATAACGACGATATAATGAGTTCAAATATTGTGTGATGTCACGCCGTTAGTTCACTTTATACTTACATAGTGACGACACAAGCCCTCACCCTGAGATTTGATGAGCTTTATCTTTGTAAATTTTTATAGCAAAAAATACGTTCTGTTTTTTTTTTTTGTGTTTATGATAAATGATTTTACTTCTGTAAATTGGTTTGTACCAACACTTTTATATGTCGATCATATTTTAAAACTAGTTGAGGTCGGCGTTTCCTATCTGACTACTCTGAGAAGAAAGACCAAAATAAACTCAGAGGTCACAGGTCTCTTTTAAAGTCTAGACAAAATCTTGGTTAGATCATGTGAAGATCATGTAGATTGATGTCTGAAAAGGTCTTTTGAGGAAAGAACCAGCCAGGTTAAGTGGACCTGTCCAGTCATTGCACGGATTTGTTAATAACCGTGCAGCACAACTCAGAATTTAAGGAGCTCGGGTAGGCCGCATAAATTATTCAAACTGCTGATTAAAAACTAACTGAGATAAATAATAAAATAATGATTCACATAGTGTTCACATTCACAATAATTAAAATAAAATAATATAATACTTTAAAAATTAAATATTCTTGACATTGCAAGAAAACCAAAAATAAACCAAATTAAAGATTCAAAAACAAAAATTGGAGCATCAATAACAATTATTTTATAATCTCACTGACGGACGGACTAAATAGAATTTATCATTGTTCTACCTAGGATACTTCCCTATTTGTGATAGTGTGGCAGTGTTTTCAACAAAAATCAATCGCCTCCCTCTAGATGGATCGATAACTTGGTTTAAAACCCGCGGGCATCCGCTGGATGCGGAGAAACAGAACCCATCGATGTGCCAACACTTGGGAGACCCCTATGTCAACCGGTGGACGTCTTTCGGCTGAATCAATCTGTCTAGCTAACTATGTCGGTCTTCCATCCTGCCTATCTAACCTTCACAAACCAATAACTGGGTATTGAGACAATCGCACCGTACTATTACCAAACCACTGCAACTCCTGAAAGCCAGAATCAACAGTGGCGATCACCAAAAAAGCTCGACGAAGTCCCGGAGAATGAATTTAACTGTCTTGGATCCCGCAACGAAATTAATTAGAAAAGAATAACGGAGGAGTAACAAACATACAAATTTCCACTTCCCTCCATACCAAGCAGGAGACAGAACAAACAAGGCCAATAGGCACAAAGGGTCGTTTACAACTGGAATAAGCCCAGTTGCATAGCACCACGGATACAAATGAGCATTCATTTTAATGGGTCCTAACATTGTGAGCATTTGATTCAAATAATAGGTATTGCGAAAACGCTTCAACGCGCAATAACTGGGTACCTCTTGGATTGGTCAAGTTTTCGGACATGTGACTACCTGTAACGACTGTCAAAAATCTTCAAACGACAACCGGGAACAACGGCTTACCATACCATTCGGGGCACGAAGGGTTCTCGGTAAAAAAATGGATGTAGTCACTCATCCAAGGGCCGACCTCGGCAAGCGTTGCTTAACCTTGAAAGATCGATCCGTGTGACTGTTATTATTCAGGCCCTCTCAAGTTTGTGTCGTTAAAATGTCGTTTCCTCGCAGTTTATAACCCTGTTAATAAATAAAGTAAGCGGCGCTTCCGGGCGATCGATGACGTTCGCAGGTATTGTGACGTCACTTGCAGTGACCGCAAGCATTGCTGGCTGTATTGGCAATCTGTGACAGTATTGCATGACGTTTTATTAATAACAAAGTGAATAATATTACTTTATTATAGACTTCTTCTTGTTCGTGTGAGGTGTGTCAGAGTTAATTAAGCCGCCTCTGGGAACTTGCCTCTATTTTTAGACTGTGTATTTAGGACAGAATCTGGAGTTGCTCTGAAAAATGGATTGAATAATTGAAGTGAAGGTTTTTCTCAGGATTTTACAAGTTAAGCCTATAAAAGGTTGTCTGGTAGATATCGTTATCAGCGTTAAGATCGCCACTGTCTCGCCAATGTTTTGCCACTGTCTCGCCACTGTTCGAACTTTGTTACGGTTTTTAGAGTACAATAAAGTATTTTCTCTTATATAAATAATTCTCAAAGCAAGTCATATCAGTAACCAAGACCAATCAATCTCTTAAAATGAGTATTCCTAATATAATACTATACACTAATACAAATAAAGGTTGTGGGGATGGATGGATGTTTGTAACTCTTTCACGCAAAAGATACTGAACGAATTTAAAATTTTACAGACTTCTTCTTTTCATGTGAGGATGTGGCATAGTAAGTGGGCCACTTCTGATATGATATCAGAGTTAATTAAGCCACCTTTAGGAACCTCACAGGCCTTCCTTCACCATTGCCTGTGAAGTCCAAGATAAACTTAGAAAGTACATATGAATCTGAAAATGTGTCAGTAGTACTTGCCCGGCTTTGAACCCGTCGTGGGTAAGCCCTCAAGCACGAGAGGCGATAACTTAGTCACTGGGCCACCACGACATCTCACATTTTTTTTTTACAGTGATATCTTATACATCAAGATCTTTGACAGTCGTTATGAGTAGTCAGAAGCTTGAAATCTGACACCAGTCTAGCCAAGGGGTACCTACCGTATTACCCAGTTACTGGGTTGTGGAGATCAGATAGGCAGTCGCTCCATGTAAAAACACTGGTACTCAGCTGAATCCGGTTAGACTGGAAGCCAACCCCAACATAGTTGGGAAAAGGCTAGGCAGATTATGATAGCTTATACATCAAAATAACACTCAAGCGGTGAGTACTATTCAATGAAAAGATCTCAGCTTTAAAATTAATTTAGGATTGAAATCAGGACATTGAAGCAGGACATTCAAGTAACTATGACCCATAATCCTCTTAAAATCAATACTGCCAACAGTATCACATAACATATATATCGTAGAGTATCACATAACATATATATCGTATAGTGGTTGAGCGATTGACTGCTGCGCTGCGTGTCGCGGGTTCGATTCCCGCACGGAACAAATATTTGTATGACCTACAGATAGTTGTTCCGGCTCTGGGTGTTGTGTATGTGAGTTTATATGTTTGTAAACGCACCCACGATACAGGAATAATTTCCTAAAGCGGGGCAACGTTTTTTAAAAAAGAAAAGAAAAGTATCACATAACATAATACAATAACAGAAAATTGAAAGAAAACAGCTAACATTTTCTGTCTATTTTATCCATTACTTGCATGAGCAACTCTAGAAGTGGGGCATTGTCCTTACACAGCGAGCTAGCGACCTGGAACTACTCAGACGATATGGAACACAGGGCGATTAAAAAGAGGAAGAGATGGCTCGGTTGGAGCAGTAAGTAACGTGGCGTTTAAGTATATCTACAGAATAGAAAGATATTGAAATCGATCACTTATGCAGTTTTTAAACATCGATGATAAGTAGGTACTTTAACACATTGAGCATCTAATTAGCAGACACAATAAAATAACACTAGCTTACACACACATGGTGTGTGCGCGACGTTTGAAACTCAACAATTTCACAAAAAAATGTTAAAAAGGAAAAAGATCAGTACGGGTCAAAGGCCGTAGAGGCCTTTACAGACCCACGAATTTCTTCAATAAGTGAGTTTACGAACATAACCCACATTTTGGGCTACGCCACCCGTATTTTTCAGTGACGTGTTTCATTATAACACAAGCCCTTGCACCATTCGAAACAAAATACCACGGACAGAAAAAAAAATGTTTTTGTTTCAACGTTTTTCTTCTAGACTTTTTGGAAGAGGACGCTCGCGAATGAGCTCCTCAACACTATTATCAAAGCGCCGTTACGCACGTATATCGCCACTTTGAATTAAGACGTAACGCGGTTCGCACACTGCGACTTACGACTAGGCTACTCACGGGTACGTGTCTGTCAAACATGAACCACGCAGCTAACGTGCTAAACCATTCTGGACATCCTACGTAGAGGTGAACGGCTGACTTTAACCTTGGCTAAGCAGTTTTTTTAAGTACTTAATAAAGTAACGTAAGTTAATCATGTACACGTGTCTGTTACAACTTTTTTATTCTTTTCTAATACATTAAAAAAATAACTCCACTGACCTGTACAACGGTTTCCCACCAGCATGCCGGAACCACAGCACCATATACACGCGGTCCTCGTTCGAATCTGGCTCGATGTCGCACGGAAGGGAAGCCGTCCGCCCCACCACGGCTTCGACATCCATCGTCGACACTGGAACAAAGTCGACTGTCTTTCAATAGACTTGATCTTTTTGTGAGAAGATTGGGTGTGGACTAATCTTGGTTTAAGAGCCAAAAAGAAATAATTTGGCTTAAGGTCAATAATAGTTTGCTTGGCTGAGGGCTGATTTGTGAATTGAGTATTTAAGGTTAAGAAAGTGAAAAACAATACTTTAGTGTCAAATTTTGACAGGTTTTCATATTATAGCTGTATATTATAGTTTGACAAATACTCAACTCGTTCTTAGCCTTATACACTCAATTCAGAAATCAGCATTACGTCATTATCTCCACTCGAATCAATCAAATTGTCAATTTTTTACGGGTGAGTAAGTGACGGGTTTTTTCCGTTTTGATGGCAAATTGAGTCGAATGGAGGACGCATTTAACAAAAAGAATTAAAAAAAGTAATAAACCAATATATCCAGTTTATTTGATAGATATGGGAAGCACAACACAGCAATATTTCAATCTTGAGATGAGATAGTAGGCAAATAAAATTTCATAAATTTCAGAATAAACTTAATCTTCCTTTCTTCCTCCATTCTTTAGAAAATTGTATGCCTTATACAGTTAACTGTAGGAAAGTTATAATTTGACAAAGCTTTCCAGTACAAAATGCTAACTAGTATGTTGCATGTTGAAAAGTATCTCAGGTATTTTTTTAAACAGTTAGCTAATGTAGGTGCTGGACCGCATATGCAAATTTTCTAGCTTATTCATCCATCTATAATGAGTAATATCTTAACGTGCTTTCCAAGGAACCTTTTTCACCCTTAGTTACAAAACATAATAGAAATGGCTACGGTTACGGTTTAACTCTAAAGGTCTTTTGTTTTTCAGATCGATGTTTTAACCATTGGGTTATTGAAATTTATATTGTTTCGTTCCTCCAACACGCATAGGATGACCAAAAGCACCAGAAGAATGAATGTTGGTATACATATAATTTGCTTCGTTTCTTTTATTTTTAACCGACTTCCCAAAAAGGAGGAGGTTTCTCAATTCGACCGTATATATTTTTTTTTATGTGTGTTCGCGGAGAACTTCGTCGTTTATGAACCGATTTTGATGATTCTTTTTTTGTTGGAAAGGAGATATCCCAAGGGTGGTACCATGAAAAGAAAACCAGGATGAGATGATGGAATCCTAGAGAAATCGAGGGAACTCCTCAAATATTATAGGCATACATGTAGCGATTTTGGTATTTTCATCAATAATGCAATCATTTGAACTCAGAAAGTATCATTTTGTGAAGTGGAACTGATGAAGAAGACCACAATGGCCACTGGAAACCCGAAATAAAACAATGTATCCTAGTCGTGTTTGGGCTTATTGGAATTGTCATAAGTTGTACTTTGGCTATAAATGATTTTCTTATTAATTGGAGGTACCTACCAAAACTAAAAAGAGAAAAATAAAAAACTTTTTAACAAAAAAAACAAACCGACTTCCAAAACAAAACACTTCAAAGTGAAAAATAACTTTCTTTTCCGAAGTCGGTGTCGAATAACGGAAAACAATGGGTACAAAAGACACCGACTTCGGAAAAGAAAGTTATTTTTCACTTTGAAGTGTTTTGTTTTGGCAGTCGGTTTGTATTTTTTTTAATTTTAATTAAATTTTAGATTTTTTTCAAAGGCGTTTCAAACGCGTTCATCGTCCTTCATAATACACCTTCAGTTTTTCAAGAATAGTTTGTTATTCCAGTTTTGTATTGACGCCACGACTCCCATTTCTTTTAATTTTATATTTCTACAAACAACACATATTTTTGATATTAAATCTTGATTCTTAGAAACGTTTTCAAGTTCAAAGCTGTTTACATTTTTTTTATAAAAAGCTGATTTTAAAATGAAACGATCGCAAAGAGGGTATATCTTTAACAAAGATTTTTATAACAGGTTTTAGGCTGGACTCACACATTCTGAATTCCTCTCTGAATTCAGAGTCGAAATTCATAATCTGAATACCGGCAATGAGTAAATCATAATCTGAAAATGTATGCATAGCCTAAGGCCTCTAACAAACATTCTGAATTCCTCTCTGAATCCAGACTCGGAATTAAATTATTATTTAAGAAAGCCCGGCAATGCATACAATTTCATTATGCCCCACACACATTCTGATGTTTTCAGATTATGATTTACTCATTGCATTCAGATTATGAATTCCGACTCTGAATTCAGTGAGGAATTCAGAATGTGTGAGTCCAGCCTTAGATTGGTATCTATTATTATTATATCTTATTTGCAGCCGAGCTTTTCACCAGTTTAGGTAATTATTTTTGTACAAAGCAAACGACTGTGCACTCGAGTGGTTTATTCATTCCTTTGTGAGTTTTAAAATTCTATGCTTTATCAAGTCAAAACTTAAGGCTTGATCCTAAACATTCATTATATCTGTTTTATTTAATTTTCAGCGGTACTTTTTTAATATGCAACGGATTTCATTCTGTGATATTAAGGCGCAGATACCCTGAGTAGCTGATTTTAAAATGAGAATCACGTCTAAATGGCTAGACGAATTTTTCTGAATAAAAAATATATGTTACATTAGACCATTTTCTTAATATTTTGATCTCAGTAAATTTCAAGTTTTATTTGTTAATAATATTGTTATTATGTCTTTTATTTAACTTTTTTCTTATTTATTACATTTTTAAATATTTTTACAAAACACACAAAAAAGAAAAACATTTAAAAATATAAAAAATAGAGGCCCACCGGTATCGGGAACAGGGTCCAAGCTACCGGCGGTCAGGGCTCCAGAGAGAGGAACCTCCTAACAATACGAGCCGTGTCCAGCAGTACTGCTTTCTGGATCAGGCCCTTGACCCAGCCGCCTAACGAGAGCCTCCTAAGGTGTTGGTCAAGGCTCGTGGCTATTAAGCCATGGGCTGACACGACTATCGGTACAATGATCGCTGAGTCCACATCCCACATGTCGACAACCTCGCGAGCCAAGTCAAGATACTTGATTTGCTTATCTTTCTCGGCTTTCACGAGGTTCCCGTCATGCGGGACAGTTATGTCAACAATCATTGCACGCCTCTCGATTCGGTCCACCACCACTATATCAGGCTTATTAGCGATAATAGTTCTGTCAGTGATGATGGACCGATCCCAGTACAATGTGATATTGCCATTCTCGAGAACTGGGTCGGGCACATACCTGTAGTACGGCACCTCCGACGCCACAAGAGTGTATTTCAGAGCAAGTTGCTGATGGATAATCCTGGCTACAAGGTTGTGCCTATGCAAGTACTCTTCGTTAGCTAGACGAGAACAACCAGAGATAATGTGGCGGATCGATTCACCCGGACGGTGACATGCCCGACAGATGTCAACCGTGCCATCCTTTACAATAAATCTCCGGTAGTTATTCGTCATGATTTGTTATTATTATTATTATTGTTGTTAATATATTGTTTAATTTGTAATATAGTGTAATTAATTTGGAAAATTATGTCTAAAACGGACTAAAACACGACAATCGCACCAAAACCGCTGGGCTTATTTTAATGAAATCGACCCCATCTCAAAGACTATTTAATTATCTACATTTTGATCCGAGGTTGTTTTGAAGTCATAGAATAATAAGGAAAGTACAAAAAACTACTATAGTTTGGGTCGCGCGGGTGTGAAACGATTGCGCGTTTTGTACCCTCAAGGTCGTTGGCAACAGTCGTCGACTTAAGGTAGCAACTGGGTATCATAGTGACATGATGATAATACTACGAGCGCTGCCTACGAGCAATATTTGGTTTAAGAGTTACTGATAGCTGTGTTCCAATTTAAAAAAAACATAATTTATTGACATTTCCGTGCCTTTACATTTTTAACCGACTTCAAAAAAAGGAGGAGGTTCTCAATTCGTCGGAATTTTTTTTTTTTTTTTTTAACCGACTCCATTTTATGTATGTTCCCCGATTACTCAAAGACGCCTGGACCGATTTCAAAAAATCTTCTTTTGTTTTGAAGGGTATACTATCTAGTTGGTCCCATAGTCATCAGGTCAGGATCTGATGATGGGATCCTAGAGCAATCGAGGGAACTCCTCAAATATTATAGGCAAACATATAGTGATTTTGGTATTTTCATCAACAATGCAATCACTTGCACTCAGAAAGTATAATTTGGTGAAGTGGAACTGATGAAGAAGACCATAGATGGCCACTTGAACTCCTAAATGCTAAGTATGTCACGGGTATAAAATATCTCGAATAGGTAACCGACTACGATGAAGCAAATACTTATAAATGAATGGGACTGATGAAAATGGTATCATTGAACTGTTCTGATGATGAAGCCGGAAGGTAGGCACCGGAACTCTGAAAAAAAAAACAATGTATCCTAGTCGTGCTTGGGCTTATTGGAATCGTCATGAGGTGTACTTTGACCACAAATGATTATCATGTTAATTGGAGACACCTACCAAAACTAAAAAGAAAAAAATAAAAAACTTTTTAACAAAAAATCAAACCGACTTCCAGAACAAAAAACTACAAAGCAAAAAATAACTTTCTTTTCTGAAGTCGGTGTCGAAAAACTGAAAAAAATGGATACAAAAGACACCGACTTCGGAAAAGAAAGTTATTTTTTGCTTTGTAGTTTTTTGTTCTGGAAGTCGGTTTGATTTTTTGTTAAAAAGTTTTTTATAAAAATTGCTCTTATTGTTAAATGTGACATCTATTTATAACTTTATCGGAAAGCAGATGCCGAAACGTAACTTTGCGATCTCAATACCAAAATATGTTACGCACAGGTGTATATAGGACTGCTTTGTTGAGGAAAAGTATTTTTGGTATGGCACCGGTTATTTTTAACCACATTCCTAATTCCATAAAAGAGGAATCAGTAACAATTTTCAAAAAGAAAATAACTTTACTTCTATTAAATAAATGTTACTATTCCGTGTCGGATTTTCTAGCTGATAAATTTTAGTTGTGTTGTATATCAATGTTTGTATGTTTGATGATAAATTAATAAATTTTTGTAAGTTTGATGATAAATTGCATCAATGTTTGAATGCCAAAATGGTAGAATGTACAAGGATTCTTAATATTATTGTAACCACTTTATTGTAAATACCTTTATATGGACGAAACAAAAACAGACTTGACATCGAACCTATTTTTTTACCCTTACTTAACTTAGATACCGAAAGATAAACGAAATATCAAAACAAACGATTCCACCTGTTCTCACGAAATAAATGTATAATACATACGTAATAGAGAAATAATACCGTGTAGTCGTAATAGTTACATTTTCAGAACGGGTTCGAGCCCAAAACAACATCGGATAGATATCATATTATTATGTTTTCTTTAAGATGTAATAATATTTACTAAGGTATGTTAGAAGGAGTTGACGTTGTTATTTTATTATAAGTTAAATATGTTTTTATATTATTATAAATGTATTGACTGATTTGTTTGAATGGAAATGTTTGTCTGTAGTTTCTATGCTGAAATGTATGGTATGCCTTACAATTACTTTTGTAATATCGCCCGGATACAAGATGGAAAAACGATTGGTAGTAGGAAAAATGGACGGGAAAAAACCGTGCGGCCGTTCACCTTCACGTAGGTCAGATCAGTTCTAGGCGATTACAAGACTCACGGTGTCCACTGCCCTGAGAAGAGCTGAAGACAGAGTGGAAGCAGCTCGTTAGTCAATAAGTCAAACCTTTTCTGGTCGGGCACGTCCTTCAGGCATGAATAATACAAATAAGAAGAGATGTCTTAAAACAATTATTATTAGAGACCGGATTATATGAATTTGCATATGAAATTGCATATTTACCCCATTCTCAGCGAAATGATCTCCCCATATTATATCTAATGATTGTGCATATTTTCGCTATATTTATAATATTTTTCAGTAGGTTACCCTATTGGTAGGTATAATAATAAACTCTATAATCAACATTTCTATATACACTAATAATTATTATCACTTATAAAAACATTTTGATTGATTGAAGTCTATACATTTAGAACAACTATACTTTGATTTTCAATTTTGTAGACAAAACTGACAGTTACCAATGAAGTTATTTTTTTTAAATGCAAGTACTGAGCATAGTGTTGTAGGAAAGGCTCAACCATAAGTGATTCATCGAATCGATGTGACATGACTCCTCAATTAAATTTTACTAATTTTCGTAAATAAATGTTTTATGGATATTAACGTAATAAATTTATTTATAACAGTATTCATACACATAGTACATATACTTTTATTGTGTTAAATATGAAATCATCAATAAAATAAATGCGATGGATAAAATGAAGTCTGTCATAAATAAGTAGAAACTAAATAAGGGTTTCTTAACAAATGTAATTTTTGTGCCGTGAATTAGATCCATTTTCGATCTACTTCGATTTTCGATCACTCAGGATAGTCAGGTCATACGACCCTATTATGTTTATTTATTATTACTATTATGTAACGATAAAGTGACAACCCCCAAATGTCAGAATTAAAAATCTGAATATACATAACCCACCCGCTGTTATCTCAGTTTATCCGTGATCCTGCTTGCTACAGCACTGAAATATCGGAAACTCGCTACAAACAGTAAACATGGTGAATAGCCCGTTTCTAATGTTGTTTACATTTACAAAAATTTTCGTTTTAGTGCAAGTGATTGAATAATTTACTAATTGTATACTGATTTAGATATCAAAAAAAATATACCTACCACTTTTTTGTTTTTTTTTCGCTTTCTAAAATTTTCATGCATATTTTAAGCATTTTTCTTGCATATTTCAAGCTTTTTATGTAGCTTATAATCCGCGTCCTTATTTATTAAAGTACAGAACTATAGTAATGTTACGAGCTGGGGTTCAGGGATAAATTATTTAAACAGCAGACTTCAATTAATCACTGTTTATTACAAAAACACTTCTTAAACAATTCTATTACTTCGCACTATTTTCTGCTTTGATCGCTCTGTATCGCTTCTCAATCGAAACTGACTCACGACGAACCCGACCGCTCTTTATATAGCACGAAAGAAGTTTCTGGAACGTTCCATACTGTTCTAGATAATTCGAGAAACTTCCAGAACAATCGACTTTCGAACTCATTGTTCCCGAAACGACTAGAAACATCCAGAATGTTCGGTTCGAACTTTCTGGAAAATTCCATTCGACACGAGCTTTCGAGAACATTAGTTCCGCTATTCAATACTAGATGGCGCCACTAGTTACTACCTAGTTCTTCCTCTCGTTACTAGATGGCGTTGGCCTATCTTGTAACATTGCCTCCCTCTTAGACATGCTCGTCCCGAGCATTGTTAGACCCATGATAACGGGCCAACCGATCCACATGAACGACCTTTGATGCAACTAGGGGCCCCTTTTGAATTCGGTAGGTGACGTCATTGATCTTGGTAACTACGCGATAAGGTCCATCCCATTTTGCTTGTAATTTAGGCGATTTTCCTTTGCTCCGTGCCGGGTTATGTAACCATACAAGAGATCCTTCATCGAAGCCCTTATTGTTCGCTTTCCGATCGTAGCGGGTCTTCATCCTCTCAGACATCTGTTGACCAGTCTGTCTCATATGCTCATATACATCATCCATCCTGTTTCGTAGCTCATTCGCATAATCTGTTACATTGCGTGGAGACTCAGGCGGGATACCGGTGATTAGATCTGCAGGTAATCGTAGTTCTCTGCCGAAATTAGCAAAAGCTGGTGTTACCGTTGTAGTTTCATTAACAGCACTGCGATATGCCATGAGATATGGTTGAATGTGTTTGTCCCAATCCTTCTGTCTGTTTTCTACAACCTTTGCAAGATATCTCTCTAGTGACTGGTTGAATCGTTCAACCATCCCGTCTGATTGCGGATGATAAGCAGTAGTTCTGGTTTTGTGAGCACCCATCACACGACACGTCTCCTTGAACACTTCTGACTCGAAGTTTCGGCCTTGGTCACTGTGGATTTCCAAGGGTACCCCGAACCGACAAAACACTTCGTGAACTAACTTATCAGCCACCGTAACGGCTTCTTGATTGGGTATTGCAAACACTTCCGGCCATTTTGTGAAGTAGTCCATGATGACCAAGAAGTACTTGTTTCCGCTTTGGCTTTCTGGAAATGGTCCAGCAACATCCAACGCTATACGTTCCCACGGTGCACCAACATTGTAAACCTTTAGGGCCCCTCTGCTACGAGTTTGTGGTCCTTTCACAGCCGCACAACTTGTGCATTTGCGGCACCATTCCTCAATGTCCTCTCGACAATGGATCCAGTAAAATCGTTCTCGGATCTTGATTAAAGTCCTCTTAACTCCCATGTGACCCCCTGAACATCCATTGTGGTAGAGCTGTAGGATCTCCGGCACCTTAACTTTAGGTACGACCATTTGTAGATGAATCTGGTCACCGCGAGCGTTCTCCCATTTCCTGCACAGAACTCCATCCTGGATAACCAAGCTTGCCCACTGTGCCCAATAACTCTTGGTGATGGAACTGGTTGCTGCGACATCACTCCAGTGAGGCCTAGGAGCACCTGATTTCTTCCATTCAAGGATCGGTTTTAGGTCTCTGTCTTCTTGTTGAGCACTCTGCAAGGTTTCCTTCCATTCTTCGCTAAGATCCGTCCCCAAAACCCGCGCTAGCGTTACCTGCTTAGCTTCATGTCTCGCACAATGTTTACATTGGTCTGGACACGGTCTACGCGAGAGAGCATCAGCATTACCGTGCGACGTTCCGCTGCGATGTTGAATTACGAAATCAAACTCTTGCAGTAGCTCAATCCATCTTGCTACCTGTCCTTCTGGGTTCTTAAATTGCAGTAGCCATTTCAAAGCAGCGTGGTCCGTTCGCAGGAGAAATTTCCGCCCCAACAAATATTTATTGAAATGCTGCAATGTCTTTACTACAGCTAGAAGCTCCCTTCGAGTGACACAGTAGTTCCTCTCAGGTTTGGATAAGGCTTTGCTGAAGTACGCAATTACAACCTCATGATCTCCTTTTCGTTGAGACAATACCCCGCCGATTCCAGTATTGCTGGCATCTGTGTCAACTATGAATTCATTTTCATTGTCAGGATAGCCTAGGATAGGTGCATTGCACAGATGTTCCTTTAGCTTCTGAAATGCGACGTCACAGCTCTCATTCCAGCAGAACTGTATCTTGTCTTCAGTTAGCTTATGAAGAGGTCGGGCAATGTCAGCAAAGCTCTTCACAAACCGCCGATAGTAGGAGCACAAACCGAGAAATGCCCTGACTTGCGTTTTGTTCTCCGGAACTGGCCAATCCTTGACGGCAACGAGCTTATCCGGGTCCGTTTGAATACCTTCTTCGGAAACCACGTGTCCTAAAAAGTTCACTTGCCGCCTGAACAACGCGCACTTCTTTGGACTTAGCTTTAGATTGGCTCCTCGTATCTTTGACAGCACACGTTCCAAATTGCGGAGGTGATCTTCAAACGTCCGTCCCACGATTATAATGTCATCCAAGTAGACTAGGCAGGCGTCACCAATCAGCCCAGCAAGTACCCGTTCCATCAATCTCTCAAAGGTGGCAGGCGCATTACACAGTCCAAATGGCATAACGTTGAATTGCCACAATCCTTTGCCTGTAGAGAACGCTGTCTTTTCCTTATCTCGAGGGTCTAACTCGACCTGCCAGTAGCCACTCTTTAAGTCTAAGGTGGAAAACCACTTCATTCCCGATAGGGTATCCAGCGTGTCATCGATTCTTGGCAACGGATAACTGTCCTTCTTCGTGATGTCGTTTAGTCGGCGATAGTCTACACAGAAGCGCATGCTGCCGTCCTTCTTTTTTACCAATACTACCGGTGAACACCATGGACTGGATGAAGGTTCAATCACGCCGTCTTTCACCATACCCTTGATCATGTCGTCTACTTCCCGTTCCCGTGCCACTGGAACACGTCTTGGTCGCTGGCGGATTGGTACCTCATTTCCTGTATTTATTCTGTGTTGAACTAACGCAGTCTTCCCTATGTCGGCATCATTTGTCGAGAAAATGTCGGCGAACTTGTTTAACATCTTCTTAGCCTTGTTCTTTTCATCTTCCGACAAGTTATTCTGGCTGTTCTTCAAAAGCAATGACACATCGAATCTTGCACTAACTTTGGTGTTGGTTGTGTGTTCGTGGCATCTACGCATCCAAACCACTCCGTCACAAGTGCCTAATAATGTGCCTTTCTTGAGCACCAGGTCCTGGTCACTTGTGTTGAGTGCGCGTACCGATGAAACACTAGTACCTCTTACCAATGTGCGTGCAATTTTCCATGAAGCATCGTTATCTAAACCTTCTATAAGTACACATCGGTTTTCCTGACCGGAATTTCTCGGTAGACAAACTGGTATGATTGTTTCAGACCTTGGACGAAGCATAACCTTTTCTAAGCAGTACACTTTTCCCGATGCTGCACCTTCCATGAAGACTTCCTCTGAGCCACACTTTAATACGCCTTGATAAACGTCGATCTCACAGTGATGTTTTCGCATGAAGTCCAAACCCAGAATGCAGTCGTCCACTATGTCGGCCACGATAACATTGTGGCGGTAAACTTTGTTTCCTAACTTCATGTCCACCTCCTTCTCACCTCGGACGGTTATGTGCTGACCGGTGGCTGTTCTCAGATTTACACCTTCATGGTCCCCGAAGAAGTCCCCAAGAAACCGTCTTGCTAGTTGGAAACTGACAACAGTCCGAGAAGCCCCAGTATCCAATGTCAGCTTGCATGGTGTTCTGTTAATTTCGCCCTCGATGATCAGGCTGTTCCCGTCACAGGATTGTGAGATCGAGATCCTTGGGGCTCTTCCATCACCAGCCAGCACCCGCCCCTTAGTCCTGGCATCTACTCGTTTCCCTGCTGCTGTTGCCCAGCAGCGACCTCAGGTGATCCTTCCACTGGCGGCCGCTTACTACCGTAGGGTGGCCTTCGCTTCGGGCAGCTCAATCGGATGTGGCCTCTCTCTCCGCAGCCATAGCATCGGGGTGAAGTCGCAACCTCCCTGATTCGGTGAGTTCGTTCGTCCCGCCGTACTGCCTCCACCTCCAAAGCATGGGCTAGAGCATCCTTGAGGTCCTTGAAATGACCTAGCCTTACTGCAGCCCTAACCTCCAGGTCACGGATCCCATCCGTGAAAACCTGTACGAGATTCCCGTCGATCAGCACAGGTGACGACTGGTAAGCCTTCCGAACCAACTTTTCCACCTCCAGAGCCCACTGCTGAAGAGTTTCACCAACCCGTTGCGACCGGTCTTTCAGTTGGGCCCGAAACACATGTTCCAGGTGCGCGTCGCCGTATCTAGCTTCTAATGCTTCCAGAAGCTTCTCGAATGTGACATCTTTTCCCAGCGCCTCTAACACAGTCAAGGCCTGGTCGCGAAGGCCCAAGGTTAGAGCAGTCAAGGCCTGTTCTTTAGTCCATCCATTCGATTTCATCACGGCCTCAAACTGAATTTTGTAGGCGGACCATGACGAAGAGCCATCAAATGGTGGCACTTTAAAACCACGAGGCGAAGGTGCCACTACCGCAGCTGCCCCGATCCCATCCCCAGACTTGAGGCCACGTATTGACTTCTCCATTTCGACGATGCGGGTCTCATGTTGCTGGATCTGGTCCTTTACCTCTTTCATCTCCTTACCAATGGCTCCGCGGAGGTCCTTAATTACCAAAAGCTGCTCCTCCTGACGGCGAGCTTGCTCTTCCTTGTCACGCTGTAGCTGCTCCTCTAAGCGGCGCGCCTGCTCCTCCTGACGGCGAGCCTGCTCCTCTTGACGACGGGCCTGCTCCTCCTGACGGCGAGCCTGCTCCTCCTTGTCACGCTGCAGCTGCTCTTCCAAAGCGGCGAGCCTGCTCCTCCTGACGGCGAGCCTGTTCCTCCATGTCGCGCTGCAACTGCCCTTCCAAGCGGCGAACCTGCTCCTCCTTGTCGCGCTGCAGCTGCTCTTCCAAGCGGCGAGCCTGCTCCTCCTGACGGCGAGCCTGTTCCTCCTTGTCGCGCTGCATCTGCTCCTCCATGCGGCGAGCTTGCTCCTCCTGACGGCGAGCCTGCTCTTGCATGAATGCCATAAGGGCGGCTAGGTCAGGCGACGCCGACGATTGAGCTGGTTCCGTTGCAGCCGCGAATTCTTGATGTCCACTTGATGACGGTGAGGGAGCGTCTCCAAAGCGCCTCTGGTCTACGTCTTGCTGGCGCTGACTCCTGGTGCGTATCCCTTCCGTTTCTTCCTTCGGTAGAACCGGCATAATTTATCCCGCACTTCTGACACCAATTTGTTACGAGCTGGGGTTCAGGGATAAATTATTTAAACAGCAGACTTCAATTAATCACTGTTTATTACAAAAACACTTCTTAAACAATTCTATTACTTCGCACTATTTTCTGCTTTGATCGCTCTGTATCGCTTCTCAATCGAAACTGACTCACGACGAACCCGACCGCTCTTTATATAGCACGGAAGAAGTTTCTGGAACGTTCCATACTGTTCTAGATAATTCGAGAAACTTCCAGAACAATCGACTTTCGAACTCATTGTTCCCGAAGCGACTAGAAACATCCAGAATGTTCGGTTCGAACTTTCTGGAAAATTCCATTCGACACGAGCTTTCGAGAACATTAGTTCCGCTATTCAATACTAGATGGCGCCACTAGTTACTACCTAGTTCTTCCTCTCGTTACTAGATGGCGTTGGCCTATCTTGTAACAGTAATTATAGTCAAGATAGTCATTATTTTCTTACTTAAAACATCCCTTCACTTTTCTCTTATTAATATTTACTTCACTAAATTAAAAATCAAGAGTTCCATTCAAGTAATGTTCAAATTACTCATAGTATTAAGCAATGTTTTTAGATATAAGTTTATCAAGATGAAGCTAATCATTTTATCTTGTAAATGAATCTAAGTACTTCAGATGAGAACTAATTCTGAAAAAGAAAAATAATTAGAAGTTTAATCTCGGTCTCGCTTGCGTATTCAACTTTTTCATTTAATAAAGTACGTGACTCAGTGGCTAAGATCTCACCTCTCGTGCATGATGTCGTGGGTTCGAATCCGGGTAAGTACCAATGTGACTTTTTCAATTCATATGTACTTTTGAGTTTATCTAAGACATTGATGACAACAGCGAAGTAAATATCGTGAGGTTTTTTTTCTAATGTAGGCTCGCGACCACTATCTTACCTGATAGTAAGCGATGATGTGGTCGACGGTGGAGCACGCTTGCCTAGAAGTAACCTATTCACTCTTGACTTAAAGACCCCTAGATTGTAGCTATCGGGAAACACAGACTCCGGCAGGGAATTCCACTCCTTAACTAACTAACTGTTGCCCGCGACTTCTGCTGCCCTGCAGTGATACATCAAATAGACTGGTATCTATACTAATATTAAAATGCGAAAGTAAGTCTATCTGTCTATCTGTAACATTTTACGCACAGGTTCACAGTCCCATGATGCTCATATGGAATTTGTGATTATTTTAATTATTGTTTTTGCTATGTGGACAGTGAACCTGTTAAACCGCTTAGCCGATTGTAATGAAATTGCTATGGAGATAGTTTAAGTCCCTGGGCAGGACATAGGATAGTTTTTACCCTGGAAATCATACTTAAGGGGAAAAGGAGGTGGAAGTTATTATAGTGAACCATATATATAATACATATATATAACTTCACAAGTAAGACAGCCCACACACACCTACAATATGCGCGATATGAAAAAATGGATAATCGAAGTAGTAGATACGGTAGTGATTCGCGGACGAAGTCGCGGACAAAAGCTAGTTAGAATATAAAGAACATGAGTGAATGGTTATCACGACTTTAAAAAATATCTACCTTACAAGAAAAACTATATAAGTAACATCTAACTCCATATTCCACATAACTCATGTTTGATTCCACCGGCAGCAGCGTGGCAATGCGTCATGTATGCCATTCCCCTCGATTAATCCTGGCAACTTGTCAGCCACTGCAATTTGTAAGAAACTTAAGACAGAATTGGGTTATTGGACCTACGGCACAAGCTAGAATCTAATGGAGCAATGTGCCTTAGGGGAAGAGAATTAAATATAGAGGTATTAATGATTATGTGTTAACAGGTATTTGGTGGGAGGTGAGGAGCTCGTGCCTAAATAATGACAGCCGCACGGGTCGATCTTCAAGGTTACGCAACGCTTGACGAGGTCGGTCCGTAGATGGGTGACCATTACAACATACCGAGTTTCCTCCGTGCCTCGGAAAGCACGTTAAGCCGTTGGTCCCGGATGTCATTTGAAGATCTTTGACAGTCGTTACGAGTATTCAGAAGCTTGAGATCTGACACCAGTCTAGCCAAGGGGTACGGTGTTACCTAGTTACTGGGTTGTGGAGATCAGATAGGCAGTCGCTCCATGTAAAATACTGGTACTCAAGTGAATCCGATTAGACTGGAAGCCGACCCCAACATAGTTGTGAAAAGGCTAAGCAGATTGGTTGTTTACATGTATTTAACGTAACATCACGCTTGTGTTGCCCAAAGGGTTAAGCAGAGGGTGCACCTTTGATTAGTTGTCCACTCACATTTTGTCAGTTCTGTTTAAGTCCCAATAAGGGCTTGTCCCCATCACAACGGCATGACGTCGTCAACGTAGAACGGTGCGGGGTCCCGGCGCGGAACTTTTACGTGACTTGATAATGCACGGTACGGCAACGTTGCCGCGGAACGACGCGCCGTACGTCTTTGGAAGCGGTACGTGACGATGCGCTCACTCAGTTGATGTTTAATTGTGTTAGCGATTAAAGTATTAGTTGTGCAAAAAAGATATCAGAAATGGTGTAACTGTCAGAAACTACAAGCGACGACGAAAAACGAAACGAAACGTTGTTTCGTTGTGTCAGAAATGCTGAAAAATGTACCGCAATTTTTCAAGGCACGACAACGTGTTACATTGCGGGTCATCATGACGTGTATTTTTATGACACGGTAACGTAAATTTGCACGTCAAGCCAACGTGCAGCACCGTGAACTCCACATTTCAACGTTGACGACGTCGTCAACGTGTAACGGTGCGATGCTGCTGCGCGGAACTTTGAAGTGACGTGTTAAGGGGCTGAATACTAAAAATAGGCTTTCTTTTAAACATTTTTTAGCCAAATCTATTGAAGATGTGGCAGCAGAAAAAGATATGTTAATCTTGATCATATTTCCGAAAACTTTGTTGTGGCCGAAACAGGGTTACACACAAAAACCTTGATACAATTTAATGGCAAAGTAACCTCTTACCGTAATCTTCAAAAGATTTTTCCGGTAATACTGACCAGCGTACGTTTGTACAATTAACAACAATAACGTATCTTATCAGGACGCAAAACTTCATTGTCGTATATTTTGAAGTTTCATTCATTATTTTTAAGTAATTCATGTTATTATATTTTATAATAAAATCCATACAAATTCCATCGTGCTTCTCTTTTTATCCAGTGCAATTCGACAGTGATCGCTTTATGGCGTTGCTAGGAGGACGTATGTCGCTTTTTCCACAAAATGCAAATACATATTCGATTTATTTCTCGTCAATTCAATCTGTCAAAAAAAATATCAGGTATAATGCAGCCAGATCATGTAGCCTGGTGGCTTTTATTGGAACTAACGAAATCACAAGGAATATTGTCAAACTCTGTATTATTTTTATTCTCTGGCACTAACGCTGTCACTAGCATTTACATTTTTGTTGTATTATAAACGACTCATGTCGTTTAGTTTACTTACTAAGTCCATAACTAAAAATTAATTAAACCTCTTTAAAAATAGAACTAATGTTATCTCAAAAACGGCACCACGTGACCTCCTCACCCTAGAGGGCTGGTGTATATCAAAACCCAGTAGGTGGTTTGAAACTATTATATGCCAGGATAGCGCAAAAATATGTTATGATTTAAAGTAGGCTATGGAAAGTCATGTTGTACTAGTAACTAAATGACATCTTAATATTTTAAGAGGTATTCTCTAAACAAGGAATATAAACCTATGAATTGTACAAATGATATTAATAGTGTCCTGAATTCTATTAGATATTTTAATATATTAAAAAAGACAATGCCGAACCTAGTAAGTTCTGGATATTTGTAAATTTAAGGTGTTTTACAATTTGATGGGACTTTCCTATTGTAAATAATGATTAAATTGATTAATGAAAGCACGAAATTTCAATTCAAATTTAAAGTTTCCATTACACAGTCAACATTACACAGTCCATTTCAGTATAGTAGAACTCATTAAAATAATATTAATAAAACTATCTGGCTATAAAACCATTATAAAAAAAATGTCACGTAATGTGTTCTTATATGTGGCAGTTGCATAGAAGCAGAGATAATTATCATATTTATTCAATTTGCACGGCAAAGACTCGTATGACACTAGCCAGATTACCTATTTGAGTGATCTTTATTTTCGTAGCAATAAGGTTGCATTCATAGGCAAAATAACAGTGAACGATCTGATGTCAGATGCTAGCCGCCGGTTTGAAATAAGAACTTGCGCGGTTATATTTTTGTAAAAACCATCGGAAGAGTCCGTTTATGATGCGGGCCTCTGTGGTTGGCCTTGTGTATTTTATTTACAATTACTTTTCGCTCCAATTTAAGTTTGCCCCTAAACTATCGATGACAGTGGGTGTGGCTTAGAACCTCAGATGTCGATTGTCAACTGTTCGTCCTCAGCCCCTTAATGCACGGTACGGCAACGTAGCCGTGGAACGACGCGTCGGACGTCATTTGAAGCGGTACCTGGCGATGCGCTCACTCAGTTGATGTTTAATTGTATTAGCGATTAGTAGTGCAAAAATAATATCAGAAATGATTGATTCTGATTTATTGATATCACTTGTTGAAGAACCTCTAGAAATAGACTGCTATTTCACAGGTTCGTGACTGAAAAATATATTGGAATTATACAAGGCACTACGTCGTGCAACGTCACGTCAACGTGCCGCGCCGCGACACCGCACCGTACAACATTTACGACGTCGTGACGTGGTGATGGGGACAAGCCCTAAAAGTGGCGTAGCTAGGTTACCAAAAGCCCTCGTGCAAAAAAAAAGTGGGGCCCTAGCTGATCTGTTAAGGTTTGATTATAGAATAAAATTAAATAGAATATACTTTATTGTACACCATGAAAGTTACAAGAGTACAAAGGCGGTCTTATTGCTGACAGCGATTTATACCAGACAACCTTTGGATTTATTTCAAAATATAAATATTTTAAAGGTGCAGAGCTACTTTATCGTCAGCAAGAACCTGATCTAGAGTTCTGACCATCCAACGCTAACTTTGAATATACGCACGAAGCGAGCTTGATAAATCCTAAATCCAAAAAATAAACCTCGCCTCGGATAGATAAGATTTTCTTTTACCAATCATACCGACAGACATAGAAGTCGATTTCAGCATAAAAGCGACAGAACTATTAGAACGAGTGAAGTGAGCTCGAAAACTTTAGCACCTTACCACTAATAGGTTAAATTTTCTTTTTATGTTTATCTTATTTGTATCACAGATATCGCATTTTTGTAAAGTTTTGATGTATAATTGACATCGTTCAATACACGGTGCATGATTTCGCAAAGGAACACGAACTCCTATTTTAAAGTGTTGCCGGCTTTGCCAGTGAATTATGTCAGAAGATTTAATTTGTTTGATTAAAGGCCATTTCCAAAAAATATATACAAATATTGCATCGTTTGCGAAAAAGAAACTATTTTAAATGATCCGTTCAAATAATCTTTGAAATATGAATTAAGAGCCCAAAATTCCATATTTTTGAGCTTAGGACAGTTGATTTTAAAAAAAATACATAAAAATTTTATGATCAATTCTAGAAAATGTTAATTTTACACACAATCCGATAACCAATCGATGCATATCGCGCCATCTAGTGACATTTATTTGAACCAAATTGTCTTTGTTAGCGCTAAGACCACGTGAATCTAGGATAGAGGATAATATTTTCCATAATAATATTTGAGTTGTCTGTTGCCTATCTATCTGTTTTTATTTGGTTTAATGTACTATTATGTCCGTATTTTTTTCTATCTGTATTTTCTTTGTAAGTCCCAAATAAAAGAACTTTTTTTTTTCTTTTAGCATTGAAGGAATTCGACAACACCTGTAGGCAAGGGTAATTGGGTGACCCAATTCCTTCCTTGATTGTTAATTGAACTTTGCCCTTTGATTACTGGCGTTTCTGATTTCCAAAAAACTGTACAAACCTTTTGCAATGTAATCGGGATTTGCAGTAATCTCTGATTCTGTGTTCTGACTGCGAAAATACAGCTTTATTAGCGTCGCAAATATATTTAAGAAAATTATTATCTTGACTACATTTCTCTTTCTTTTTTTTTGAATGTTGAGATGGATGTGCGGAGTGACGAGAATGGATAAAGTGAGAAATGAGTATACTAGAGGAAGTTTGACGCCAGTGAAAGGAAACCGTTTGTCCTGGTATGGTCAGGGATGAAATGTATGTTAATAAAATAGGTATGAATTTAAATGTGGATGGATGGAGAGGGAGGTCACGGCCAAAGAAAAGATGGATGGACTGTGTGAGGAGTGATATGAAAGAAAAGGCAGTCAGTGATAACGTGACGGGGGACAGGACGGTATGGAAGAAGAAAACGTGTTGCACCGACCCCAAGTAACATGGGACAAGGGCAGGCAGATGACTATATTTCAAGATATTAAAAAGAAAAATTGTTTATTTGTACCAGGAGACATATATGAGAAAAACAAACACAAAAAAACAAACTTATAAACATATGGAAAGTACTGCGTATATTATTTGGTACAGCAAACTTTTTTTTTTACTATGTGGGATCGGCTATCGCCTTCCAGTCTAATCGGATGGAGAACAATAATTGTTAGTTTAGCAGTGGGCAGAGCACATTGCCTGCAGAACGGAAAGCCGTTGGGACCGAAAAGTTATGTAGTAGCGACCGCGAACAGGAAGACGCAGCGTTGGAAGACCTCTTTCTAGGTGGAGCGACGATCTGGTCAAGGCTGCGAGAGTCCGGTGGATGCGAGAGACAAGGAGGCCTATGTCCAGCAGTGGACGACTTTCGGCTGAAGTGATGATGATGATGGATGGGGATGACTACCAGTATTTTATATTAAGCAACTGCATATCTGTCCTCCACAACCCAGTTACCACTTTGGTAAAACTGATCGTCAGATTTTTGAACTTCTGAATGCCCATAACGACGGCAAAGCAAAGCAAAGCAATGCAAGCAAGCAATGATCTTAATATAATCACACTAATATTATAAAGGCGAAAGTTTGTGAGTGTGTACGTGTGTTTGTATGTTTGTTACATCTTCACGCTCAAACGGCTTGACGGATCTGGATGCAATTTGACACAGTCATAGATTATAGTCAGGAATAGCACATAGGATACTTTTTATCACGAGAATATGTTCCTTCAGGATAATTTTTAACATTAACGCGGGTGAAGCCGCTGGCAGAAGCTAGTGCTGTATATTACTGCCAAATAAACAAAAATCTACTCTCAGCTATAATAAAAGCAAATCTGGTATATTATACCTACAAAATCGTGCCACAGGCTTAAAATAATTCATATAATGTCGACGCAGGCACTCTAAAATAACTCATCCCTTCCAAAAATGTGCCGCCATCTTTAAAACAGAATAATTCACGAATTTAGAACTCGAACAGAGAAATTATGAATAGCCTAATTTCGTCATAGCCTAAGATCCTACTGCAAAAATCTGCAGGTATATTTGTTTTTGATTAAACTTATTTTTCATGAATGATAATTGATAGTATAGCAGCAATTATCTTAATTATCAGAATACCAGCAGATTACCAGCGGCCTTATCAAAATACCAGCCCAGTGTTATTTTCTTTTAGATATCGCTGCACTTGCTCAGATAGGAGACTTTTTGGTGTCGCACGGGGCTTTTTTTGTTTTTGCTTAACTCGTGTCTCCTGTGCGGGTCACAAATATATATTGTCGCTTTCTTCTTCTTTAAATTATATACATATAAATTTAAGTTTCATAACCCTAAATAAATAAGATTTTTAATCACCAGAATCCAACGTGATTGGTCATTTAAAAGAAAGAGGTAAAAAATAGGACAAAATAAGGTTGCTAGCTCTCAGTTAGCCGCAATCTGTGGGTTATCTGGGTACCAGCTAAACCTGGCAACCTATAAATGACCGCTAACTAAGAGCCAGATGATGTTCCATACGCACCCAAAATACAAAAATAGAAAACAAATAGGAAACTGTTTGTAGCCAGATACGGCCAAGCACCCCTGCATTAATCTATTATATCAAGTACCATTCATAAAAGTCAAAAACAAATTGACCTGCAGATTTTTACAGTGGGCTCTCATACTATTACGAGTACCTGTAACCAAATACCTCTGTTCGCCATCTGTTTCCCTATTACAAATTCAGTATTAAAGATTTGAGTGTTACAACTCGTAACAGTGTCACATTTGTGGTTACAGCAAGGAACGAATGTGTTGCGTCTATATTGTACTGTGACCACATAATCTGTCTGAACTAGGATTTTGGAGTAATTACACTCAAATGATGCCTAAGCTGGTAGGTACCTACTTATAGTATTAATGTTAGAGTTTCTATTTTTGGAAAATTCGAAATAAATGCTCAATCTTCATATTATGACTTTGTTGTCTGACCGTCTGGCCGTCAAGACCCTTTTTCTCAGGAATCACTTGTAGGTTCAATAAGTATAAATAAATATCAAATAGTAGGATCAGTAGCCCCAGGTTTTAATTTTTAGGGTTTTGTTTCCAAAGGGTAAAAACGGGACCCTAATACTAAGACTCCGCAGTCCATCTATCTGTCCGTCTGTCTGTCTGTCACCAGGCTGTATCTCTTGAACCATGATAGCTAGGCAGTTGAAATTTTCACAGATGATGTATTTCTGTTGCCGCTATAACAACAAATACTAAAAACAGAATAAAATAAATATTTAAGTGGGGCTCCGATACAACAAACGTGTTTTTTTGCCGATTTTGCGATAATGGTACGGAACTCTTCGTGCGCGAGTCCGACTCACTTTTGGCCGGTTTTTTAGGTTTCCGTAACTGAAGGGTCCAAACGGATCCCAATCGACCTACCCCATCGAGTTGGGTATTATTGTCTAAAGCTTGTAGAGTTAATAAATACTGCATTATTTGTTTTAGAAAATATGGGAAAGTAAAGGAATGATAAATCACCAAACACAGCTTTTTTTTTACAAAATTTTGATACCTGATTTTTTTAACATCCCTGTTCAACCCTGAACAGGTCGTAGTTACACGCGCCAAGAACAGCATTACAGCGTCAGCGACATACTTTCGGTCCACGCGCCGGCAACACCGTCACACCGCCAGCGCTAAGAAATGACCTACTAAGATCTTCGCTTCATCGGCTCAGTACACATACAACACACATGTAAATAGGTATCAATGTGTATTGACCACAAAATTTGTATATAATTAAGTTAATTACTGTAATAAATTAGTCATCAAGCTGGAGTCGAGTTTGATTCATCTCTCCGTTACTCCTCTTACTGTGGCCAAGACACCCTTAGCCTTAAACGATCCTATGAGTCTGTTGAATCGGCAGTGAGAAAACCATTTCCTGTGTACATTGCAAGACGTACACAACCCCCTATTCCTACCCTAATTACGACTGTTACCGTAGGTCTCCTTGTAACAGACTTCCCGCACGTAAAACCAACGTAACCTACGTTTGGTGTGGTTTGTATGATAGGGTAGGGCAGTAGGATAACTAGGGTGCTAGGTAATTATTATAGGGTTGTAGTCAGTGGAGGCTTGGGTATCTCATAGTTACCTCGCTCAATTGGTGCAAACATAGCCACACTGTACGTATTTGGAATAACAGCCGTACTAAGCTGTAAGTCCCGGTGCGTACAATCCCATTGACCAATGAACTTGATATTTAGTGATAATGTTTTTTATTACGTATATTTTACAAACAAATACTAATATATTAATATATCAGAGTACTTAGTGCGAGTTTTTACTCACGCTCAATCGCTTTAAAGTAAACATCAATTTGTATTGAAACTGAATAAGCGCCGTCTGGAGACGGTCGTTTGCGTTATCACGAGTGAGTACCTACGTTTAAAAACTCGGAATAAGCACACTGATATTTTTTCTATTAAATGCCCTCAATTTTCCAATTACAACCAACTTGATTTTGTGGTTTGGTACAGAACCCTAATGTGCGAATTCCGGCACGCACTTGGACGTTTTTTTTTATATAAATATGTACATAATGTTACGCCTGTATTCCCCAGGGGGTTAGGCACATGCCCTATAGTACACCCACGTCATCAATATAATTATTTTTTTTGGACGCAGCAAATAGTATCTATAAATTGTTGTCTGATAGTCTACTATTTTCATTATAATTAACTAAAAATGCAAGATGATTTTATGACATGGAAAATAGCCAGTGGATCCGTTTTTTATTTAATACTAGTTGTTGCTCGCGACTTAGTCTGCGTATCATTAGTACTTAGAATAACCTATTTTTGATATCGGGCAATAATATTAGGCCGCCTTACTTGAGTAATTATTAGTTCACCATATAAACTTACACCTTCCTTTCTACCTCCTTAAGGATGATTACCGGGATAAAAACTATCTTAAGTCCTTCCCAGGGTCTCAAACTATCACAATACCAAAATTCATCTAAATCGGTTCAGCGGTTTAAGCGTGAAAAGGTAACAGACAGGAGTTCCTTTCGCTTTTATAATATTTGTATGGATAGTAGATTTAATCCGGTAGAAATTTTTATTTTTTTATTTAATAATTTCATCCTCACACAAAAATAATCAAGAAATCGCAATGAACCCTGTAATTTATTCAGAAATCAAAATGAATTTTTTTTATTAAGTATTAAACTTATTGGTTTAAATCTATTTAGCAATTCAACACGTTATAGCTTTCAAAACTTACATTTATTTTGTTTCACAATGCATATTTAAACTTAACAGGGAAATGCGATTTCAGTGTAAAACATATCACTATTTCAGCGTGTAGTATTGAACCTTGCGGTTTTCAATCTAAGATAGGATTACCTCGTTGATACCCATGAGAGTTCTGCGGCTAACATGTTATCAGGGGGATACACAACATGGGACGCCATGGGATGCGAACGCTAATATACAAGGAAATAGGATATTGGGTATATTCGCTTGATTAACCTGTAAATCTATGTTAAATCGTAGTTAAATCACGCCTTGTTTCCCATAGGGGTAAGCAGGAACTACAGAACGCCATCTATTATGATCCTTACACACTTCTGACACCTCGTTAACGCTCCTACCACTTAGTCGTACGCCCATTAAATTATGTGGTTTTTAAAACTGTTTTAATCACAGATATAAATCTTACTAGGTGACGCGATTGTATGTACTTCGCGTGTCAAAAAACGGAGTAAAGTTATGATCAATGATCCTAATCTGAGCTTTTCATTTAGCATTATCAGCACCGGAAATCCACCGAAATCTGGTGCTCTAGTCCCGCTATGCTCGACTCAAAAAATACCTACTAAAATTTTTTGATTCTACGTAAACAATGGAAGGTACAGTTGGAAAGAAAAGTGTTTGAATTCAATAAAAAAAAACTAAAAACATCGAAATATTAGTTCGAAATATTTTTAGGATAAGTTTCGTTATTCACAGTTCTATGGAATGGATGGACATTTTATTTTAAAAATGAATGACGCAACGTGTTGAGTGGCGAGTGTGTATTAGTGAGTAGTATGATGAAACGGAACGTTTATTAACTTTTTTCCGCGAAAGTAATGGCATTTATATACTAGTTTATCCAAATTTACTTTTCAAATGGTTAAATAAAATATAACACTGTAAGTTTTCTTCACCACTGCCCACGAATGTGATTTCGTGCATAGCGGCACTTTTTAGTAGGTATTTTTCAAGTCGAGCATAGCGGGACTAGACGAGCATAGTGGGACTAACCGAAATCTAGAAAAATGCCTTTTTATGTCATATTGAACTGTAAAGAATGTATAGAAAAGTTGGCCGAGGCATTGGAAATGTTTTCTTTAATTGGTAAGTAAATTTGTTTTTAAATTGTTTGTGAAAAAGTGGCACGCTTGCTTTTCATACAGATGGAGGGACTTGCGTTATCTAGTTAGATTTATGTCTGTGGTTTTAATACTAACTGTATATATTTCGTGGCCAGATATATAAAACTGGCCATATCGTTTAAATGTCAATGTTTGATAATAATTGTAGCCACGTTTGGCCATATCATTAATATTCCGAACTACAAGTTTTTTTTACGTTGCGCTCGTTTGTATGTGTGACTCTGTAAGTTACTTAGTTTAATATTTATTAAGGTATAGATATGCTAGTTTCTTTTTTTTCATAAAACGGCCCGAGCCCAATATTCCTAAAAAGGGCTATTGGTTTCGATTACTCGGTTTATCATCATATAAATCCATTCACTTCTAAATGCAGACCCAATACACAAACCCATAACACACACAGCACAAACACACCACAATCTTCATCCAACTTTAACACATCTACAAAAAAAAACAGCAAACCACACCTGAGTCGGCAATTACGAAATCCCTTCGTTACTTCACCCTAGGAAATCATCACCTAACTTGGAATTAAAATCCTCCTGTACGCACCTTAACCGGTATAAACCTTAGCAAGCTTACCTTGGTAAAATTTCAATACGGAAATCTAAGAAAGGAGAACCACAGACGTTTTCCATTCCTTTCCAGACACGTTGATGCAAATTTATTTTTACAACCGGTGTAATGAAACTTGAGACTTATTTTTCAGCATACAGGGTTCGTTTTCCCTCTACCATTTTTCAGGAAAAGATCCTGCCAATATGGAGGTTAGAACAATTTGTAAGTGCCGGGACACACAGACTTTTAATTTGGCTAGTCGAAATAGCTAGTGGAAGTTTAATTCGCTCGTTTGAATTCGGTATTATGCAAAATTGCAAACTCGTTTTTATTGAGTGCTTTTAGAATTTCATTTCACGTGGACGTTTTTGGTCTATATTTTCTGGTGGGAGTTTAGTTCTCTGTGAAGATGCTCTTCAGATAAAGTACTTACTACTACCAAAGCTAATTGCTATGTTCTTTTCTTTGTATTTTGTGTAAAAATATCTGAAAGTACGTCAATATCCACACGACGACGCATACATAAGTCATGTAACCTTTGTCTTTGAGAATTTATGAATAACTAACTCTTTGGTCGCGCAGAGTGACTTTCGAGGTAATTTTAGGAACCGGGGAGCATCGCTCGCTGAATGCTCAACACAGTGAATTAACAAACCAGGTGCATTAGTCTATTTTCAGAACATTTGACGATCCAACACTTGACTCTCTAGAAATATATTTATATATGTTTTGGCTGACATCAAATGTAGAATCATCATTGATAGCTTTTTTGAATTGAATTGCATAAACATGGGAAAAGGGCAAGGATAGGATAGATGGACCCCCTTGGTTTGACTACCATTTGGTGCGTTGTGCGTGCAGGCCTTCTCTCTATGAGGGGGAATGGGCCGTAATCCACCACGCGGGCCCAATGCGGGTTGGAATGTCACATGTCTTTGAATTCTTGCTTCTAAGACATGCCGGTTTCCTCCCGATGTTTTCCTTCGCCGTTTTGAGAGCAGTGGGTTGGAACCCACGAGCTACAATTTTTAAGTCTAGGCCATTACCACTGGACCACCACTGCTCCTCAAGGAGCGATAAGGGCAATAAGATGACAATAATAAAGAGGCAAAGATGACCACTTACGATCAAAGACTGCATATTAGCTACCCAATAACAAAGGATATCTAGCAAGACATATGCCACTCTTTATTTATCCCAAAGGTTTTTTCAATTGCATGATCTAGTTTCGCCCAGACCGTTCCATCAACGGATTACCAGACGTACGGCCATGCGTACATGGTGGACATCCTACACATACGAACAAAACGTTTTGGGGACACTTTTATTACCTATGCATTCAGCTAAAGAGTGGAGTTCCCTGCTGGAGTCTATGTTTCCCGATTAAAATCTAGGGGTAATGAAGTCAAGAGTGAATAGATTTTTTTCCAGGCAAGAGTTCTTTACCGTCGACCACATCATTGCATACTATCAGATGAGATAGTGGGTAAGCGCGAGCCTAAAGATTATAAAAACAAAATATTTTAGGCAGGCGCAATATTTATTTATTTATAATTTCATGCACAAAAGTGCAATGACGGACTTAATGCCGGATCCGCCACATCAGATACTAACCGATGTGGCGATGTTTGGGGGAGGTCTATGTCCAGCAATGGACATCCTTATATTGAAGATGCTGCCTATTTACTTCCCAACAACAAAGGATATGCAGCAAGACCATGGCACTAACTATGCCTTTGTATAGTTCCTAGTACAGTACTACTGCTATCTATTCTGAACCACTGGTAGGTAATGTAGGTATCTATGCCAAACAAAGACACAATTAGTGCTTTGTCACGATTGCCTAGTCAATTAAGCCGATAAAGGATCATGTGGCAATTACTGGCACTAATCTAGACTGTTGTTGTGGATTTTGTCACGTTTGACTGAGTGTTGAACATTGATAAAAATGGCTGGTAAAGATTGACTTCGGTTAATTCAAAGTTTACCGTGAGGTTTTTCGCATCACAGTGGGTATTACCGTTAACTTGATATTTTATTAACCGACTTCCCAAAAAGGAGGAGGTTCTATGTTCGACATTATAAACGTTTTTTTCTTTTTTACCTTTATATATCCATCAATTGTGGACCGATTTTGAAAAATCTTTTTTGTTTGAAAAAGGATGTTCCGAAATTGGTGCCATTTTAATTTGGTGAAGATCTGATAAAGAACTTCGGACAACAGACCTATAAATGACGGCAAATCATCAAATCAACCTTGGGATTGCTGTAATCGCATGTCTGTTTATTGTTTATACCATTTCATAACATAACATCACACCAGTACGCTCTTAAGGGGTACGCAGATCTCTCATTTCACCGGTTATGTGCAAGTTTCATGAAATCTATTCTGGTGTTACAGTTGCCTTACTAACTTGCCTATTAGGTAGGTACAACTAAAAATTTAAAAAAAAAAACTGTTTTGCAAAAAAATACTACCGACTTCCAAATACAAAACTACAAAGTAAAAAATAACTTAATTTTTTGAAGTCGGTGTCTTTCGTAGGTACCATTTTTTTTGCGTTATGGACACCGTTTTCATAAAATTAAGTTCAGTAGAATTTTTTTGCAAAAAAGTTTTTTATTAACATCAATAAGAAGGGGATGGCCAAAGAAAAGATGGATGGACTGTGTGAGGAGTGACATGAAAGTAAAGGGAGTCAGTGATAGCGTGACGGGGGACAGGACGGTATGGAAGAAGAAAACGTGTTGCACCGAGCCCAATTAACATGGGACAAGGGCAGGAAGATGATGATGAAAAAGAAAAAAAATCAACATATAATTTATATATACTTTATTTTTTATTATTATCAATAGGCTCGCGCTTGACCACTAACTCACCTGATGGAAAGCGATAATGTGGTTGACGGTGAAGCACGCTTGCCTAGAAAAAACCCATTCACTCTTGACTTAAAGACCCCCTTAGATTGTAGCTATCGGGAAACACCGACTCCGGCAGGGAATTCCACTCCTACTTTTTTTTAATCAGCTTTCACTATTCTTGTTCTTGTAATGCAATGTTCATATGTCGGTTTGTGGCAATGAAATACTTTCTCTATCTTTCTATAATAACAATTCTTGTTTTGGTTTGCAAGGAACGCATTAACTAATATCTACTCTTACCGAAAGTCACACTTCAAATCATTGCCCCAAAATCCGAGATCATTATCTTACTGTTTTTCTAAGTCACCGCTGTTTTCAACCGACTTCAAAAAAAAAGAAGGAGGTTTTCAATTCGACTGTATATTTTTCTATGTTTACGCTTCTCAATTCAACTGTATGTTTGTTTTATGTTTGTTACGCGATTACTCCGCCAATTATAAACTGATATTTATGTTTTAATTTTATTTAAAAGCTGGTGCTTCTCACGTGGTCCAATTCAAATTTGATCAAGATATCACGAGTAGTTTTTAGGTCATCCTTAATATTGAGTATTTTCATGGTAAAGTAACGGCGAACCTAAGTGGATACCCAGCTGGGTATCCACTTAGGTTCGCCGTGGTTTGCGAACACTGTGTGCTCCGCGAATGTGAACGTGTACAGTGTACACACTTGGCTGCAACATCAGTGCTCCTGTCCTGACAAACTGCGCTCCCCTTTGAGATCGCGCAAAAAACTGCTTCCCGAGCGCTCCGCCGTGCTCCGATCGTGCTCCAGTCGCGCTCCGCGATCATGACGTATCCATTATGTTTGGTTTGCGGAGCGGGCGTGTTCGCAAACCACGGCGAACCTAAGTGGATACCCGGCTTAAGGTACCAAACCTAACCAAACCTACAAAAGACACCGACTTCCGAAAAGTAAATTATTTTTCGCTTTGTAGTGTTTCGTTTTGGAAGAAGGTATTTTTTTTTTAATAATTAAGCGGACTCCCTTAGGTAAGTGCTCATGCTTTTGTGGGTTATATCCGTACGGCGTACACCCAACGCAAGGTTCAGTTGAAAACTAGCGTCAGACAACTATGTAGGGAATTTTGCTAACCTGGACTCATTTAGCGCAGCCGTGAGGCTCAGTTTCTCTCATGTTTTTGTTTTTTTTTATGACTATATTTTTTTTGTCCATCAAAGTCCAGCATGGAAGCAGAAGGTTTTAAGTTTCCCTAAGAAAAGCTTCTCCTTGAGGTTTTAAACCTGCAACCTGTCACGTAATCCCCCAACAACCTCGACGCAGTACAAGTTTGTATCTCCGTTGGTAATGTTATCTCAATCGGGAAGGTATCGACGCAGTTCTCTTTATGCGGCGCCGATTGAACGGCGGCGGCGTGAGCCAACACATTTGTAAGAAAAGCGTAAATATTTTGAATGAGATTGAAGAATTTGGACATTTATGTTATTGAGGAAGTTGAAAAGAGAAATTGACGGTATCGTAAATTACATAGGTATACATAACGTAATGTTACTTGATTTAAATATTATCAGAGTTGAAAAACAATGATAATGCTTCGTAAATTATGTAACTATGAAGAAGAATATTGGAAGGTTTGGGACCTTTGCCAAGCAGTAGGATAATTCAGGTTAAATTAAAAAAAATATATTGTGATGTAGACGGAATTATAGTGATTGTATGAGGAATTAAATTAAAGGAAAGGCAGTCAGTAATAGCGTGACGGTTGACAGGAGGGAACGGAAGATAATAACGTATTTGCTAATCCCAAGTAACACGAGACAATGGCAGGCAACTTGGCTTGAAAAAAATATTTTTAATCAACGTTAAGACTATCCCATTGGTCACAAGTGGTCACTGGCGTGCGGCAGAGCGCAGAAAGTCTTTGAATTTGACGCACAACAGCTAAAACCAAAATGGAACATTGAAAATACATAGGATATCTTGTAACCTAGTAGCAGGGTTGTGGAGGTCAGATAGACAGTCACTCCAAAGTCAAAGTCAAACTCTTTAATTCAATCAAAATCAAAAAAATCAAAATCAATATTTTTATTTCACATAGGCCTACATGGGCACTTATAAAACGTCGACAAAAGGTGCACGGTTCGGGTTGGTCGTTTCCTATGGAGAAGAACCGGCAAGAAACTCCATGGTTACTCTTTTAAAAATGGTTTGGTTTTACAATATTTCCATGTTACAGCATTAGTACTTAGACATGTGGGGACAACGTAGGCCCGACTTATGACAATAAGTCGTAAGAAACTAAAAAAATTAAATTAAAGGATTATATATTTTATAAAAAAGTTAACAAATGTTAACTAGCAACTAGAAGGCCTACAATGTTCACACATTCACAAAACAATCGGTAAAAGAATCTATACATTGTAAATAAAAATAAGTATAACAAGACTAAATTTAACATGTGGCACAAATTTTGTTATCAGTGCTGTAACTATTCTTAGCAAAGGGCTAGAAAGATGTTTGAAAACCATTGTAAAAAGTCTAATTAAAAGAAGGAAAGAAATTTATAATTTGGTCATTAAGCGCCGTTTTTGAACGTCAAATTAAATTTAAAAGTAATAATAATTGATTCTATCGTCCATTAGAAAAAGTAGCTTGTTACGGAGAAGAAAGGACAAGAAACTCCACATATACCCTTTAAAAAATAAAAGTGCTTTACAATATTTACATACATACATTAATTCATATACGCGAGGACGATGCACTCAGAATAGCACTACTATACCACGCTATTATTACAAGCACTAACAGTTAAATTCATTCATTGGTAAATAGGAACATGGTTCTCACAAACTTACAAATATTGTAACATACTGAGCCGCATGCGGTTAGACTGCAACTGAATCTTTCAACGGGATTGCCACAATTGTACTGTCAGAGACAACCTAAAGAAATCACTTGTAGGAAAATGTAGGCAAGTAAGAATTGTTTGTAACGACAATAAATATGAGCAGACAATAGTCCGATGCTTCAAAACATTTAGTTGTAGTTTATTACCTTCAACACGAGAGAACTATTGAAATAACAAAACACGACTGTAATGGCAGTAGACACGCTAGTAAAAACATAAACTGTATTCAGAAGAACCACAAAATAGATAGATACAGAAGGTCGGCTATGTAATACGAGCGAAAATGTAAGCACACATAGACATCCTTCACGTACAGCGAGTGCAAGCGACCGGTATTTGTTTGAGATTGCCGTGCGCGTCTATGTATGCGTGCTCCTGTTTTCGCTTGTTTCATGGAGTTGATCGTCCGTACCTATCTATCTTGTGGCAAAACTTTGTGGGGAAGAGTAATTGCATTGTAGTAGAAAAATATACGTTGTTTTTTAACTTAAAATCATGTCTGATTTCCCCAAAGAAGGAGAGCTGGACTGTAGTATTGGTACGAGTACTAACCCATATTTTGATAACTACTTGATAAAGTAATGGCTAGTCAATTTTTTTTCGTAGCTTGTTGAAATGCTCATGAATATCACGGGGAGATAGTATAGTTATGTGGGACTCCAACCCACTGAAACTCCACGGTGTCCTCCTGTGCCGATAATGGCGGTAACACGGGCACGCGTTAGCATTCGTCCGTGAGCCCGCCGCGGCTGTCCGTGACCGGTCCCTCCTCTGAGGAGTATCCCACATCTCTGAGGAGTACGCCTCAGTTGCGATGTCGCCTTTGTTACCAAGCGGTACCGCAAACTTCTTGTTGGCCGCTACGTCGTCAGTTAATCGACAAAAGCCCTGACGAGCTGCTCCTCCTCCTCGGGTTCCTCTTCGCTTTACCGTTGGTGACCAAGCCACGTCTGGTGAGCCCCCCACCGCGACAGTGCGGAAGCCCACAGGCCTAGGGCAGGGGGCTAGCCTACTGTATTTTAAACAGGAACAAATACACACTTTCGGCTGCTTTTAAGAAAACCCAAATGCTCTAAGTGCTACTTGGAGAATGAACACGAGATCCCAAGTTTTGCGATTACTATTACAGGCACATTCATTTTGGACATTTCAACTCTAGTTGGAACACATACTATAAGGATCATTGCATGAATATAGAATAGCAAAAAATATAGCCATTGATAAGGGTTAGGGGTCGTAAAAACATCGCTCCCTTGAATAATGATTCTGATGCAGCAGCCAACACTGCGAATGGTAGTTTACTACAGAATGTAAGCACAACCTCAAATCATTATTTTTATGTGGGAACCGAGTAATTTAATTATGTTTTTTTGTCATTTATTGCCGCAAATGGCAGTCATGTTTGAAAAAATTCAAAGTATTTATTTCAATTAAACCTTTTACAGGCCTTTTTTTATTTGTGAAAACCAAGCTTGTTACAATATTACCCAGTATTTAGGTTATGAAGCTCTGATAGACAGTTGGCTACTTAATTAGGCTGAATTTGGTTACATTGGAGCCCAAAACAAAAGTTTTGAGAAACTTGAGAAAACAAAGATGGTGATGCCTGCGTCTTCGCCCGCGTGAATAGAGTTTTATTATGCAGAGGGAGTCTCTCTAGATTCTTCAATCTTTTCAGCCGTTCTGTCGTGATTGAGTTACAAACATTTATCCATTCAAACTTTCACATTTATAATTTTAGTATAGAAAGTAGGTATAGAAAGAAAGAAAAGAAAGAAAAAATATTTATTTGTGACCCGCACAGGAGACACGAGAAATATGCATAAAATTAAACAGTAATAAAAAATAAAATGAAAATTTCCCCGTGCGAGACCAAAAAGGCTCCTATCTCAGCATGTGCAGCGATATCCAAAATCTCTGCCAACCCTTTCCAAGGATACAGCCGTCACTTTATATCTTATATTTACGGATATCCAATACTAACTTTACCAATACATTTTTTTACACGTGTGAGGATGTAGCCACCTCTGACGACAGAGTTGATTATACCACCTCTAAGAACCCACAGGCCTCTGACTTGGTTATTTCAGACTTCATAATCATCATTTCAGCCGAAAGACGTCCACTGCTGGACATTGGCCTCCCCAGGCGTCGCCACATTGACCGATCCCGTGCGTCTGGCAACCAGCGCCTTCCCGCAACCTTAACCAGGTCATCGGTCCACCTAGTAGGAGGCCTTCGAACGTGTCGTCTTCTAGTTCGCGGTCGCCATTCCAGAAATTTTCAGCCCCATCGGCCATCCGTTCTGCGAACAATATACCCTGCCCACTGCCACTTAATTTTGGCAATTCTTCGGGCTATGTCGGTAACTTTGGTTCTCCTGCGGATATCCTCATTTTTGACATGATCACGCAAGGAAACTTCGAGCATATGATAGTCCTATCCATTGCCCTTTAGGTGACCTTCAGCTTTCTGATAAGGCCCATTGTGGGCGACCACGTCTCGGTCCCATATGTCTGGCAACACGTCTGGTCATAGATTTTTGTCTTGAGACACTGCGGTAAATCGGACGAACGCCGCTGGAGTTGGATTCGACGGTTGACCTCTTTCTCGAAGTCAGAACTACCCGACTGGACCGTTTATCCCAGGTAGACATAATCGTCTACAACTTCGAGTGTCTACAATTTCAGACTTACATTAACTATATATAAGAACAGGTTTCCTCACGATGATTTTCTTCACGGTTGCCAGTGATGTCCAAGACTAACTTAGAAAGTGCATATGAATTTGAAAAAGTCACATTAGTACTTGCTCGGATTTGAACCCAAGAGAGAGGGGCGAGGTCATAGCCAGCGAGGCCACCACGACCACGCAATAAGAACGCATGAACCATAAAAGTTACTTCTTTTCATAAACCAACAATTCAACAACCCTACCAGATACAGACCTTCCCACACAGTATTATCATCCCCTAAATAAGCTAAGCGACATATTCTTATATCTTTTTATAAATGGCCGTCGTTCATTCGCCCTAAGCGTCGCATTACTTCAGCGGCGATTGCCCACCGCAGATGTTCTTAATACTTATCATCTTGTCTGAGAAAACGGGGTTGGTAAACGGGTACATGGATTTACAAGTGTATAAGGGAATGCTGGTATGGTCATCACAATTTGTCGGTTTTGTTTATGAATTTTAAGTTGAGTGTGCGGTTTTATTATTTGAAGGACTAGATTTGAAATATGCGCATCAGCTTTTACTGTACTGAATTAATTTCGACCGTATATATATATATATATATATATATGTGTTCGCGGATAACTTCGTCGTTTATGAACCGATTTTGATAATTATTTTTTTGTTGGAAAGCAGATATCCCAAGGGTGGTACCATGATAAGGCATCCAGGATATGATGATGGCATCCTAGAGAAATCGAGGCAATTCCTCAAATCAAAGACAAAGACAAAGACAAAGATATTTTATTTCAACTAGGCCACAAAGCGGCACTTTTGAACGTTAGTTACATTAAAATTTACAAGGAATAAAAATTGATTCTACCGTGCATTCGGAAAGTAGCTTGTTATGGAGAAGAACGCACAAGAAACTCCATACTTACTCTTTTAAAAAAAAAAATGTTTTTTTTACAATATTTAGGTACATAAGTACATACATTAATAAATTTATATGTGTGAGGACAATGCACCCAGAATCACTACATACTATACTACGTACAGGTACAAAGTATTAAAAGTACTCACACATGTACTGTGCAGTTACATAATAAGCGCTAGAAAAACACTAGCATCCGAAGCAGTTAAGTTAAGACCAATCCCAACTGACGGCGCCCGTTCACGAACATGACGCATGAATCGGCACCACCCAGCTCAACCATCATGAAGGGAACCGAATGATCCAACACACACGCCACCATCAGAGAGACATTTGAGAGAGCATGACACACTCAACTGCCAGGGCAAACACAAGTCAACAAACGACACCGAGGTACAGCAAATAGTAGATTTACAGTTGGGTACATAGTACTCACACACGTGCTGCGCAGTTATACTATACTAAAAGAAATTGAGTCTATATAATACAAATATATTCATACAGTCTTCAGCAGGTCCAACAATTCTACAAAACAATAATGTTCTGCATATCACTTGTTTTTGCGCCCTAGTGGTTGTGGAGCAAGAGTAGCATTGAGCCAAGCATTTTTATCAGTGATGTAATCCCCCAACTTATAATATGCCTGCCTGCATAGTGTGCGTTTTATACAAGTTTTAAATTTCGTCTCATTCAGTTCTAGAATGTGGGGAGGAATTTTATTGTAACATTTTGTACAGTACCCCATGAAAGAAGAGGCTACTTTAGCCAGTCTGAAACCTGGTTGAACTAATTGGTCCCTATTTCTAGTAATGTAATTATGTCTATCTCCGTTTTTACTAAAAAGATGTAAATTTTTTCTCACGTACATGATATTTTCATAAATATATTGACAAGGAACCGTCATGATGTTAATGCCCTTAAACAGTTCCCTTAGAGAATCGCGCCGGCGAAGATTGTATATCGCTCTGATGGCTCGTTTTTGCAGAATAAAAATTGACTCAATGTCTGCAGCCCTTCCCCATAGTAAAATACCGTAAGACATTATACTATGAAAGTAACTAAAATAGACCAGCCTCGCGGTATCTACATCACTAAATTGACGAATCTTTCTAACAGCATAAGCTGCCGAACTTAGCCGCCCTGCAAGTGATATTAAATGAGGACCCCATTGTAACGTTGAGTCTAGCGTGATCCCCAGGAAAACCGTTTTATCGACGAATTCTAGCTTCTCCTTGTTTAAGATAATGTCACAATCAGTACTTTTTACATTCGGCAAGGAAAATTTTACGCACTTGGTTTTTTTACCATTTAAAACTAAATTATTTGCAGTGAACCAATCCTGAACCTACCGTAGCGCGTTATTTACGTCGTCAACCTGATAAGTACGTCTATTTATTTTAAAAATTAAAGATGTGTCATCAGCAAATAACACCATGTTTAGTTTGTTTTCCAATAAACGGGGTAAATCGTTTATGTATATTAAAAATAAGAAAGGACCTAATATTGAGACCTGGGGTACCCCCATTTTCACGTTTAACCCCGACGAATTCACACCGTTTATCTGAACTAATTGCTGTCTATCACTTAAATAAGATTCAACCAAACTTAACGCTGATTGACCTAGCCCGTAATGCTCAAGTTTCAGAAGTAATGTTTCATGATTAACGCAATCAAACGCCTTCGACAGGTCGCAGAAGATACCTATGGCATCCTGCGACTCTTCCCACGCATTAAAGATGTGTTTTAATAGGGTGACACCAGCGTCAGTTGTACAACGTCCTTTGGTGAAACCATACTGTTTATCATGCAAGATTTTATTCGTATTAAAATGAATGAGCATTTGATTAAGCATTATCTTCTCAAATACCTTGCTGAAAACCGGCAACACGGATACTGGTCTATAATTATTTGTGTCTTTACTGTCCCCGGATTTAAAAAGTGGTATAACCTTACTATATTTCATTAGATCCGGAAAGACTCCTTGATCCACACACAAATTAAAAATTACAGCTAAGTACGGCGCTATAGTCTGAATAATGGAGGTACAAGCTTTGATGGACATTCCCCACAGATCTTCAGTCGGTTTGATCTTGATTTGCTTAAAAGCTTTTATTACTGTTATGGGGTTTATATGTGAAAAGTTAAATACATTCGGGCAGGCTGAAACGTTCGCGTTTAATAATCCAAAAGCAAGCGCGGGCGAAGAATTTAAGGTTTCAGTAGTTTTAATTGGGATGTTGGTAAAGAAATTTACAAATTCTTGCGCAACTTTTTTGTTATCTCTAATAAGTCCGTGTATAATATGATATACATATAACAATTTTGGTATTTTTATCAACAATGCAATCGTTTACACTCAGAAAGTGTAATGCCTTAATGTTTAGTATGTTACGAGTATAAGATATATCGACTAGCTTACCGACTATGATGAAGCAAATACTTATAAATAAATGGTACTGATGAAAATAGTAACATCGAACTGATCTGACGATGAAGCCGGAAGGTAGGCACTGGAACTCCGAAATAAAACAATGGATCCTAGTCTTGAGATTTACTTTCCCTATAAATGATTTTCATGGTATTTGGAGGTACGTTACCAAAACTAAAAAGAGATAAATAAAGAAGATACGACCTAGCAGTCTTTACTTCTAAGCAAGCGTGCTTCACCGTCGACCACATCATCGCTTATTACTTCAGGCGAGATAGCAGTCAAACGCAAGCCTTTTGTTAATAATTTAAAAAAAATAACCCTTTAACCGATAAAATTACATGAATCCCCACCAAAAAACTACATCAAAATCAGCTCAGCAATTCCATAGCACAAACCCACATTCATTTACCAACTTCTTACCATCATTAAACCAACAAGATCGTTACCAACGTATACACTTTACGCCAATCGTGGAACAGTCTTTTTTCCTTTTAAAAATATATTTTAGGGCGCATCTACACTGGCGTTTTATCGAGTGCTGGAGTCGTTACGAAATCATTACATTTTATGAGGCAAGCAAATGGACCGCTTGCGGTTTGAAGCGTATTTTAGTAGCATGGTGTGTGTACTAAGTTTTAGTAATAGTAGTAAGAAAATGTGGACCTGTTGTTTATCTGAGTGACTAGGTTTGAGTCTAGGACTTTTATAATACCTATTTTCTAAAATATTTTTGGGAGTCATAAGACACGCGGGTGGGGACGCCCTAGAAAGATATACACGGATGTAATTGGTGATGTTCTTCAGAAAGGCTAGTTGCGCAGTAACCATAACCGGCGTGCTGTATGACTGGATGTATGAATGTAAATGAAGCAAAACGGGGTTAAATTGATTAATTTTGACATTCAAATTGACATAACTACTTCAATTATATTTGGATACATATGAAAAAAACCGGCCAAGTGCGAGTCGGACTCGCGCGTCGAGGGTTCCGGACAAACCTCTCGCTTAAAGGTATTATAGACCTGAGTATTTGATATGAATTTCAATTTAATACCTCTACGCGTTCACGAGGAAAGGGGTAGTAAGTTTAAAATTATTAAAAATATTTTTATTATAAGACGTCGATTCGTACCTAATTTCAAGATTCTGAGTTCACGGAAAGTACCCTGTAGGTTTTGATTCCCTTGCGAGTGTCGAAAATTTGCGGCATAAACGGCTGTATCTTTTGGTTGCGTAGGCTTAGAAGTTTGATACCTCCACTCGTTCCTGAGAAAAAGGGTCTTGACAGACAGAAAGACGCACGGACGGACAACAAAGTGATCCTATAAGAGATCCGTTTTTTCCTTTCGAGGTACTGAACAAAAAAAATGCAATGTGGTGAATTTACTTAAAGTTTTATGTTTTTCCATTTGGGAGTAAATAAATAAAGACGAGTCTACCAACGTAAAAATTAAAATGCTGTTTCTTTGATACCCTATTGTTTTTCATTGCAATTTACTTTTAATGAATTCTCTGAAGTTAATGTATTCTTGCGCTGCCGTTGATACAAAACTTATGGCTGACATGTCAGAGTAGAAAAGTAAAAAAAAAATGAGGTGCGTACCGTTTTCACGGAGTAAGCTTTAAAAACCTAGAAAAATAAGTTATCATCAAAGTTGTCCCAGATCTCAATGTAATCGCATTTTACCGGTATATAAGAATCGTAGAAGCTGGCAGCCTTCTGTAGTGTCTGTCATCTGCCATGGGAAAAAGGCGAGTTTTAAAAAGCTAAATTTTATCCAAAATTATCTCAATTTATAAAATTTAATTAATTAACCACATCAAACCTCGTAACCAAGTTACAAAATTAAAGAATGAAAGATTTGACGCTTTGCGGTTTCTTACTACGCTGCTTGCTACGCTGTTGTAGCGATGACGTTTGCTACGGCGTAGCTCGTAGTAGATATTAACTTGTATCGTGTCACCCAGTTATTCAGTTGTGCCGGTCAAATATATTATGCAGTTGCTCCTTGTAAAAAGTTTTGGGAAAAGGAAGAAGCAGTCGGGGTACTAGCTCGCAAGTATGAAATAGAATGAAATCAACGCAATTCAATTATTGTTTGATTTTACATTTATATACAAATAAAGAAATTATTATTATTATTATTATTATTATACCTAAGTCAGCTTGTACCATGGGTTATTTTACTCTCTTGCTCCGAGTTAAATTATTTAACCTCGTGTTAGCAACTAACTTAGTTGGCCAAAATTTTATAAAACAGTCTATACTAAATAAATAATATCACAAATACTAAACCATCTCATATTATTCAAAAGGAAATTGACATGCAAATATTGCGCAAACCATGAATACAGTCCATACACGTTTCTTTGCTCATAATTTTGCGCCCGAACCGTTTTGCGGCCGTTCCGGGCCGTTTGAATAAACATGAGCCGTATGCGAATCGGAAATGGAACGGACACTATCTAGTTACGGGCCGGATGAAGTGCCGTTCAGTTTTTTCTTATGAGGCTGTACTGCTAAGTGATTCTGGCCTGGAGGTTTCTTTTTTTTGGATTGGGCCTTGACATTTTGTAATTCTCTGTTTTTTGAGATTGGTTTTCTTGAGAAGAAAAAAATTTGCAAGTGCCCAGTGCGAGTCGAACTGGAGCACTGAGGGTTCCATACAAACAGCTGCATTCATCAAAATAATTAAAAAACATTACGAAAGTTCATAAACTATGAGGGCACCGAACATTGCTCTAACGATAAACAGAATTGAGTGACAAAATTAACTTTGCCGTTGGATAACTGTAGACCCCGTACATCGACATACGTCGCTGTCAGTTTACCAACTGCAAATAAGTTACTAATATATTTTTTGATATAGGTACTAATTTACGGTTTTCGGATTTTTCCTTTAATTGTGCTATAAGACATTACTCCTTGCCAAATTTCATGATTCTAGGTCAACGGGAAGTACCCTGTGGATTTTGATTCCGTTGCGAGTTTAAAATATGCGTTTATATACGACTGTATCTCTTGATTCGTTGATCTAGAACTTTTCTTTTTTCACAACTATAAGAGGTTGCGAACTTGAGTATACGATATAAATTTCAAGTCGATAAATCCACGCGAGTTTGCTTCCGAGATAAAGGGTCTTGACAGACAGACAGACAAACAGACAAATGGACCACATAGTGATCCTATAAGGGTTCCGTTTGAGGTACGCAACCCTAAAAACAAAGAAGTGATGAGATCAGAGATTGTTTTAAAGAAAGAAGTAGTAAGTAATAAAATAGAGTCGGACTTAATTTTGGGTTAACACTTTTATCACAATCCTCAATTGCTTTACCTGGTAATTGAACCCAGAATGCCTCAAAAACGTTCGTGGGCTGTTTTCTTATTATTTATTGCACACAAGCCACACAATTAAATTACATACAATAGGAGATATTACATACAAAGGCCAGCTTAATCCATAATTAGGTTGCTAACAGCACAGCAAATCTGAGTGCCATACAGAGCTATCCATTTTTACCGAATTCAAAACATTTTCACAAAAAAATAAACCGACTTCAAAAGCTTTAGTTAAAAGTTATTTAGCACTTTGCTTTTGAAGTTGGTTTATTATTCTCGTAAGTTCTGCACACTAGCATTTCTATAGTTTATAATTTTGAAATAACATATTTTACGTACAGAGACGCACAGTCACTTGTAGATCAGAATTTTATTTTGTGTAAGTCGAACCCACGACACTGTAGCGCAGAATCGAGACCCAAGGCCAGAAAGCCAAAAGTTTTATAACGGAGTCCTAAAACACTGGACTTGGTCGTCTGTCGAAACCAAAAACGGAAGCAAAGCAAACCAATATTCAATTTCACCAATATACCTATGAGAAATATAACCAATCAATACCTACATCTTAGTATCAACATTATATCATCAATTATGTATCAGGAAGCTTCCAAGTCGGTATACCAAGCCAAAACAGTGCCAAGACCGATACTAAATACATCAGCAAACATATCTGTGAATACGTAATGCGGTATCTGTAGCGCTACCAGTGTTTAGAGACCGGTACCGGTACTAGGAAACAGACGGCGAGGTTGTGTTGTCTTGTCTTGTAAGGCTGGACGAGTAATGTCAACTGATAGAGGGTTTTTGCAAGATGGTATTTAGTGGCTATGATTTTAAGGTTTTGTAGCTTAAAGGATAGAACACACAGCACTACTTTTTATTGTTAAACCATTAGACTATGGTTTAACAATAAAAAGTAGTGCTACAAAAAATAACCCTTATTTACATTGCATATTTACATGTGGTTACTAATAATTGTAACAACGTGGTAAACAATAATTAAAACTAACAATGACATTCACAGGTTAGAAATGGATCCCAAACTAGGGATAGCCTGTGACTTAGTGACCCAGACGTAAAACAGAGTATAGAATTTAGAGGGTCCTGCTAACGTAAAGTGGCAATTTATGACAATTCTATAAACAAAATTCATAGAAAGATACGAGACCTTGTTATAAGGAAAACAAAGGGGCCTCCAGGGGCGGTGGATGTCTTGTTCCCGCGGATTCGTACCCGTAACCAATTCCACAGATTCCGTACGTTTTATGGGGATAAAAAGGTTAATTCAAAAATCAAAAACCTGAAGCTTAAGAAGCGAACTAAAAAGACGTAAACAAGAAAAAAATCATGCTGTGCAGTCGGAGGATACATATTTGCGAGCTGGCTGACTAAAACCAGATGTAACCTAAAATAATCATTTATTTTTTCAAATTATGTACGTTTAAACATATAAGTGTAATATTATTGGAATCACTTCTTAAAACAGATTATTTTCATACCTCACACGGTCTGATGGGAAGAAAAAATAAATGTGTCCCCACAATTTGGCGTCCAGGAGCCGCCATTTTTCTATTTTCCAATTTTAATGTAGTCAGTGACATTCTCAGGGTTAAGACAAATCGATTGACGTAAGAATCATCGAAATTTCCCTACGCGTTTGGTCTCTAGAACGCCACATAGGAACAAACATACATACATAGACTGTTAAACACATTACCCTCCTTCGGCAGTCGGATAAAAAATGTTAAAAATGTGTAGAAATGTCAAGCACAATCGAAATGTCACGAGATCCTTACATTTTGGCATTTTGACCAACGCCATCGCTGGCATCGAATGACACTTGTCTAGGGCTTCAGTAGATCAACGAAGGAAAGAAAGAAAGAAAGAAAAAACGTTTATTTGCGCCAGGCACGACGCATACCATAAAAAAAACAAAGGAAAGCTTAAATACAAATTCAAAGTATGCGTCACAACCACGCAAAACGGTCATCGCTCAGCATAATGCTGAGACTCTGCGTAAGTCAGAGCCACAGCGCTGGTCAAAACAATGAAACCTTAAGGGCAAGTGACGGAGCGAAGGTAGGTAACGAGGTAGTTCTATAAGTAAAGGTGCCTTGAAAGGTCCTTATACATAATGAAGATGTGTTGTAATGAATGCTTCAACTGAAGGATTCTACGAAACACATGACAATTTCCGTTCTTGAAATTACTTGATGTTTAATTTATTTGCAAATTGGCAAGAGACGTTTGAAGTAACTTTCAAGAACACTTTATTGAAGACGCGTTAAACAGATAAAGTTAAGTCGTGAGTTAAAATGTGTATGTGCTTGGCGATAAATTGTATTTTTGTTGCTGAGTTATAAGTTTTACATAGGTGGATAAGTAATCGTCCGAAAAAATATCTTCAAATTTAAAATACTACAATATATGGGGAAATTTATGGGAAAAAGTACTATTGAAATTTGTCATTATTATATTTATTTATTTAAAACTTAATGCAATATACAAGTACATAGGCGGACTTAATGCCTCAGGCATTCTTTACCAGTCAACCGAGGGTGGTGGAGAGATAACATGGCAGGTGCATAAAAATTTAAATAATTATTGATGTAAAATTAATAATTAATTAAAAGGATAACAGAAGCATGAGAAGGACAAAGCAAGAGAAGATTGTTAGACGGACGCAGATTCCTAGCGTGTGAAGTACACAGATATTTAAAGTGAGGTATGTAACTTTGCAACATTGAAATAATACGGTACTATAGAGCTGGTCTCATGATGGAGCCGGAAGGTGGCTATAGCAACTCCTCAACCAAACAATATCACCATCACAAAATATGTAAGTGGCGGCGCCACCATGGTATTTGGGCTCATTGGATATGTATTGACAAGCGATATTATATTCGTACTTTATAGTAAAAAAAAAACTAAAAATATGTCTTCTTTTAATTATTCAACTTTAATTATACTGCCCTTTTAGTAAATACGGATAGAGGTAACTTGAATTTGAACCATTTCGCTTACCATCGGGTGAGATAGTGGTCAAGGGCGAGCCTATCAAAAAAAAAACAAAAAGGCACAGTCCTAGAGCTTCAATAAGCATAGAGCAATCAAGGTGATCGATGCTCTTTTTCTTCTCTGTATGAGAAGAGGCTTTTGTATATAGGAATTTCTCAGCCCGGAATTCGGATCGTGCCCGTTTGTAATAGACTCGCACTTTATTACATGGAACTCAAGAATATGTTGTAGAAAATATGTTTGTAGGTAGGTATAACTCCTTGCCAGCAGTTATGAGGGCCATGCTGGCAGAGACAGAAAACTGGAGGGAAATGGCCTTCTTCTGTTGTGTGTGTGGAGAAGAAGAAGACCGCCGAGCGGGAACACGAGCGAGCCGATCCCGCTCGGAGTAGAATGCGTCAGGGAGGCAACCGCCTCAATGACTAAAACACCGAAACTGCATCAAAAGTAGGTGGAACTCCGGGGTTACGGGTGGTCAGATTGGGGACTCTGTCAACCCACCAAGTGACTCCAGGAAAGACGGTGGTACAGTAATCACGTGCTGCCGTGCGCAGTAAGTTTCAGGGGAGGTGGTATTTCACGGTCTCGCTTGGTCACGGGGCCTCTTCTACGTGCTGATGACGATCACCGGGATGGATAAAACCAAGGGATGGGATTTGGAAAGGAGGGATGTGATGTGATGTGGGATTTTTACCTCACTTAAGTGAGATAACACTCCCTGGTCTATTCCCCAGAAGTCAAGGTGGCTTTTGAAGGTTTCCACCCGTACACAAAAAACAATTGTAGGTATAACTCTGCCCACCTCTCTGGCAAAAACAGGTGCGATGTTATATTTAAACTTGTAATATACCATGCAAAATGACTCACTATCAAATACCGATACTCAAATGTCAAAGGCAGGACCTTTCACAGTTGAAATCAGTACTTATTTAACCTACATACTGCGTTAACGATGCCTGACGGGTAACGAAGGGTTACAATTATATTCAAAGTTAGTAATTTGAATATCATTTCGGTATCGGTAACATGTAGTCAGCGAGCGTGGTGATTGAACTGGGTCAATTTAATTTTAGAATCACACTAGCACACTAAATTATAAAGGCAAAAGTTTGTGAGCGTGTGTGTGTTTGTATGTTTGTTACTTCTTCACGCTCAAACCGCTGGACGGATCTGGATAAAATTTGGCATAAGGATAGATGGTCTGGAATAGCACAACGATACGTTTTATCCAGGGAATATGTTCCCTTGAGACAATTTTCGACATTCAAGCGAGCGAAGCCGCTGGTAGAAGCTAGTAAGTACATATAATATAGTCGGTGACAAAATCGAAAAAAAATGCCACCAAAGACACCGACTGCTGAAAATATAGTTATTTTTTGCTTTGCAGTGTTTTGTTTTTGAAGTCTGTTTATTTTTTTTGTTATAGTTATATTTTTCACTTTTTTGTTTTGGTACCTCTTATAACCATGAAAATACGCATTATTAAGAATTACTTAAAAACTACTCGTCAGCTGGGAGAAGCTAGTTAGTATTAAGGCTCGTTTATTTTTAACCAGGATGTTCAAGAGAAGTATTACAAGTTTTAAGCTGCATTTCCAGCATAGTCGCCAGTGATGAGCAGACAGCAGCCTATATTTTTTTTGCTAAAGTATTAAATGCTGTATTGAAAACCGAGACTTTGATTTAAAATATTCATGCTCACATAAGTTCTTCATAGTTCTCAATTAAACGTCACGTAAAAGTTTAAACTCTTGTCGTTAAATGCACATTACACGCGATATATACGGTTTGGACACACCTTTAATTAATAATCCATTGTTTACCTGTGCGATGACCCGGTTTCAATGCGGTTTTATTTCGTTGTGATGAGGCACATGCAGGTCAGTTACAATTTTGCTATTATAATTATTATAAAACTAGCTGTGCCTGCGGCTTCGCTCCTGTCAACTGCATACCCTACCCTACTTTCTTTCCAACCTATAGTACCTTCTCTACCAAGACCTATCGATATTTTTTTTTCTAGGGTCATTCTTTGGCGAAGAATCTTAACACCGCCATTCATAATATGACGAAAAACGCACAAAGCCATCTATCGTAAATGGAGTTCAACTGTCCGAGTATCTGAAATCTGAATTGCGAGTGTTCTGATAATTTACTTCTTGATCACTTTAAATTCATCTAACTTTTGATAGAGGGTACCGATTGTGATGAAACAAAAACTTAGTAATACTTCAAGTTATGCACAATTTTTATTTGAAAAGTTATCTAGATTGGTTTCGTAAATTTTACGTGATACGTGCACAACTAAACAGACAAAAATGGCAGAAATGCTGGAAAAGGGTTCCGTTGGCAATCTTTTAATACACTGGCTATTTTTTTCTTTAATATTTTCGATGAACAAAAATGACTGTTCTACAGATTTATTTATTTTACTGCTGTATTGATATTTTATGTAATTTCATTAAAATATAACAACATCACGCCTGAAATCTATGAAGGACTGTGCCTCAGTCCTTCATAGATTTCAGGCGTGATGTTGCTGTCATGTATAGATAAAAATCAAAATCATTTATTTTTATTTTACATAGGCCTACATGGGCACTTATAAAACGTCGACAAAAGGTGCACGGTTCGGGTTGGTCGTTTCCTATGGAGAAGAACCGTCTAGAAACTCCATGGTTACTGTTTTAAAAAATAGTTTGGTTTTACAATATTTCCATGTTACAGCATTAGTACTATGGAGGGACAACGTAGGCCCGACAATAAGTGGTACTAAATTAAAAAAAAAAAAAAGTTTATATAATATATAACAAAGTTAACAAATGTTAACTAAGATCTAGAAGGCCTACAATGATCACACATTCACAAAATAATCGGTAAAATAATCTATACAAAAGCTAAAAAAAAATTTTTTTACAATACTAAATTTAACATGTGGCACAATTGTTGTTATCAGTGCTATAACTATTCTTTGCAAAGGGCTATAAAGATGATTGCGAGCTATTGTAAAAAGTCCAATTAAAAGAAGAAAAACAAAAAATTGAAAAAATGAGATTGAGAATAGTTAGAGACATCCACATATTTGTTTAGATAGATATATATAGAGATAGATTGTAGGTAGTCCCACATTTGGTAGCTGTGACTGTCATATAAGCCCTGCGGCCCGACCGCTTCCGACATCAAATGGTAGCGACCCCGTCCAGGCCGCGGAAGGTAGGGAGAGCGGCGCACCGCAATACCGGTAATCGTCTCCCTAGTCCTTTCGATGTCGCCTCTGTTACCAATCGGCACCGCAACCTACTTGTTGGCCGCTATACCGCGTGTCGGCAAAAGCCCGGACGAGTGGCCCCTCCTCAGGTTTGGGCCCCATCTACCATCCGTTCTACGAGCAATGTATCCTGCACACTGCCACTGGTTTGTAACTTTAAATAGCGTTAATGTACATAAATAAATAAAATAATTTACATTCCATGAATACCGTTGAATATGACCGTTTTTTATTTAAAGTTACGTTATAGCGCTTCTCGTTTACGTTAAAAAATGTTTAAATATTATGGCGTTAATTAATAAATTTTCCACGTTGGAATTTTAAATTCTTGTTATGGATGTAAAAATCATCGGCCTCGATACGTTGTTAAGGTTGCCCTAGTCGACGGCACGAACAATTTTGTGCCCAGGTTAAAATGCATGCTATCTCATTCGATAACACGTGCGAAAGAGATAGATACTGTGATGAGCAGTAAGAAGCTAGTTCGCGAACGAATTAGCACTTTAGGAAATTTGTAGTGAAATGGATGATGATTTAGGACGAAAACGAGCGCGCGAAATTGTATAAACAGACCTTTGGGAGTATGGATATCATGAAAAAACGACTAAATGTATATTATCAAAATAAAATTATTTGCATTGTTGATCTACTAATCTATCCCTGTATGGTGGCTGTTTTGCAATTTTCCGTCTAATTATGGTATTTATTTCCGCCCAAAGATGCGGTAAAATTAGTGTTGAAATATGGAACTTTCGACGCACATATATATATATTTTTCTTTTTTAACCGACTTCCCAAAAAGGAGGAGGTTTTTTTTTTGTGTTTGTTCACCGATATCCCCGTCAATTGTGGACCGATTTCAAAAATTCTTTTTTTTTGTTTGAAAAAGTATGTTTCAAAATTGATCCCATTTTAATTTGGTGAAGATCTGATGAAGAACTTCGGAGATATATAACAGAACTCTTCAATAAATAACGGCAAATGTCTAGGGATTGCTGCAATCGCATGTCTGTTTATTGTTTATACCATTTCATAACATAACATCACGACAGTACGCTCTTAAGGGGTACGCAGATCTCTCGTTTCACCGGTTTTGTTCAAGTTTCATGAAATCTATTCTGGCGTTATACCTTACTAACTTGCCTATTAAGTAGGTACAACTAAAAAGTGAAAAATTAAAAAACTTTTTTGCAAAAAAATATTACCGACTTCCCAATACAAAACTACAAAGTGAAAAATAACATTATTTTTTGGGATTTCTTGGGAAGTCGGTAGTATTTTTTTGCAAAAAAGTTGTTTTTCCTTTTTGGTTTCCATGTTTCCATACAAGGCTAGATAATGATGAGAGAAATTGATATTGTTTTTTTTATTTTGAACTTAAATCATCAAACAGTGGAGTAATTACCAGACTAAGTTTGTATGGAAGAATATCGACTAGTGCAACCTTAAAGGTAAATATCGTAAGTGTATTTTAAAGGTCGGAATTCTGTTACTAGACTCGCCAAGGTATCCTGTTACCACATACGTTATGAAGGCAGTTGCTTCATGAATACGCTACTACGATACATGCGGTTAGACTGGTAACCGAACCCAAGATAGAATTTAACCGAACCCAAGATAGAATTTAACCGAACCCAAGATAGAATTTAACCGAACCCAAGATAGAATTTAACCGAACCCAAGATAGAATTTAACCGAACCCAAGATAGAATTTAACCGAACCCAAGATAGAATTTAACCGAACCCAAGATAGAATTTAGACAGATTCATTGATCAATAGCTTTTTTCTCTTTTTTTACTTCACACCTACTTTATCCCACTGCTGCACAGAAGCCTCTCTCATACCTTTGCATTTTTCGTACCTTTTGCCGTACTCAGAAACGAGTATAAATAGCATGGCAAATCATGAGTAGTCTTGGCGGTCCAGTGGCTAAGACCTCGCCTCTTGTACTTGAGGTTGTAGGTTTGAATCCCGGCAAGTACCAATGTGACTTTTTATAGTCTTATGTACTTGATAATTTATCTTGAACATCGCTGATAACGGTGAAGGAAAAAAAACGTAAGGAAACCTGGAATTATGGTGAGTTTATTATAAGATTGTGCTTCATTGGTACAATTGCTGCAAGGCGTTCCAGTGTGACGACAAACCAATAAATAGATGAATTGTTGCATTAGTCTTAAAAACAAAATACTGCTAAAAACCGCTGCTTCAATGTTTTAAAATGTTTACGTTTCAATATCAAAAGTGTGTAATAATATCATGAATGAAAACAAGTTTTAGTACATTACTGCTGCGGCCAGCAAAAGAGGCACTGATGGACGAAAGTGTAAATGTGGGCCGAGGCGAAGCCAAGGCTCACATACGTAAGTCCATCAATGCCTATAATATAGTTGTGGCCAAGGCTTATATATTTATTTATTTATTTAATAATTAATGTACACACACAGTATAATACATAAAGACAACACATCAAGACAATAGAGTACAAGGGCACTGCTTATTTCTTAAGAAATTTCTGCCAGCAGACCCGCGAAAGGGAAAAATGAAAAAGAAATGTAGACAATAGTGTGTGAGAACTGGAAAATAAGAAAAGTGAAAGACTTAAACTAAGTTATAAGATTAGCACACCTACACAAATAGTGTAATGGTGGATATTTACAAATATAAATACATAATTGTATAATATACAATAATAATACTTATGTATTATATATATATAAAGAAAGAAAGAAAGAAAAATATTTATTTGTGACCCGCACAGGAGACACGAGAAATATGCAAAAAATTTAACAATAATATAAAATAAAAAATTAAAACCCTATGCGAGACCAAAAAGGTTCCTATCTCAGCATGTGCAGCGATATCCAAAAAGAAAATTACGCCGCGCTGATATTCTGATAGGACCCACTGTTGATGCCACGGACACACTTACGGAAACCGAAAATACTTAAATAATAAAATAATATATAAATAACAAACAAAATAGAATAATCACAGAAGGTGGGTCAAAGTATGTATATTATAATTATGTGTAAGTTTGATACAGATCTATAAATAAAATCATATTAGATGTAGGTAGACCTATGTACAAAGTCCGCGATGCTCAATGATTCTTTGTCAAAACCATAGACAAATGACAGAGCGCGCGGACCAAAAGGTAATATATTAAATTTCTTAGAAAGGAAGAGAAAAAAAAAAAAAGAAAAAGGAAATCTATGGTCGGCTGTCAAAAGAATTATGTTATGAAATAGGTAGTGTAAATAAATAAGTGTAAATAAACCAGACGAAAAGGATACATAGAATAGTGTTTTGCTAGTATTGGATAAAACAGAGTGATGTGTATGTTATCATGTGTGGTGTGGAGTTTGCAAGAATTACAAAATAATGAAAATGAATTAAGGGCAGTAATACTAACTACATGCAAACCCCGGGTAAGCTTATCTTCCGGATTCCTTTTGTTTAAGTAATAAGTACTGCTTGAATTTAGTACTAAATGATGCAATCGTTTTTATAGCGCGAAACGGTGGAGGAAGATCATTCCAGATACGAGAGGCAGCGAATTTGAAACTTCCACGGAATGCAGCAGTTTTGTGTGACGTTAACATCAGGTACGCAGAAGCTCTCGTTTTAACTTTATTTACATCACACGACCAGGACAATTTACCACACAGATAGTCTGGTTTTTTCGTGAGAATTGTGCCAAAGAGCAGGGTAGCCAGATGCAGCTTTCTACGATCTGACATTCTCATCAAATTACCCTTATTTAAAAAAGGAGTTACATGTGATCTAGGAGGGATGGTGAAACAAAACCTTGCACAAGCATTCTGTACTCGCTGAATCAACCTTTCACTTCTACCTAGAATGCATGCCCCATACACAGTGTCAGCGTAGTTCAACTTAGATAAAACTAGTGATTCACAAAGCAGAATTCGCATATCCACACTTATATAGGGACGCATACGATACAGAAGCTTAAGCCTGTAGAAGCAGTTGCGCACAGCCTCCATTATGTGGGTCTCAAAGTGTAGGTGCTCATCAAATAGTAACCCAAGATTACGGGCTTCCTGGACCCTTTCAATGGAACACCCATCAATCTTTAAGTCCACCCATTCTATTCAAAAAATCTCTTGATCCCATTAAAATAAATTTAGACTTAGCTGGGTTCAAAACTAAGGCGTTTCTCATAGACCATGCCGAGATCCTATCAAGATCCTCATTCAAACTTTTTACTGTGTCAATAGCCTGCTGGGGATGAAAAGATAGATACATCTGCAGATCATCAGCATATAAGTGGAACTTGGTGTTGAGCAGGCAATTAATGATGTCAGCACTGTAAAGAATGAAGAGTAGCGGGCCCAGGATAGATCCCTGCGGTACACCCCTATTCACGCACTTAGGACCAGAGGACTTTACGGCTCCATCACTATCGCTAGTCACCTGGACAAACTGAGAACGGTGAATCAAGTAACTTTCAAACCACTTTACTGTCTCAGGCTGACATCCATAATAAGACAACTTCGATAGGAGGAGCGAGGTATTAATAGAGTCAAAAGCGCACGAAAAATCTAGTAAGACTAGCAGGGTACCCATGCCCTTATCTCTAGCTTCCAGAATATTCCCAACCACATCAAGAAGGGCCGTGGCCGTGCTGTGTCCTTTGCGAAAACCTGATTGAGCGAGCGGCAAAATGCTGTGTTCCTCAAGGTAGGACCGAAGCTGGTTAGAGACAACCTTCTCCAGGATCTTGGAGAGGCATGGCAATAAACTAATTGGCGGAAGTTCTTTCACACTGGTAGGATTAGATACTTTAGGGATGGGGAACTATTGCCAATTTCCACAGATCCGGGAAAGATGAGGTGGTGATGGAACGGTTAATGATGGCCGTGATAGCTGCAAGGGTTCGAGGAAGAGTCATCATCAGCATCTCCAAGGAGATACAATCACAACCCTGAGCATTGGACTTCAGACTATGCAACAGCTTCAGCACCATGTCCTCCTGGACCGGCTCAAGCTGGAAGTGTCCACTGCCGAATCTGTGGTCCTCAAAGTGCTTTAAGTCAGCAGCAGAGACCGTACCAGTGCCAGGAACATCCAAAAAGTGTTCATTATTTTTTTCGGGATCATTACAAAAATGCGGTAAACTACGCTCTGGACCATTAGAGATACCAGTGGCAATAGTTGACTTGATGTGACTCCATAACTTTTTTGGTTGTTTTAAATTTTTGTTAATGTATGTTTTAAAGTATGCACTCTTCTCACTTTCAATAGCAGCCCTAACCAGATATTTGAGTTCTTTGTAAGAGTTAACATGACTTAGTAGACTTAGCCTTTAAATGGCACTTGTCACGCAACTTCATCATTTCTTTGACTGTGCAAGTAATCCATGGGGAAGACTTTTCTTTAATTAAAACTTTCTTAATAGGTGCATGCAAATCGAATAAATTCAAAATGTATCCATTAAAAGTTTCGACCATGGAGGAGTTAGGACCATCATCCAATCTCACAATGTATTCCCAGTCCATTTTATTCAAGTCTTCGTTGAATTGGTCAATAAGTATGTCCCTGAGAGGCCTATAAGTGACCCAGTGCGGGGAAGGCTTCTCCACCCTGAAATTGAGCTCAACCGACACAACCGCATGTTGACCAAGCTCAGGTACGTGAGATACAGTGACCTCCCGCACACGGGCGTCGGTACACACGACGTCAATAAGTGTCTCGCTATGATCCGTATAGTGTGTTGGCTCAGTAACGATTTGCTTCAATTTGCAGCATGTTAAGAAGTTGCTCAGAAGTTTAACTTTATTTTCTGAGACGTTTAGCACGTTAATGTTGAAATCACCTAATAAAACAACCTTGTCAGCACCAGCAAAGGAGAAGAGGGAGTCGGTAATCGCATCAAGGAAGATGTTCACATCAAGCCACGGTGGCCTGTAAGCAGTGCCGACGATAACCGAATGCGAGTTGATGTTCAGCCGGAGCCACATCTGCTCGACCTGCGGCGCGGGCGGATGCGGCATGGTGCGCGCGCGCACTCCGCGCCGCACATAGAAGCCCACGCCGCCCCCGCGCCCGCCGCGCACTGCGGGCGGGCGCGGCACGTGACGCAGCCGGTAGCCCGGGACTGTCGGCGCTCGACCCTCTTCTCCCCGTCTTAGCCAAGTCTCATTAATTGCCATGATGTCCACCGCACTGGTTTCCATAGCCACAAGAAACTCGTCATGGCGTGAACCCAGCGAACCCGCATTAAACAATCCAACTTTGAAGTATTTGGACTTAATCATTTTAAGAATTCATGAAAATAGGTGTGCATATTAAGTGTATAGGTGTAAAATGAAATCCTTTGTGTAGTTGGCATAGTAGAGTGTAGAGTAATTATACTATTACATAGCATTAACATATGGAAGTTGATACAATGAGTAAAAATTTTAACAGATATTATATGTAGAAAAATATTACGTTTTGTAACCACTATTGAGGTATACGCGACAAGCCGACGCTTTATAGATATATAATGTAAATAATAAATAGTTAGTGCTCGGGCAGCTGGGCAACAGAAAGAAGTCATTACATACTGAGACAGGAACAGTGCTGACCGCGCACAGGGCAAACTCAAAAACAAAAGCAAAATTGCACATAACACATAGAGTAAAACCGTAAGCCTTAGAATTAACCCTACAAAATAAAGCTTTCGAATGACCAGCGAGCTAGTTATCCCTCTCGGTAGATATCTCCTGGCCAAATACACGATCAATGTCCTCCTCCCTGCGAATCCAGTGGGTAGGCTTGCCATCATATATACATACATAAATAAAGATCAGACTTGAGAGGATAGATATCTTTTAAACTTTTTTGAATAGTGAGATCGTATTTAAATCTCTGATGCTAGGTGGAAGTGAGTTTCACAATCTTACAGCATGGACAATGAAGGAATAGGAATAGTAACTGGTTTTATGTGGATGAGATTTAAGGAGAGATTTGAGATGTGATCTGCATAGTGCATCTCTGGGGCGAGCGTAAGAGAATCGCTTACGCAGGTAGGAAGGATAAGAGGGGTTATGCAAGATGTTGAACAGGAGACATAAAATCCGAGTGTTCCTAAGAAGACGGATTGGGAGCCACTTGGTATAGTACTTTTCTCAAATAATGCGCGGAAATTAAAACTAAGTAGTACCTAGAACTCATTTTGTCAAATAATTAAACTAATCAAAAGAAATAAAATTATTGTTGACGAACAACATTTTTTTTTCCCGCGTTAAATTGTTCATTTGTTTTTTTTATCAATAAACAGCTTTCTATTTAAGCCAGTTCTAAATTTCAATGAATCCTTTCTAATGTTACCTCCTTGGTTGCCATGTTTTTCAGTAAAAGATCGTTCCAGTTTTAAATAACATGACAGATATGAGTTTACTATGTAATTTATGTGGCCGCTAAACCACGACAGATATGGATTTTGATATAACTTTTGCCGGCCGCTGCTGTATTTAGCCAGTACAGCAATTTGAATTGTCAAAATAATGCTCAAATTTCCAAGCATGTTTGAGAAAAATAATAGTACATTATGGTACAAGTGTGTAATGTTGGTGATTACCGCTGAGGCGCCATTGAGACCCGAGCCGTTAGGTTAGGGTCTTAAGAGAGCTGAGGACGGTAATCATCAATACACACGTGTATCATACGACGTTTTTCAACACACTTGTTAAGAAAATAATACAAACAAATCATTATCAACAGTAAAAACGAGTTGTGAAAAATGTTCGTAATGGCGAGCAAAATTAATCAGTTCTCCTATGCGCGCGCATCTAACAATAGCGATCGGCCATAGACTAAAAGAATGAGGTTTCTTTTTTTTGGCATTTCGCGGATAGCGTTTTAGCCACGTACTAAATGGAGAATCTCAAGTTATTTTTTTATCACAGAGAAAAATTAAAGTTATATTTGAGTGAAAGTTTTATTTATTAAACACATACAAGCTGAAATTATCTATTTAAATACGAAGTTGCATAAAATGAGCAAGCAAAAGGTACATTAATTTATATGTACTATTGAGCACGACCTTTTTTGTATCGAAACTTTTTTAAGAACAAAGCAACTCAACCAATAAATTAAAAAATAACTCTATAACTCACTTGTGAATAATATCAATGAAAAAGTCACAGTTAAATTACAGGTGTCATTATGTGCCTAATTGCGGTGAAATTAGAGCCACTTTATTAGCAAGTGTGTTGAAAAATAAATAATCATAGTATAATAACAAATCCATTGACTCGTAGCAACCTGCTACGGTGTAGCAAACGTAGCCATGACACAATTCTGTCCGCTACGCCGTAGCAGCCAGCTATCGGTTCGTACTATCGTTTGATGGTCAGCTTATCGGAACATGGTTTTACTTTTATTGTTATTAACTTGAATATTAATATTTTTTGTATTGTCCTAAGCTGTCATGTGACTACCACAATCCAATGACTCAAAAAAATAAGTTAGAACAGTCTGATCGTTGTTTGTATATCATAGATTGTAACCTAAATCTTCTGCTCAGCTCAATTAGGTGCTTTGATTCATAAAAATCTCTTAACTATTTAGCAGATACTTAATTAAGAATATTTAAAGAGAATATGGATCAATTTCTGCATTGCGAAATTGGTGGTAAGGACGTGTACAACAGGACGTTTGACAGGTTCTCAGGCTAAAAACGAAATTTGAAAAAGACTCAACTTTAAATTTTAAGTTCTGAAATCGGGTGTTTGAAGTAAGAATGAGCTAGTTATTTGCTAAACAGCTCAGAGACTTTTATAAAAAAATATATAAATAATAACCCTTAATCCTTTGAATGCCCGAAACGTGTATTTACGCGAGGCACAATAGTTTTCTTTTGTTTCGGCAATTACGGGCATTCAACCGATTAAAGCTTTTCCATGAAATTGGTCAGTCATTAATTAATTAAATTTGAATCAAAAATCGATTATACACCAAACGTTTCAAACTAGTTCTAATTAGAAAAGCATTCCATGTAGGTTTAAATAAACACATACCTGACATATTTAATTAAATAAAATAAAAACCGGCCAAGTGAACCCCACTTAAATATTTATTTTATTCTGTTTTTAGTATTTGTTGATACAGCGGCAACAGAAAAACATCATCTTATAACTGTCTAGCTATCACGGTTCATTAGATACAGTCTAGTGACAGACAGACAGACGGACAGTGGAGTCTTTGTAATAGGGTTGCGTCTTTAACCCTTTGGGTACGGAACCCTAAAAACTGTGTAATTGTTCCGTCGATCCAGTTTTATTGTACCTGTTGAAAACTAACTAAACTTCGGTCAAACAATATAATAGAGGTGGGTTCAAAATTAATTGGAAAGTTATTATTATTTTAAATGAACAGCCTGTTCTTGACAGTGAAAAGGTTTATAGTAAAATCATGTGTGTGCTGTAATTATTAATTTTAAGTAGATTATATATTATTAAGTAGATTGTAGATTATATATAACCGTTACAATTTTGTGCCCATTGCCGTTGAGATCATGGGCGGTTGAGGCACTGAGGCCAAGGAGCTCATTAGCGAGATAGGGCGCAAGCTCCGTGACAAAACGGGTGTCCCCCGCTCCGGCTCGTTCTTGGTGCAAAGGTTGGCCTTTGCCATCCAACGTGGCAATGCAGCAAGCGTTATGGGCACCTTTGCGCCGGGAACAGTTAGGGGCGGGTTATATAAATAGTCATAGGACGTGTCGTGGTAATTATAGATTTTTGTATTATAAAGGTTATTGAAATGTTTGTGATTTTTGTGAATGTGTGTAGTAGATTATTTAAATAATCAATGCTCCAGAATTCCAGATGCAACCCTGATGCTAATCACGATCCTCAGACATGAGTGACTAACCAAGAGAGAGAGAGATTTGGATAATAAAAGGATATACACTAATTGATGATGTTCTTCAGAATGGCCAGTGCGCAGTACTCATAACCGGCGTGCGTGTTTGACAAGATGATGTAGTATGACCAAAAACAAAGCACTTTATACCCTTACATCTCGCGTTCTCTAGTTTCTGCCTAGCCCTATGGGAAAAAGGCGTGAACTTTTTTATTATAGATAGTTTAGTTTAGTTTCGACGGGCTATTTCTGCAACTGCACGTCGAGCGCGTATTTTGCGTACGGGTAAATATTTATATTTATTTACTATAGATAATTTTATCAAAATCAGAAACAAATTGTTTATTTAAAATAGGGCCTAACCAAAGAGACATCATATCAATGATTAAATTTGTGAAGGGTCCGAAATGTCACGAGATTAAACCCAAATATCTTGGACTTTAGACAATAGTTGCCACTGATAAAATGTCACTTTATTTATATCTTGAATTTCAGGTTGATATTCTGCAAATATCAATGAACTATTCAAATTAATGTTAGAAAGGTAACTAATAATGTAGTTTTGTAGTATATGTTGGAAACCATTGCGACCGATACGAATATGCAAGGAGATCTCCGCAGCTTCCAATCCCCAAAATTTGCTAAGGACAGTTGTTTTTGGTAACAATTTTTTTGGTAGGAGCTAGTCTATTTTAAACAGCCCAAAGAAATTATAATGAACTTGTACTCGTAAAAGTAATTTTGTTAGCTTTGCCCATAATAACCCAAAACTTAACTACGTCAACATACATAGCCATAGCACGGTCACAGCGGTCAAACTACCACACTTAAACACATACACGCCCACTATAAAATATAGATTTTATCATTGAAACGTAGCTACTTTTAATTAAAAGGTAATTAACATCGTTTTGTTCGCGCTGTGTAATAACAAACGGTGCGTAAATCCTTTTGTTAGGCTTCATATAAAATACGTTGGCAAATTGTGAACACTTTCATTATGGCTATTAATTTTATGGAGTAACTAGCTTTTCATCGATTGCCAGGGATGGGTTACGAAAAATCATCACATCCAAACATGTATCATCAATCATCAACAGCCTTTTTAATGTTCCCACTGCTGGGAAACGGGCATCCTCTCTGTGAGAGAGGTGTGTGCTGGTGTGCTGTGGTGAAGTGTGGGTTGGTGAATTTCACATGTCTTCGATTTTTTGGTTCTAGTACATGCCGGTTTTCTCACGATGTTTTCATTCACCGTTTTAAGTGCAGTGGTGATGAAATAATTTACACCTGCCTGGGTTCAAACTCACACGTAAGTCGGGGCCGTTACCACTGGACCACCTCTGCTCTCACTGCTGCCAAACATGTTTACCGTCATCTTATTTGTGGTTTGTTTACGTAAGCTTAATGAAGAGTATAACTATGTAGGCGTAAGCATCTAAACTAATATTATAAATAGGTAAAGTTCCACATGAGTGATTTGTAACTATTCGTTGATTTAAAAGTCTGTCCGTGGAGTTTATTCACGTATTTTCTTTTCTATAGACATCTACACTTTGGGACGTGTATATGTATATATATATATATATAGTATTCATAGTTTTATCTTACTGAATGATCAACTCTTTGACAACTCACAAGCGCCTATAAATTGTTTAATTAAAATAAATACTTTGGGTTTGAGTTGTTTGTTTGTGTGTTAGACGTAATTTCTAGGAGTGCTGATTTGATTGCTATATTATTTTTAGTGATATAGAGCTACAAAATGCCAAAAGCAAAGTTTATCTCGAAAACAATAATTCTCCTTCGTGGTATTAGGCACGGGACCGAGACCACGGTAAAAGACTTATTTATAATAAGACACCATGAGTAAAAAAATGTTCTTGTAAGCTTTTACATTTCTAATAGCCTTTCTTTTATTGCTGAAACATGACCAAGGGGATCAAAGCTATGATTTTTCTGGGCTATCCATACATATGAAATGCGACGTGAAACCTAAACATATTTTAAGAGAAAATACATGAAGGTTGTCTGTAAGAGATTGCCTTGTGCGATAAGACCGCCGATTGTACACTTATCTTTATAAATGTTTTGTCCTGTAATTATTTAAGTGGTGTACAATAAAGTATAATTATATGTAATAAATAAATACATTTCAGTATGTTCAAAAACATGCTAACAGAACCTCTAATATTTACTGCCCATAATTCATTTAGCGCGCAGCAATCACCATTCCAGAAAATTCCATTCAGCCAGGAGTTCATCAATACCAGTCAGGGACGTTACCAGACAGAATTATTCAGACGCCGGCAGCGACCCTGAATCAGACTGCTTAATTATTTAATAATATTCGCCCGTTAATCTACCCCACCGAAGGGGTGTCAGTTTTCTAAGGGTGGTCTTACACCGTCAACTTGTTCGGCTAAATATTGTCGTAATTGAGAAGAGAACTCAAAAAAATGCGGAATGCGTATGTAAAGGGTGTCTCAGTAAGAGTGCTCTTTTTAAAATAATAAATAAGGAATATTTTTTATGCGAATAAACCCGAAACAATTACTGAGCTCAAATCGGAAATCCAACGCGTCATCGATGAGATACAGCCACATATCTCTGTGCAAAAGTCATGGAAAATTTCATGAAAAGAGTAATGGCATGTCATCGGAGCCGTGGGGGTCATTTGCCGGATATTTTATTCCATACTAAATCGGAACATGTCTTCTTTACAATACAATAAAAATATCACAACTCTGTCATAAAATACTTGTTTTTATTTTAAAATGAAAAAGTGCACTCTTACTGAGACACCCTTTACATACGCATTTCGTATTTTTTTGAGTATTTCCCGAAACATTAGGCAGAAGTTAGTTTACGTATAGTATGCTTGATGTTATGTTATATTATAAAAACTTTTTTTTTGGCTGGGAAATTATCCAATGTTTTCGCCCGTTCTGGTTGAAGCGGGAGGGCATTTCAGACTTTTACTGACTAAAACCCACCCGTGTTCCTTCAGTTGCTTGGGCCAGGGCTGCGGTAACAAATTTCCCAATTATCATATCAGGCCTACGTCCACTGCTGGACATAGGTCTCCGCCAAGCGTTGCCACATTGACCAGTCTCGTGCGTCTCACATCAAACGGATCCCCACAACCTTCACCAGGTCACCGGCCCACCTGGTGGGAGGCCTTCCATGGCAACGACTTCCGGTTCGCGGTCGCCACTCCAGTACTTTTCTGCCCCATCGGCCATCCGTTCTGCGTGGCAATTCTTCGGCTATGTCGGTGATCCTGGTTCTCTTGCGGATCTCTACATTTCTGATTCAATCACGCAATTAAATTCCGAGCATAGCCTCTCCCTGCCCTTTGGGTGACTGTAATCTTTCTGATGAAGCCCATTGTGAGAGACATGCAATTCGATTGATAAGATAATATTACTAAATTCAGTGTAAAGAAATACAACTTGATATAATTTGATCCATATGTCTCAACATGGCAAACTTTTTGATGATGAGATGACCAAATCGAGAAAATTTAAAATTGCCCGTGTGTACTCAACCTAACCCCTAACTTTGTGCCTTCCATTTTTGAAGTGCGAAGTTATCCTTCCGGGGATGAAAGTACCCAGTGGTGACGATATTTGATATTATTAAAGGGTTGTTTGTGTCGTAAAGTACGTTTAGTTTGTCCTTGACTATAATTACGGTGTTGTAATTGAAAACTACCGCGAGAATATTATGTTATTAATATAAACAAAAAGGCGTGAGTTTATGTTTGTATTATATGTGCAAGGTTATGGAACAGTGTGTTAAGGGGTGCGGTTTTTCAACCATCATGCTGCGTCGCTTTATACCTGTCTGCCGAAGGAGGGTAATGTGTTTATCAGTCTATGTATGTATGTATGTTTGTTCCTATGTGGCGTTTTAGAGACCAAACGTGTTGGCCGATTTTGATGATTCTTAAGTCAATCGATTCGTTTTAACCTTGCATGTGTCACTGGCTACATTAAAATTGGAAAGTTGAAAAATGGCGGCATATTGTGGAAGGCCTTTTTTTTCAATTCTAAATCATGTTGTGCAGTCGGAGGATACTCTGATTTTGGTCAGCCAGCTCGCGAATATGTATCCTCCGACTTCGCAGCATGATTTTCTTCTTGTTTACGTCTTTTAAGTTCGCTTCTTTAGCTGTCTGGTTTGATTTTAATTACAATTAACTTATTTTTTGTATTTTAAAGAGTAACTTTAAACATGCATATAATATTTCAACATTGTACAACCAGCATTACACAAGCATAGTCATCTGCTTATCAAAAATGTATAAATTGCCAACGCTGGAGCAAAAAATTAAATAGGTACTCAAAGCATTTATTTCAATTAAATCAGTTACGTAACTAACTTTTTGAAATAAATGTTTTTAGTAGGTTCTCTCGTCTCTACAGACCGAAGTTTAAAGTGCAGCAACAGTCTCCTAAAGCAAAGGAGTCGGAATTTTATTTGTAAAAGAAGTTCAATAGTCCACTAGTATAAAATCTTGAAGTATTGGTCTTCTTCTATAAATACATTTTTGGGCACTTTAATACAGACTTTAAAACAGAGTGTGCTACTGCACTTCTGACCATAACCGTACATAATCCATACTAATATGATACATTCGAAAGTAACTCTGTCTGTCAGTCTGTTTCCTTTTCACGCCTTATTCACAGAACGGCATTCAATGAAATTTGGCGAGCTGATAGATAACTTCCTGAGGAAGGACATAGGCTACTTTTGTACCAAAAAAAAGTGTTGGTAAGTAGGTAGCCAGTTGACGGGAGTGAAGCCGCGGGGGACAGCTAGTACATACATACGTAATACTTATTCTGTCGTTGGAAATAGGTACGATAGTACTTAGTCGCTCTACAAACGAGCTCCTTGACAAAGAGCTCTACTACTACATACATACATAACATCACGCCAGTATTCCCCGAGGGGTTGGGCAGAGGTTCACCTAGAGTACACCCACAATGTGCAAGTCACATGTAATAGGGTCGAGCCAATTGCCATCAACCGGGCACAAATGTAAATTCCGGGCTGCAAAATCAAAAATCTAAATCAAAATTACTTTATTCAATTAGACCAGTAAGCGGCACTTTTGAACGTCAAATATTAAAATTTAAAAGCAATAATAATTGATTCTACCGTCCATTCGGAAAAGTAGCTTGTTATGGAGAAGAACGGACAAGAAACTCCAAATGTACTCTTTAAAAAAAAAGTGTTTTACAAGTATTTGGTTACATCATTCTTGCTGGAAAAATACATATTATGTGAGAACGATGTAAAAAGACGTGCACGTAAAAGCGTCTACAGTAAAACAAACAATTAAAATACAATAAATAGATAATTAAAAAAAGGCCGAGGCAGCTAAGTTATGACCAATAGCAACTGATGGCGCCCGTTCACGAACATTACAAATGGATCGATACCACTCAGCTCAACCATCATGAAGGGAACCGAATGATGCAACACATGTGCCACCATCAGGGATACATTAGAGAGAACATGACATGCTATCACTGCCAGGGCAAACACAAGTCTGCCACTGAGAAATGCCAGTTGGAAAAACCCAATAACACGTTTCCAGACCCGACAATCGAATCTAGGACCTCATGCTCAGCAGTAGTCCAACGAGGCAGTTCTCTTCTACTTATCACTAATACCACGGGGTTCCAGCGCTAAAAAAGAAAATTTGGTTCAAATAAATATTACTAGATGGCGCGACATGCACGGAGAAAAATTTACATTACACACATTACTAATTATTGAATTGTTTGTAAAATTATTTATTTCTGGACTTGAACTTAAAAATTGTATGTTCTTGTTTAATTAACTCTCCTAAGCACAAAATTATGGAATATTAGGCTCCTAATTCACATTTCAAAGATTATTTGAACGGATCATTTAAAATTGATGCTAATAGATGGCACTGTTTTATTCATGCATCGAGTAAACTCTTTTACTTGCAAGCCGCTGCTAACACCATTCTGTCGCGATGGAACGGAACCGAACGCGAACGATGTACAAAAAACAATCGGATTAATCAGACGAAAAACGCTAGTTACGTCAGCGCGGTTTCTTTGTATGGGATAAGGCATCTGTATGCTTGTATTATTATCTGTGCTAATACTAATTGAAATAATATTGCAAACCACTCATGAAATTGGCCTCCAGAAACATAGCTGAGATATCCAATCATTCATACCCCAGTTAATACGCAATCAAAGTTAATACAATAACTAAATAATCAAAAATATATCCCCAATAAGATACCAAATCCGCTAATACATAACGATTGGATACATAAACATATTTGTAGCGGTTAAAGCGGAAAATTGCCTCCCCCACTTTCTCATTACCAATATACTTATCGGAAATATTGGGAGCAAACGAATTTGAACTCTGTGTCAACGGAATATGGTTTGTTGGTGAATGGTTAAATAGCTCGTTATACAAACGTCAGATTCGGATCTAAAATATTATTTATTATGCAATGTAAAATCAATAGGGTACTCGTGTGTTTTTCGTGTTTTTGTATTTGTGTCTAGGATAGGACGTACTTCGGAAACCACGGCTGGCATTCGCAGATCTTCGACAGAATTTTTATCTGTGGTGCTAGGCAACTAGGCTCATCCCGTTGTAAACGACCATTTGTGTCTATTGGCCTTGTTTGTTCTGTCTCTTGCTTGATATGGAGGGAAGTGTAAATTATGTTTTTTTTCCTACTCATCCGTTATTTTTTTCTGTTATATTCTTTTGCGGGATTCAAAACATTTAAATTCATTCTCGGGAACTTTGTTGAGCTTAATTGCCTCGGCGCTTTTTTGGTGGTCGCCACTGTTGATTCCGGCTTTTAGGAGTTGCAGTGGTTTGGGAATAGTGCGGTGAAATTGCTACTGGCAATCGCTCTATGTAAAATATTGGTCACCAACTGCATCCGATTATACTGAAAGCCTAAAATAATTCTGAAAAGGCTAGGTCGAGAGTCAAGGGATAGGACACAGATTATGCCCAACAAGTACTGCATGATAATATTTCCCATTGGTTTATGTCTATCTTTAATTAACAATAAAGGTCAACGCGCACCTAGATGCACCGCAGGAACCACACGCGCCGCGGTCATCGCATTTTATAAATATTTATATGAAATCGTATGCAGCCTCGCGCTTCGCATTTCAGCATAATGCTATAGGTATATGGATTCAACAAGTGCGTGTGGATGACGTCATTAGATTCGTCGCGATCGATGCTTGCGGCGAATGCAGTGCATAGAAAATGTTATTAAAAGAGGTACAAAAGTGGATACGATGCGTGCGGCGCTTTCGATGCGTTCGGCACGTTCGACGCGTTCGGTGCGGTTTGCGCGGGCCCTTGAGAAAATGCGATGAATGCGGCGCGTGCGGCTTCTGCGGTGCGTCTAGGTGCGCGTTCACCTTAAAGAAACTCTCAGAAAAAATGATTGACAATTTTTTTAAATGGATGGGGTTTTGGCAACATTTAAGAAAACGCAATTTCCTTTACAAATTTAGAAAACTGCCACCAATGAGCCATAAATATAGTACAAATTACTGGAAATACAGTCAACAAGAAACTGGGGCAGTAAGATGCAGCCAGTGTTTTCTTATTCAAATTAATCCTTTATCTTGAACCGTCGTATTATTGGTCTACTGCAGAGAGACATAAGGAGGACGCCCACGGCGAGTTTTGCTGCGATACAATCGCAAAAAGATCACGATATAGACGGTGTTGTCACTGGTAATATACTCGTATCTTCGCCCAAATGTGACCGCGTGACCGCGATACAACATCCATCGGTACAAACTGTGTGCAGTAATTTTTATTGTTTTTGCCTGCATAGACGCCTAGTCACGGTAACTGACGCGCGTTAGTAGTGATGTTGAAGCGATACTATGCCATAATATCGCTTTTTTCATAACGAGATGCGCTGCGTTGAGAGAGATGCAGCGGCGCGCTAACGACACGCGGAACTGAAGAAGTCGTCGTGGGCAACCTTGCATATTTTTCTTGTTTTTTGGTATACAAATAAGTATGTTCCATTCCATACTTTATATTCTGTCTTCAACGGTTAGATTATCAGATTATCTTGGAAAAGGTATACTAGGAATTTAAAAGGTCATTCAGGCAATTCTAAGATGTGTCGCTTTAAAAGGTTTTTGCTTTAGTATTTTCTTAGAAGGATATAATAACGTTGATATAAATGTTTCTTCAGAAAGGTCATATGTTTTGTTATAGCAACCGGTGTACTTCTGTGACAAATTGTATTGAGGTGGATGAAGTTAAAATATAAGTTCACTGGCTGCTGCCTGCTGCTCCAACCGCGTGCAATTAGTAGCTTTATGAGTAATAATAGCCTATGTGTAATTGTGATGAAAATATTGTGTGTATTGTGTTGTTGTGTTGTGTGTGTTGTGTTGTTTGTTTTTGTTGTTTTTATTTAAAATCCATTCTATAGTGTTTGCGTGAATGCTATAGTATATACCAAATATTCATTAATCCATCCTCACAAATATTGATATCTATACTTCTATACTAATATTATAAAGAGGAAAGATTTGTATTCTTGTATCTAACGAATAAACTTAAACTGGACTGATTTCAAAAAATCTTTCACCGTTGGAAAGCTACGCTATCTCCGGGTGACATAAGCTACTTTTTATCCCTGTATTCCCACGGGAACGGGAACTAAGCGGGTGAAACCGCGAGGCGTCCGCTAGTTTATAATAATTGTAGTAAAATTAGCACATAACTTTTTGTAGTTTCTGCCATCTCCGTGTAACAATGTGTAAGTTTGTGTATACATGTACTTTCCTACGTACCTAAGTAGGTACGTAGGCTTCTAGGAAGTCCTAGAAGGACTTTAATAACCATGGTTTTAGTTGTTCTCCATAAAGTTAAGGCGTATATGAAACTGATGCTCGTGTATGACTAGATGTATATATGAACGTGGGTGAAGTAAATTAGTTACCTTCGTGGAATAGAGCTACATGGGAAGGTACGTTTTGACCTTGAGAGATTTTGCCTCAAATACATTATGAACAAATACAAAATATACAGGGTTACTGGTAACTCGAAGTATTCCTGGTAGGACTTATTTTTAACGAGCAACAAGGTTATTCAATTAGCTGTTTTTAAATAAAATGTTATTCAGCGGCTTATTGGGATTGGGCCGGTCACGTTAATCGACCGCTGGGCAACATTCTCCACGGTTCCTGAAAATGGAAGGCGACTTCGAAGCCGACCCAGAAAGAGGTGGCGGAATGTTTTGGATGCGTATCATGTAGGCTTCTAGGCAAAGAATGTCTAAAAGGACTTGGGAGATGCTTTTACCCAACGGCAGAGTAACGGCGAGACAAAACGCGGCATCACGCATCTCAGCAGTCAATCGCTAAGCGCCAACCGTACCATCAAAAACTATAACTAATTATACGCTTAAAAAAATTAAATGCGTCGAAAAATTTCTACGCACGATGAGAATAGAAGAGAAAAGGATGCGTTTCGTATAAAACGATTAGAATATAATGAGAAAAGAGAAAGTTATTTTTCACTTTGTAGTGTTTTTATTTGGCAGTCGGTAGTAATTTTTTGTAAAAAAGTTATTTTATTTTTCACTTTTTAGTTGTACCTTATAGGCAACTTGCCTTTAGTAAGGTACTTATAATACCAGAATGGATTACCCGAATACCATGAATATTGAAAATAACGTGTGAAATGAACTCTCATTTCAGATATCACATATCTGCGTACCCCTTTAGAGCGCACACTGGCGTGAAGCTATATTATGAAATGGTATAAACAGACATGCGATTGCAGCAAACCTGAAAGATTTGCCGTCATTTATTGACGAGTTCTATTGTATATCTCCGAATTTCTTCATCAGATCTGCACCAAATTTAGATAGAACCAATTTCGGAACATAATCTTTCAAACAAAAAACAATTTACAAAATCGGTCCACAATAGACGGAGAAATCGGTGAAATTATACAAAAAAAAAAAACAAAGTAACATAAAGTCGAACATATAACCTCCTCCTTTTTGGAAAGTCGGTTAGTAAAACAGCCAAGGATACGCATAAAACGATGAAAACAGAATGAAGATACAAGAAAACAGGATGAGTATTAAAAAAATATATACGCTTCCTATTCTGGTGATGTGCTCAAAAATTCGAGACATTACAACTACGTTTCATCACAATATTCACAATGCTTATTCTCTAACCAAGGTGTAAAAGATAGCCTTGGTAACAGAAATATACAAAAAAAAGTTAACATACACACACAACCTACTAAATATAGTATACCTTCCTAATGTCAGTACCATGTCACGGACCTTGTTAAAACTAAAGCTTCGTCGGCTGTCTGTCCGTTATTACGTTTTTCATATAACGAGCCGAATTTAACAGCAGATGTATTTTCGTGACACGTTTTTTTTTTATTCTGTACACCAAAATAATGTGTGAGTGTAAAAGGATGATAATGATTTGATTGGCGAAAGGAAGGCTGTGTGATATTTGATGGGGAGTATATTAAAATACGTTGTTTGGCAATGGATATGTGAATAAAATATGAGCGTCGCCGCGTCGTCTTTGTTGGTTGTGATCTTTATGTTTTGATTTTTTATTTATTTAATTTGTTCTCTCGTGGAGTTCGTGGCTAAATAATAACAGCCGCACGTCACGGGTCGCTCTTCAAGATTAAGCAACGCTTGACTAGGACGGTCCGTGGATGGGTGACCATTTCAACATACCGAGTTTCCTCCGTGCCTTGGAAAGCACGTTAAACCGTTGGTCCCGGCTGTCATTTGAAGATATTTGACAGTCGTTACGAGTAGTCAGAAGCTTGAGATCTGACACCTCAGATGACTTCAGATAGGCAATCCGGTAAGCTGACCCCAACATAGTTGGGAAAAGGCTAGACAGATTGATTGATTGATCGTTCTCTTGTTCTCATATACAAGCAACACCAATAATGTAACCAGAATTTTTGTAATACATAATCATACAGACATTTTATGTTCATAGTGGACGACTTTCGGCTGCAGTGATGATGATGATAACACTTGGGGGAACCCTTTGTCCAGCACTGGGATGTCCAGTACTGGAACGACTAAACAACATTCTCATAGTAGACGCAAACAAACTAATCTTTTTCCATTCTTACTGTACAGGAGATAGTAGACCGGTAGGCATCTCGGGAGACTAGCTTTATGTTAAACTTTGACGTACAAAAAGTGCTGGCTCGCAGCCTAATTTGGTTAAAAAAAAATTTTATTTAGATATTCAATTTTTTGCTTTTACTCAAGTGACATGGGACAAGGGTAGGAAGATGATAATTATGAGACCAAGGAGTGAGTAATTCTTATATCATTAAAATCACCGCCATTAGCTTACCTAGCCACACCTCATTTATTGTCTGACTCACCTTATTTATCTTATGTAGTGTACACGTATTTTTTTTATTTTTTATTATTTGTAATATACACATACTATACACCTATTTTTATCTTTTATATAAGTAAGTACTGGTTTCGCATACACATTTAGTTAATAAAACTGCGTTACGTCCGTCACGTCATCGATCACAGGTCCAGTTGAAAACCAGCGTCGGGCACTAGTTGCCCGACATTTTGCTGAACTGGTCCTATTTGGCGCAGCCGTGGGACACACAATGTTACTAATATATTGTTTTCGTTTTTTTTAAATATTATTGTTGTTTAGTCTAAGTTATCTGTTTTGGTTTTTTTTTCTGTGTGTTGTGTGCTCTGGCTTGTGCCAAATAAATGTGTTTTCTTTCTTTCTTTCTTTCTTCACCGCGATGATCATCATCAGCTCATAGAACCACCGTGACGTTTTTTTTAATTATTTATTTATCGATAGACTCGCGTTTGACCACTATCTCGCCTGATGGTAAGCAATGATGTGGTCGACGGTAAAGCACGCTGGCCAAGAAGTAACCTACTTAATCTTGACTTAAAGACCCCAAGGTTGTAGCTATCAGGAAACAAAGACTCCGGCAGGGAATTCCACTCCTTAGCTGTGAGCATTATAAAAGTATTCGCTTCGCTTTGTACGTGTGGGAGGGATGTCCACCATGTACCGGTGGCGCATTGTCGTACGTCTTGCTGTCTGATGATGGAAAGGGCTAGACGGAATCAGATTGTGCATTTCCATCGCACACTCGCTGACATGCAACCGATAAAAACCGACAGGATGGCAACTCGGCGTCGATGTTCAAGGCCCTGGAGCTTTGAGGCGATCAGTGCATCGTGACGTACTCTTGTCATACCTACTATACCTAATATTCTAGTCCACTGATTAGTACTCGTACTTCTGTACCTAATTACTTACAGCATGTAATCCCCTGTTCCGAATACAGTGACACGTTGCAACATAGTGACGTATTGAGTGACGTCATCGATATCCCGGACAATTTGTTACCGGTGCGGATACATTGACATGTGGGTAATTATAGAGCGTGCTAGTTAGTAGGGGAGTTGCAGGTTCTGGATTGTAGTTGTGCGTTACAGGGTTTGATGGATAAGGATCCATCATAAATATTTACTAATTAAGTGTTAGTAACGTATCAAAATACAATGTCTCGCATCGCAGTTATTGTACTGTAACAAAAAAAAGTTAATTAATAAAATCCGACTGCTTAAGAAGCGAACTAAAGAATGCTGTGCTGTCGGAGGATACATACGAGCTGGCTGATCAAAACCAGATGTATCCTCCGACTGCACAGCATGATTTTCTTCTTGTTTACGTTGTTATTTATAATTTTTTAGTTAACATTTATTTTTCGGATTAGATACATTTAAACATATAAAAGTGTTATATATTTTTGAAATCAACTCTTAAAATCACCATTTTCTATTTTTTTAATTTTAATGTAGCCAGTGACACTCGTAAGGTTAAGATTAATCGATTGACGTAAGAATCATCAAAATCGGCCAACGCGTCTGGTCTCTAGAACGCCACATAGGAATCAACATGCATACATACAGAGACTGATAAACACATTACCCTCCCTGGACAGTTGGGCAAAACGTTCTGAGATTGAATGTAAAAACAAGTCGGTTAACTTGTAATAGTTTCATACTAACTTACACATAATTTATAACAAAATCACTTCATAAAAACAATCTAGAAAAAGCTTCATTCAGTACTAAAAGGAGACCAAATACATTACCAATAAAATGTAAATACCATTCAGTGGATAGCCCAAGGGACTTCCAGTTAATACGATGGACTTCCATTCAGAAGTCGAGCGTGAACCGACCGACTTCCGGTTGATTCGATCCTCGCTTGTTCCATGTTTGAATTCGGAAATCAATAGTGGAATGAATGTCGTTGTTTCTGTTCATTTCCTGTTGTAAAGGGTTTGTAAAATGATGGTAATAAATGGGGATTTGAAGGTTAAAAGGTTAAAATGTTTTTTTAGGGTTCCGTACCTCAAAAGGTAAAAAAAAGAACTCTCATGTCCGTCTGGCCGTGTTTCACCACCGAATTTTATACCAGACTAGAGGACGGCTCGCGGTTTCACCCGCGTAGTTCCCGTTCCCGTGGGAATACAGGGATAAAAAATAGCCTATGTCACCCGGGGATAGAGTAGCTTCCCAACGGTGAAAGAATTTTTGAAATCGGTACAGTAGTTTTGGAGCCTATTCGGTACAAACAAACAAAAAAATATTTCCTCTTTATAATATTGGTATAGATACTGAGGTCTATAAGCCCCTATTAGGTGTATAAAAATCAAAGTCCTGAGTCAACACGATTAAAGATATGGGCAAATTTATATTTTCGCGAAAACTGTAAGTACCAAAATTTACCTTAATTTTCATCATTTTTTATTTTTCGGAATTTTTCCTTTACTTGTGCTGTAAGACCTTACCATACTTTACAATTCTAGGTCAACCGGAAGTACCCTAAGGTTTTGGGTTGAAAATCTATATGGTAGTTCCCGTCGACCTAGAAGCACGTAATTTGTCAAAAAGTAAGGTCTTACAGCTCAAAAAAAGGAAAACAAAAATCAAAAATTCGTTTATTATTTGTCTTTCTAGGCAAAAATAACAATTGTATTCCTAGATCAAGTTTTTCTATCATCCACGCCATGTACTACCTCACGTTAGCAAGTCAACCATTACTATTACTTAGCCACCTATAAAAATGATACCAATTTTATTATGGCGGTATGATGGGTAGGTACGAAACCCTCGGCGCACGAGTTCGACTCGCACTTGTTTTATTTCATAAAGGATACACAGAAATCACAATGATACAAAAGGTGTTCTCCTACCGTTAAGTGATTCCCACCAATATCGACTCATCAAAGTGGCAGTTATTATTTGAGGTTATCGACATCGACTCGAGAGTTTTCCTTTGGTGAGGAATTATTTTTCCCAAATCGAGGTAAGTTAAATCTCAGAATTTTTCCTCAAGCCTTCCTTAAAAGCGTTTACGGGACATAGTAAGGTAGCTCATAGGGAAAGATGTACCTACTAGCAACTCTTGTTTTCTATATATTAATAACAAGCATTTTTTTTACAAATGCATTGCCATGAAAACAAATGTGACTGCAAAATTCCAGCAGAGTTTAACACCCAGCAGGGTTGAACACCGGCAGGCTTATTACGTATCTTTTGCAAGAGCAAAACGATAACAATTTTTGCGCAATAATTCTTTTTCAATACAAAAGTATTAGAGTTGCTGGCGGTTTTTTTTTAAATAAATGCATTTGACAAACAGCGATCGATTAGCAGGACTGTGTAGGACCTACCATATCTACACTGCAGGTTATGCCGACTTTTATGACATTATATAAAGCGTTTGAGCGCTATCGTTTTGCTCTTGCAAAAGATACGTAATAAGCCTGCGGGAAGTGCGGGAAGTTTTTAACTCTTTTATTATATTGCATACACAAAGACACCGGTACAGGTGAAACTATTTATGTTAATAAAAGTTTATACCTAAGCTTTAATTATATTGTCATCTTCATCACCATCATCTCAACCGAACATATCTAAGCATGACCTGAGAACCCGAAAATTAAATAAATTGACTCAAAAAAAGCAGCACAAAATACGACGTTATAATTAAGATTAGAAATAGGTATTTGTGTAGTTAGACATTATTTTTGTAAGTTTGCAAAACATCTTATTTTTATCCTCACTATTTTTGGTATACTTATAATACTTTGTCTATTTATGTAACTAAATAAAATATTAATATAACATGAGTGGGTATGGATGAAAATAGCTACAGATAGAGAGAAGTGGAGGCTCTTAGAGGAGGCCTTTGTCGAAGGACAAGCTGTGGAAAATAACACCGATCGTCATTAATTAATCTAAGTTGTATTTATAATATTATAACAGCAATAAAGGCTTATTTTATTTTATTTGTTTTTTCAAATATTACTTTGTATTTTTACCTTTCAATAGGATCATCCCCAATTACCAACATGCATGTTACACAAAAGGCATATTACTCTGCAAAATAATACCTTGAAGAAAAATAATTATTTAATATACTAAAATGATTGTGGTACTTAATATAATGTGATATAAATTAGTATAATAATTGTATGATATAATATAAAGTGTATGAATAATGATAATTAATATAATATTCGTATAATATAATGTTAACCTAATCCAATATAATATACATATAATGCCCAAATTATAGTAAATAATGTAAGTACATAACAGCTATGTTTATTTTTCAGTTTCAAAAAATATTAAGCCTTTGAAAATGTTTGCAACTCCAAATAATGCCAAAAAAAATTAGACGATATGACAATTATGCTAACTATTGCATTGTGGCAAAGTATTATTATGCCACAGTAATTAATAGTGTAATAAAAGTTATGCGAAAACATTATGCCAAACAATATTATGGCCTAAACTTTTATGTGAGGAGGGGCATTCCGTTCGGGAAATACAGATGTCATTTTACCTAACATGAATACAATAATACTACAGCCAAACAAAAACATATGCAACACATTGCCTATCATTAATTTCAATGTCTGTACGTTCAATATATTACTAAAATTATAGGCTTACAGTGTAATTCCGACCAGTTCCATTGAATGGGAAAACAAGGCCCATTTAATTATTAGTTTGCAAGTAATCTCACTAGTAATTTAGAGCTACACAAATTATTTTAGTAACGCCGCCATTTGTAATTGAAACTGTCGTTGGTGTTTGAATTTTTTATTTCGGTACAATCAGCGATATTTATACAATAGAAAAACAATTGCTTCTGGAAACCAAAGTTCCCAATTGCATTCAAGGGATAACCAAGTATGTCTGAGATAATTTGGCAAACAGACCGAGCGTTTGATATAGAGGTTTCTGCCTTTTAAAGACACTTACATACATATGGGGGTATACATAATCTACAAACCCACATAGAACGACCTTTGCTTCTTCTAGAGTGGCATTTCGGAGTTTTCCAGTCACATCTGCCATAAAGCATAGGTTTGGAAGGGCGTTATATGGGTGTTATCACAAAAAAAGATGAAACTTCGATCGATGGTAGAATAGTTTAGACAATGTCGATTGACAGTTCATACTATAGCAAAACCAACGATAGACGACCTCGATCAATGTCTTCGCTCCGCGATCGATCTAGAATCTATAGATTTTTGTGTTAACACCACATACATAAATCTATCTAGATAACGCACGTCCCCCCATCTGTATGAATACCAAGCGTGCCACTTTTTCACATACAATTTAAAATAAATTTACTTGCCAATGAAAAAAAATATTGCCAATGCCTCGGTCAAATTTTCTATACAGTCTTTACAGCTCAATATGGCATAGAATAAAAATCCGCTGGATGCGGGACACACGGGATCGGTCAATGTGGCGACGCTTGGGGGAGGCCTATGTCCATCAGTGGACATCTTTCGTCTGATATGATGATGATGATGATGGCATATAAAGGCATGTTTCTTGATTTCGGTGGATTTCCGGTGACGATAATGCTAAATGAAAAACTCAACTCAGGAGTGTAATTACGATCAATGATCGTATTGATCGTAATTACACTCCGCTTTTTGGCACGCGAAGTAAATACAATCGCGGCATCTATTTAGATTTATATCTGTAGTTAACACCGTTATACTATACTAGGTACGTGATATAAGTTAATATACTCCCTTTTCTTATAATAATAATTATGAATGAATACAACAACGAGCCTTATTTTAAAATAGGCTTTGGTCGTAAGGAAATATGAGGATAAAAATGATGACACATTTTTGTCGTCAACTGTACCAAAATGTAAACGATTGAATTTAAGTGTACGCTTTGAATGTAACAGGGCGTTTATGTTAATTAACGGTTCCAGTATTTTCAGTATATTTAACGAGTATAAAACCGCTTATGTGTTACAAAAACACCTATTTGAAATAACCTTTTAGAATATTCCAGCGGTTTTTGTCTTTTTTAGGAATAAACACTTTAGTACCTATTATACACGTAATGAATAGTTAGGTTATTTATTAATTACGTGTATTTTTACCTATTGTTTTTCGTATTTGGCCACCGTTATCGGTGAAAAAAAAGTAATTTTTCGCTTTTTAGTGTTTTTTTTTTGGCAATCGGTTTAATTTTTTTGTTTAAATGTTTTTATCTTTCTCTTTTTAGCTTTAGTACCTGAAAATCATAGCCAAAGTACATCTCATGACAATTCCAATAAGCCCAAACACGACTAAGATTATTTGATTTATTTCGGAGTTCCAGTGCCTATACCTTCCGGAATTTTCATCAGTACCATTTATTTATAAGTATATGTTTGATCATAATTATTTCATTCAAAATATCGTATACCCGTGACATACTTTATCATGTACAGGCTGCATTAGGAGTGTTTACTATACGGACCTTGTGGAAACTAGAACAAATTTCCGTGCGTTCAAGCGTTTTTGCCATACCTATTATTGGAAACAAATATAGCAGCTCACAATGTTAGGACCCATTAATATTAATGCAATTTTTTATCCGTGCTGCTAGACAACTGGGCTTATCCCAGTTGTAAACGACCCTTTATGCCTATTGACCTTGTTTGTTCTGTCTATTGCTTGATATGGAGGGAAGTGGAATTTTTTATTTCTCAATCCGCCTTTATTCTTTACTGATTAATTTCTTTGCGGGATCCAAAACAGTAAAATTCATTCTCCAGGACTTCGTCTAGCTTCATTGCCTCGGCGCTTCATTCTGACTTTCAGGAGTTGCAGTGGTTTGGGAATAGTGCGGAGGGATGTATTTTATCATTAAGGAATTGCAGTGGCCACCTGTGGGCTTCTTCATCAGTTCCACTTCACAAAATGATGAAAATACCAAAATCGCGATTTTTATGCTTTTAATATACTAGATGACCCCCGGGACTTCGCTCCCGTCAAAATTATAGCCTATGTTACTCGGGAATAGTGCAGCGTTCCAAAGGTGAAATAATTTTTTAAATCGGTCCAGTAGTTTCGGAGCCTATTCGGTACAAACATACAAACATACAAACAAACAAAAAAATCTTTCTTCTTTATAATATTGGTATAGATGAGGAGTGCCCTCGATTTCCATGTGATCCCATCATCAGAATCTGACTTGGTGACAATGGAACCACTTCGGGAATATACCCTTTCAAACACAAAACGAATTTTCAAAATCGGTCCACAATTGGCGGAGTAATTTCGTAACAAACAAAAAAAAACATACAGTAGATTGAGAACCCCTTCCTTTTGAAGTCGGTTGAAAACAGGCGTGACATTGTGATTATTATTATTGGTATCTGATACATTATTCAGCTTAGATAGGATTGCTTTCAACCAATTTAACTTCGCCTTTATACAGGGTGTTTGCAAGTTATTTGTAGCGATTGAGTAAACATTTATGGAAATTATATTTTCGCGAATTCTGATTGCGATGAAGGTCGTGTGTTCGATTTCCGCTCGTGGCAAATATTGGTTAAGCACACTGTTATTGGGTTGTTTGTTCCGAGTATATGAATGGAATGGAAATGGTTCATATGATTTTGTTTATTTTCCTAGTAACTTTGCTTACATATTTTATTACACAACAGCTTTTTTTCGCAATACTGTAGCCTATTTCAAAAAACCTTTGCATATTTGGGGATAAAGCCTGGAATCGGCGATATCGTACAAAAATTTATGTATTTCCAGAATTAGTTCCTTTATTACTTCCAGAATTACTTTTAAAATTTAAAAACCCCCTATACAAAAACCTCTAAAAAGTAAAAAATAAGCCACATGTTCGCGACGGGGATTTTTTAAATTTTACGTTTATTTTTATTTCATGCTTTTGAAACTATATAAACGTGTCTATATAGTACTAGACACGTTTCAACCGACAATCTATCAAAACACGTAATTATGAAGTTGCCTTGCGAAACATCCAGATTTTAAGAGTAAATTTCGGGTAACTTTTAAACGGCTGAACCGATTTTAATCAAACATAGCTAAGAACACTCTCGACAAAGTCACATTATAAACATCATCAACCTATTAATGTTCCCACTGCTGGGACACAGGCCTCCTCTGTGAGAGGGGATGGACCATAATCCACCACGCGGGCCCAGTACGGGTTGGTGGATGTCACATGTCTTCGAATTTTTGGTTCTAGGACATGCCGGTTTCCTCACGATGTTTTCCTTCACCGTTTTGAGAGCAGTGATGATGAAATAATTTACACAAAGTAAAGCGGCTGCCTGGGTTCGAACCCATGACCTACAACTTGTAAGTCGCGGCCGATACCACTGGGCCACCACTGCTCTCACTGGGCCACCTCTGCTCTCACTGCTACCAAACATGTTTCGCGACATCTTGTTTGTGGATTGTTTGTACGTAAGCTATATGAAGAGTAAAACTATGTGGGCTTATGCATCTAAACTAATATTATAACTATGTAAAGTTCCACATGAGTTATTTGCAACTATTCATTGATTTAAAAGTCTGTCCGTGGTGACCTTATAAACAAAAAATACTAAATCAATATCGGTTCATCCGTTACTAAGCTATGATGCAACAATAACACACTTCAAACTTATAACACCCCTCTTTTTACGTCGGGGGTTAAAAACAACTACTATAACACTTTATAATATTAGTTTAGATACGATCATTTAATACATAATTCTGTATATAGATAATTTAATGTAGTGTAGATAAATGGTATAGAACATACATGTCCAATTACTATAATTAAGTTTTCAATACTCCATGTTTTAATTAAGTAAAAATATTTCTAGACCATAAACCACAAGACACAACATTTCATTATATTAACCAAAACTCAAAAGGCAAACAAAAACTAAAAGTCAACCTAAAACCCACACTTTCTAAACAACAAAATAATTAAAACAGACCGCCCAATTAAGCCTTCCAAAAGCAGATTATCCGCCATTTCTCACGCACTCTGTATAATCCGAAAAGATAGAACAACCAGGAAGTTAATAGTATGTGAGTAACACCCTGTAGACACGCACAGGGTGTGTGAATGTTGGGGAAATAAAAGTTGGATTGACTTGGCTTTGAAAAGCTATTTAGATTACAATCTAAGTAGAGAAAGTCATGTCAAGTCACATCTGGTTTTGGCCAGCTAGGTCGCGAATATGTATCCTCCGACTGCACAGCATGATTTTCTTCTTGTTTACGTCTTTTTGCGTTCGCTTCTTAAGCAGTCCGGTTTTTTTATTTGATTTTTGATTTTTTTACTACACACGACGTGTTTGGAAGAAAAGAAAATTGGGACCCCACAACATGGCACCCAAAACCCACCATTTTTCTATTTTCCTATTTTAATGTAGCCAGTGACACTCGCAAGGTTAAGACGAATCGATTAACGTAGGAATCATCAAAATCGGCCAACGCGTTTGGTCTCTAGAACGCCACATAGGCACAAACATACATACACTGATAAACACATTGCCCTCCTTTGGCAGTCGGGTAAAAAGCTAGGCAGATTGAATGGTAAGAGATTGATGACAGACCTAAACAATCTCTAAGCACTTAATAGTCGAGGAGATAGCAGCCATCAAACAAACAGGCCGTGTTATTACATTTTAACAAGTGTAAATCAGGTCAGGCGCAAGTAAACAATACCTGCCATAGATAAGGATGTCATATTATTTATTACCCCGAATTCTGCGCTTGCCTTTTTCCGCCACCCTTGCATAGGGAGTGAGTTAGGAGCGGTTGGCGTTTTGGCTTTTCTGAACGTGATCTCCGGGAAAATAAACAAAGCAACTTTTAAAATAGTTTATTCGATGATTTAAATAAGTAATTTTTAATAACATTTACTCAGATCAAATAAAAAGACAAGATGGAACGTTGCAAACAACAAAGTAACGCCGGTTAAAACTACGCCTTGCCGTATACATACACAATTACTCGCACACACGTTCGTTGTATGAGCCTTTTTATAGAAACTATTAATTAAGTTTCCTCTCTAAGCGTTAACTATAATGGCATTTTCTAACAGCAAAGCTAAAGGAAATACCCCCTTCAAACTACTGAGATTTTCTATAGTGGCCACCTTCACCCACCTTTCGGTATATAAGACGGCACACTATACCAGGCAACCCCTTACGAGGCGTCTGGGACCATCTACGGTAGGTCACGCCTCCAGAGTACTCGCCCCTGGTACTCAAGAGAAAATGTGAGTCGCATCGTGATTACTCACTACCATTTGTCCAGAATGGTACCGCACGCCAGCACTAGCGCAAGCACCGGCACCAGCGCACCTTGTTGGTGCTAGCGGATTCAATCCCCGCTAGGGACGCCAGAGAAGCTGGCTCCCATTTCTCCAGAATGGTCCCGGAGCTGTCAAGCACGCTCACCTCTCGAATACGAATCAACGCACCTACCCAATGCCTACAGCTGGGTTGCCGGAAAAACTAATCTAACGGGTAGTCTTCTACTTTCTATCCAGGAAAGTGCCGGAGATGCAGCTCGCTCACAGGAGCTCACTTGCTTGAGGGTTACTCACGAACCCCGCGTCTGACCACCAGGTCCCTTTGTCTTAGGCCGGTAACTTCAGACACATGTTGCGCGCGAGGAATGACGCTCGACCCACATGTAGCCGAGCAGACAACATGCCACTCCAACTAAAGGAAATGTAGAGATCCATAAGAGAACCAGGGTTACCGACATAGCCCGAAGAATTGTGGCAGTAGCCAGGGCACACTGCTCGCAGAACGGATGGCCGATGGGGCAGAAAGGTTCTGGACCGCCTCCGCCGGTGGTAGCGACCGAGTACCGGAACATGTTGTGTTGGAAAGATTCCCACCAGGTGGACAGATGACCTGGTGAAGGTTGCGGGGATCCGCTGGTTGCGAGACGCACGGGACCGGTAAATGTGGCAACGCTTGGGAGAATCCTGAGTCCAGCAGTGGACGTCTTTCAGCTGATATGATGATGATGAAAGCTAAAGGCATTACAATGTAATGTAACGTTCTTACGAATGGTACAATACAGACAAATGCTCAGTTTCCTAAAACATTTCCATGTAATGTAAGGTTCTTGCGAATGTTCGACAATATGTCCGACGTAATGATCACGGCAAGTGAGCATTTACCTGCAACATTTATTTGTAACCTGCGTTTTTATTAACCTCTCTCCACGTCACCCGCGCACGTGCCTTTAATCCATAAAATGTTACAACAAAACGCTCGCTGGTTTTAAAATCAGGTTGTAACAAAACATCGAGCGTCATGTTTGAAGTGTGGTTCGAGTAAATTTAAAAACAGCGAATGCTCGATGTTCTGTTACAAGTAAATGCTCATTTTTCATACAGAGATAGTTTGAGATCAAGTGAGTTTAGCATATACCCTGTTTGTGCATTATATATTGGTGATTTTCTCTCAATATTTTCATTATAAAAAACTTAAAACCACAACTCGGGTGAAACATAATGACACTCTACTGCGTTTTGGTCAGGCTTAGAACCAATCAACTCCAGGTGCTAGAGGACTGAGACTTGAACATTTGAAGTCTACACAACTTTTTCTTTTCACATTTTCTGACACCGCCACCACTTATGACTTGTACCACACCCCCCAAATAAATAATTGCCAGCGGCACACAGCGCGCGGCAGTTGTTTTATCTTCTGGCATATGATACGTTATATGCTACATGTTACACGCTACACGTTACACGCTTCATATGCAAGTGCTTCCGCTCCGAACTTCGCCATGGACTCATTGATAATATTTTTTGAGATTAATAATGTTCATTTTTTATTCGAATACGTCGTGGTTTGAACCGGGGTACTGTTTAGCCTTAATTTTGACTAGATGAAAGATGGAAGCAAGTACTTGACTTCTAACGGCACGACTGTCTCTCAAAGTCAGAACGAGGCACAGTAGACGTGTGTGAAAAAGAAAGAGGATATTTTCATTGAGACGTAACAGGATTACAATGTTACAATCAAAGACATAAATCTAACTAGATAACGCAAGTCCCTCCATCTGTATGAAAACGAAGCGTGCCACTTTTTCACACACAATTCAATGCCTTGGCCAACTTTTCTATACAGTCTTTACAGCTCAATATGGCATAAAAAAGCATTTATCTGGATTGTGCTAAATGCTATATGAAAAGCTCAAATTACGATCATTGATCGTATTTTTACTCCGTTTTTTGACACGCGAAGTATATACAGTCGCGTCATCTATTTATTTATATCTGAGGTTACAATATTGTATGACAAACTATCAAGTTAACCTCGTGTTATCTCTGAATTAATTTTTTCCGGCAAGTAACAAGTAATAGGGCTATTAAACTAGATTTGATAGACTGACTCTATGAGAACCATGTCGGGGCTTTGGCTTCTTGTCTAACCTGATGCATACCACCGGATATTTACATGGAGCTACTGCCTATCTGTTCTCAACAACCCAGTAACTGGTTCTCATCATTATCTTGGTTTTATCCCGATTTATTTGGTGTCGGGTCAACATAATTATAAGACTTCAAAGTAATTATTTATTAAAACGAAAAGAAATATAAATAAAACAATTTAACTATAATTGAATTAAACAATGAATAATTAGCTTTTAAAAATCAAATACTAATAATTAATATATTTTTATTTATTTTTATTGATATTCTGGTTTGCGACTTCCATCTTTTGTTATTTCGTTATAAGCCAGCCAATCTCGATCTTACCTGATGGAATGCGATGGATGGCCTAGGATGGACCCAAAAGATGCTTGTTTATTTTGTTCTTCTTTTAGGTATCCTTTTATTTCTCTACTGTACATTTGAATGGTAACAAAGTATATACGGTTATAAGGGAACGCTAGGAAAGTCTGTACCCTTCATAATGTGTATCTTGAGTTGATAAGTAGGTTAATTGGAGTTACAGCTAAGTGGCTGGCTTCTGCACTACCAATCCTGGTATCGATTGACTTATTGTAGAAATATTTGTTTGTTATATTTATTGTTCAGTGCCTTTTCTGAAATTATTGAGAAGACATGTGCTGACCACAAATAAATAGGGATAAGGATATGTGTAGTAATGGAATACCAAACGCCATGCGGTAATCCGACTCGGTTGGCAGCGTTCGTGCAGTTGCGCGGTATCTTCTCGTCCATATCCAACGACAGTGTATCAAGATGAAAGTCTACAGTTCCACTGCACTATTTCCAAACCACTGCAAGTCCTGAAAGCCAGAATCAACAGTGGCCACCACCAGAAAAGCGCCGAGGCAATGAAGCTCGACGAAGTCCCGGAGAATGAATTTAACTGTCTTGGATCCCGCAAAGAAATTAATCAGAAAATTATAACGGAGGAGTACAAAAAAATATTATTAATATTAAAGGGTTCTAACATTGTGAGCTGTTATATTTGATTCCAATAATAGATATTAAAACGCTTGAACGCACAGAAATCTGTTCTAGTTTCTATAAGGTTCCTTATAGTAAACAACTCTAGATGCAGCCCGTACATTATCCAACATAATATTGCGTTCATTCTACCAAAGAATGCACTCCCATTATATATGATGTGCAGATTGTACATATTCGCAGTCAGACGTAGAATACTGACATAAAGGCGTGGCAACGAGCTTGAAGGAAAACACTTTACTTTTAAAGTTACCATGACCTGAAAGAAATTGGGCAACACAGTTATCCACCTCCAGCCACGACCTGACCAGCCGCTCGTGAACGGATGGAAAGAATTGGTGGAGGTGTCGGCCCTTGATGGAAATATTCCACCTACATTGCCATTCGGATAAAAGTGCCTCCCAGACGATATGTGGTTTAAATAATCTAGAGATTTTCTCACGGTCACTCAGCGTTAAAAAGTCCGCGTCCATGGTCTCTCTTGCGGTATAGTACATTGCAGCACGTCACTGAACTTCAAGGTCGATAAGAAGTATGACGAAAGTCTACGACCAGTGTGTTGCCAGCGATGACCTATGGCTCTGAGACGTGGTGTGCGTACAGCTAAAGAGTGGAATTTCCTTCCGGAGTTTGCTTTTCCTGATAGCTACAGCCTGGACTTAAAGAACCAAGTCAAGAGGGCAAAAAGGTTATATCTATGCAATCGTGCCTTACTGACGACCAACTCATTGGTTATCAGGCTCACCTGATAGGCCATCAATAATAAAAAAATAGCGCAGAAACTCCAGCCATTCCTACATTCGCCTTCTGCTTCATCCGCTTTCAGTTAAGATAAGCATAGACTTTTTATAATAAAAAGTACAGCAAAACGAGTATTTTTACAAAGCAGCACAATACTGCATTTCTAAAAGTGGGTAAACAGTTGCAATTCCCGCGAGAATAACCATCTGATATATTAAATGTCACCGTTTTCTTTATCTCTAGAGTATTTTCAAAATAATGGACACTGAAAGTTTACGCTGGACGTTTTCTGTAACAAGGGTTGGTAAGTTTTAAACTATTTATTCCATTTAAGAGCTTTCATGTGTTAATACCATCTGCCGAAATTATGCGACGGAACGTTTGCAATTCTGTCCGACTAATATTACAAAATATGTGCAAGCCTTTATGTTTGGACGTTGTTGTTGAGTCACACCTCAACAGCTGAACAAAATTTGTTACACAGGTAGACCATGACTTGGATTACCACAGTAAGGGGATACTTTACTTTTACTTATTGTTGTGACTTACCTACTTATGCGAATCTGCACGCAAAAGTTAATTGTCTTCTGAAGAAATGGTTTCATTAGCAAAGTATACTGAGACAAAATCCTATTCCATATTTTATCAGTATCACACATCAAAATTACAAGAGCCACAGCGTAAAATACCTAGCATCCCAGCGACCCAGTACAACAACGTACAAATACAAGCCGCAGCATATCAGCATTCAGTGCGAACATATAGCTATAGTAACGACCAAGATACCCATCGGCAAAACTGGTTATTTCTTAAGCTTGATTTATTATTATTTTATTTATTTATCTTAATAAACTCCTTCTATTGTAATCGAATGCTTCAAAATGTTGTCAAAAAAACAGACAGTTATTGACAGTTAACTGTATTTCCTCGAGTAATTTTGAAGCTAATTCATATATTATCACTAGACATCGGATTATATGCTTTTGCATGTTTCCATATGCAAATGCATAAAACTCGAATTTTATAACGTTATTGCATATATTAGTACTTTTCCATTGATAGTGCCTATTTCAGTAGATAAATGTGTTGGCGGTGTTATAATATTAATGAAATGTTGTTCTAAATAAAACCTCAGGTTTGGCCTGCAAAGGTTTTTGCAGAAATGGTGCCAAATTCCAAGTTCTATCCAATAACATCAGTAGATGTAGTAATTTTCGACCTAATATATAGTAAAAAACGTCACAAGTTTGCATTACAAAATGTAGAAAAATATTTATTTGTGTTTTGTCATAAAAAAATACAACTCAAAAATGTATTGTGACTATAAACATAAATTGTAATGACAAAAGTATTTTGATAGTGCATATTTCACCCATGTTTAGTGCATATTTGAATGCATATTTTGGCATTTTGATAGTGCATATAATCTTATGTCTATTTATCACAGATCAAAATTCAGTCCTCTTACCAAAGCCACAGCCTAAAATACCAGCACAACAACGTACGAACACAAGCCACAGCATATCAGTATTCAGTGCGAACAGACAGATAAAGTAACGACCATGTGAGAACGAATTGCCTTATTTATTTTATTAGCGTTCCGTATTGGGATACGAAAACGAATTTCGCCAAGTCCCGTTTCGAGTTTGGCCAAGACTAATTTTATTTTGTACATAGATGTTGTGTATACGTTTCTGTTCTGAGCTAGAGAGATATTTTGGGTAGGAATAATTAGGTTTTGGATGAAAAAAAATTAATTATTAGGCCTCTCCTAAGACGTAATAAATTTAGTAATATGTAAGAAGATAATTAAGCAATAATATGTATAATATTGGAATGTATGTATGTATGTAAGTGTGCTCGGGTCAAATCTTGCAACTGATTTTTTTAAGCAGTTACCCTCCACCGATTAAGATTAAATTTTGCAAACACGTTTAGTTTGGATGACAATGCATGGTCAGCTAAGTGACGTTATTCTAAATCCAAAATGGCGGACGGCCCAAGATGGCGGTCATGATATGGGAATCAAATCAAAGGGTTTGCTGAGAAAAATATGAAAAAAAAAGTTGAATAATTTTATTTAAGTTTTGTCTAGGTATACATTTTGTATCTCCTACGCGAGTCCCATAAAATTATTTCTTTCTTTCTATTTATAATTTTTGTGATAGTTATATTACAATGAATTACAATGTAACTCCGTAATAATCGTGAAAATCTTAGAATGCCGATGATGTTTCTCATTTCACATGCCGCGATAACTTTGTATGAACGTTTACGAAAACTCAAATTCATAATCCTAATTAATTACTATGTTACCCATACACTATAACAACGAGTATCATTCTTAAGCATCAAATTTAACTTATTTAACGTATTTTTTTAGCTTCCAAATCATCTCCTTCCTTGCCCTTGTCCCATATTCACACGTTTTCTTCTTAACATTCGGTATTCATATTCTCCCTGAATGTTAGTGATGAAGAAAGCGTGTTACTGTTTTTATCCGACTTCAAAAAAAGGAGGAGGTTCTCAATTCGTCGGAATCTTTTATTTTTTATTTTTATGTATGTTCCCCGATTACTCAAAGACGCCTGGACCGATTTCAAAAAATCTTCTTTTGTTTTGAAGGGTATACTTCCTAGTTGGTCCCATAGTCAATAGAGCAATCGAGGGAACTCCTCAAATATTATAGGCATACATATAGTGATTTTGGTATTTTCATCAACAATGCAATCACTTGCACTCAGAAAGTATAATTTGGTGAAGTGGAACTCATGAAGAAGACCACAAATGGCCACTGGAACTCCTAAATGCTAAGTATGTCACGGGTATAAAATATCTCGAATAGTTAACCGACTATGATGAAGAATGAATTGTACTGATGAAAATGGTAACATTGAACTGTTCTGATGATGAAGCCGGAAGGTAGGCACTGGAACTCTGAAATAAAACAATGTATCCTAGTCGTGCTTGGGCTTATTGGAATCGTCATGAGATGTACGAGTACTTTGATCATAAATGATTATCATGTTGATTGGAGATATCTACCAAAACTAAAAAGAGAAAAATAAAAATCTTTTTAACAAAAAATCGAACCGACTTCCAGAACAAAAAACTACAAAGCAAAAAATAACTTTTTCATAAAAAGTTTTTTCATCCGCTACGTTATCTTTGAGATCATCTACTCCCTTCTCTTTGAGATCATCTACTCCCTTCTCTTTGAGATCATCTACTCCCTTCTCTTTGAGATCATCTACTCCCTTCTCTTTGAGATCATCTACTCCCTTCTCTTTGAGATCATCTATCTCCCTTCTCTTTGAGATCATCTACTCCCTTCTCTTTGAGATCATCTACTCCCTTCTCTTTGAGATCATCTACTCCCTTCTCTTTGAGATCATCTACTCCCTTCTCTTTGAGATCATCTACTCCCTTCTCTTTGAGATCATCATCATCACTCTTTTTAATGTTTCCACTGGTGGGACACAGGCCTCCTCTCTGTGAAAGAGAAATATCTAGATTTGAGAGAAAGATTCAGATCATACCCCAAAAAATCTATCCATCTTTTCTTTGATCTCTCGTTCTCATTCTTCCTCTCCATCCACCTGCCAATCGCATAATTATGTTGCCAAAAATCATGAATTTGATTACAAAAAAAAACATTCAGAAGAATTTAGGACCTCCCCCTTTTTAACCGACAATCCAAAAAGGAGGCGGTTTTATTTTCGATCTTTATGTTTGTTTTTTGAAGTTGGTACAAAATGTAATACATTTTCCTTTGCAAATGTTGTTTTGGCTAGATTCTTACATTTGATAGAGCAAGGTTAGCGTGTAGCTGTACCCCATACGTCTTTTGTGAGCAAATTTAATGAATAATAAATAGTTTAATGGGCTATTCTGTGTTGAGGTGATAAGAAATTAACTACTGTCCCGCATGCTTAATAGGAGCTATTAAAAGGGCATAGTCATTAAGACTACCTTTGCTTTTATGTGCACACACTGAGTCAAGATTGTCGTGACCGTCTTATCTTAATTAATAAGACTCTTAAATTCAATCATTCACGCCAAACGCATAGCCTAAACCAAGTCAAGAAGCACAAACTTTTGCCACAAGAGTTCCATAAATAACAAATGTGAGCTATGATAAAGATTTTTAAAAATCATTCCCTAAAAAAGATTAAATATGTGATACAGGTTATTAGGACTTTCGTAATTTTTTCGATGGGAATTCCCACCTGGCTCTAGATTTGTGACTATTAAAACACCCACATTCTCGACAAAACTATTCTATAGTTAAAATCAATTCGATATAGTTAAAAGGTCAAAAATAATGAAACCCAAATCAAAACACAAAGTTGTTAATATTACCTTATTAGTTATCAAATTACTTTAACAGAAGACAACACTTTTTCAACCTAGTGTCACACTTATTTTAACTGCAAAACTCGATCTATTTTAAGCTTTAACAAATAACTCCCACTAGTCTAATAAAACTAACTTTTAAAGACTCGATAAACCGTCACAATCCAACGTGACAGTACTTTAAAACTTAGCTCATCAAAAAAAGAACGAATAACTTATAATTTACGAAAAAGCTCCAAAAGTATTCAGTACTATCCAGTTAAATCTGCTTTTAATTGCTTCGAACCGGTAATTTGAAGCGTCTAGACCGAATGAAAGTCTATAATCGCCTTAGATTTTACATTTACAGAAAGTTAGGAACTCTGTTTTTGAGAATGTTTAAAGAAAAATGCTGACAAATTTTTGGAACAGACTAGATTTTTTTTAGAAAAAGTGTTTGTTTTCAAACGCAATAGTTTAGTTCCCGGAAAATACTAAGACCCGACAAGTGTTTTGTTTTTCTTGTACAATATTTGTTGTTTGTTGTGCAAAATTTCGTGAGGCAAGTTTGTATGAGTAAATGTTGCTGTAGTGGGGGCAGACTAAAAAAACAATGTATGAAATAGGTGAAAAATAACACAGCTAGAAAGGGATAGACCATTGAGACTACGATTTATAGTGAAGTATGGAAGAAGATATATTCCTGTATGGAACGGAGACGTGAACTCAGAAGGCCGCTGATCGCAAAAGCATTTATACTTTTGAAATGTGGTGCTACAGAAGGATGCTGCGTGTCTCCTGGATGGCACACAGGACGAATATCTCGATACTACAGGCGCTCAAAGCAGAAAAAAGCCAAGTTGATCGAATGTGTGCCTCCGCAAGATATTTGACTTATACGGCCATATAGCCCGCAAACCTGGTGACAACCCATTTAAGGTAATTGTCACTGGTAAAGTAGAGGGAAAACGACCCAGAGAAAACTCTTATACGCTGGTCAGACCAAATCCTAACCTCGCTGACCATTAAAGCCTCGCAAGACGTACATGTTGCTGCAAGTAGGAGCAAGTGGAAGAACATAATAAAGGAGAAAGTTTTTAAACCATGATGTGGTCACGACCCCCAGTATTGGGGAAACGAAGCAAGAAGGAGGATGTATGAAGAGGACAAGTTGCGCCGACCCCAAATAAATTGCGGCAAGGACAGCTGAATGATGTTTGTTGGGTAGCAAACAAGCAGGTGGAGTGATCACCACCGGCTTAATGGACATCAGCTATATCTTATAGATAAAGATATAAGAACACAAATGCCTATAATTACACCTGTTCAAACCGGAACAATGCAACGTTCTTTTGATGTATGAATCCTATTGATAGCCTTGCTAAGTTATAAAATGTTATCACATTATTATGCGTTAAGTTTTTATTCTATTTAAATATTATATATTCTAATATTTATTGTAATCGACTATTTGTGCTAGCAAAACTGAAATGTTTGAACTATTGTCAGTCGAGAAAAAACTGTGAGCGTTAAGATTTACTTTGACAATTAGAACGTTAGGCCATCGGTTGAGAAGTTTATTGTAAAAGAACTTACTTTTTGATTATAAATTTTCATTTCAGGAAAACAAAGGAATGTGTCTCATTTCAAAATAGACCGATAACACTAGTTATGTTGTGGTTAAGTTTTCTATTCTTAAGCTTCTTTATAAATAGCTCTTCTGCCGTGCCACGCACCTGTAGCCAAGTTGACAATCTACAACCGATAACGCCAGAAGAAAACTAATCAATGTATGGAAATGACACATCTGAACGATAAGTCAAGTGGACAGACCATACAAATAGAAGGCGTTAACGATTGTAGAAAGAGATTCGATACGAAAATATTGTAACTTGGCTAGGGGCTAGGGGTGTGGAAGTAACAGACTGGTATTATGTGTCCTCAAATTTTCTCCATTATTCCGTATGTAATTTTACATGTGGTTGATGTTTTAATCTGAATATATTGAATCCTGCACTTTTCCTGACTTAATGAAACACAGTAAAGTAGTACCAATTTTCAAATCAGGCTGTAAGAGCGATCCTTCTAATTATAGACCTATATCCGTGCTTCCAGCATTGAGCAAAATCTATGAAAAAATCATGCTGGAACAGATGTTGTCTCACTTCAATTCAAATGGGATCCTGCATAGTCAACAGTTTGGTTTCACGAAAGGTAGGTCGACAACGGACGCGGGAGTAAAACTCATCAGCCACATCTTGGAGGCTTGGGAGAGGTCCCAGGATGCCATTGGCATTTTCTGTGATCTCTCAAAAGCTTTCGACTGCGTCGACCACAACACACTGATCTGTAAATTACACCACTACGAAATTCGTGGAAAATCTGCTGATCTCGTGCTTTCCTATTTATCAAACAGACAGCAAAAAGTAGATGTTAATGGGGCGACGTCCTCCGGGTCTCTAGTCAAGATGGGCGTGCCCCAAGGTTCAATTCTCAGCCCTTTCCTTTTTCTTGTTTACATTAATGATCTCCCTTTTATGATGGCCAAATTATCGGATATAATTATATTTGCTGATGATACTTCGCTAATTTTTAAAATACGAGTAGATAGGCAAGATACGGATGTTTTAAATGTCAACGAAAGTCTAATTGTTCTCTCAAAATGGTTCGCAGCTAACAATCTTTTACTGAATGCGAAAAAAACAAAATGTCTAAAGTTCTCTTTACCAAATGTACCACAACATGACCTAAACTTAAATCTTGACGGCAAAAACCTTGAAGTTATAACGGAAACTGTATTCTTAGGGATTACTATCGATTCAAAATTGCAGTGGGGCGCGCACATTAGAACTCTTTCGGGTAGGTTAAGTTCGGCTGCATATGCAGTAAGGAAAATAAGGCAGCTAACCGATGTAGCTACAGCTAGGTTAGTATACTATGCTTATTTCCACAGTATTATGTCTTATGGCATTCTGCTGTGGGGATCAGCAGCAGACGTTGACTCAATTTTCATCCTACAAAAGAGGGCAATCCGCGCAATCTATAAAATCGCGAGTCCCTCAGAGAAAAATTTAAAGAGATCGATATACTGACTCTACCTTCACTTTATATTTTGGAATGTATTTTATATGTTCGTAAAAATCGGGGGCTTTTCAAAACTAGAAGCGACTTCCATAATTTAAATACACGCAGTAAGCACGAAATTGTAATACCCAAATTCAGATTAACGAAAACTAGCAAGTCTTTTCTTATAAACAGTATACGCTTTTATAACAAGTTGCCAAAGTCAGTTATAGAACTGACCGATGGAAGGTTCAAAAACTACATCAAACGTATCCTTATTAAAAAAGCATATTATAAAATCAAGGACTACGTTGAAGATAAAAACATTTGGCCTTAGCTCCTTCTGCGCATGCAGCTTCCCTGGTAACTTGTAAACGGCACAAATATGTGGATGTCTCTAACTATTCTCAATCTCATTTTTCTTTCCTTCTTTTAATTAGACTTTTACAATGGTTTTCAAACATCTTTATAGCCCTTTGCTAAGAATAGTTACAGCACTGATAACAAAATTTGTGCCACATGTTAAATTTAGTAATGTTATACTATTTTTATTTACCTTTGTATAGATTCTTTTACCGATTGTTTTGTGAATGTATGAACATTGTAGGCCTTCTAGATGCTTTAACATTTGTTAACTTTTTTATAAAATATATAATCCTTTTACTTTATTTTTTTCGTTTCTTACGACTTATTGTCATAAGTCGGGCCTACGTTGTCCCCCCACGTCTAAGTACTAATGCTGTAACATGGAAATATTGTAAAACCAAACCATTTTTAAAAGAGTAACCATGGAGTTTCTTGCCGGTTCTTCTCCATAGGAAACGACCAACCCGAACCGTGCACCTTTTGTCGACGTTTTATAAGTGCCCATGTAGGCCTATGTGAAATAAAAAAATGTTTTTTTTTTTTTAAATCGAATTTCATATTATATTTTCTTTTTATTAACATATCCAAATGCTGGAGGAATTTCTGGAAATTTAAAGCGTATTCGGTGCCATGAAATGCTAGAGCGTTCGGCACGAACATCTAGCAATTTAGTGCCGTTACTGTTATCGAGTCGTTTCGATCAATGTTTTGGAATTGTTATAGGGTTATGAGGACATAATTTTATGGATAACTAGCTTTTGCCAACGGGTTCGCTCGCGTGAGAGTCGAAAATTATACTGCGGGAACGGATACCTGAATACAAATAATGCTATGTATCTCAGGTCATGGTCTACCCATGTAAACATTTAAATCAATTTATTATCTATTTTGATGGCAATTCTTCGGGCTATGTCGGTAACCCTGGTTCTCTTGCAGATTTTTCTTGGACATTTCTGATTCGACCACGCAAGAAAACCCCGAGCAAAGCCCTCTCCATTTTCCTTTGAGTGACTTAAATTGTATTTGTATCAATTCTTTTTTGGCTGCCGAAACGTCATTGCAATAACGACACGTGAGCAAAACTCTAGAAAAATCGTTCGTATAAGCTTTTTTTTATATAAAGTGACATGAGGTATATTTACCTTTTTCTAACACTGCCAATCATTCACGAATTTTAACATGAAAGGCATGTCACAGACTACGCACACAAATTAATAATAAGGATCTCCAAAGTAAGCAGTGTCGCGTGGAAGCCATTACATCATAAAGTCTGTTAACCCTTATAATGCCCGGTCAAATTAATTTAACGGGTTCATTCCCTACCTTTTACAACAGGGTTGAAAGTGCACGATGTTTTAATTTTATCTTATTTTTTGTTTGGAGTCATGCTTTAGGTATTCGTTTTAATTTTTAAGATAAATCTATCTGTTGAATATGAACTGAAAAATAGTGAAACAGAAACAGGGTAAGTACATTTAGTCCGTGCCAAAAAGGAAAAAAAATAGGCACTCAAGATACCGACTTCCGAAAAGAAGGTTTATTTGCTTTGTAGCGTTTGGTTTTGGAAGTCGGTTTAACTCTTTTATTAAAAAAGTTTTATATTTCTCTATAATGTTATAAAGAGGTGAAGTTTGTAAGTTTGTGCGGGTAATCTCTGGATCTACTGAACCGATTTAGATGAAATTTGGCATGGAGATATTCTGAGACCCTGGGAAGGACATTGGATAGTTTGTATTCCCTTGGATTGATAAAACACTTTTTACGAGGACGAAGCCGCGGGCAGAAACTAGTTAAGAATAACTTAAAAATTACTCGTCAGATCTTGATGAAATTTAAATGGGACCACATGAGAAGCTCTAGCTTACAAAATTGGCAGCATAATAACAAACATACATAAACATACAATCGATTCGAGAATCTTCTCCTTTTTGAAGTCGGTTGAAAACTGTATATATAGCGATTTTCAACTCGGAGCCAATGCTACTAAGTTTCCTTACTACATAAGAGTAATCTTATGTATGATGATGCATATTAGGTACATCGCCATTTATGGTTAAGTCACATGAAACAGAGGGCGACCCTGTTGCCATAACTTTACTTAAGATCCTATAGCCCCTAGCCTCCTATGGCCAGTAGTCCTCCATCGAGACCGGTCTTGAGCTTTGCACTTCACCTCGCTCCACGTCAATCCAATACTCGTTGCTTCAGCCAATACGGTGCGTCGCCAGGTTTGACGGGGACGGCCTCGCTTCCATTTTCCTTGAGGATTAGAATCCAAGGCCTGTTCTTTTACTATTGATAGGCTTGCGCTTGACCACTAATTCACCTGTTGGTAAGCGATGATGTGGTTGACGAAGCACGATTGCCTAGAAGAAACCTATTCAATCTTGACTTAAAGACTCCCAGGTTGTTCTTCTTCTTAGTCGGGCACTCTTGGCAGAGTGGTCGTGGTCATGAGTGGGTCCTGATGCAAGATGGCTCTTGCCATGCGTCGCCATTCGGTTCTATTGGACGCAATGTGGGAACAGTCGGTCATCGTAGCTTTGGTGATGCTTTTAATAAGATCTGCCCATCTGGTTGGAGAGCGACCTCGGGATCTTTTGCCCTCCATTTTGCCTTGGATTACAAGACGCTCCATTGAGTCTTCATTCCGAGTTATATGCCCAAAGAACTTTAGTATTCGTATTTGAACAGTCGACGATAATCTCTCTTTGATGTGAAGTTCTTTTAGGATCGATACATTGGTGCGGTAAGCATTCCACAGAATCCGCAGCAGACGTCTCCAGCACCACATTTCCAGTGCATCGATTTTCCTCCTTTCCTTCAGCCTCAATGTCCATGTCTCAGCTTCGTAGAGAAAAATTGGAAAGACGAGACTTCGCATCAGTCGTACCTTAGTGGCCTTGGTAATTCTGCGATCTTTCCAGATTTTTGTGAGCTTTTCAATGGCAGATCGCGTCACAGCACAACGCCTTCGTATCTCGTCTTCGCAGCTTCCGGTGTTAGCTATGTTGGAGCCCAAGTAGATATAGCTCTGTACAACATCACAGTTGGCTATACTTTTGACACTAGGTTGGTTGTTTGTAGCTCTGTCCACTATCATCATTTTTGTTTTATCACGATTGATAGCGAGTCCAAATCCAATGCTGTTTATTTCCAGGCAGTTTAAAAGATGTCCATATCTTCTTTAGATGTTGTTAGAAGAGTGGTGTCATCGGCATACCTAAGATTGGAGATTTTGCGCCCCCCAACAGAAACACCCTTGTCCCAGCCCTCTAGGACGATTCGCATGATGTTCTCCGTGTAAATGTTAAAAAGCAAGGGAGATAGAATGCATCCCTGTCTAACACCAGCCTCTGTTTTGAAAGAGCTTTAGTCAATTCCGTCCACGCGAACCGCTGCTGTGCCGTCCTCGTACAGTCTTCTAATGAGGTACGTAAGATGATCTGGTACACCCATAACTGAAAGAATTTCCCACAGTTTCCGCCATTGCACAGTGTCAAATGCTTTTCGGAAATCCACGAAGCATATGAAGAGGGGATTGTTAAATTCACGAGACTTCTCTATAATTTGACGTAATATGAGAATTTGTTCTCTTGTTCCTCTTCCTTTGACAAAACCGGCTTGTTCGGGTGCAATTTCGGGAGACAAAAACGACTGAAGCCGCTTATTTATCACATGAAGAAGCACTTTGCTTGCATGGGAGATGAGGGAGATCAACCTGTAGTTGTTGCACTTTTTCGTGGAGCCCTTCTTGTGAAGGGGGATGAAAAGGGAGCTAGACCAGTCTTTTGGCCACTCGCCGGTCTTCCATATTCTACAACAGATGGTGTGTATTATATCTACTCCTGCGTCTCCCATCTCCTTTATGATCTCAATCGGTACCTCATCCACACCTACAGCTTTATTAGGCTTTAAGTGATTTACTGCTGCTCTTATCTCGTCCTTCAATAAAACTGGTTCCATCTCCGAGGGCCGAGAACACGGTATGGTGGCCTGTGATGAATGAGCGTCAACAAAAAGTGATCCACAGTAATCTTTCCACGTGTTAACAATGTCCTTGATCTCCGTAACTGTTATCTGATTATGATCTCCTTCAGTATTCTCAATAGCCCAGGTTTTTGGTTTGAATTGGCGAGTGATGGATCGTATCTTCATGTGAAGATCTTTGGTTTCAAACTTTTGCGAGTGTCGCTCTAGTTCAGCGCAGATGTCATTGAGGGCCGCGTTCCGGTCTCTTCGACAAGCGGCCTGTATTTCGGCATTAAGAGCGTTCAGTTCTTGTACACTTTCACCACGGGCTTTTAGCTTTCTGCGGTGTTCAACCATATGCCACGTGTTCGTGGACATCCAGTGTTGACGCTTTACTCCCAGGTTGTAGCTATCAGGTAATACAGACTCCGACAGGGATTTCCACTCCTTTGCTGTGCGCATAATAAAAAAATTCCCAAAACGTTTGGTGCGTATGGGTGGGATGTCCACCATGTACCGATGACGCATCGCCGTACGTCTGGTAGTCCGATGATGAAACGGGGTAGGTGGAATTAGATCATGCAATTCCATCGCAAACTCCCCGAAATGTAACCGATAAAAAACCAGGAATAAACTAGGAATGTAATCGGAATCCCTCCGGAGCGTGTGACCAATCCAACACCATTAACGCCGCTAGATCTGGCGGTCGATCGGGGTCTCGTGGCATCTCTCCAACAGCTCTATATTAGAGTTGATCTCGGGCCAGTAAATTCCGAGGATACGACGAAGACTTCGGTTGACAAAGACCTGGATTTGGCGTGAGATGTCCTTTGTTACCTTCCACGTTTCGCACCCGTAGAGCAGCACGGATTTGACACTGGACCTGAAGATTTTGAGTTTGACCTATTGCCAGCTGGGTACAAATCAAGAGTTCGTACTACTACTGAGAATTTAAAGGTGGAAAAACACAATAACATTTTGCCTAACACGAAAATCGAACCCACACTACAAACTATTCTCGAGCAGGTAGCGCTTGCGACCCAACCAACGAGGCCGATTTGAACTTTCCTGACAATAATTTATAATATCCTCACCACGTCAAAAGCCATTATTTTCTTATACCGACGATAAGATACAAAAACATCTCAGATAAGAAAGTAAAAACATCAAAACGGTTTTATCTCCCACAACATTTTTTTCTCCATTTCGAAACTAGTGCGTAAAAAGCTCAAGCTTAACTTATACCGGCAAATCCAATTTATAACTAAGATGAAAATAAATATAAACAGCTATATTTTTTCGGCATACAGAAAATACTTTCGGTAAAGTAAAAATATCCGTCTTTATCAGTACAAATTTCGCAGTTCACTAGTGCAGAAATCATTTACAAATAGTCCAGCGATTGGTTTCGGAAACTTGTTTTTAGAGTAACATGAAGATAGCTTTATTGTAACAGTTGATATCGGTAATGTAGTTTTTATTTATCGGATAGGTTATCCAATAAATCAGTGTCTTCGGTACCTTTTAGGTTATCTTTAGTAATTCTTTTGAGTTAGTAAAAGATTTTTGATTTGGTTTGCTATAATCATACTTTTGTCACCTAACATACATCCATAAACTCTCAGCTTTTACCTATGGGGGTAGGCAGACCAACAAAATGTATGCCTATATCAATATACAATATACATATTCCTTTTGTTTCATTTACATTAATACATCTTGGCATATACATAAGCTGGTTATGAGTACTGCGCACCTAGCCTTTTTTAAGAACATCACCAATAAGATCCGTGTATGACACACACAAAAATTACAATGAAAATAAGTATTATTAAGGATAACTAACAAACTACTCGCCAGATCTTGATCAAATTTAAATGGGACCACATGAGAAGCCCAAGCTTCCAAATAAAAAAATAATCATCAAAAATCGATTCTTATTGGCAGAGTACAAAACAAAAAAAAATACAGTCGAATTGAGGACCTCCAGTTTTGATTGAGGAAGTCGGTTGAAAATAATAATATTCTTTGGAGTGGCGTTTATACCAGTTGCTACACAAATACATTAACAAACACAGCTGTTAACTTCTGTGATTAAATAAGGAAAACGGCGAAAATGAACGTCAAAATTAACATCAATATTCGCCATGTGCCAAGACATTACTGTTCCACAGCAATTCAGATACCAATTTATCCAGTAATATAATGTATTTTACTACTAATCTTAAAAGATGGACTATCTCTGAGCCAACAAGCCTTTTGAAGTATAGAATTGGATACGGAATGGTCTCCGCAGGAAATTTTATTCGAAGTAATTTCCTTGGATTCTTGGGATCAGTAGTACCAACCGTAATAGTGATGGACGACGCACGATATTGGTTTCGGCTATTAGAGTTTTTTGAAATTGGTCTCGGTATTTGGAAACCAGTTTTTTATTGTGCGGATAAAGTGGATAAACTCTCGTGACGCGATGGGTAGGTTATCGGATTGGTGAGAAAGGGATTATTTTCCGGACTGCGCAACGCAAAGGAGGGAAATTTATCAGTCTATGTATGTTTGTTCCTATGTGGCGTCCTAGAGACTAAACGCGTAAGCTGATTTTGATAATTATTACATCAATCGATTCGTCCAAACTTTGCGAGTGTCATTGGCTACATTAAAATAGATAAAAGAAAAATGGCGGATTTTGGGAGCATATTGTGGGGGGCCCAATTTTTTTCTACAATACCATCATGATAGGTGATTCCAAAAATATATAACACATATCCAAAACTCGACTGCTTCAGAAGCGAACTAAAAAGACTTAAATATGAAGAAAATTATGCTGTACAGTCGGAGGATACATCTGGTTTTGGTAAGCCAGCTCGCGGGTTTGTGTAGCTCACTTGCTTTATGTATACCTACATCAACTAACTTTTTCCCGTGGCTTTGTCCCCTGACCTTTCCCAGAGAAACCGTGAATTTTGCCAGAATAAAAAGCTAATAAGGAACAAAAAGAAGTCTACACTAAGCGATAGTGTAGGCTTCTATCAGCCACAGAACTTTTGTCGTCTTTGACCTCAGTGCGAGTTTTTATACAAACTTGATCGCGTTAACGTAAACGTCGAATTGTATTGAGACTGGATAAGCGCCGTCTGGTGACAAACGTTTACGTTAGCCATACTAGCGCAGCGTTATTTGCTTTTTAGAAATCGCTGCACATACTGAGATAAGTGCCTTTTTGTTCTCGCAATGAGTTTTTATTATTATGTCCTTTATTCATAACCGTTCTTAATATCTACATTTTTAAATTAAATTAAAATAAAAAAACAGCGTTGGTCTGGGCTACCGGTGGTAAGGGCTCCTGAGAGAGGAACATCCTAACGATACTTGCACTCGCACTTGATCCAGCTGCCCAACGAGAGCCTCCTCAGATATTCGTCGAGGCTCTTGGCTATTATGCCATTGGCCGTCACGATTATCGGCACAATGATCGCTGTATTCACATCCTGCATGTCGACAACCTCGCGAGCCAGATCAAGATACTTTCTTTTCTTATCTCCCTCAGCCTTCGCAAGGTTCTCAATAATTATTATTATTGATATTTTTCTTTTTTTGCTTATCACTCGTGTCTGCAGTGTGGGTCTTTATTGAATTAGTTTAGATGTACCTATTTTGTAAGTAACTATCTACTATAAATCTATTCACTCGACTTCTTCCATTGCATCAGTTTCCAAACAGGCAGTATAAATCGGACCAAATTGTATGTATTCACTCACAGAGCGGATAAAGTCTGTAACAGAACCGTACTTGCATTGTAGAAAGAATATGAAACAACAAAGTGTAGAGATTGCGACCATTGAAGCAGTTTTCCAAGATGACCTAGGTTAAACAAGTTATACAATACTTTTATATAACCATAACTCGGAAAATTCAAGCAATTGTAAATTATGTGGATGCTAAAATTGATATTTATTGTTTGAACAAGTTAGCTAGATTTTTTATCCGCCAAGACTATCTCGTTATTCTAGTGCTCGTAAGTTGATCATGAGGGGTTTTTAAGGGTTCCGTACCCAAAGGGTAAAAACAGGACATATATAATTTAATAATTTTACTAATGTAATAATTTTACTCATTTAATAATTTTACCAATTTTATCCCATAACAATATTACTTTATATGAAATCCAATTACCAATACGCAGAAAAAAAACAAAGCCGAAACTTTTCCTTATTTGGCCGAAACTGAATATGCCTGCCTGGTATCGGCCGATACCAGTTCGGTCAAATATTACGATCATTCAGAGTTATTCCTGTATTAAAAGAGCAAAAATCCTTTGAACAGCAACGGGTTCAGTGGTTGTATGTAAATACGGAGTTTCCTGTAGGTACCTATCGTGTCCGTGATTGCGAAAAACGAAATTGGTTTTAAACGTAAAAACTCCTTTGTGTATCATAAAACTAGGCTTTGTGTTATTTTTAAACGTTTTTTTTTACGATTGAGTGATTTCAGATTCTTTTAACAGGGATAAGCAGAAAATATCGATTTAGGTTGGTTGGCAATTGTGTACCACTGCTTTAAAAAACCGGCCAAGTGCGAGGCGGACTCGCGCACGAAGGATTCCGTACCATTATCGCAAAAAACGGCAAAAAATCACGTTTGTTGTATGGGAGCCCCACTTAAGTATATAATTTATTATGTTTTTAGTATTTGTTGTTATAGCGGCAGCAGAAATACATTATCTGCGCAAATTTCAACTGCCTAGCTATCTCGGTTCATGAGATACAGCCTGATCTAGGACAGACAGACAGACGGACCGCGGAGTCTTAGTAATAGGGTCCCGTTTTTAGCCTTTGAGTACGGCACCCTAAAAACGGTGAAGGAAAACATCGTGAGGAAACCGGCATCTCCTAGAACCAAAAAATCGAAGACACGTGACATCCACCAACCCGTACTGGGCCCGCGTGGTGGACCATTCCCTCTGTCTCAGAGTGGCGGCCCGTGACCCAGCAGTTGGTGGAGGAACATTGAGAAGGCTGATGATGGTGATGATGTCCTATGCGCCTATGTACTTTTATGTTGTATGAAGTTTTAATAAATCTTCTTCTATATATACCAATATTATAAAGAGGAAATATTTTTTTGTTTGTTTGTACCGAATAGGCTCCAAAACGATTGGACCGATTTCAAAAATTCTTTCACCGTTGGGAAGCTACTCTATCCCCGGGTGACATAGACTACTTTTTATCCCTGTATTCCCACGGGAACGGGAACTACGCGGGTGAAACCGCGAGGCGTCTTCTAGTCTATACTATCTATACTATCTATACTAATATTATAAAGAGGTAAAGTTTGTGAGTTTGTGACGTTGTAAGGGGTAATCTCTGGATCTACTGAACCGATTTTGAAAATTCTTGCACCGGTAGAAAGCTACATTATTCCTGAGTGTCATAGGCTATAAAATATTTTCAAAAAAAATAGAGATCCTTATGAAAATTGCAATAATGTAACCAAAGGTAGCAAAATGTTGTCTGTAAAATACATTATTTGGCGTGCGCTGAGAAAACTATTGATGTTAGATACAAATTAGTAGGTAGGGTAGGTAGGGTAGGTAGAATAGGCAGAGTAGGCAGGGTAGGCAGAGTACGCAGGGTAGGCAGAGTAGGCAGGGTAGGCAGGGTAAGCAGAGTAGGCAGGGTAAGTAGAGTAGGCAGGGTAGGCAGGAAAGGCAGGGTAGACAGGGTAGGCAGGGTAGGCAGGGTAGGCAGGAAAGGCAGGGTAGGCAGGGTAGGCCGGGTAGGCAGGGTAGGCAGGGTAAGCAGAGTAGGCGGGGTAGGCAGGGTAGGCAAGATAGGCAGGGTAGGCAGGAAAGGCAGGAAAGGCAGGGTAGGCAGGGTAGACAGGATAGGCAGGGTAGGCAGGATAGGCAGGATAGGTAGGGTAGGCAGGGTAAACAGAGTAGGCAGGGTAGGCAGGGTAGGCAAGAAAGGCAGAGTAGGCAGGAAAGGCAGGGTAGGCAGGGTAGGCAGGGTAGGCAGGGTAGGCAGGGTAGGCAGGGTAGGCAGGATAGGCAGGGTAGGCAGGAAAGGCAGGGTAGGCAGGATAGGTAGGGTAGGGAGGGTAGGCATGGTAAGCAGAGTAGGCAGGGTAGGCAGGGTAGGCAGGGTAGGCAGGGAAGGCAGGGTAGGCAGGGTAGGCAGGATAGGCAGGATAGGCAGGATATGCAGGGTAGGCAGGAAAGGCAGGTTAGGCAGGGTAGGCAGGGAAAGCAGAGTAGGCAGGGTAGGCAAGATAGGCAGGGTAGGCAGGAAAGGCAGGGTAGGCAGGAAAGGCGGTATAGGCAGGGTAGGTAGGGTAGGCAGGTTAGGCAGGGTAGGCAGGGTAGGCAGGGTAGGCTGGGTAGGCAGGGTAGGCAGGGTAGGCAGGGTAAGCAGAGTAGGCAGGGTAGGCAGGAAAGGCAGGAAAGGCAGGGTAGACAGCAAAGGCAGGGTAGGCTGGGTAGGCAGGGTGAACAGAGTAGGCAGGGTAGGCAGGGTAGGCAAGAAAGGCAGAGTAGGCAGGAAAGGCAGGGTAGGCAGGGTAGGCAGGGTAGGCAGGATAGGCAGGGTAGGCAGGAAAGGCAGGGTAGGCAGGATAGGTAGGGTAGGCAGGGTAGGCAGGATAAGCAGAGTAGGCAGGGTAGGCAAGATAGGCAGGGTAGGCAGGAAAGGCAGGGTAGGCAGGAAAGGCGGGATAGGCAGGGTAGGCAGGAAAGGCGGGATAGGCAGGGTAGGCAGGGTAGGCAGGGTAGGCAGGTTAGGCAGGGTAGGCAGGGTAGGCAGGGTAGGCAGGGTAGGCAGGGCAGGCAGGGTAGGCAGGGTAGGCAGGGTAGGCAGGATAGGCAGGGTAGGCAGGAAAGGCAGGATATGCAGGGTAGGCCGGGTAGGCAGGGTAAGCAGAGTAGGCAGGGTAGGCAAGATAGGCAGGGTAGGCAGGAAAGGCAGGAAAGGCAGGGTAGACAGCAAAGGCAGGGTAGGCAGGGTAGGCTGGGTAGGCAGGATAGGCAGGGTAGGCAGGAAAGGCTGGGTAGGCAGGGTAAGCAGAGTAGGCAGGGTAGGCAGGGTAGGCAGGGTAGGCGGGATAGGCAAGGTAGGCAGGAAAGGCAGGGTAGGCAGGATAGATAAGGTAGGCAGGGTAGGCTGGGTAGGCAGGGTAGCCAGGGGTAGGCAGGATAGACAGGGTTTGAAGGGTAGGCAGGATAGGCAGGGTAGGCAGTTTAGGCAGGTTAGGCAGAGTAGGCAGGGTAGGCAGGGCAGGCAGGGTTGGCAGGGTAGCCAGGGTATGCAGGGAAGGCAGGGTAGGGCCAGGGCAGGCAGGGTAGGCAGGGTAGGCATGGTAGGCAGGATAGGCAAGGTAGGCAGGGTAGCCAGGGTAGGTAGGCAGTTGACGGGAGCGAAGCCCCGAGGGTCAGCTAGTATAATATATATAGAAATGTTATGTTGGTTTGTGTACGCTTCAAACACTCAAAAAGTTCTGCACCGATCGAGCTGAAATTTTAGCATGATATATAATCCGCATCAAGGTTTGTTTTTATCTAGTTTTTTTTTTGTTGCATGGCAGGCAGGGCAGGTAGGTAGGTAGCCAATTGACGATAGCGAGGCCCCGGGGGTCAGCTAGTAATAAATAAATAAATTGAGTAAATATAAAGGCTTTTCTCTAGTTCATTCTAAGACTTTTTCATGTCATTTATGATTTAACGCATATTATAGTGACCTTTGTGTTTTGTGTGTTTTGTGTTTGAGGAGCTCGTGGCTAAATAATAACAGCCGCACGGGTCGATCTTAAGGTTAAGCAACGCTTGACGAGGTCGGGCCGTGGATGGGTGACCATTTCAACATACCGAGTTTCCTCCGTGCCTCGTAAAGCACGTTAAGCCGTTGGTCCCGGCTGTCATTTGAAGATCTTTGACAGTCGTTACGAGTAGTCAGAAGCTTGAAATCTGACACCAGTCTAGCCAAGGGGTACCTACCGTATTACCCAGTTACTGAGTTGTGGAGGTCAGATAGGCAGTCGCTCCATGTAAAACACTGGAACTCAGCTGAATCCGGTTAGACTGGAAGCCGACCCCAACATAGTTGGGAAAAGGCTAGGCAGATGATGATGATAGTGACCTTTGTGGTGGTCATTAACATTTTTTTTTATGGTTTGGCTCGTGCTTGACCACTATCTCGCCTGATGGTAAGCGATGATGTGGTCGACGGTGTAGCACGCTTGCCTAGAAGTAACCTATTCACTCTTGACTTAAAGACCATGAGGTTGTGCTATCGGGAAACACAGACTCTCTTTTATTCTTGTTTATCTCTTTCAAACTTGAACATAACAACAATATATCACGTGAATTTAACGCGACAAAACGAGGTAAACAGTGTGTGTGTTGTGCAATCGGCGAACTTACAGAATAAGGACACGGTTAGTGTTGTGTGTAGAAATGTGAGGGTAGAAGAAGAATTTTCTGCCCCAACGGAGCCAGAACACCGAGACTCCAGTCTACCCGGGACCACGGTCGTTGCAACACGGCCAAAACGTCGGGTGAAATAAGTAAATAAACAATCGAAATTTCATCGCGTTAAATGCCCGTGATATATTGTTTTTCAATTATGAAACGCGAAAGTTTTAAAGTTAATATTGAACATAACAATCTGAGAGACGGTTTCCATATTATTGAGAACGTTCGAACTAATTGTCAATTTGCCAAAAGAACCTCTGATTTACCTACAATTTGGATATGTTTTTGACATACCCAGATTGTCGCCTAGATGAGATTGTGATTTGATTTTACGAGAATTAGCCTTCAAGTATAGCTCTTCCACTTATCTACCGATAACTAGTTTTCTAAGAAACAGGAACCCGAAACTATCAAGTTATCATAAGCAATTTACTTACAAACAAGGGGGCACCAGCAAAACACGCCTCATCAGCGGACACTATAAGCAAAACAACAAATCCGCTAAGAGGGGTTGAAATTTATGCAAACTCGCCATACAGCGCCGTGGAGATAATATTCGTGTGTCCGGACGGACGGACGCACAAAGCTTCATTTACATAATACCGCCTTTCCAAATGTTGGTAAAAGATACCTAGGAGTACCCACTTGGCAGCTCATTAGGGGATTTCAAGTGTTCAGGCTTTAATTCTGAGTGTTAAGGTTTTTGTTGTGGTTGTACGTCTGTTGAGATTGATATATACAAAATAGCATATCTATTGCATACTATAATAATAATAGGGGTTCAAGTATGAAATTGATGTTTTATTAATTTATTGTAATAGGTACTTTGAATTGACAGAAAACCTTCATGGTTTGAGATTTCACATGGTACCAATGAAGTTCTTATTTTAAAAAATGTGTAACATTCGATTATCCACTTTCAGTTGTTTTTTTTTATTCAGCTTAGACAAGAAAGATGGATACTTCGAAAATTCGAGTGATTTTCGAATACGAGAGAACTAACGCGGCAGATACAGCTCGCAATATCAATGTTGCGTTTGGAGAGGGGACTGCTAATGAACGCACTGTGCGATTTTGGTTTAAATGTTTCCTTGATGGCAACTTTGATTTGGAGAACGAACCACGTGGAAGACCGCCCACACAGGTGAATAACAATGAATTGAAAGTGATAGTGGAAGCCGATCGGAGCCAAACTACCCAGGAATTAGCGGCATTGTTTAACGTTACCTTACCAACAATATTGACTCATTTGCGTCAAATCAATAAAAAAAAATATATGAAAAATGGGTGCCTCATGATTTGACTGATCTGCAGAAAGAAACGCGTGTTGAAACTTGTTTTGCCTTGTTGAATCGATACAGAAATGAAGGAATATTGGATCGAATTGTGACATGTGATGAAAAGTGGATTCTTTACGATAACCGTAAGTCAAAAATACAATGGCTGACCACAGGTCAAACGCCGCAACAGTGTCCTAAAGCAAAGCTTACCAATAAAAAGATAACGGTAACTGTTTGGTGGTCTCAGCATGGTGTTATTCACTATAGCTTTCTCCGATCTGGTCAAGCAATAACGGCAGATGTCTACTGTGCCGAACTCCGAACAATGATAGCAAAACTAGCAGTGAAACAGCCCCGACTTATGAATAGATCTTCACCATTATTTCTCCATGATAACGCGAGACCTCATACAGCACGAGAAACCGTTTTAACTCTACAGGAACTGCAATTAGAAACCATTCGTCATCCTCCGTATTCGCCAGACCTTGCTCCAACGGACTACCATTTTTTTTGTGATCTGGACAATTTTCTACGTGATAAAAAGTTTTCTTCTCAGGCAGTACAAAATGCTTTCACACAGTTTGTCGAATCTAGATCACCAGAGTTCTATCGCAAAGGCATAAATAACCTTCCTATTAGATGGCAGCAATGTATAGATAATAATGATAATTATTTTGATTAAATAAATACACTAAATAAAAAAAAAACTAATTTCATTTTTTCAGTACAAATCGGTAATTTCATACTTTAACCCTAATATAAATGCGAAATTAACGATGTCTGTCAATTACCTGCTGCCGCTGAACCGATTTTGATAAAATTTGATATAGTGATAGTTTTTAGACCTTGGGAATGGCATAGTTTTATCCCGGAAATCATCCTTAGGGAAGTTTGTATTGGGCACCAATAATTTCTCAAGAAAGGCGGCCTACAGACCTACAATATTGTTGCGCGATATAAAAAATAGGCTATTTGAATTGGGAATGCTACGCAGACGAAATCGCAGGCAATGGCTAGTACAATATATTATAGAATACTAGCTTCTGCCAGCGGCTTCGCCCGCGTGTAAAATATAGATAGTAGCCGATTCTCAGACCTACTGAATATGCATATAAAATTTCATTAAAATCGGTCAAGCCGTTTCGGAGGAGTATGGTAACTTACATTGTGACACGAGAATTTTATATATAAGATATACAATCTATCCGGACTTGTATTAATACAACTTTAAGGCCGTAAAATGCACTTAATTTTAACGATTAAAACACCCCACAAAAGGGTAGCGATCACCACACCCTCAAATATAGAGCAATTTTAGTACCCGACTTACATATAACGATATCCACATAGTCTAACAATCATAGCTTTGGACCTAGGACTCACAGAGGCGTACATTTAATATTAAGCGTACACCATATACCTTTACTATACATAAGAGGCAACGCTGTTTCCAAAACGTCAGATTCTGTGATCGAATGAAACACCTAACAACTTTCTGTCTAACCCAGTTATCAAACCCAGGACGGACACTAAACCAACAAGAAAATCTCAAATAAATAAATCTAGAAATAAAATATATCACCGACCTCCTACGACACATTACCACAATCTACTGCCAAAAAAATAAGACATAAAATACTAGCTTAAGAAAAAGAATCGCAAAGAAATATCCCATAAGACATTCCTATTTATTACATTATCACAAATACTAGCTGTCTGCGAGCGTAGGCAATACAAAGCTTACCCCGAGTGATAAAACACCTAGAGATTAGGAAAAACGGGCTATAGTAACCCGAAAAAAAAACTGTAATCAAAAAAGAAATGTCCCTACCTTCGTCACGGGAAGAAAAAATATAGCACAGACTGGACATTTGGGGAATCGTCAGACAAATTCTTTGGCTCCCTCGCCGCATACAGCAGACATTGAATGCCAATAGAATAATTCGACGAATCTTGTGTACCGTATTATTCGTTGAGGCTTCAGAGTTTGGGTTTGTGCAGACGAGCTACTTTTGATTCAGAATCTTAACGTACAACTATAGTTTATTGTCAAATGCGATTTGCAAAAATAGTTATGGCCCCTATTCTTTGTCACTTTGAAGAACCTCTACTCATGAATGTAGTCATAACAAACTCCTCGATAATTTCAATAAATAACAAGCTATATCTGACATTTGATGACTAGAGGTGGACTCGAGTTAGAGGACATAACTTGAAGTAAGCTGTAAGATAACGTAGCTTTTCAGATAGGTGTATCATCATCATATCAGCTGAAAGACGTCCACTGCTGGACATAGGTCTCCCCCAAGCGTCGCCACATTGATCGGTCCCGTGAGTCTCGCATCCACCGGATCCCTGCAACCTTCACCAAGTCATAAATCCACCTAATGGGAGGCCTTCCAACGCAACGTCTTCCGGTTCGCGGTCGCCACTCCAGAACTTTTCTGTTCTATCGGCCATTCGTTCTGCGAGCAATATGCCCTGCCCACTGCCACTAAAGTAGGATAGGGGTACAGAAAAAGTTAATATGCGAAAGTGAATTTATTGTTAATAATAAAACCACAATTATTATAACTCCGAGAGTTTCAATTCAACCCTAACATTAAATTTACGAGCACTTATTAATACATAATTCGATTTGTAGTCATTATTAAACCTCCGCAAAATCGAATCAGTTGCCGATGTTCATTAAAAATTAAAATTATATATATCTATGCTGTACTCAATGGGTACTCATTTCATTGAAAATATATAGTCCACTAAAGTTTTAAATGTGCAGTATTTTATTCACAAACTGTCCCTAGTTTAATTAAATATTCAGTGTTGCCGAAGTTACGTTATATTGCAGTTTCGATACGGAAACTGCTGCACAAACAAAGTTTGCTCATATATCGTAATTTTAATAACTAGACACGGTACCTGCCATTAATTGTCCCCGCAAACTATTGAAAATGAGACAAAAGTATAGAATAATAGTGTTGGTCAGGATCGTTAAAGTTTGGACGAATATTAATCAGGCAATATTTTCTGCTTTTGTTATGCTTCCTGCACCTGTAGCCAACTTGACAATCTACAATCGATAACGCTAGTAGAAAACGAATCAATGTATAGGAATGACACATCTGAACGTTAAGTCACGTGGTCAGACCATACAAATAGAAGGCGTTAACGATTGTAGAAAGAGATTTGATACATAATGTTTGTAACTTGGCTAGGGGGGCTGATGAAGATAAAGGAAATGAAAATTGGTACCTAGAATGACAATAAACATATTTTTCATAGTTATTATTGTTATGTCCCTAGGCTTTAACTAATCTAATGATTTCCAAAATAACGCGTTTTTGGTTCCATTTAAACTTCTATACTAATATTATAAAGAGGAAAGATTTGTAATTTGTATGTCAAAAACTACTAAACTACTGCACGAATTAAAAAGTTCTTTCACCGTTGGGAAGCTACACTATCCCCGGGTGACATAGGTTACTATTCCCACGGAAACGGGAACTACGCGGGTGAAACCGCGAGGCGTCCGCTAGAAACATGATATTTTTTATTTTATTTTTGATTTGTGATGGGTTTGCTCTTGACTCTAGTCTAAGACATAGGTGACAGAGACAGAGTCGACGATGGAGTGAGCTTACCCAGAAGAAGCCTGTTCACTCTAACTTTGAAGAGATTCGGGTTGAATGCTTTCGGAAACACAGACGCAGGTATTGAGTTCCATTATTCATTCGCTGTGCGCATTATGAAGGATGTTTGGAAGCGCTTGGTGCGAATTGGTGGAATGGCAACAAGGTAAGGATGGTAACTTGCAGTGCGTCTAGATGTCCGATGGTAGAAGGGGGCTGGTGGGATGAGGTCGTGGAGTTCTTGAGCACACACACCAAAATACAGTCTGTAGAAGACCGACAAGCAGGCAACCTTGCGGCGATGAGCCAAGCTGTGAAACTTGGTATCCACCAGTTCAATGTCGCCGATGAGCTTCTTGGCTCTGCTCAAGCGCGGCAAGCTGATACTTTGCTGAGCCATCCCAAAGGTGGCTGCAATACTCCATGCAGGATCGGACTTGCGCTTTGTACAGGGTTAAAACCTGTCCAGGCGTAAAGTATCGCTTCACCTTATTTAGGATGCCCAGTTTTTTGGCCGCAATTTGGGCTTTGTACTCAATGGAGGCGCCGAAGTTGAGTAAGTTTGAGTAAGTTTATACATCACAGACTTACTAGACAATCAACTTTCGCATTATCATAACCGAAGCAATTAATACAGCAACTTTTTCACACGCTCCTGTGTTACATAAGTCCTGTGTTGTTTTCCACATTTGTTTTAACTTATAGCAACTTTATATCTGAAATTTTTGCTAAATAATATTTTACCTTATCAATGGAATCTCGATAATTAAGGTAAAGTTTCTAAAGTATTATCTACTATATAATATCCACGTATCACGTAACACTATACTGGTCAGTCAAGCATGGTTACCAACTTTGCTGTGCTACTGTTCAACTTCCTTGTAGTAAGTTCCGGATCGAACTTAAACTTCATATTCTTGGTCTGATAAAGAAACATCATTTGTATTGACTGCCTATTCATTAATTGATTCTACAAGGTCTTTAGTAATAAATAGGTTTTTCATTGTGGTTTATTAATGATCTTATACTATTTGTATATGTCGCAGGATAATGAGGATGCCAAGGATTTCACGAAATCTCTAGGGATACCAAGAAATCACGGAAGTTGTTGAATAGTCTTGTTTAGTGATATGACGATGCAAAAGTGATATGTCGTTACGAACATAGTAAATCCGTTTAAAGAAACATTATAATAAATTCTATGTTTCGTTTTTAGGGTTCCATACCCAAAGGGTAAAAAAGGGACCCTATTACTAAGACTCCGCGGTCCGTCTGTCTGTCTGTCCGTCTGTCTGTCACCAGGCTGTATCTCAAGAACCGTGATAGCTAGAGAGTTGAAATTTTCACAGTTGATTTATTTCTGTTGCCGCTATAACAACAAATACTAAAAACAGAATAAAATAAATATTTAAGGGGGGCTCCCATACAAAAAACGTGATTTTTATGTCGTTTTTTGCTATAATGGTACGGAACCTTTCGTACGCGAGTCTGACTCGCACTTGGCCGGTTTTTTTTTATTTTACATTATACAACAAATTAACTGCATAAGACAATTTCCCAAAGAATTTGATCACTGCTTCATTAGGTACTCCTTAAATTAAGCAACTTTTTCATCGCCTCCTGCAGCTTTACAGTCGCTCGCCTACCCAAATCCCAAGGGGTGTTAGAAATTCGCAGTATGTTCCCACAGCCCGCAATGAATACTAACAACGGCTTTGAAAGAATACTGATACAGATTAAACCGATGTCTGCACGTTTTGTATTGATATATCAGAGGAGAAAAGTTTGGAGACGTGCCTATAGGCTCAGCCGGCAATTATTATGTGGAGCGATAACAATATTTGTGTTAGTTACTGAGTGTTTCACGAAGTTTTTGCGTATTTGTTTGGTAGGATGTTGATTATGCTCAAAGGCTCTTTTTTGTTACGTAACAATGTAAGTAACAGTGTATTAAGGTTCGAATATTTCCAATTTGTGTTTTTGTTTCTTCCTCAGTCTTAAGGGTCCGCTCATATGTCAAGAATTTTATCACAATATCAGCAGTTTTTGACGACTTGCAATCGCCTTTATTTCTCTTGTTATAACGTTCATGATCAAACGCATGCGTTGAGATCGCTATCGCCGCCGCCGGCAGCTAGAGCAGCAATGCTTTAACACCGCGGTGCTTTTTTGTGCACTGAGCTTGATTATTTAGCTGGCATTGTACTCGTACGTTGTGACAAGACGCATAAAGTATAAATTCTTTAATAATAAGCCTCTGAAGAAATATAGGTTGACGTGCGTCCAATATCACGCCGTAAACGCTCGTGTGAACGCGCGCTAATAGTTAGTGGCTTATGAAACCTGGTAATGAATATTTATGTTTTCAGTACAAAACGAACTCCTCACAATGCATTGAGACAAATTCAAACTGCAGTAATATCACTGTAGTTTGAAATTTCAGAGATATCCCTGAAATATGTAGCTGTGGTAGGTTCAAGACAGCCTGTCTTTACAAGGAACCTGGAACATTGGTACATAAAAAAACGGCCAAGTGCAAGCCGGACTCGCGCACGAAGAGTTTCGTACCATTATCGCAAAAAACGGCAAAAAAATCAGGTTTGTTGTATGGGAGCCCCACTTAAATATTTATTTTATTCTGTTTTTAGTATTTGTTGTTATAGCGGCTACAGAAATAGGTACATCATCTGTGAAAATTTAAACTGTCTGGCTATTATGGTTCATGAGATACAGCCTGGTGACAGACAGACAGGCAGACAGACAGACTGACGGACAGTGGAATCTTAGTAATGGGGTCCCGTTTTTACTCTTTGAGTACGGAATCCTAAAAAGAGTTAACATATTCGGAGCTCTTGTAAATTCAAGACAATATCACAAGTTCCGTTTATTTCTTTAACAATTTATGCATAGGTTGGGATTTGAACTAACCGACCTGTTACTCTTGCGGACCAGGAGCTAAGCTAAGTTAATTTAGCCACGGGTCCCAGCTCTAACAATGAAAATTTTGTTCAAATAAAAGTCACTAGATGGCGCGATATGCGTTTATTTGTTACTGAATTGTGTGTAAAACTAACATTTTCTAGAATTGGTCTGAACATTTGTATGTTCTTGTTCAATCAACTCTCCTATGCACAAAAACAAAGTTATTGCAAAATATTTCCAACAAAAATAGCGAGGGTGTTAAAGGATAACCAACATAACCCATTTCCAGCATTTTCTACTGTTTGTCTGTTTAGTTGTGCACGCCTCACTTAAAATGTTCGAAACCAATGTAGAAAACTGTTATACATAAAAATTGTGAATAACCTAAAGTATTACCTAGTTTTTGTTTCATACTCTCACTCCTTCAAAAGTTAGATGAATTTAAAGTGTTCAACAAGTGAAATATCACAACACGCAATTCAGAATACGAACCCCTATTTGTCTACCGAGTTTTCCTATAGTGGCCTCCTTCACCAACCTTACGTTATGGATGGTTACGTTACGCAATTCAGAATAGTTGAATTCCATATTCGATAGATGGCGTTGTTCATTTGACGTCATTTTCTGAATGCGGCGTTAGAATTCTTCGTGAAAGAATGACGCTAGAAAATAAAATGGTAGATACTTAGGTAGGTACCCACGTAAGAAGGCAAGTTGGGTATGTACATACAAGGGTTATACGCCTGGAATCCCGGATAGGGTAGGCAGTTGACGGGAGCAAAGCCGCGAGCAGTGGTCACAGCTAGTCTAACCTAAATTTGGGCGGTATACCGTTTTGCCGTCTTTAGGCACTTACTAGCCGTTTACTTGTACAAACAAGATTTTTACAAGAATTTGTGCAAATAAGATTGAGCGCGTAGCCGCACCCTTTACGCATGCTCGCACCACTCAGCAATAGTATTTCACAGTTTCGCTTCGCATTCTCGCACCGTGCAAGCTCCTCCCACATTGATGGAAACGATCACATATTTTCATTATATTGTTACCCTGATTGCGATGTGTTCTCGGACGAATGGTAGAATATCTTATTTGTAAGGAGGAGGCTTGGCGGTGCAAGGATGTGAAGCACCGCTATTAATTTATTAACCCCGACGGAAAAAGAGGGTTGTTATAAGTCTGATGTGTGTACCTGTATGTTTGTGTATTTGTGTATCTATCTGTGGCATCATAGCTCTTAAACGGATGAACCGATTTTGGTTTCGTGTTTTGTTTGAAATGTGACTTTAATGAGAGTTAATGTTTGATGAAAATCGGTACACCCATTGAAAAGTTACGGACGTTTTACTTTTTGAATGGGGCTGTTTCCGCAAGATATCGTGCCATATTTACGTATAATGGAACGGTACGGAACCCTAAATGTGCGAAATCCGACACGCACTTGTCTTTTAAATGTACATTTAACAACTATAACAGTATTTCAGTTTCAGTGGGTCGTTATATGTAAAAGTGAAATAAAGCGGCGCTACACATCTTTGCACCGCCAACCTTCCTCGTTCATCCCTAGTAGAAATAAAACGGCGCTACACATCTTTGCACCGCCAACCTTCCTCGTTCATCCCTAGTAGAAATAAAGCGGCGCTACACATCTTTGCACCGCCAACCTTCCTCGTTCATCCCTAGTAGAAATAAAGCGGCGCTACACATCTTTGCACCGCCAACCTTCCTCGTTCATCCCTAGTAGAAATAAAGCGGCGCTACACATCTTTGTACCGCCAACCTTCCTCGTTCATCCCTAGTAGAAATAAAGCGGCACTACACATCTTTGCACCGCCAACCTTCCTCGTTCATCCCTAGTAGAAATAAAGCGGCGCTACACATCTTTGCACCGCCAACCTTCCTCGTTCATCCCTAGTAGAAATAAAGCGGCGCTACACATCTTTGTACCGCCAACCTTACTCGTTCATCCCTAGTAGAAATAAAGCGGCACTACACATCATTGCACCGCCAAGCTTCCTCGTTCATCCCTAGTAGAAATAAAGCGGCGCTACACATCTTTGTACCGCCAACCTTCCTCGTTCATCCCTAGTAGAAATAAAGCGGCACTACACATCTTTGCACCGCCAAGCTTCCTCGTTCATCCCTAGTAGAAATAAAGCGGCGCTACACATCTTTGTACCGCCAACCTTCCTCGTTCATCCCTAGTAGAAATAAAGCGGCACTACACATCTTTGCACCGCCAAGCTTCCTCGTTCATCCCTAGTAGAAATAAAGCGGCACTACACATCTTTGCACCGCCAAGCTTCCTCGTTCATCCCTAATAGAAATAAAGCGGCACTACAAATCTTTGCACCGCCAAGCTTCCTCGTTCATCCCTAGTAGAAATAAAGCGGCACTACACATCTTTGCACCGCCAAGCTTCCTCATTCATCCCTAGTAGAAAAGCACCCTTAAGCTGTTGGACCGCAACAACAAAAATATTACCCCAAAGGGTATGACACAGTAAACGCATGATTTTACAAAAGGTGTATGTTTATGGGGTGTGTTGTCATACACACGCAATTCGCATTGGCGGTATTCCGTGCCATGTAAAAGGGTTTAAGTCTATAGCTATCTGCATGTGGGACAATTCAACCCTGGAGATAAACACACAATTGCACTAACCGACTTAGGGATTGGGTGAAGTATTTTGCAGTTACCGTCATTTGATAAGTTATGAGTAGTGTAATATTCTAGGTGCAGGAAATCATTACAGGAACGAAAGATCATAATAACCTTCTTAAATGTTATTATAAAAAGGGTAAATTGTTTTATAGTTTTGTTAAAGGTCTCTAGAAGAACAGCCGATTTTGAAATTTATTTCACGGATAGTATGAGACACTATCGGAGAGTGCCGTAGGATCGTAATTTAGTCCCAAAAAAAATTTTTTTTTTATTTATGATGGGTTTGCTAGAGTCAATCTAGTCTCTTTTAACAATAAAATTAAACTGACTTCCAAAATAAACACTATAAAGCGAAAATTAACTTTCTTTTTGGAAGTCGTTGTCTTTAGTATCTATATCTTTTTCGTTTCTGACATAATAATTTTGTTGTTATAATATGAACTATTTTTCACTTTTTAATTTGGGTACCTTATATTACCATGAAAATACGAATTATTAATGATAACAAAAAATCTACTTGTCAGACCTTGATCTGAATCACACGAGAAGCACCAAGCTTTCAAATAAAAAAATAATCATCAAAATCGTTTCATAATTGGCGAAGTAAACGCGTAACAAAAATACAAAAACATACAGCCGAATTGAGAATCTCCTTCTTTTTGTAGTCGGTTGAAAATACGCGGTTCCGTTGGAATATGCCACGCGAGCGAAGCCGCGGGCAAAAGCTAACATATTGTAAAATTCTTATTCATACGTTTGCAAGGTGATATCTGAGAGTACAGATTCAATTACGAACGGTCTTTCACTTATATAAAGCTCATCACCATAGCTAAGTGTCGTAGACTTTTATGCCAGAAAATTTACGGTATGAGATAAACCACGTGAGCGAAATCACGGCAAAAAGCTAGTATTAGGTACTACGAAATATGGCAGGATTAAAATTAAATACCCCAATAAAGTTCATTTGTTTTTTCTGTCAACTCAACAAAATTCAAATGTGGACTCATTTGTTTTTAAAACAGACGATCATTGCTATTTTAAAATTTCACTTTTTTGAATTTCGAAATGTTTACAGAGCAGCTTGACATTTGTTTATACAAGTCTTCGTCAACCGCTGTATTCGTCACATTCTCAGAATTAACTGGCCCGGAACCATCTCCAATGTAGAGCTGTTAGAGAAATGCCACGAGAGCCCGATCGACCGCCAGATCAAGCGTCAGAAGTGGAGATGGAACACTCGGATTGGCCACACGCTCCGAAAGGGTCCGCATCGCATACCCAAGCAAGCTTTGGACTGGAATCCCCAAAGGAAAAGAAACCGTAGCCGTCCCCGTCAAACCTGGCATCGCACTGTGTTGGTAGAAGCGACGAGCATCGGAATGACATGGAGCGAAGTGAAGCGCGTAGCTCAAGACCGATCGCGATGGAAGACATCTGTGGACGCCCTCTGCCCCATGTAGGAGTTATAAGGACATTAAGTCAAGTCAAGTTGTCATTTGTTTCTCATATCATACGAATCCCCACAGAACAGAAAAAAACGCCTTCTACAGCGAATCCACTGACCTCTATTATACAAGTACGCTGGACTAAACATACTATATGAAATGACAGTTGATTTTTGTGCTGATTCAAAGCGCCCCGCTCGAGCGTATCAGGAACTAAAATTGACACATTTAGAGATAGGATACTACCGATATTTCAAAAAATTTGGTAATACTAATATATTTGACTGGAAATATTATAATATTGTAACTAATATATCAGTATTCGTGATATTTTTAAATTACACTAATATCAAAATAGTAGTCTTGGCAAGGCGTATCACTCATTTACTGTATTGACTTCTCGTAGTATGTTGGAACTAAATATCTCATATTGGTATTGGAGATGAATGTTAGGTATATGAATGCCTAATAATCAGTAATAGTATGTTCAAAAGCGATGTGTAATACTAAATTCTGGAATCATCATCATGATCATCCACAGCCCGACTTCGCTCACTGCTGAGCACATGCCTCTCTCTTGTACCAATCACCACGTTCCTGAGCCTGGAATTAATTCTGGAATAATATCATGATAGTTATAATTATATTAACGAATGTTTTGAAGTCAAATAATTTATTATCTGCATCTGAAACAGAGTTAAAGTCTTCACCTTGCTGGAATGCGATACCACTCTTATTTGCACCTTAACACTACAGAGACAGGATCTCAGCGATGATAGCGAGAAATACGTCCGTTGTAAATGCTTATCCATCTCATTTATTATTATTATTGTATAAATGGTGTTCCCTTCACGAACCCGATGGGCGTCAACCGAGTGAATCCGAACGATTGTAAGTATTAACTAGTGTGCGAGGAGATACTTGCTCAAATATACTGGTTTTAAGGATAAGTTGTTAGCCTATCCCCGGTATTTAAATCTCACTGATCTGACAGTAATGTGCTATAACTTTACTAGCACGCTATCCTCTAGTTTATAGCTTGCAATCTGACTGAAAATATTTTTCAGTTAACCTTTACAGCAATTATTCTATTACTTAAAAATTAATCATAATAAAAATAACTGTTTTTTTTTCTCTTACGTATTAAATTATTCTCACGATCGATAAAACCCATAAAAGTATTTTACCGAAAGCTGTGTCCCATCTCTAATATTAGTTCCATGCGACTCTCACGTTAATTCACGTTGCTATCAGCGCCAAAATGGCGATAATCAAATGTCTTCATTTTGTCATCGTTAATATGAAGTCCAGTGTACAATGTATGATAGAGGTCAGTGAGCGAATCCCAGAAACTTTTGTTTTAGTTTTAGTTTTTGTTTCGGCGAAATCTCACAATTTAATTTCCACATAGGTAGGTACAATACATAATAAACCAGCCTGTAACTGTTCGAATGCAGGATAAAAGCCTCTTCAATTTTTTTTTATTATTCAGCTCCTCGCGTTTGACCATTATCTCACCTGATGGTAAGCGATGATGGGGTCGGCGGTGAAGCACGCTTGCCTAGAAGCAACCTATTCAATATTCACTCTTAAATTAAAAACCCCCAGGTTGTAACTATCTGAAAACACAGACTCCGGCAGGGAATTCCACTCCTAAGGTACACAGAAAAGGCACGAACATTATCGCCATCACCACACTTGCTCAGTGCGAGTTGGCGATTTCTGTCTAAAATTACATAGGAGTAATTTCAGTACACAAATGCCCAATTAAAACAAAAACACACCATACTAAATAAACATGTAAAAACACAATTCATACTAATTATTAAGCCGGCAAAGTTGAAATAATCCGCCATACTTTATGAAATTAACCTAGTGGGAACAATATTTCGATATAATTGGTGGCCGCCATATTGTTAACTGTTTACGAGTTTTACGCCCGATACACACGGCTGGACAAAACGGCCAGCGAGCCAATTAAATTGGTAGTTATGATCCTATATGCAGATATGAGGATTTGTTTCGGATCTAATTTAATTTTGGCGAGGTAATCGTTTAAATTGTTGTAGGTTATTGTTTTATAGCACTGATTTGGGAATCAAATCATTATCCTTCTGCGCCCGTACCATGACGTGTCATAACTATCATGGTGCGACTGAAAAGAAGGGACTGATTTATATAAGTGACATCTGTCCCCTGTATTTTATATTTCTATGTCTGTCCCTTACGCACACTCGAAATAACCTTACTCTAAGAGCTTATGGTAAACCCCCAGGTCTTATTCTAATTTATTTTGGATCGAAGTAGTGCGTCGTTTTCTTCCATCATCATTATCATCAGCCTTTTAATGTTCCCACTGCTGGGATTCAGGCCTCCTCACTGTGAGAGGGAATTGTGTGGGAGGGTTTTCTGCCATTCCTACAATATACGTATAATCTATGTAGTTCCAACATATCTATTAGTCAGCACAGTATTCACTACCTTCCTAGCCATACATATATACATAAACTCATGCCTTTTGTCTATAGAGGTACGCAGAATCTACAGAATGCCACTTACTATGATCCATACACACTTTTGCACCGTTTACGTTCGATATAGATAAGCCTAGCCACCTTTAAATAAAAAAAAAACATTTCATACCAAATCCTAACACTTTTCATGTTACGAAGATACTTCTGATTCTTTTGCTTCACATATACGATGAGAATCACAGATATAAATCTAACGATATAAACTACGATCAATGATCGTAATTTGATCTTTTCATTAAGCATTATCGGCACTGGAAATCCACCAAAATCTAGAAAAATGCCTTGTTATGCCATATTGAGCTGTAAAGAATGTATAGAAAAAGTTAGCTGAGGCATTGAAAATGTTTTCTTTCATTGGTAAGTAAATTTGTTTTTAAATTGTGTATGAAAAAGTGGCACGCTTGGTTTTCATAAAGATGGAGGGACTTGCGTTACCTAGTTAGATTTATATATATGATGAGAATCAACTCAACTTGGGAGCAACAACTGATTTGTCAAAGATACCGCTGATGTGCTGAGATAAAAGAGAAAATTGAATGTGATCCATTTCTAAGCCTAGAAACCTTAAAATCTGAAGAAGGACAATAAGTAAAGTAGGTAAGACTAATTAAGTTTTAAGATTACACGAAGACGAGGCCCTAAGCCATATTACTTTCAAAATTAAGGAGCTTTTTGATGAGTTCTTCAACCTCACAATTCTATTGCAAAGAAAGCACTAATAAAAAGTACAACCTACTACAGTCAGACTACAATACATTTGAACGTAATAAAGTTGTACTACATAAGTAATGATTCCGTCTTATTTGCCAGATTTGTAACATTACAAAAACGTTGACTTTTTGTTTCTTTGAAGCAGATTTTGCAAGCAAAATTGTATAAAATGTGTTTGAAACGCAGAGAACATTATTGCCTGTTGGTAATTTGTGGAAATGAACAAAAGAAGTATGAACTTTATTAATGAGATAGACAAGGCCTAGAATTGTCTAGGCCATAGGTCCTAGACAAGTGAAATTCTATTATCGAGAGCTTGGCGATAGCGATTGTCAAAAAGGCATAATAGTGATGTTTCCTGGCCAGAAAAATGATAATTCTATTTAGTTATTAAGAGTGTACCCCATTGTTGCGAAGTTCATTACCTCGATGTACTTTACTGCGAAAGTTTACTATTGCGACGTTAGTTGTTGCGAAAGTTCTTTACTGCGATGTACGTTACGTTTGGGTCCTCGCGAGTCCCTCAGAGAAAAATTTCAAGAGATCGATATACTGACTCTACCTTCACTTTATATTTTGGAATGTATTTTGTATGTCCGTAAAAATCGAGGGCTTTTTAAAACTAGAAGCGAATTCCATAATTTAAATACACGCAGTAAGCACGAAATTGTAATACCCAAATTCAGATTAACGAAAACTAGCAAGACTTTTCTTATAAACAGTATACGCTTTTATAACAAGTTGCCAAAGTCAGTTATAGAACTGACCGATGGAAAGTTCAAAAACTACATCAAACGTATCCTTATTAAAAAATATATTATAAAATCAAGGACTACGTTGAAGATAAAAACATTTGGCCTTAGCTCCTTCTGCGCATGCAGCTTCCCTGGTAACTTGTAAACGGCACAAATATGTGGATGTCTCTAACTATTCTCAATCTCATTTTTCTTTCCTTCTTTTAATTAGACTTTTTACAATGGTTTACAATCATCTTTATAGCCCTTTGCTAAGAATAGTTACAGCACTCATAACAACATTTGTGCCACATGTTAAATTTAGGCTTGTTATACTTATTTTTTTTTACCTTTGTATAGATTCTTTTACAGAATGTTATGTGAATGTGTGAACATTGTAGGCCTTCTAGATGCTAGTTAACATTTGTTAACTTTTTTAAATAATACATAATCTGTTTATTTTATTTTTTTAGTTTCTTACGACTTATTGTCTTATGTCGGGCCTACGTTGTCCCCCATATCTAAGTACTAATGCTGTAACATGGAAATATTGTAAAACCAAACCATTTTTAAAAGAGTAACCATGGAGTTTCTTGCCGGTTCTTCTCCATAGGAAACGACCAACCCGAACCGTGCACCTTTTGTCGACGTTTTATAAGTGCCCATGTAGGCCTATGTGAAATAAAAAAAAATATTTTGATTTTGTTACTGCGATAGTTTACCATTGTGACGTAAGTTGTCGCGAAAGTTCTTTACTGCGATGAACGTTACTGCGAAAGTTTACCATTGTGAAGTACGTTGTCACGAAAGTTCTTTACTGTGATGTACGTTACTGCGAAAGTTTACCATTGCGACGTACGTTGTCGCATAAGATCATCTAGGAGGGTTAATGATACTGGTGATGGTGGAAATATTATATTGTTGGACATGACTAACAAACGAGCAAAAATTTCAAGCAATTTTAATAATAATATGATTGATATTCGTCGTGGATTTAGTCGAAAGACGTCCACTGCTGAAGATAGGCCAACCGAGCGACGCCCATACAGAGTATCGACAGGTCCTGTGCTTCTCACATACAACAGGATCTCGCGGCCCTCACCACTCATTAGGCCATTGGTTTATCTATGAGAGAGGCAATAGCATAACAAAAAAGTTTGAAAACTAGAAAAGTTTGTCATTAAAGCAGTTTATTCTCTCTATTTTTAACCACCGCCGGAAAAAGAAGGGTGTTATAAGTATGACGTGTGTTGCTGTGTATCTGTGTGTCTGTCTGTGGCATCATAACGTCCAAAAGGGTGAAGGGATTTTGATTTAGTTTGTAAACAAAAACAAACTAAATCAAAATCCCTTCAAGAAAAAAAAAGGTGTCAGGGGTTTTTTTTAATTTTGAAATTTTTCATATATATACTCAGCAGTGGACTGCAGTATGATGATTGCTCAATTTACCATAAACTGAATGAAATAAATAATTAAAAAAAACTTAAAACAGGCTTTAATAGAAAATCAAACTAAAAAGTAGAAAATAATTTTCAATAAAACTAAATTGAGAACAGTGTAACAAAAAAAAATTGTAAAGTAGTGTGGGCTGCTTTTTAAGAAATTTTCAAAGTGGCTCTGGTTTTACCAATATCTGTCAATAAAATATTATAAAAATTGGCATCAAGATTAAGATTTTTTACATTTATTTTTTACTAAGCACTCTATTCTTAATTAAAATTTATTGCAAATTATATTCTACTTTTTAGTTTGATTTTCTATTAAAGCTTGTTTCTTATTTATTTTTTACTTTTATTTATATTTTTATTTCAATCGCTATTCCTGAAGATCCTGGTGATGAACTTTTTTAAAGATTGCATTGTTATCGGTCCTTGCTAAGTGTGCAAAGTTTCAAATTAATCCGACGTTTTGAAGAGGGTGAATTTCACGTTCAAGGATTCATAGAAACATACATAACAAGCTAATAAAAGCGTGTTAGAACACATCACTTCAAAATGAAAATCATTATTAAGATACGATTAAAATTGGAATAGAATACATTTCTAAGATCCATTTTACTTATCTTCTAAGTATGCCTTAGAAAATCTTAATTTCCTATTTGAACGGAACTGGAAGAAGAAACTGGGTAATTTAAATATTAAGTTGAAGCGTCTGGCCCGTTTGCGAAATGGAATGGCCGGATATCCTATTGATTTGGTGGCATTGTGTTGAATCCATGAATTCATGCTTCGGCTGGCCTTGTTCCATAGAATATGTATGTGTTCTATTGCTTATAGGGGATCGGTAGTGATATACTTCTGTTCAGTATTGTAGAAATGTAGCTATAGTTGAACTATTTGGTGGCTAGCATAAGTTTTGTACGGGGGGTAGCCAGAATCTACGTATTAACACGCAGAAATTACTTTTTAACCCCCGACGGAAAAAGAGGGGTGTTATAAGTTTGAGGTGTGTTGCTGTGTATCTGTGTATCTGTGTATCTGTGTGTCTGTGTATCTGTGTATCTGTGTATCTGTGTATCTGTGTATCTGTGTATCTGTGTATCTGTGTGTCTGTCTGTGGCATCATAGCGCCTCAACGGATGAACCGATTTTGATTTAGTTTTTTTTGTTGGAAAGGTGATTGTGTCGAGAGTGTTCTTAGCTATGTTTAAAAAAAAACGGTTCAGCCGTTCAAAAGTTATGCGCGTTTTACTGTTTGAATCGGGATGTTTTCGCAAGATAAATGTGTCGGGGGTTTTTTAAATTTTTAAATTTTACTTGTATCTCATATATTTTGCAATAACGTGCCTGCCTTATGGGCTTCACTAGAATTGACATCAAAGCACAGAGAACCTTTATATACAGAGAAAGCCTAGCAAAAACATCTTCATTTATTTATATGAGTTCGAATTTCAATTCCCTTTCAAAATTATTTAATTATCTGATGCCAGACTTATTATAGGCAAAGAGTATGCCTTTTGGATAAGCAGAGTGCTCACAGTATGAACAACCTAATGTCGTTCCCACTGATGTGACCTCTTCGCTATGCTGCTGTGATCAACTGAAAATCAGCGCTGGGCGTCAGACACGTCCAGCAAAAATGTTGAACTGGTAACTCTTTCGGTATGGGCACGAACGGCGCAATTCTTAAACCTTATTTGTACTGTTTTACTGTTCTTCTCTGTTACTTTTTGATTGTTGCTTTTGTGTTATGTTGTGTCTGTATTGAATAAATGTTTTCTGTTCTATTCTATCACAAGGGTTATAGCGGGTTGTTGGTTGTATGGTAATAAGTCTGAATCTGTCTGTCTGAGTAGATTTTTGTTTCTAGGTCTTGTAAAATGATTGATAGTTATATTCTTCTTATTTTTGGAACGATGAGTCCTTGTTCTTAATTCTACGATAAAAATAACTATATAAACTCTGTTTTTTAATTTCGTAGACTATACTGACATTTAGCAGGTTGCCACTTTCTCGTTACTTAAAAATAGAAAATACAGGCCTTTTACGAAAACCTACAATACTGCGTTAAAAAGGTGATAATAGCTGTCTTTCTTTACACAAATTATTGTACTCCAATAAAAATATCATAATACCCACGTTATGATATTTTTATCGGAGTACAATTATATTTATAATATGTCCACGTGTTCGAATCTCTCATATATTTTTATTTCTAAGTAAGGTAGATGTGTATTTTGGTACATTTTTCACTTGTCATCGAGCTGTCTTACAATGTAGACGTTAATTAAATACAGTCCTTTATATTCTTCATGTTCATCTTTTATTATACATCACCAGCGCCCGAACATGAATTTGGTCCTTCGAAAGTGAAGTTGTCAAGTTAAAAGTGCCTCCAGGCGGAATCACAAGAGGATTACGTGCGATAGCAGCCATACCTACTAGAAGCCGAACCTTTTGCCGTCGAGCCATCAATCCGATGTTTAAGTTGGATTTTCCGGCCAATTGGATTGTGGAGACTCATCAAGCCATTGTTGGTGTGTCTGAGGAGCGTGAGGCAACAGGATTTGCCATAATCAACTGCCTTAGTACAATCCACGATATTGGTATTGTACCTACCTACATGTTGAATTAATTATAAAACTCAATCAAGCTATAGTTGGTGAGTCAAATCATTTACAATCATTTATTGGCGTCTATAAACGCCGAGGTGGAGCCTTCCAGTGGAGAATTTCATAAAGTCTTGGAGAAATTAATGCATTTCAACGAGTCATCATCGCGTATTGTACTACCTACCCTGCCTACTACACAAAAAATCTGTGACATTGGCATTCAATTTTACTAAAAAAAAAAAAAACACCGTGTCTTTTTAGTGCATCACAGATAATATTTTAATAATCTGCATGAACGTGTCGACTCGCATGACGTATTGACGTATGGAATGTCATAGAAGCGTCAAAGTCACCGAGTGCGCCGTCGTTTGACATACGAGTTTAGACGAGCGCTACACCGAACGCTTACGAAGTTTGAAGTTTGTATGTGCACGAACATTTTTACCGGCCGGCGTGTGGTACCCGCCATTTTTTCGTTTTGTGAAAGTGCGTAAAAACATTGGTTAGTTCAGTTATTTTGCGTTTACTGTGATTGTGATATACAACCGCCAAAATGCTAGACGAAAATGCAGAGCTTAAGCGTTATATTGCGGCCCGAGGTCAATGCAAAGGTACGATAACAAAAATTTGTAATTTCATGGCGGATGAGGCTAAGCCAAGGTCTTTGCAAGTTTTGAAAGTTAAAAAAGACCTGCTAATTAAGGCTTTTTCTGAATATAAAGAATATAACATAGATATCTTGGCTTTGGTACCATCTGACAATGAGAATTTTGATGAGTTCGAGGATAAATATTGTGCAACCTTGTCTCAGATCAATGAATGCATTGCATTGACCTCAGGTGCCGGTGGTGATGCGGGATCTGGTGGATACAATGGTGGAAGTGGAAGTAAATTTCAACGCCTTCCACGCATAAATATAAAAACCTTCTCTGGCGATTTGAGTGAGTTCCATCCCTTTATGAATTTATTTATATCAGTGGTAGATAAAAATACTTCTTTAAGTGATTGTGATAAGCTTTATTACCTTACTACCTTTCTGAGTGGGGAGGCCTTAGATGTGGTAAAACATTTGCCATTGACATCAGGAAATTATATTGTGGGATTAAATCTTTTAAAAGATAGATACGACCATAAGCTAAAAATTATTACTCATCATGTCAATGCTATTTTAGACATTGAAGTTTTAAAAAAGGCTAATTCAGTGAGCCTACGTGCAGTAGTGTCTCAGGTTAAGCAACATTTATGTGCTTTAAAAGGCTTAGGGCAGCCAACGGAGCACTGGGATGCTATCTTAGTGTGTATTTTGCAGAGAAAGCTTGATTTCTATATAGTCAGGTCATATTATGAAGAAAGAGAAAATAAAAGAGAGATGCCAAAGCTTGATTGTTTGTTGTCATTTATAGAGAACCGGGCCATAGCCTTAGAAACTGCTTCACCACATCAAGTGCCCACCTGGGGTAAGTCTGGCAGGTACTCCTTGGTGTGCAACGCAGCAAAGTCTGAGAAAGCATCTGCATCTCCTCCTACCAACATAAAATGTAAGTTTTGCAAATCAAATATACACCGTCTTTATGCTTGCAAAAAGTTCAAACTGGCCCCTACCAATGATAGGTGTGCCTTTGTTAATAAAAATAATTATTGTAAGATCTGTCTCAATGAGCACAGTGATGAATGCAAATTTAAATTTAAATGCACAGTGTGCAAAAAAGATCACAACACATTGCTGCATGTTGATGAAACAAAAAGTTCAAGTAATAACATACCTTCTGATCCTCCACAGGTATCGCTATTCTGTAAAAGACCAGCAGAGAGTCTGCTCCCTACTGTTCAAGTTAGAGTTAGGACAAGAAATGATAGGGAGTTAGTAGTGCGTGCATTACTAGACTCTGGTAGTCAAGTATGTCTTGTTAGATCAGATTTGATTAATAAACTCGATGTGCAGGTTTATGAGGAAAAAGGCAAAATTTTGGGTATTTGTGAAGGCTTAAATAAAATAAATAAAAGAGCTAATTTTACAATTTCCTCCTGTATCAAAAACTATCAGGTAGATATTGATTGTTGTATAGTGGAAACAATAACGGGTAACTTGCCACAGTTTCAAATTTGTAAAGAAAAATTAAATCTAAAAGATATTGTCCAGTTGGCAGATAGGCAATTTGACAGACCAGGCCAAATCGATATTTTATTGGGGTGTAATATATTTTTTCAGGCCCTACTGCACCAGGCTACTCCGATTGAAGAATCGGGGCCCTATTTAATTTCTACACAATTTGGTGAAGTCATAGCGGGATCATTGCCCAAGGAGTGTGTGAGACCCCCTAGATTTAGTACTTCAACTGCTGTCTGTAACCAGGCATGTCATTCTGTTAATGATTTGGATAAAAATATTACAAGTTTCTGGCAAGCTGAAAAAGTCCCTGAAGTTTTTCCTGAAACTACCTCTGAGCAGGAGCAAGCTGAATGTATTTTCCAGCAGTCAGTTATTCTAAAGGATAATAGATTTCAAGTAGCTTTGCCTCTAAAACAGCCTATTGGTGCTTTGCAACTGGGGGATTCGTTTTCTGCTGCATTGCAGCGGTTTAATAATCTTGAGCGCAGATTATCAAAAGATACTAAGCTCTATCAAATGTATAGGGAATTTATAAATGAATATATTGCTTTAGGCCATGGAGAGTTCTATGACATCTCAAATTATGACCTTGATAATGATGCAGTATTTTTCTTACCCCACCATCCAGTTTTCAATGAGAACAGTCAAACAACAAAAATGAGAACAGTTTTTGATGGCAGTTTAAAAACAAAACACCGGCTGTCACTAAATGATGTTTTATTAAATGGACCTATAGTTCAAAACGAATTGTTTGATATTTTAGTTTTATTTCGTTTACCGAAGTACATTTTAATCACTGACATTAAACAAATGTTTCGGCAAATATTGGTAGATCCGCAATATCGGTCTCTACAAAATATATTATGGAGAAATTCAAAAGATGATCCCATAGGTTGTATTCAACTAAAAACTGTCACCTACGGGTTGAAAAGCTCCTCATACTTGGCCACAAGGTGTTTATTAGAGCTTGCAGAAAGGTTTAAGGATCAATACAGCTTAGCTTCTTCTGTTCTGAGGTACAACACGTATATTGATTACATTCAAGCTGGCCATGATGATATTGAAATCTTAATGGAGACAAAAAGACAGTTGTTGGAGTTATTGAGTCTGGGTGGTTTCCAGTTGCACAAATGGGGTTCAAATGATCCTAGATTATTGAATGATATTCCTTCAAAAAAAAAGTGTGTCAATGACATTGATCTCAGCAAAGATGATGCCTTTATTAAAACTTTAGGTCTGCGTTATAATATAAGCTCAGATAATTTCTGTATAAGTTGCCCAGAAAAGGAAGTAAAACAAAATTACACAAAAAGACAAGTTTTGTCATTTATTAGTAAAATTTTTGATCCGTTGGGTCTGGTTGGGCCTATTGTCGTATCTGCAAAGCTTATAATGCAGCAAGTTTATCAATTAAAGTCCTTGTGGGATGATGAGCTTCCAAAGGAGCTCAATGACCAATGGAAATGTTTTGCCACAGGATTAATTGAAATGTCTTCCATTCAAACTAAGAGGCACATACATATACATGGTGCTCGGAGGGTCGAGTTGATCGGGTTTGCTGACGCCTCAAATAAGGCGTATGGTTGCTGTTTGTATCTCAGAGTTATACAAGTTAATGGCTCTGTAGAAGTCAGTTTAATTTGCTCGAAATCCAGGGCAAATTCGATCAATAACGAGCTTACGACTCCAAGAAAAGAATTAAATAGTGCACTTTTGTTGTCTATGTTATCAAACAAAGTTTATAATACTTTGAGTTTGCAATGTAAAAATAAAATAAATGTATATTTGTATCTGGATTCAAAGATTGTACTCGCGTGGCTTGACACAGAACCAATAAAGCTCTTGTCGTACGTAGCCAATCGGGTTATCAAGATTAAAGATCTTACTGCAGACTGGCGTTGGTTTTATGTCAAGACCACAGAGAATCCAGCTGATTTGATTTCGAGAGGGGTAGAACCTCGTAATTTGCAATCAAATGTTTTATGGTGGTCTGGTCCACAATTCTTAAACAATGCCAATTTTGTGCATAATGATGAAAAAGAAATGCTTCTGGACTCACAGGAGCTGCCTGAATTAAAGAAAATTGTCAATACATGTAATTTGACCAAAAGGAGCACTGATGAGACAGTATTCTTTTCCCACTTTTCGGATATTAATAAATTAAAAAGGTTGGTAGCTTATTTGTTCAGATTTGTTCATAATTCCAACCCAAAAAATAAAGATTGCAGAAGCCTTGATGTCTTGCAGCCAGCTAAATTGTTATGCAGCAGAGATTAGTTGTATAAAACAAGGCAAACAAGTAAAAGGTTCTCTTTCTTCTTTAAATCCATTCATTGATGGGGAGGACTTACTACGAGTGGGAGGTAGATTAGATAACTCGCAATTACCTTACGCGCAAAAGCACCCCATAATACTTGCTAAGGGATCACATATAACTAAGCTGATCATATGGAATGAACATGAAAATTTATTCCATGCAGGTCCAAAACTTCTGCTCTCTTCTTTAAATCAAAGGTTCTGGCTCATCAATGCTATTAGAGAAATAAAATGTGTAATACATAAATGTTTAAAATGTTTCAGACTGAAGGCAAAGACTGCATCGCAGCTGATGGGCTCCTTGCCTTCGGATAGAGTACAAGCGGCAAGACCATTTGAGAAGGTGGGAATAGATTATGCTGGCCCATTTAATATTAAATTTGCACGCGTCAGGAAGCCTGTGGTTGTAAAGGCATATGTTTTAATTTTCGTATGCTTCGTGACCAAGGCGATTCACGTCGAACTGGCCTCGGATTTAAAGACAGAAACATTTTTGAATTGTTTTAAGCGATTTATAGCGCGAAGAAATAAACCTTCTCAAGTGTTCTGTGACAATGCAAGCACTTTTAAATGTGCTAGTTCTCAATTGCATAACTTGTATGACTTACAGTCTTCCTCAGCCCACCAAAGCGCGGTGAAGAGTTTCTCTTCTACACAAGGAATTACTTTCAATTTTATACCTGCTTATAGCCCCGTCTTTGCTGGACTGTGGGAGGCTGGTGTTAAGAGTTTAAAATACCACCTAAAAAGGGTTGTAGGTAGCTCTGTTCTTACCTACGAGGAGTTTAATACTATAATCATTCAAATAGAAGGAATTTTGAACTCACGGCCGTTGACTTGCATGTCTTCGGACCCCTCAGATATGACCTACTTAACCCCAGGTCACTTCTTAACTGGAGCTCCTATTACATCTTTCCCTGAGCAAGATCTTACTGATATGCCTACCAATAGGTTGCACTTTTGGAGACAATGTACACAAATTCAACAAAATTTCTTCAAACAGTGGTCAAGGCAGTACCTAAATATGCTCCAGAATAGGCCAAAGTGGAAAAATGAGGCTCCTAATATTAAGATTGGAACTTTGGTTATTTTGAGGGACAAAAATATTACTCCTTTTAATTGGCCCATGGCTAGAGTGGTAAAATTATATCCTGGTAATGATGGAAAGGTTCGTGCATTTGATGTTAAAACTCCGACTGGGCATATACTTCGTACCAGTATTACAAAGATTTGTGTTCTTCCTATAAATGATTAATTTATAGGTACAGATTCCTAAATGGTTTATAGTAGTAAATAAGTAAATATGTTCTTAGATTATCTTTAGTTTAAAGTTCTTAACTCAAAAGCTACTGACTGTTTGTTATTACAAACTGTACTGTTAGCTTGTGTATTGGTAATTAAGAATTATTCATAATACCTTTGTGTTTTCTTGGCTAGTAAATGTTTGTACCTTTTACAAATAAGCACTTAGTCATTATTGTAAATGTAGTTCCTTTAAGTATAAGATAAGTTTCAAAAGGTCTACAATCTAGTTATGCTATGTTAGTCTTGGTTTTAGTTCTAAGTAAGTGTAAGCCTTATCTTGTCAATATTACTTAGATGCTTAAGAAATGTTTTTTCTTGTTAATTTTGTTAAAAAATATACCTAGAGGATTACTTTGGCCTAGGGCCCCAATATGTTCGAATCTCTCATATATTTTTATTTCTAAGTAAGGTAGATGTGTATTTTGGTACATTTTTCACTTGTCATCGAGCTGTCTTACAATGTAGACGTTAATTAAATACAGTCCTTTATATTCTTCATGTTCATCTTTTATTATACATCACCAGCGCCCGAACACCACGTAGGAGGAGTGATGTTATGGTGATTGATGGTGATATTGTTAACATTAAGACTGCCTGTCCACTTGAGCGGAGCGAGGCAGCGGAGCGGAGATACGAAACGGAGTTGCGGACTGTATGTGTATAGACGCGGAGCTAGGTAGCGGAGCGGAAACAAAGAAATGCGGAGCGGAGTAGAGTAACGGAGTGGAGTAACGGAGCGGAGTAGCTGACTGTGTTTTTTCATACGCGGAGCTCGGGTGCACTCGTTTCTCCTCTCCGTTTCCCCGCTCCGCTCCCCCGTTTCGCCTCACTGCTCTGTTACTTATTTCTGCGGCCCCGCTCCGCGTAAATTTATGTGAATTATGAAACTAGTTTTCAAATCCCTGTCCACTAAAGCGGAGCGGAGTTTTTATGCAATTCGATTGGTTGGCTCCGCACGTCTTCTCCGCGCGTAGTGTACAGGCAGCCTTATGGTCCCAAAATAAAAGTCTCATAAATAAATTACTTGTATATGTCATTAAGTACCGGAAATGTATAGGTTTTGTAATGGTTTTTCAATAGTAGAAATTGTCGCCTTCCTGTATTGACAAACATTTATATGGTTATATGTTAGCTGTGTCAACTTTTCAATCTATCATTTCTTGTCGAATGACTCCTTTTGTAATAATATATAGACATTTTACCGAATTCGTATTTCATTCCTTCAGCCGAAAGACGGTCCACTGCTGGACATAGGCCTCCCCTAAGCGTCACCACATTGACCGGTCCCGTGCCTCTCGCAACCAGCGGATCCCCGCAACCTTCACCAGGTCATCGGTCCACCTGGTCGGAGGCCTGCCAACGCAACGTCTAATTCGTATTTAATTTAATAATAATCAGTCTATCGTTCCCCCTGCTGGGACGCTGGCCTTCTCTATGTGAGAGGGAGAGATCCACCACGCGGGCCTAGTACGGGTTGTTGGATGTCATATGTCTTAGAACTTTTGGTTTGTCGGGTTAAAAATATCTGATGAAACATATATACATTACCTTTACTTTTTGAACCGATAGTACGGATTATGAAGTCAATGTCATGGTCTACTTGTATCAGCACCTTTCAGCTGTTGAGGCGGGATCCATACTAATATTAATATTATAATTGCGAAAGTAATTATTCTATCTATCTGTCTGTTTATTACGTTTGCACGCCTATAAGCCACTGAACCAATTTTGATGGATATCGGCATATAAATAGATTAGAATTAGACCATGGAGAAGGACACATACTACTTCGTCCTGGGCATATGCTCCGATGGGCATATGTCCAGGGCATAGGCATGCAACATAGGCCGCTCCAATATGCGTGCTCTATTGTCGGCCACATCATCGCTTACCATCAGGTGAAATAGTGGTTAAAATCGACCCTATCAATAATAAAAATATACCCAGTAGTGGTGTCCAAACCGCTACCGAAAATCCTTAAATTGTTCTTTTGACCTCATGCATTTTGTAGCATTTTGTTTGTCTTTCCAATAAATGGAACCAAAGATTTAAGAACGTCTTTTGCTGGCAAATAGGGAAAATTAACCTTTCCACTTTATCATTTTATTCATTCTTTGATATTGTACATGGAAAACAAACCTCCATAATACAATTTGCGATGCTTTCTATCGCAATTGTGTGAATTTATCGAGTTTGTAAACAGAAAAGATCAATACAGTAGTCCCACTTTTTAACCCCCGACGGAAAAAGAGGGGTGTTATAAGTTTGAGGTGTGTTGCTGTGTATCTGTATGTCTGTGTATCTGTGTATCTGTGTGTCTGTGTGTCTGTCTGTGGCCTCATAGCGCCTCAACGGATGAACCGATTCCGATTTAGTTTTTTTTGTTTGAAAGGTGATTGTATCGAGAGTGTTCTTAGCTATGTTTGAATAAAATCGGTACAGCCGTTCAAAGGTTATGCGTGTTTTCCTGTTTAGATCGTGATGTTTTCGCGAGATAAATGTGTCGGGGGTTTTTTAAATTTTGAATTTTTTATAAATAAGCTAATATTAGATATACAGGGATTTTTGAGACGGGGCAGCAGCACAGGATTCAAGGTGGCAAAATTAAACGACAAAGTTAAAGACAGTCTCTTATGGACGTCTCCCTTTAACCCCCTATAACGGTTACGGTACATTCATGGCTTTAATACCCCGTCTTTAAAATTAACTCTGAAATTAGAAGAGTCCTAGGGCCTTAAAAAGATATGCCTGCGTCAAAGTTTTAAGAATCAGTACAAAAGAGATGGATATGGGTAAAAATTTGCTACGTAAAACCAAGATTAATGTAGAGAGAGATGTGCTAAACATATTTTTTTTCGATTTTGCGGCTCATTGTTAACAGTGTGGGTATTTTTACGGTCTGATAGAATCTGACCTTCTGCACATTGTTTCTGCGGATGCTCTCCAACCTACCAACCCGTGTGTCCCCAACCAAAGTTAATAGCTATTCAACGTTTTGTTTACTGCCTCACAAAAAACATAAAATTTAAATCAAAGTAAAGCTTTTTAAACTAATTAATATGCAACTGAAGTTTTTTTAGCTCTCAGCGATATTTATTGCAGACCGAATCGGAAGGATTAACGGGTTTCTTCGTTTGTTTTCTGTTTCTAATGTTTTTATTCATTTTATCGGTTCGTCGGGTTAATAATGGAGATAGCGATCTGAAATTCTAATCTTTATTTTTGAGCAGTAAAATGGCTGATTTGTCTGTTTTAGTTCCGACAATTATTTGATATATGTCTACCAGTTCTACTATACCTGGCTTATTAAAAGCTTCTGTTTTAGGTTGATCAATTTATTTTCAGGCTAGTTCTGTTCTAAACTATCCCTGCCTTTTGCGGGATCCAAGACAGTTAAATTCATTCTACGGGATTTCGTCGAGCTTCATTGCCTCGGCGCTTTTCTGGTGGTCGCCACTGTGGATTTTAGCTTTCAGGTGTTGCAGTGGTTTTGGAATAGTGCGGTGGGATTGTCCTAATAATACATCCCTGCCTTATCAGAAGATTCATCATTGTCAACTTTGTTCCAACCAAAAAGGCTTATTGGCAACGATGCACTGGTCGCATCAAAGCTCCAGAGCCTCGAACATCGACGCCGAGTCGCCAGTCTGTCGGTTTTTTATCGGTTACATTTCGGGGAGTGTGCGACGGAACTGTACAATTTGATTCCGCCTAGCCCTTTCCATCATCGGACTACAAGACGTACGGCCATGCGCCATCGGTACATGGTATACATCCCTCCCATACGCACAAAGCGTTTTGCTAATACTTTCATTGTGCGCACAGCTAAGGAGTGGAATTCCCTTCCGGAGTCTTTGTTCCCTGATAGCTACAACCTAGGGGTCTTTAAGTCAAGAGTGAATAGGTTTCTTCTAGGCAAGCGTGCTTCACCGTAGACCACATCATCGCTTAACATCAGGCGAGATGGTGGTCAAACGCAAGCCTATAGATTATAAAAAAAATAAAATAAAAAAAAAAACTCTATTGAGTAGGTACAGGTAAATTGGTTTAATGTCATACGTGCCGGTTATATTATTAAACGATGTTACAATCAACTTATTACAGATAAGCTTCCATTTGGTACAAGATATACTGCCTATAATTTTCCCCTACGGGCAAAGGACTCCTCCAAATCCTTTCAATTATTATATTTTCCTGAGCCACTGTAGGCAATAATATTTAATATTCTACTGCTAAAATTATTTATTTGCTTTCCAAAGTATCCGGGCAAAGACCTAGGAGAATCAAAATAGGGCACGAGACATTTCATGTACATCAATCCTAAACATTGTGAACTTTCGATAATCCTAATTCCTGAAAAAAATACCGTTGTATCTATCTTTTCTGGCTTACAAACAAAATAACATTATTTCACCACCAAACAAAAAACATTAGAAAGCTCTTGTCAAAATTCATCCCACTCGACTAGGGGATGAGGGGGATAAAAACGGGTTCACAAGTGATTAGGTGTAACAGATCCCCTGGGTCCACAATACTTGCCATCCTGAACACGTTCCACTACTGATAAATGTTATTTTAAACACGTTTTGGTATAGCCTTGTGATATCACGATTAAAATAAATGCGAGTCAAAAAGGTAGGTACTTTTGTAATATCACGGCATTAATTCACTCAAAGGTTAGACAGAGGTGAATTTGCACACCCACATTTGGTCATTTAATTCGAAGTACCTGGGCGACCAAGCTCTGCTCGAGTGAAAATAGAGAAAACGACATTTTCTAAAAATGAAACCTAGCTAGATCGATTTATTGCCCCTGAAATCCCCTACAAACAAAATTTCATGAAAATCGTTGGAGCCGTTTCCGAGATTCAGATTATTTAAGCACATATATACAAGAATTGCTCGTTTAAAGGTATTATTAGATAGATAAGGGGCAAAATGAGTATGGAAAGATCTTGACCCCATGGGAAAAAGTCGTGAGTGTATGTATGTTTATGCGTGTAGTACGGTTCGAGCCTTTGCCTTTAACCAGGCACAAATTTTGATGAGCGCGGCGGATACTGAGAATTTACCATTGAAAAATACGCACCCTGAGGTGACGTCTGTGACTTTCAACGATTACGTATGCAAAATTTCATCAGCCTTATAATGTTCCCACAGCTGGGAAACAGGCAAAGTCGCAAGTGGAACAAACCGCCGAACCAATACCAACAAGCGTCCCAGTTTGTATATTTGTGCCTTCTGTCAACGACGCGACAAGTTTCAACATTTATAACGAGAATCGCGGTTTTCTGTCAACCCCTGTTTGTTAGTAGCGTAATGATACCGCTGTCAGATTGTACAAGACTTGTATGGCGATTTTGAGACCTTTTTTCGGGCCGGATCTTTTTGATGCGAAAAGGATTTTAGAATAAGAGGTGACATTTTGTAGTTTGGTTTAAATTAGGAATTCGGATGACGCTATATTATGGAATAACAAATGAGGTTTAGGATTATTTTGGAATAAGATAGGTATCTAAAATACGAAGATCAACGCCAGTTCTCTGCCTGTTCTGATCTCTGCCTTGTTTCAGTTTGAACATACCTAAATATTAACCTGGTATGCCAATGTAGGGTATACCAGAAAGAAACTATGTTTTTAAAACCCGAATAGCCCTTCCTTTACTGTAACTCTAATGTCGCTGACGGCATCATCGCTATTGGTTGATAAAGTGGTCAAACGAGCTTATCATACTTACTAATATAAATTATTTAGATGGATCGATGTTTATCACCTCGATCACGCCTAAACGGTTGAACGGATCTGGATAAAATTTGGCACAGAGATAGATTATAGTCTGAAATTGCAAATAGGTAAAGTCGCGGTAATAACTAAATAAAAAAGTAAGATGTCCCTTTGGACAGTTATTCTGAAGATTCAACTAAAACAGTAGGAGAACCAATAAATATTTTCTGCGCACTGTAAGACCCACCCGAGTAAAACAAGTTAGAACGTTATGGTAAACGATGACATTAACTACTATGATTTGTTATAATTCTAAACGTTACTCGTTATTAGCTACGGCTCTTAACGATATCCACACACCTTCTTCTCATAAGAGAAACAGGGTACGATATGAACGATATGTTATTACCTACCATTTAATATCTGCTACTTACCTGATATTGTAATACAACAACGAAAAGAGAAGTCCCACTCTGTAAATATCACTTTGAAAGTCGAAAGGTGTCAAAGTATGGATAAATTTGATATCGAATAGTGTGTGGTCACTTGCATGAGGTGGGTATACCATTTTAGGGTTCCGTACTCAAAGAGTAAAAACGTGACCCTATTACTATGACTCCACTGTCTGTCTGTCATCAGGCTGTATCTGATGAAGCTTGATAGCAAGTCAGTTGAAATTTTCACAGATGATATATTTCTGTTGCCGGTTTGGTCAATGTTACATGTCTTCGAATTTTTGGTTCTAGGACATGCCGGTTTCCTCACGATGTTTTCCTTCACCGTTTTAAGAGCAGTGGTGATGAAATAATTTACACAAAGTAAAGAGCCTGCCTGGATTCGAACTCACGACCTACGACACGTAAGTCGGGGCCGTTACCACTGGGCCACCACTTCTCTACACCACTATCTAAATACCAACCTTTACACCAATGAAACAAAAATGTAGCAAAAACACAAATAAAAATATCCGGCATTGTAGTGGAAATATCTTCCAGCAATGGATGTCATAGGAACAGGAAATTTATTGTAATATTCCTGCTTTACATTTAAAGTTTTGTGTTTCAATCAAAAAAAGTTATATGTGTATAGATAAATCTATCTATAAACTCATAATAAAATAAGAAAATACATTTTTTTAAAACCATATTTAAAAATTATAAAAAAATATTTTTCTTTTTTAGTACTAGCTTTTCTCGTATTCATCTCAGCAAATCCTTTCCTTTGATACCCATATCATGAAATATGCCCGATATGTGAGAAAGAAGTGTGTTTGAAAATTGTAATATATTTTCACTTCTTGTCCATATAATCGGACTTCTGCCTACCAGAAGCCTCATGAGATGTTTGTCAAGGCTCTAGGCATACTAGAAAAACACCATTTCACTCTCTTTGCTGTCACGCAGTCGGATAAAAAGATAGATTATATCTTCTCTACAAAACACAGCGAATTAACTCTCTACAAAGGCATAAAATAAAGAAAATTCTAAAGTGTGCCACTACAAAGGTTTTTCCCATTTGTGCAACGTTTTTATATAAAAAGGACATCTTCTTTGCAATATGCTTACATCCTATGAAAATTGTGTGGCGCTTGTCATTTGTTTTTTAACCTAAGAAGAGACTGAGATTTTCCCTCACGGGTGTGTTTACAAAATAGGTTTACGGAATACAATCATAGGAATATACAGAGTGATTGGCAATTCGGCGCATTGCAACTTACCCGATAACTTGGGGTTTAAAATGGGTTGTTTTTACCGACGAAAAAAAGGAGGAATTCGACACGTATGCTTATAATATTGTTGGAACTGCACAATATTCACATAATTATGTTACTCTATGTGGGCTTCTAAACACGTGTGCCAAATTTCATAAGTGTATGTATGTTTATCCAGGCATTGCTCCGAAACTACTTGTCGGATCGTGATTATCTTTTTTGTGTTGGATTGAGTATCTCACAGCATAGAGAAAAGTGCAAGATTCATCAAAATCGGTCGAGCAACTTTCAAGATATGGAGCATACAACCAAACTCCCTAGCGACAACCAGCTCGAATGTGCAAATTGAGTAATTATGGGTATTTTGTCAATCTTTTAGGTATCTTACTATAGAGCTGGCAAATTTTTAGTGATGGTTTACTAAAGCATTGTCAGCTCTCGGTGGCCCGGTCCATATCGAAACTAATATTGGATCGGCAAAGTATATCTTCTTCAGTACATCTATTTTCCCCGTTCTCATTTACTTTCTAACTAAATACATCCATCGTTTCATCATTCTAATCAAATCAAAATATTTTATTTCAACTAAACCATTTAGGTGCTTTTGAATACACAGCAAAAAAACAAAAATGATGTTAGTTGTACATTCGCAAGCGGCAGTAGTTCTCTATGGGGAAGAATCTAGCGAAGCGTGTTACACCGTCGACCACATCATCGCTTACCATCAGGTGAGATAGTGGTCAAGCGCGAGCCTACCTTTAATAAAAAAAACTACCATAAACTCCACGGACACTCTTTTCCATCAATAAGTTTTAATTACAAGTCTACAAGGTTACTTCATTTCTTGTTGGAAAATTATGTGAAAACAATGTTAAAAGACGTGCAAGTAAAACCGTCTAGAGTAAAATAAACAACCTCAAAATAAAATAATTAATTACAAACAAGCCGAGGCAAACTAGTTATGACCAATCCCAACTGATGGCGCCCGTTCACGAATATGACGCATGGATTGGCACCACTCAGCTCAACCATCATGAAAGGAACCGAATAATAAAATAGGTTTCTCCCGAACCAATTACGGCAAGAATACTTTTATTAAAAGAGCATGTCGTCTGTACAACGACATAATCTCATTAAAAGAAAATCAAGATTTAGATGTTTTTCACCTTTCTCTTCCCAAATTTAGGTTTTGCATAAGAAATATTTTGGGAAATAAATTTAAATAATATAATGTTATACAATAAAATAATATTAAATTGTGTCTTCATCAAACTGTGTGAACTTCTGGTTGTTGTAGCACTTAAGTTAATTTACTTGTATATTAATCTGTGGAAACTGTTTCTGGATTGTGTTGAACTAAATTGTATGCTTATGTTTGTTATTGCAGCTGTTTGTTTCCCAAATAAAATAAAATAATCCAACACAAGTGTCACCATCAAAGAGAAATTTGAGAGAGCATGACACGCTATTATATGCCAAGGCCCATTTAAGTCATATTCGTCATTCACATTCATACTTCAAACTATCCTTACGGCATGTAAGGATAGTTTGTATTGATTCGTATCGTATACGCATTCCATGGCTGGTTTCCACACAACTTCCCGGGACACTGGTGTCTCTTTCAGACTTCTTCTTACTGACTTTTTTTTCATATAACGAGTATCAATTAAGAACCTTGTAGTTAAACCCTTCTGCCAAATATAATCAACCCTGTCAATTGTATAATTATTTGACATTACTTAATAACACCATGCTATCATTAACATTTAATAACCCCGGAAGCCCAAAACACTCAACATTTGAACCACAAAGTATAAAGCAATTTCACATTTATATCTACTATCTAAAGGGAATTCTTAATTAAAGGATAATTATCTACTTAATAGAAATACAGTTCTATAAACTCGTCTTTTATTGAATCTTTTTTTGAATACTACTTCTGCCCGTGACAACCACTTGAGAAGGGAACGTTTTTCCGGGACGATAAAAGGTCCCACCTGTAGCCAACTTGACAATCTACAATCGATAACGCTAGTAGAAAACGAATCAATGTATGGAAAATGACACATCTGAACGTCAAGTCACGTGGTCAGACCATACAAATAGAAGGCGTTAACGATTGTGGAAAGAGATTCGATACGTAACGTTTGTAACTTGGCTAGGGGGATTGGTTGCTAACTTAGGTCACAGCCCGCACGTGTACCAAGTTTTACCCAAATTCGTTTACCCGTTGAAGCGTGATTTATTATCATACATAAACACTTTCAAACTTATAATAAAAGTAGGACAGTACACACTCAAACAGAAAACCAATTTGTAACTAAATAAAGTTTTCTCTTTTGATAAATTTCAAAGCAAATAAGTCGAAAGCCACAAAGTCCTTTCACAGATTACTACCGACAAACTAATAGAAATATCGATTATGGACTCAATGCAGCCCTAGGCCTCCAAGGGCACGTCACAAATCTTGATTGCCCCAGAAGATTGGCTAAGTTTTGGGACTGCGGTTTTGACTGTGAATTACCCTTGGCTCTTGACCTTCCTGGGGTGTTGAAAAAGGGCACAGAGCAAGGAATTGCCGTGCTCGGCAGCGATTCGAAACGTCATCTTATTTATTATACTTCCTTTAACAGTAAAATAAAAAACCTCCCCACACAAATACGAACAAGAACGCCAACGTCATGGATAGCTGTAGACCCTATTTAAAGTCTTTGAAAATACTGAGTTATTTGAAAAAATATCTTCCACTAAAAAAGCTCCACTACGTGCCCAATACGTAAATAAATTGTGTCATCTAAAATGTAAGACCTAATTGATGGAAAAAAGGTTTTTTGGTATGGTGTTTAATAAAATTCCTGATGACATAAAAACACGACATTATATAAGCTTAAAAAGCTCTTACTAAATTATTAATTGACAAATGTTATTATACCGTAGACGAATTTTTTAACGACCAATTATTATAATGATGCATTTTTACCTTTTGATAATAAGTACTATGACTATTGTTTGATTTTATTGTATTTCATGTTTTTTTTCTTTTTCTTTTCAAGTATTTAATTGATTTAAAATATTATTTTTTTCTACGTCACTTAAAATCTATTGACACCTAACGTGTCACTTATAAATTTGTATGTCTTAATTATGACAAAACATAGCGCACTTCCTATTTTATGTAAACACCTATGTTTCACAAATAAACTGATTGATTGATTGTCATAAAGTCACCTATTAAACAAAAAATACTAAATCAAAACTGGCTCATCCGTTTAGGAGCTATGATGCCAAATACACAAAGATGCAGATACACACGTCAAAACTATAACACCGCTCTTTTTCCGTCGGGGTTTAAAAATGAATATGTCTAGCTTTTTTCCAACTATTTTGGTGGCTTCCTGTCTAAGCGAGAATTTTATATGGAGCGACTGCCTGTCCAGCCTCCATAACCCGGTAAGTTGCTCCAGTAGCCGGGTAACGCAAAACCATTTGCTAAGACTGGTTATCCGAATTTCCGACTTCAGATTACCTGTAACGTATAGTCAAAGTCTATAAATGACAGCCGAGATCAAGTGCTTTACATTCTTTTCGAGGTACGAAAGGATCTTGATATAGATGAATGATCCACGGATTAACCTCGCTAACTTTTTCTTAAAGTTAAAATCAATTCGTTTGAATGTTAGTATTTAGCAAGAAGCCGTCAACGCCATTACAAATAATAGTCGTGCCCTCGCAATGTGTGCTAAGCACAAATTTTAGGATCTCTTAGCCCTAGTCAGAATCGTGACCTATGTCGTGTCTATTTCTGGTAAACTGTGACACTCAGTAACACGCTTGGTTGTAATGGTAATTTGACAATAACATCTCTAGCAGTGGCCGCTAAGGCTCTTCTTTGCTCTATGTAGAAGGGGATGGAAATTGATTTTCAATTGTTTCCAGTCAATGGGCCTTTGCAATTTTAGCAAAATAAAACATCAATAGAGTGTGGGCTTGTTTACCAGTTGGGCTTAAATGAGAGTGTTGCTTTCTTTTTAATGAAAAGACTGCCCAGAAACAAAAGAGTGTTGATTTAAAAATAGACAAAACTAGTCTATGAATACGGTTCACGATTTCGGTCATAACTTTATCGTGCTTTTTGGAGTCTTTTTCCGTTATAAGGTACAATCCCACCGCACTATTCCCAAACCACTGCAACTCCTGAAAGCCAGAATCAACAGTGGCGACCACCAGAAAAGCGCCGAGGCAATGAAGCTCGACGAAGTCCCGGAGAATGAATTTAACTGTCTTGGATCCCGCAACGAAATTAATCAGAAAAGAAAATGGAGGAGTAAGAAAAATACAAATTTCCACTTCCCTCCATATCAAGCAGGAGACAGAACAAACAAGACCAATAGGCACAAAGGGTCGTTTACAACTGGGATAAGCCCAGTTGCCTAGCACCACGGATAAAAATTAGCATTAATATTAATGGGTCCTAACATTGTGAGCTTTTATATTTGATTCCAATAATAGGTATGGCAAAAGCGCTTGAACGCACGGAAATTTGTTCTAGTTTCCACAAGGTCCGTATAGTAAACGGCTCCTGACACAGCCTGTACATTATTCAACATAGTATTGCGTTCATTCTGCCAAAGAATACACTCCCATAAGATATGATGTGCAGATTGTACATATTCACAGTCAGATGTAGAACACTGACATAATGGCGAGGCAACAAGCTTGAAGGAAAATAATTTACTTTTAAAGTTACCATGCCCTGTGAGAAATTGGGCAACACAGTGATCCACCTCCAGCCACGTCCTGGCCAGCCGCACGCGAACGGATGGAAAGAATTGGTGGAGGTGTCGGCCCTTGATGGAATTATCCCACCTACATTGCCATTCGGATAAAAGTTCCTCCCAGACGTCAATATGTGGTTTAAATAATCTAGAGATTTTGGCACGGTCACTCCGCGTTAAAAAGTCCGCGTCCATGGTCTCTTTTGCGGAATAGTACATTGCAGCACGTCGCTGCACTTCAAGGTCGACCGGAAGTACGCCAGCAAGTACCGGTAAGGCCTCAGTACTAACCGTCCTGTATGCTTTGCATAAGAATATCAAAGCCAAACGCTGACTCTGAAGTAATTTACGTCGTACCGCCCCTATTGTGGCCCTATCAGCCCAAACAGGCGCCCCATAGCAGATACAACCCAAGTAAGTAGCCCCATAAATAGTCTTTAAAGTCAAAAAAGACAGTCCCCACGTAGATTTAGATATTCTCGTTAAGGCATAGAAGTTCTTTTTTGCTTTTTCACCGACGATTTTAATATGATCTATAAATGCAAAATTCCTTTCTAACACAAGACCAAGATAGCACACGGACTGCTTCCTTTTTACCGGAACGTTATTAAATTTAATAGTAGGACACGATTTAAGATTACCTTTCAAAATGAGCTGATAAGTTTTATGCGGAGCAAAGGTCAGGCGGTTACGATCGCCCCACTGAGATATTAATCGTAGGCAAGTGTCAGCCAAGTTCTCGAGTCCAGCTCGAGTACTTGATTGAATGAGCAGAAGACCGTCGTCCGCGTAACCGGTTAATGAACAGCCGCTTGGAAGCGGAATCGCGAGGAAATCATCAAAGCCTAAATTCCATAAAGGTGGACCAATAACCGAACCCTGAGGACATCCCATGGTGAGAGACTTCGACACGGAATGATGGCCGAGTTTGAGTTTCGCGGAACCATTTAAAAAGTAAGAGTAAACTAAATTGTATATATTTCTATAGCAGCCTCGATTTTTCATTTTAAGTAATAGCATTGGCCACCATGCGTTATCAAAAGCCCCAGAAATATCTAGAAAAATCCCAATTACATATTTATGTTCAGATGTATTAACTATTTTCCTAACAGTAAGGGCCGCGTCTACGGTAGATTTTCCAATAGTGAAACCGAATTGATTATTATGAAATTTTGGTCCGTCCGGTAGCAACCGTGGAACGATAAGGCGCTCCAGGAGTTTTCCCAAAGATGGAAGTAATGTTATGGGCCGGTACGACTTCGGGTCGTCCGGGGGTTTGTCGCCACTTTTCGGGATTATTCGTATAAATCCGCGTCGCCAAATACGAGGAAATACGCCCTCCGCAATACAATGGTTGTAAACGGTTAAAATCGCATCACCGGCTGTTTTACACGCTTCTATAATCATCCGATTAGATATTTTATCTTCACCTGATGACTTGTTGAGTGGTAACCTCTTGACAACGTTAATAAATTCGTCAGTGGATGGAAGGTCTGACGCTGGTGATTCAGGTGGTACAGCTGCCCACGCTCTGATCTGTTGATGGTATTCGTTGTCATTAGCTAGTACGTCATCAGGTATAAGAGTATTCAGCAAAACTTCAGTTGTTTCCTCAATACCGGTAGTGTGTTTATTATTTACTTTAATATTCTGAACAAACGCGAGGTCGACTGATCGATTGGCTTTAAACTCATGATATAAAGGAGACCACGGACCTTCTTTATCTAATTTTTCTACTACTTTACGCAATAAATTACCCTTTGATTTTTCCACCGATGCTCTGTAGCGGGACCTGGCAACTCTAAACGTATTTAACGCAATGGAAAGAGGGTCACCGGTAACCTTACGTTTTTTAAGCTTGTTAAGATGTTTACGCGCTCGGCGATAATTTTTACGCTGTTCAGTTAGGTAGTCACACCACCAATCACATCTACGTATATTGGTCAAAGATCCACGACCAATGGCAATGTCAGCACAGTAAGTGAAGGTGTCTGACATAATTTCAGCACTTTCTTCAGCTGAAAGCCCATCACGAGTGAAGTCTTTGGCGTGAGACGCAACAAGCGAGCTAAAGAATTCCCAATTCGCACCCTTACATTTATACCTAAAGTTACCAATGACATGTGACGTACCCTGAGTAAAAACTGGAACAAATTCGTACACGATCAAGCGATGATCACTACAAGACGCGTCCGGTAGGACACGCCACCTATCCAAGCGTACGTCTGCACTAGAAAGTGTGACGTCAATACAAGATTCGCCCATTTGGCTGCAAAAAGTTGGTGGTGCGTCAGGGGTATTATGAATAGTCAGATTCATTTCAGCAATGAAATCTTCAACAGCGCAGCGTCGTTCATAATCCGTAGACCGAACTTTGCCATACCAGAGTGATGATGACGCATTAACATCAGCGCCAACGATAACTTTGCAGCCCGCGAGCGACTGCAAGACGTGACGGAGGTTATGTATATGAGGAGCAACAGGGTCTGAATATTGAAAGTAGCAACTCACAATGTAAACTTTAAAAGACGTTTATTAACGTTTATTAACGTTATAAGGTAGTATATTTATTTGGATAGTAGTGTAGGTATATAGTGTAAAAGTATGTAAGGATCGTAGCAGGTGTCGTTCTGTAGTTGCTGCTCACCACCCTTTGAAAATGTTAAAAAGTGACAAAAAATAATAGTAGAATGAAACCCATTGAAAAGGAAGAGAATATAACAAAAAAGAAAGGAAAAATTATTTAAGGGCGATCTGAGGACGGGAAGTGCAAGGGATTGAGTTTTTAGTGTAGAAAACGGTTTATCTCGATTTCCGGCAAAACTACAATTCCTATGGAAAAAATTTAAATTGCAAAATTATAGGTAATATAAAGAAGACCTCAAAATTTATGTCAGCGATAAGACCGCCTTTGTACCCGTTTTTATATGTTTTTCTTGTAATTGTTTATAATTTTATGGTGTACAATAAAGTATATTCTATTCTATTCTATGTCAAAATTCAAATAAACAACAATTTTGATTTTTATATTTATCTTTAAAAAAAAAAAAAAATGGTATTTGGTGAAAACTTACCTTTTTATGTACCAAAACACTGTAATTTATTTGATTAAAAATATTTAATTTTCACCGTATTTTGACTTAATATCGAAAAAGCATCCTAATTTTCAATCGAAAATTCTCACGTCAAAATATCTGCTTTTTAGGGTTCCGTACCCAAAGGGTAAAAAGGGGACCCTATTACTAAGACTCCGCGGTCCGTCTGTCTGTCTGTCGGTCTGTCTGTCTGTCGGTCTGTCTGTATGTCGGTCTGTCACCAGGCTGTATCTCATGAGCCGTGATAGCTAGGAAGTTGAAATTTTCACAGATGATGTATTTCTGTTGCCGCTATAACAACAAATACTAAAACAGAATAAAAATAATATTTAAGTGGGGCTCCCATACTACATACGTGTTTTTTTTGCCATTTTTTGCGATAATGGTACGGAACCCTTCGTGCGCAAGTCCGACTCGCACTTGGCCGGTTTTTTTTTTTAAAAGTCGGTAGGCTTTTTGTTCGTTGAAATTTCTACTTTCTGATGGTGTAAAAAAATATACATTACTATGGTAAGTAATTAATAAGTAATTAGTCCGGGGTTTGGAATTGTGCCCGCTTGATGGCAACAGGTCCGCCTCCTATAACATAGGATTTCAACATAATTAGTAAGTTTTCTGTAGGTACATCTCTGTGCTGACCCTTTGCAGAAAAGACGCGTGATGTAACACACCCGCCCCTAAATTTAAACAACACGAAAAAGAATCCTGTCAACATTATGCAGTCCCTGATCAGCACCCTACCCGGCTTATAAGGGAACACGTTCAATCTTCTCTGATGTGTGAACAAACAACGTAGACCCGTATTCTACTTTATAGAGCCCACTTGTGTTTTACTATGATTTGTTTTGTTTTCTGAGATCCTTTTTGAATTAGGGCTGCAGAGTAAACAGGTTTGAGTAAGATTTTCGGTTGACAGGCAGGTTTTTTGCTGAAGATGGTAGCGTTTTTCACCTGCGTAGGTGTTTATTTTATTAGCCGGCTTTCCAAAAAGAAGGAAGGTTCAGCTTCATGTTTGTTCACCGATTTCTCCGTCAATTGTGTACCGATTTTGAAAATTCGTTTTTTGTTTGAATGTGTATGTTTTGAAATTGGTCCCATTTTAATTTGGTGAAGATGTGATGAAGAGATTTGAAGATATACAATAGAACTCTTTAATAAATAAGGCAAAATCTCTCGGGATTGCTGCAATAGCATGTCGATTATTGTTTATACCATTTCATAACATATCATGAGGCCAGTACGCTCTAAAAGGGTACGCAGATGTGTACATTTCACCTTGGTACACTCTCATTTCACCGGTTATGTTCATGTTTCATGATATTCGGGTAATCTATTCTGGCATTATAGGTACCTTACTAAACAACTTTCCAATTAGATAAGTACAACTACAAAGTGAAAAATTTACTTCTTTTTTGGAAGTCGGTGTCCATAACGCAAAAAAATGGTACCTACCAAAGACACCGACTTCCAAAAAGAAAGTTATTTTTCACTTTGTAGTTTTTTATTTGGAAGTCGGTAGGATTTTTTTGTAAAAACAGTTTTTTTTTACGTTTTCGGTCCGAGGCTTCGGACGCGTGAAAGTTGAATAATATTGGGATAAAAGTATTCTATTCCTTCATTTAGGACATGATGAACCTGTAGCAGCATCAACGCCGCCAACAACGAATTAATGACATGACGTCACACAAATTCTGCATCGCGCAAGCAAAGTTTTAGCAAGAAAAGATACAACAGTCCGACAGTGACCATCGGGCAGTTGCTCGGACCAGACACAACACCCGTCTGGTCGGAGGATCCTCCCGTTTCAATGGAGGTCCCGCATACCAGCAAATGCCCGTTGGACAAGTTTCATCCAAATTCATTTAGCCGTTATGACGTGAAAAAGTAATAAACAGCAAGAAAGTAACTGCTATTTAAAGAAGTTACTAGTTACAAGGGACAACTATTTAAAGAACGGTTTTAACTCAATGATATTCAAATAAACAGATATGTTATACACTCACAAAACAATTGAAAAAAGTGTTCTGCGCAGCAGCGGCAGCACACATACACACTTTTCATTCAACTGACATGTCACTACAAGTCGAAAGGGATGGCTTTGATAAAACCAACAAGAAAAAAGAGACAGCTAGTGTTTGTCACTTGCGTGTGAATGTAAACAAACATTATTCTGACCACCAATGTTGTTATCTTTTTCCAACCTCCAAATATCAGAATATTAGGAAATAAATTAGTAAATTGAGGCGTATTGCGTACGTATGGTATGAGATCCCTTCTGTTTTATGTACTTTGGTATCATAATTGGTACAATTTCTAAATACACACGATGGCATTTTTTTTATTTGTTTTTGTTTCAACAAAGCCTATCGCTCTTCGCCATGCGTGACATAAACTAAAGACTAAAGGTCACAATTGTGACCTATTCGAGTCTTCACAATGCGCGCGCTCATAACATATCTGTTTAGTTGAATATCATTGTTTTAACTGCAATCCGAGATACAGGCTGCAGCCTACATCGAATGCAGAAAGTCCTATATGTACAAACTTCTAGCCGTACATTCATTTTTTTTTTTCAATGTGTGTTAATTTTTGTTGAATAAATATATTTTGATTTGTGTAATTAGTATTTTATTTGACAAAAAGTACCTCCATGCTAGGAAATTCCTGTGGTACAGGGAGAGAGTTCTTATAGCTATGTTTGATAAAAATCGGTTCAGCCGTTCTAAAGTTATGGGCGTTTTACTGTTCGAATCGGGGTGTTTTCGCAAGATATCGTGTCATAATTACGTGTTCAATAGATTGTCGATCGAAACGTGCCTGAAATGATGAAACGTGCATGAAATAAAAATGTGCCGGGTTATTTTTTTCATACATGCTTGGAAATTTGAGCATTATTTTAACAACCTTCTTCGAGATAAATCGAAATTGCTGTACTGGCCAAATACATGCGAGCAGCGGCCGGTAAAAGTTGTATGAAAATCTATATCTGTCGTGTAATTTAAAAATGGAACGATCTTTTACACTGTAACGCGGAAAAAAAAATTGTTATTCGTTGTTCGTCATTGATTTTGAAAAGTAATTGTATTTGACAAAATGAGTACATACGACCATGTGTCGGAATTTCGGAGGCGGTTGAAATGGCTGCCTATTCGACAGCGGCGAGATGCTCACACTCTTTCATTACTCTTTTCTGTACTTCATAATCCTAATTCTCCTTTGTATCTTCGAGAACGCTTTGAGTATCTTGTTCCGAGAGGAAAACCCTGTCGTCTGTCATCATCTCTTCTCCTTCGTTTTCCTTCCCACTCTTCAAGTCGTTACGGTGGATCTTTTACTGTTCGCGCTGTGCGCCTCTGGAATACTCTGCCACACTCTATACGGGATAGCCCTTCATTGGAGGTTTTCAAGAGAATAATTAAGGAATATTTCCTATCAACATGACTCATTAATTTATGTATTTACAATTGTAATATTTTAGTTTTGTAATAAATAGGTATATATTATGTTTATGCATTGTGTGTTGCACACGTATTTGTTTAGTTTATTTAGTGAGTAAGTATTTAAATTTGTTACGAGTTTTTAATAAGCTTTTGTTGTGCACATGGATGTACTATCCTCAAATGCATATTTTCTACGCAACTGAGGTTTGCTGTTAGAGAACCCAACTATGGTTTAAGCTCGCCTTTGTACATAAACTGTCCTATTGTATTTGTATGTTTCTATGTTTTGTGTACAATAAAGAATAAGAATAAGAATAAGAATGAGTTCTAGGTAGTACTTAGTTTTAATTTGAGCGCATTATTTGAGAAAAGTACTATACAAGCCTTGGCCACAACTAGGCATTGATGGACTTAATATGTATGAGTGCTTCGCCTCGGCCCACATTTACACGTTCGACCATCAATGCCTGTTTTGCTGGCCGCTGCAGTAATAAACTATAATTTTACTTGCATACTATATTAAGAGATAGAGAATAAAGAGAACAAAAGTAGATGTACCTACTCGTAATTCAAAAGCCTGGCAATGATTTCGGTTAATAGGTCTACGATCACCTGTAACTGTTACACCATTTCAGATACATAATTATTTATGTAACATGTGTTTATGTGTGTAACTTTAATTACTTAATTAAACAATTTATAACACATGCAGCCACCGACCGACATGACACACACTTTTCATCCCACAAAATTAAAACTTTTCACGGTTTTTCATCGTCAGTTGATAAACAATGCAAAATTCCATCATATGCATTGGAAAGAGCTTCATAACACACTAAATAACATATTAATAAAATCCTTTCAAATAACAAAAAAAAAAAATCGACTTCCAAAAAAATACTACAAAGCTAAAAATAGCTTTTATTTCCGAAGTCGGTGTCTTTTTTTCTTTTTATATGTTTAACTATTATCTTGTAATAAGAGTTTATATTTTAGTTTCTATTTAGTCGATAATCTAAAATGCATGCTGTGGCCACCTATAATTGAGGGAGTACACTTATAATTTCTTCATGTTGATGATTCATTGCCTTTTTTGTGTACATCTTTCGTTGGAGGTCCTAAATAAATACCATGAAAATCATTTATAGCCAAAGTACATCGCATGGTAATTTTAAAAACCCAAACACGACTAGCATACATTGTTTTATTTCAGAGTTCCAGTGCCTACCTTCCGGCATTATCATCAGATCAGTTCGATGGTATCATTTTCATCAGTAAAAATTATTTATAAGTATTCACCAACATTTGAGGCGTTCCATCGATAACATATTTTGAGGCGTTCCCTCCATTTTTCCTCCATCAGATTCTGACTTGATGACAACGGGACCACCTCGGGAGTACTTTATTTACTATTATCGTTTTTTTTTAATATATGGTCGCTTTTTACCACTATCTCACCTGATGGTAAGCGATGATGTGGTTGACGGTGAAGCACGCTTACCTAGAAGTAACCTATTCACTCCCAACTTAAAGATTCCCAGGTTGTAGGTATCAAGAAATATAGACTCCGGCAGCGAATTCCACTCCTTAGCTAACGCATAATAAAAGTATTCCCAAAACGCTTTGTGCGTATGGGTGGGATGTCCACCATATACTGATGACGCATAGCCGTTTGTCTTGTAGTCCGCTAATGGAACGGGCTAGGCGGAATCAAATTTTGCAGTTCCGTCGCACACTCCTCGAAATGAAACCGATAAAAAATCGACAGTCTGGCAACTCGGCGACGATGATGCTCTGGAGCCTTGACTCGACCAGTTTCTGATTGCCGATGAGCCACTAATCTGGATGAACTTTGGCAAATATATAGGTGTTAGTCTGGAATAGCATATAGGCTACTTTTCATCCAGGTAAAAAGTGCCCTTGGGAGAAAAACTCTTTTCACGCGAGCGAAGCCGCTGGCAGCTAGTGTTAAATATACCAAAATACAACACATCGACAAAAGCGTTGAAATCGCTACAATTTGCGAGAACCCCTAATGAAATTGTTAATAATTACGAAACTACCGTCAATAAATTAATATTTGCGGCGGATTGTGCTCATAAAGTATATTTAATACCATTGATTTAGTAATGTGTTTCGGAGTTCGGTGAATATTGTAGCAGCAGGTATTATGTGGGTCGATCTATGTATGTCCTTGGGTAGGAAAAGGGCATCAATTGAACATCCTTTTCTGAGTTATTAAGACATTATATCAAGAAGATGTGTATCTTGAAAAGACGTTGTTGCGAGAAGATTCTCAATTCGCATGTTTAATTTTATTTAAATAATTTTTCGGGTATATCTCTGTCATATATAAACGGATTTGCAAAAGTATTTTTTTGTTCGAAAGAAGTTTATGCCGAAATGGTACCATTTAAATTTGTTAAAGATCTGATGAAGAACTTCGGAGATATACAACAGAACTCTTCAATATAACTACTCTTCTATTTTTTTAAATAAATGACGGCAAATCTCTCGGGATTGCTACAATTGCATGTCTGTTTATTGTTTATACCATTTCATAACATAACATCACGTCAGTATGCTCTAAACGGGTACGCAGATGTGTACAGTTCACCCTGGTACACTCTTATTCCACCGGTTATGTTCAAGTTACATGTTATTCGGGTAATCTACTCTGGCATTATAAGTACCTTACATAAGACTTGCCTATTCGGTACCACTAAAAAGTGAAAAATAAAAAAATAAAACATTTTTACAAAAATATACTACCGACTGCCAACTTAAAAAGTGAAAAATAATTTCTTTTTCGAAGTCGGTGTCCATAACGAAAAAAATTGGTACCTACCAAAGATACCGCCTTCGAAAAAGAAAGTTAATTTTAGTTTGTAGTGTTTTTAATTGGAAGTCGGTAGTTTTTTTTTATTTTTGATGTTAATATTCTACATCTGACTGCGAATTTTCAAAATCGGTCTTCAATTGCCTAAGATATCGGTGAAAATAAACAAAAAAAAACAATCTTGAAGTCGAACATAGAAACTCCTCCTTTTTGGAAAGTCGGTTAATAAGGGCGATGCAACAAGCTTGAAAGAAAATAAAATACGAAAAGGCTAGCCTGATCGAACTTACCATTATAACCTCTTCTAAAAATAAAGACCGTTTTTAAAATAAACATAGAATTTACGAATATAACCCCTTCTAAAAACAAAGTCCTTTTTAGAACACATAAAGATAATTGACTATGAAAGCATTGTATCTGTTCTATCAACAAAAAATCAGCAGAAAGTAAATGTACTGAGTATTTGCCTACCTTTTTAGTAATAGAATTATTCGAAGTACTTGACTTATTGAACTTTTTCAGCCAGTCAGCTTTGCGAATTGATTGAGTCTGATAAATGGTACGGAATGTAGGCGTGTGTAAAGTGTATTGGTTCTGTACAAGTATTCAATGGTACTTTTATATTACTGTACCGATTCGATGTTAATATTGATAGTGAAGGGGCTATTTTCTGGGTAGTGGGTCTGGGTAAAAGAACGGTAGACCAATCATAAAATGTCATTAGCAATATTGAAAAGGTCAAAAGAAATCATTTTAGCCCAATATTTTCCTTTATTTGAAGAAATTCTTTATGCGTTGAATGTGCATAATCAAGTAATTATGTTCCCACTGCTGGGACACAAGGCTTCCCTTTGTGATTATGTCGTGGTAGCACAGTAACTAAGACCTCGCCTCTCGTGCTCAAGGTCGTGGTTTCAAATCCGGAGAAGTACCAATGTGACATTTTTAATTCATAATATGTATAATACTCACAACGGATATTTTTGTCTCTGAATTAGCTGCAAGACCCTGCGCAGTAGCTATTTTTGTGTCAATGTTGTAGGTGAAGATATCATTGTAAAACTTTCTCTTGGTTTTTGACCTATAAGAGGACCAGGGACAACATAATATCAGCCTACTCATTCGAGTATAGTGAGTACACCTAATATGAATAGATCCCTTATCAACAGACGCGGTATCGCGACCAGATTCACTTATAGCAAGTCTAAAGTCAAAATATAAAGGTCAGCTTAATGTATAAAATTTAATATTTTTCGCGTGACCTTTTCGCAGGTACTCCGAAATACATTTCTTGTCGTTATGGCCGTAAGTATCTGTATTGAACATAATTTAATTATATATAGGTACTATTAAAGGTCTCAATGAACACATTTTTGGATAAAGTTAATGAACTATTTATAAATATTGACCGATGGAATAATTTTCTTATCTAAAGCGGCCTAATAGAAAGCTTTTTTAGTGTTGATAGGCTTAGTTTGACCACTATCTCACGTGATGGTAAGTTATGATGAGGTCAACGATGAAGAATGCTTGCGTACATTTTACTCTTGACTTAAAGACCTCCAGGCTATCAGGATCTTCGCGAATTGAATGCGTCCTCTGTCGGCGCGACCAGGCATTGAGATTGCCGACAGTCGTGTATTCACGCGATGATCGCTTTATATTGGGACGACTTTTAACGCTAGAAATCGGTTTATTTTCATACCTTGTATGTTTCGAAATACTTCAATGGTTTAACACATCCCTATTTTATGTTTTGAGTAATTATCGGAATGAAAGGCTAGTGAACGTGTGTTGGTATATTTTTTGTGACATTCAACGAGCTTGAAGGAAATTAATTTACTTTTAAAGCTACCATGTCCTGTGAGAAATTCGGCAACACAGCAATCCCCCTCCAGCCACGCACTGGTCAGCCACTCGATGGTTGGAAAGAATTGGTGGAGGTGTCGGCCCTTGATGGAATTATCCTACCTACATTACCATTCGGATAACAGTTCCTCCCAGACGTAAATATGTAGTTTAAATAATCTAGAGATTTTCTCACGGCCACTCCGCGTTAAAAAGTCCGCGTCCATGGTCTCTCGTCGTTGCACTTCAAGGTCGGTCGGAAGTACGCCAGCAAGTACCAGTAAGGCCTCAGGACTAACCGTCCTGTATGCTTTGCATATTTTATATTTACGTAGGTCAAGTGGCTATACAAAAAAGAGTATTACATCGATTGTAGTAACGCTCGTCTTGTTGGAGAATCCTACCTTTTCAATTGAGGTTGTGCTTTACACTCTGTTCCGCATACCTCCACACTGTCTTATAAAGAATCCCTACGATGGTTGATATTGATCTTCGGTCTTCTGGTACTCCAAGTAAGTTCGCCTTTATTTAGTTTAAAAAAATAGACGGCTGTAACCGGAAGGTTACGTTTCCTTCTTACATTTTCTGTGATACACAATCAATAATCGTTGGTAAAGGTCACTACCTAGCTTATTACCTTTACCAAAGCATAACTGTAGCATGAGCATACTAAGCACGAACAGAAGCTTGTTTTAAACAATATAACGCCTGCTTTTTATCGATGAAAGAGTGGTCTGGCACGTTACTCCAGTACATATGTAGTGTATTTTCTTCCGTTGGAACGTGTTAAGGGTTTCAATTGTAGGTATTTCATGCTACTATTACTAGGCTTTACTATAATAGAATGACATATTGAAACACACGACTGACTCTATAACGAATAATCCAAGGCCAGATTTTGCCAAACTTCCACTGGATATGGAGACAGAAGTTTTGACAATCATAGTTGACATACTTATGTTCCTATATTTAGATAATATTTAAACTAAGACTAAAAATAAGCTAACTCACCCAAATCTTCGTTTGTTGTTTCAGTCCAGCCTACTTGACAGATCACATTGTCTAGAAACACGGCAAAGAGCAGCGCGCGCCACGCTACTTTCGCGCCAATTCCACCCGCCATATTGTGTTCAATGGCGGACTGTCATTTTGACACAACGTTCTACATTGTCTTTTGTCACTCTATGAAGGTTTGTACCTGGAAGGGAAAATGAATTTATTAATATTTCGCTGAGAGAATTTGTCGGAAATTAAGCAATGACCATTTCTGGATAAATTCATGATTTGTAGAGCTGTCAAATTTTACGAAACCAAATTATGTTCGCTTTTGAAATGTTCCTTTTGAAATCATCCAGAATTATTATTTATATTATTCTGTTCAAAGAGTTTAACCATATTTCTGTACCAAATATAAACAAACATAAATATGCTCATAAATTGAAACTTATTTACTGAGAGGCAAAAACCGAAATATTGCCCTAACTTTTATCCATGTTTATTTAACTTTCCTTAATTATAATAATAAATTTCAAAGAAATAAAGTTTTCAAAAAAAGGGTTCAGTAAACACTAAACAAAAAATAGGTACTTAATAAGTACTAAATTCTAACTTTCAAAATTTGCAGAACAATTAAGCTGAAATATAAACTCTCAGAAAACTTAATTAGGAGTGTAATTAAAACACTTACATTTTGATACAAGTAAAATATGTATATTAATAGTCATAGCTTGTAACTAAAGTTTGTTATACACGAAAATTGTTGATAATTTTGGGACTTAAATGAGATTATAGTGATTTAAAACCAGATTGTAGAGCAGTAGTGGCTCAGTGGTATCGGCCGCAACTTACAAGGTGTAGGTCGTGGGTTCGAACCAAGGCAGGCGCTTTGAGAGGCAAGGCAAGATTGGGGAGGAGTAAGGTATCTAGGGGACCACAATAGATCCTAATGGGTCGAAGTGTCCGAGTTGTTTCTCGGCTCCTCCACAAGATAAGATAAGATAAGATAAGGCAGGCGCTTAACTTTGTGTAAATTATTACATCACCACTGCTCTCATAACGGTAAAGAAAAATATCGTGGAGAAACCGGCATGTTTTAGAACCAAAAATTTGAAGACATGTGACATCCACCAACTCGCCCGGGCCGGCGTGGTGGATTATGACCCAGCCCCTCTCACAGAGAGGAGACCTGTGTCTCAGCAGTGGAAACAATAATAGGCCGATCACGAAAACCAGATTAATTGCCTCATAGGTCTAGTGATCGCAATACCTTCTGCATAGCATGAGGTTCTGGTTACGATTACCAGGTTGGGCAGTGTTATTGGGTTTTTTAATCTGGGATTTCCCGGTAGCAGCCCGAAGTCTGAACTTGTGTGCGGTTGATTACAAGAGGGTCGCCCGCTATTACATGGGACTTGAATATGGCTGGCGAAATGTGTGTTTAATAGTGCGGGCAGAGATCTCCGCCTGAATTTCCTTAGTATTTTTTTTAATAGCACCCTTTTTCGTATTCTCCTTAATCCGCCGCGCTAAAAATATTTAGTCCGCCATCTTAGCCGTCCGCCATATTGGATTTAGAATGACGTCACTTAACTAAACATAGAGACAGTGAGAGAAGAAGAGAGTGCTTGTGCGGCATCTCTCCGCAGACCATTGCCCATCTCACGGAGTGCGCAGCATGCCCTGTCACCTTTACTTGCGAGGACCTTATGACAGCGTCACCGAATGGGGTTGCCGAGGCTAAATTCTGGGCCAAACACAATATTTAGCTTTTTATATTTGCCATCGACACACTAAGAAGAAGAAGTTAAATAAAAGCTTGTAAAAATTCATAATTCGAGTTTTGGCATCCGCCTATTTCCTCCTCCAGTATTGGAATTTTTTTAAAGATATTCCATACATTGAATAAAAAATATATATTTTGTGCTTCTATGTTTTTTCTTCTCGCATTTATAGTTGTCAAATTTTTACACTAGGCCTCTGTTGACAGCGCAATTTTGAGAATTTTTTGAGTGTTCTATTGCTTCTAAAGATAATGTATCATCAAAATGGAAAACATAGGGGCACAGTTTATATCTTTCTTTTTCAGAGTATGAAATATCTTATAAATTGGTCAAATAAAATATTGGAGAAGGAAATAGGTGAGAGCCAAACCTTGAATGATGGCTATTTATTTAGGATAATCAGTCAGATGTCTGGAACCGCATTTCCTCTTAAGAAAGCCTACTCGTAGACAAAGAGGCGTGCGTTAAAATAACCGAAATATTTAGCCTAGTTTCCGGTACAATTTCAATGACCTGACAAATCATTTTGATTTAGCATATGTGTGACGGTCAGTTTCTCTCGTGGTTTTCTAATAAAAATGCTAAATTAATTTCTGACCATTGGGTCTAAAAGCATGAAATTACTGAAAAAATACTGAAAATTCACCCCTTAAAGGGCAAAAAGGGGATAAAACTTTGTGTGAACGTTCGTCATTTCTACCGTTACTGTAAGCCTGTTTAACTTATTCAACTGCTGCGCAAGCGCCACATGAAGGCCCATTTCTGCTGTCTAAGATCAGTGCCAGATTGAACGATTGCTTGTTAATTTTGTCTTGCCCTTTATTTTTGGCGATAATAAATCCCACGACTAATCACCAAAATAACAACAACCCTTTACCATGATGACTACCCCCATAATCACCACTCATTCCCAATAACGATTGACTTAATCAAGTTTCAACCCCAGGTCAAAACCAACCCTTGAACTTGAAAGCCTAAATGTAACTTAACATGCAGAGCCATAACCTTACGTAAAGGTTAATATGGCCGTTAACATAAAAATAACGCGCCCTTGGCCTGCCGTGTTATAATAATTTGTTGGCGAGAAAGAAAAGGAAAATTTAAATATTTTGGCGTGATTTCTACACTAACTTGGGTAGTACGAGTAGTTAGTACTACGATTTAGTCGTGACTTCTCTGGGCAAATTGGATTGCTTTTATCCATGAAAAAAACCCTAATGTGAAGGCAATTTCTCGAAGGGTTAAAGACGCAGACTGCCTAGCAAGTGGCCGTGTTCAAAAATCAATATAATGTTTTTTTCAACACACTTGCTCATAAAGTGGCTCTAATTTCACCGCAAATAGGCACATAATGACACCTGTTATCAAACTGTGACTTTTTCATTACTATTATTCACAAGTGAAATAAAGAGTTTTTTTTTTAATTTATTGATTGAGTTGTTCTGTTCTTAAAAAGTTTCGATACAAAAAAGGTCGTGCTCAATATTACAAATTCAACACATTTCATGCAACTTCGTATTTATATAGATAATTTCAACTTGTACGTGTTTAATAAATAAAACTTTCACATAAAATAAATATAACTTTTGTTTTTGTCTGTAATAAAGAAAACTTAAAATTCCCCATTTTGTACGTGGCTAAAACGCTATTTGCGAAAAGCCAAAAAAAGATAACTCATAATTTTTAGTCTGTGGCCGATCGCCATTGTTAGATGCGCGCGCATAGGAAAACTGATTAATTTTGCCCGCCATTGCGAAAAAAATTTCACAACTCGTTTTCACTGTTGGAAATGATTTTTTTGTATTATTTTATTCACAAGTGTGTTGAAAAACGTCGTATGATACACGTGTGTATTGATGATTACCGTCCTCCGTTATAATAAATGTTTGCTGTTGCCTTTAGTCTGTTGTAGTGTAAATGCATGTTTTGTACTTTTTTGAAGGCAAATCGGTACAGCGCAATTTCATTCATCATGTCGTTTTCTATTCTTCTCTATTGCTTGTGGCAGAGTCGAATAAATGTTTCCTATTTCGATGGACTTTTCTTAGGAGAGAAGGATTAATTACCTATTTACCAAGAAGACTAAACAGGAAAACTATCTTGTTACCAGCTACCCACACAACTATGAATACTTCCCTTTTTAGATGATAAATTATTGATACTCGTAAGCAATTACCGATATAAATAATAAAGATAGTTTGTGTTATGTAGGTTGGCTAAAGATATCTCGCATGTCGAATACGTCTGTCATAATCAACCTGTAAAGTTAAAAACACTACAAATCGAAAAAAAATTTTTTTTCCGATTTCGGAGTCTTTGGTACCTACTGTTTTTGTTTTATTCGAAAAAAAAGTAATTTTCCGATTTGTAGTGTTTTGCTTTAGAAGTCGGTTTTATTATTTTGTTAAAAAGTTTTTTATTTTTCTCTTCTTAGTAGACAATATCTATGGTGTGGTACCTATAATACCCACAGTGATGCCAGAAAAGATTAGCCAAATAACATGTGACTTGAACATAACCGGTGGAATGAGAGTGTACCAGGGTAAACTGTACTCATCTGCGTACCCTTTTAGAGATGGGTGATGGTATGTTATGAAATGGTGTAAACAATAAACAGACATACGATTGCAGCAATAGCGAGAGATTTGCCGTCAATTATTGAAGAGTTCTGTTGTATATTTCTAATGTAAATTCTTTCAAACAAAAAATAATTTTGCAAATCCGTTTATATATGACGGAGTTGTGCCCGAACATAAATAAAAAAGGGAGTCGGTTAATAAACTCTATAAGAGCTCAGTGCCTTAGACCTTCCCTATCGTGCTTGATGTCGTGGTTTCAAATCCCGGCAAGTACCAATGTGACTTTCCTCAATTCATATGTACCTTATTTTATAATCAATGGGCTTGCGTTTGACCACTATCTCACTATGTGGTCTACGGTGAAGCACACTTGTCTAGAAGTAACCTGTTCACACTTGACTTAAAGACCCCAAGGTTGTAGCTATTAGGGAACAAAGACTCCGGCAGGGAAATCCACTCATTAGCTGTGCGCACAATGAAAGTATTCGCAGAAGGTTTATTGCATATGGGTAGGATGCCCACCATGTACTGATGGCGCATGGCCGTACGTCTTGTACTCCGATGATGGAAAGGGCTAGGCGGAATCAAATTATGCAGTTCCTAATTCGTGTGTTTATCTTGGACATAGCTGATATCGAACTCGAAATTGAAATCTGCAGCATAATTGCGCAAGTGAATCCAAAGGGTTTGGCCGCCATCAATCGACCAATTACATGCGACATGAAAGACGCGATGTGGATTTGCAACTATGTGATTTGTCATATATTCATACTCTTTGCCTTGTCGAATTAATTACGCAATAAGGCTGCTGGACTTATTAAGTTAATACTAGTGAATACCCGGCTTGTGCTAAAAAAAGTTATTTTTTGTTTTATTTGTGTTTTAACCTGCCAAGGTATGGGAAACATCGCTCGGTTGGATGGTTTCAAAGTCTATAACGTACATAGGTAAAAACAATTTGTGTGTTTTATTACCTGACTGCCAAAGGAGGGTAATGAGTTTATTAGTCTATGTATATATAGGTATATATGTTTGTTCCTATGTGGCATTCTAGAGACCAACCACGTTGGCCGAGTTTGATGATTCTTACGTAAATCAATTAATCTTAACCTTGCGAATGTCACTGGCTGCATTAAAATTGGAAAATAGAAAAATGGCGGTTTTTTGGAACCATATTTTGGAGGCCCAATTTTTGTATTTTTTTACTTCCAAACGCATCGACTGGTGTATCAAAATAAAGGATTTTAAGAGTTGATTTAAAAAAAAAGTAAAACTTGTGTGTTTAAATGTACCTAATTCGAAAAAAATATGTTAACTAAAAAGTTATAAATATCTCTGTCAGCCTGGTTTTGGTCAGGTAGCTCGCGAATATGTATCCTCCGACTGCACAGCATGATTTTCTTCTTGTTTACGTCTTTTTAGTTCGCTTCTTAAGCAGTCGTTTATTTATTTTTTGTATTAACTTTTTTATATATAAGGATATGTTTGATATCTCCAACCAGCCCTGAACAAGCGTGCTACTCTGTATGAGAAGGCCATTAAAAGCGTAGAGCCATATGGCAACGCCATTACATAAAATTACCCCTTCAAAATCTAATTAACTCTATTTCATACCATAACAATGTTTTCGTCATAATTTTCTCGAAACTACAATATGTAATAACATCTTTGTCCGAACTAAATCACCCTTTCTAACATGAAATCAAGATACGATCTTTTAAAACTAGCTCTGACTTGACCGAATGGTAAAAACTAAAGGTTTAGGCTGCTTCTCCACTGCAGCGAAGAAGAGTTGAGAAAATTGGTGAGGATTGAAAAAAGCGGCAAGTTACATGTCGAGGAAAATATTATCAACCAATATAAATCCGCTAAAGTAATTTAAATTATTAATCATATTTTCCTTAATCAGAGGTATCGGAAAATGTTCACAACATCAATATAATTAGGAAAAGTACGCCCATTCACAACACAAACAGTGGAGGCTGTTTGACATATCGGAGACCTCACGCTACACCAGCGCCTCTAGCGGCGAATGCGCGGTAGCCCCCATTCACACACACGATACACCTTTTGTCGGACATTCGTGTTTCTAATTGCCCCGCTCGTCTAAACTCCAATGGACAGGCAGCTTTACACCATAATATGAAACAAGTTTTATTAAAAACTCAATTAACTAGGCGACTTCATAAGTAACATAATTTAGGAACATAACTTCGTTCCTAATTAAGTTACTTGAATAAACTCAAGGTTAAAAAGTTAATCGAATATGCCGTAGGTACCTTTAATAGTTAACTATTCTACAGCGTTGTTGAATTACTTAGTTCAAGCTTTACAGACTATGGATATCAATGACTAATCATGATGATGCAAAAATCATGTTAAAATAAAATAAAAACATGCAGTAGAACATAGAACCTCCTGACTGGCTTGGAGGCTCTAGTTTAGTCTCCACAAGATCGCCCGGTTAAGCATTAGCCAATTACTCTGATTGAACTGCGAGACGTCCAACAAAAAAAATAAAGAAGAGAACCGCCATTTTGGAAAATTTGTTAATCTATACTAATATTATAAAGAGGAAAGATTTGTAGTTTTGTATGTAACGAATAAACTTAAAAACTACTGGACCGATTTCAAAAACTCTTTCACCGTTGGCAAGCTACACTATCCCCGGGTGATATAGGCTAATTTTTATCCCTGTATTCCCACGGGAACGGGAACTACGCGGGTGAAACCGCGAGGCGTCCGCTAGTGAGAAAATATGTTTGTTAATCAATCATACAAAAAGTTAAAAATAAATGCTTGACAGAGTCTGCTAGTGGAAATTAGTTTACATTATAAAATCTTCAAAAACACATTTTTGGAATGTAAGCATTTGACATTCCAAAAATTCAAAAATATGTTGTTGTTTGTATGTCGTTTTGTGGCAATTAAATATTTTTAAGCTATTGCATAGCTTTTATCGCGGGCCTTGAGCGAGGGGACCGAATCCAGAAATTCCGTAACGAAAAACCTCACGTTCCCCACTCCGACGGGCACGGCGGTGATACTTTGACTTTTAATAAGGTTTTTGAATTCTGTGGAATCTGAGTGGTGAGGGGCAGGGGGGCGGGGGGGGAGGTTTGTTGCACGTGTTTTCGATTTCCGTGTTGGTATTTTTAGAATGAAAAATTTTTTTGCGGGGGGAGGTAAACGGTTAAGGGGGAGGGGGGGGAAATCCTATCTTGTTCTCCTGGATGAAGTAGTGCGGGCAGGGGGGCAAATTTTTTGTCAGAAATGCGCTAACTCCAACCGTGTCTGAGATATGAGGGTTTTAAAATTTTTGTTGGTCGTAATTTTTTTGCCTTTTATCGGTCTCTCTGAGCTGTTTCTGTGACAATGGTGATCAATGTGGACCTTATGATAATGAGAATAAGGGTCACTTTTGCTTGTCAAAGAAAAGCGACCTTATTTCAATGTGAATAAGGGTATTTTTGTTTTGTTTTTTAGAGTTTTATTAATCGTAAATAAATGCGGTTTGGCTCGCTACGTTTTCGAGTTTTTAACGTTTTTAATTTTTTTGACGCATTTTCCAGGACTGGATCTAGAATAAATGCTATGCAATAGCTTTTTTTCTTTCTTTCTTTTCTTTTATGTGACATCCACCAACCCGCACTGGACCCGCGTGGTGGTTTACGGCCCATTCCCTATCCCAGAGAGGAGACCTGTCTCCCAGCAGTGGGAACATTAAAAGTCTGATGATGATGAAGCATTTGGCGTTGCAATATCATGCAGCAAGACAGTAAATATTGCCTTTCTTTTGGGCTCACTCCAGTCGACAGCAATTTTGAAGAATATGTTGATGCAGCATTGGAACTTATCATTTCACAAGTGTGCCCGTACCAGGGGATAAATTTTCCAAAACCCTTCTTTTGTGCTTACTTTTGTAGCTTAAGAAACCCTTGTGTAAAATGTGATGCAACTAGACCCTGCGGCGTTGCCTATTTGTGAGTTTATGAACTTTATTAAGTAGATTCTGCATGATTGATGTATTCACGTTTATATTTGACGAAAAATGAGAACACCAAACAATACCTGTGATTCATCATCATCAACAACCTTTTAACGTTCCCTTTCTGTGAGTGGGATTGGGCCATAATCGTGACGCGGGCCCATTGCGGGTTGGTGAATGTCACATGTCTTCGAATTTCTGGTTCTAAGACATGACGGTTTCCTCACGATGTTTTCCTTCACCGTTTTTAGAGCAGTGGTGATGAAGCAGTGGCCTGAGTTTGAACCTCGACATACGAGACGTAAGTCGGGGCCGTTATCACTAGCACAGATAATATAATACTAGACCACAGACAACATACAGATGCCTCATTCCATATAAAAAAACCGTGCCGACGTAACTAGCGCTTATCGTCTGATTAAACTGATTTTTTTGATCGCGTTCGGTTCCGTTCTACGGATTTAGCAGGTGTTAGTAGCGACTTGCAAGTAAAGGGGTTCCTCGGTTCGTGAATACGTTTTTTATACAGCGACGATTTGATTTATAATATTTTTAGGACCTTTTTACAGTTTCATTGCACCAACACATTTTGGTACAATGAAACTAAACGAAACATATTAAAAAAAAACCGGCCAAGTGCGAGTCAGACTCGCGCACGAAGGGTTCCGTACTATTATAGTAAAAACGGCATAAAAATCACGTTTTTTGTATGGGAGCCCCCCTTAAATATTTATTTTATTCTGTTTTTAGTATTTGTTGTTATAGCGGCAACAGAAATACATCATCTGTGAAAATTCCAACTCTCTAGCTATTACCGTTCTTGAGATACAGCCTGGTGACAGACAGACAGACGGACCGCGGAGTCTTAGTAATAGGGTCCCGTTTTTACCCTTTGGGTACGGAACCCTAAAAATCAAGACGATGCCTCAGAAATTTAAAACCACACCATCTATTGGAATTAATTTTAAGTGATCCATTCAAATAATCTTTGAAATGTGAGTTAAGAGCCCAATGTTGCTTAATTTTGTGCTGAGGAGAGTAAAATAACCAATAATATTTTATTTATGATCGTCTCTAGAAATTCTTAATATTTCACAAAACTCATTAACAAAGCGAAGCTTATGCGTATATAGTACGTGCCATTGGGCCGCCACTGCTCTTTCTCTCGTGACTCTAAACGACATAAATTAACTTCACCTTACACACGCTTCCCGAATCACACAGAACGATTAGCCATCCGAATGAAATCCAGCAAACACCTTCTTAGAAAATTACAAACGAACAAACAGTCAAGTAATCAAAAACTAAGTTCGTGACGTCAGAAGTCTGTTACAAGAAGTTTAATTAATGGTACACAAGTTGGAATAACTTTTGAGTTAGGTGCGTACTTGTGAACATAGTATTTTAGTATCTTTTGAGGGTCGTTAAACTCCAACCTGCTTTGGATAGATGAGGTTATGAGTACTCTTCTTCTGACTTTCATGCCAGTAAGAGAAATTCTTCAAAATCCTCCTCAAAGTGAAATTTCAAATCAATTCACCATTTCATCGTACCATCGGAGAGCCGTCCGACTGGTCTTGAACACTGTAAGCACACTGCATACTGTCGGCTGCAGGAAAGAGAATCGCCTCAAATGCGGGTTCTCATCATCATCATCAGCTTTATAATGTTCCCACTGCTGGGACACAGGCAGGCTCTCTGTCAGAGAGGTAATAGGCCTTAATCTACCACGCGGGCTCAGTGTGGGTTGGTGGATGTCACATGTCTTAGAATTTTATTTCTAGGACATGCTGGTTTCCTCACAATGTTTTCGTTCACCGTTATAAGAGCAGTGGTGAAGAAAGAAAAATACATAAAGTAAAGCGCCTGCCTGGGTTCGAACTCACGACCTACGACACCTAAGTCACGGCCGTTACCACTGGGCCACCACTGCTCTTTAGTGTTCATGCGACGCCTTTTGCACAGGCCATGGTTACTTTCCTTTAAGAAGACCTAATAACTGCGTCAGCAAACAGCAAACGATGTTACCGTAGCCTTCCACACATCTTTTTTGCCAGCATCTTGAGATGCCTCGTTTCCAGCCATTTATTATATTTCACATACTCCACCCAAGGTTCCTTTTGGTCGAAGCCCAAGACACTTTTTTCAAAACAAAAAGTTAATTCAAAAAATATTAAAATCAGACTGCGTAAGAAGCGAACTAAAAAGACAAGTAAATAAGAAGAAAATCATGCTGTGCAGTCGGAGGATACATATTCGCGAGCTGGCTGACCAAAACCAAATGTATCATTCGACTGCACAGAATGATTTTCTTCTTAGTTGCGTCATTTTAGATCGCATCTCAAGCAGTCGGGCTTTTTGATTTCTTGAATTCACTTTTTTATTTATAACATTTTGGGTAATTTTTTTTTCCATTTTTTTTCATTTAATCACCTCTTAAAGCCCTTTAATTTGATACCCGACACGATGGGTTTGGAAAAAAAAACTTGTGCTCCTACATTATGGCGCTCAAAATCCGCCATTTTTATTATTATTTTACCCGACTGCCGAAGGAGGGTAATGTGTTTATCAAATTTTAATGTAGCCAGAGATACTACGATGAATCGATTAATGTAAGAATCATCAAAATATATACACTATTAAACACATTACCCTCCTTCGGCAGCCGGGTAAAAATAGCAGCAAGCAAAACACCATGGTTAATTCAGTCAGTTAAACCAACATTAATGTCCAACACTATTCAAGTTTAGACAAAATAAACAACTTCCATTTCAAGTAGCAAAAAAAAAACAGAAAACAAAGCACACGCTTTTTTTGCACCGACATGCACTATCAACTACTTAACAACCAAAAAGACCTTCGAAATGAATCCATTATACACTGTCATGCATAAAAACCGTATCACAAACACGAAGTGAGCTGTAAAAACAGTTGACCCGTTTTCATAGATTTTTGCGACGGCCCATTCATGGTTAGATTAACTGGGGTAACATACCCCACAATGTATGTTAATGCCCCCTATCACTGTCCGACAGCGAAGTGTTATTTGCATTGTATCGAATACGCCGGGGAATCTGCGGGGGTAAGGGTGTGGTGCTACTGATAGCGGGTGGAAGCGGGTTGAAGTGGATTTTGTGGTGAGTGAATAAATAGAGTTGAAGTATTGTATTTTTTTTTAAGGATTGGGTGTGCTTTTTGAGTTAAAATTGGGTTTGGTGATGTTAAAACTTTTTGAAATGAAGGCTTTTAATAAAAAATGATATGATTTCCGAGCGCACCTTTGAATGCAGCGCACCAAAAGTATTCCTCGAAACGCACCCAAGATGAAACATGGAGAAGACTATGAAGGATTCGTAATAAATTATATCGATCGACGTTTTAAAATTCATCTGTCCTAATTGTTTATTTATTAAAACTACCAGGAAAGCAAAAATGAACTGGAACTAGGTGCTTAAGGTTGCACTAGTCGAGAACCCATCATCAGTAATTATTCTTCCATACAAACGTAGCCTGGCGATCCACTGTTTGACGATGGACGTTCAAAATGATGTTAATTTGTCTCATTATCATCTAGCCCTGAACAGAAACAAAAAAAAAAGCGTCGAAAGTTTCATATTTCAACACTAATTTTAACGCATCTTTCGGCGGAAATAAGTACCATAAGAAGAAGGAAAATTGCAAAACAGCCATCATTCAGGGATAGATTAGTAGTTCAACAATGCAAATAATGTTACCTTTCTGAACTGATACTTTTAGTCGTTTTTAGGGTTCCGTACCTCGACAGGAAAAAACTGAACCCTTATAGGATCAGATTGTTGTCCGTCCGTCTGTCTGTCTGTCAAGACCCTTTTTCTCAGGAACGCGTAAAGGTATCAAGCTGAAATTTATACCAAATACTCAAGTCTAATGTCCCTTAAGACTGTGAAAACATCAAACTTATAAGCCAACGCAATCAAATGATACAGCCGTTTATGTCGCAAACCTCCGCAAATTTTGCGACACTCGCAAGGGAATCAAAACCTACAGGGTACTTCTCGTGAGCTCAGAATCTTGAAATTTGATACGAAGCAACGTCTTGTAGCACAGATAAAGGGATAATCGCGAAAACCGTAAATTTTTAGTTACATCATATAATCAAAATATTTTTAATAACTTTAAACTTACTATCCCTTTCCTCATGAACGCGTAGAGGTGTTAAATTGAAATTCATATAAAATACTCAGGTCTACAATGCCTTTAAGTTGAGTTTTGTACGGAACCCTAGGTGCGTGAGTCCAACTCGCACTTAGCCGGCGCCGCACTTTTATTCTTGATATCCATACTCCCAAAGGACTGTTTATAACTTTTCGCGCGCTCGTTTTCGTCCTAAATCATCATCCATTTCGTTACAAATTTGCAAAAGTGCTAATTCTTACGCGAACTAGCTTCTTACTGCTCATCACACCACCTATCTCTTTCGCACGTGTTGACGGATGAGATAGCATGCATTTTAACAACGCGCACAAAATTGTTCCTGCTTTCGACTAGGGCAACCTTAAGCGAATTACTACTTAGCTCAATAATGATAAAAAATCGGGTTTTGAAATTAAATCATTTTTTGTTTTGAAAAGTACCAGGATGACAGAAATGAACAGAAAATAGGCGCAATGACGATCTCACTAAGTTATGCACCAACGATTAAACACAAAGAGGAATACAAAGTATTCGTTATTATTCACTATATCCATCGATAGAAATCTTAAAATTCAACAAAGTTTACACTGATATTACACAGTTACACACATTGACTATCAACTTTGTTTAAATAAACAATTAAGTTAAATTTATTAATGAATAGAAAAACAATACTAGGACAGTTGAATTTTAAAACGTCTATCGATATCATTTATTACGAATCCTTCATGCTCTTCGATATGTTTCATCGTTGTAGCGATTCGAGGAATACTTTTGGTGCACTTCAAAGTTGGTGCGCTTCGAGGAAAACCTACGTGACCATTTATTTTTTGGACACGCAGAATAAAAAAAAATGTTTTGGTATTTTAAAGCGTTTATTAGACAATGTAGAACACTTAATAATAAGTAAATTTTAAGTCCACTTCCACAAAAAAGTTAACTCAAGGTTTAATTGACAATATAGTATGACAATTGAAGACCTGTCAATTTAACCGCGTGTTAGCAACTAACTCTGAGTCAAGTCTTTCATGCAAAGTGGGCCTTAGTACATATTAGTTAGGTTACGAGCCTTGTTCAAAGGACTTCTAAGATTTAACTAAGTAATCGTTTTGTTTATGTTTATTCGTAATTATAGACCAAAGTCTGTTTGCGATAGCTGGACATTTTTGCTCTCGCTAGGGACAGCGGGACAGTCCCGCCCAAAATGGGACGTATGGTTTCGTTAGGAATACCCCATGATTTCTTCACTGAATCAGCACTGATTGTAGTAACAGACAAGTAAAATAATATAAATGGGTTTTGGAGGTCACATAGGTAGTCACTATTTTTCAGCTGGATCTGGTTAGATTGGGATCCAAACCCAACAACCAATCCAAAGCCATAGAAATATTTTTCATATCTATGCATAGAGCGAACGGAAAGTGGACGTGACGCGATTGGTCAATAGATCCTTGTGTCAACTGACCAAACAATCGCGCGCTCGGAACGTTCGACGAAGTTCGAAAACGACTCCTGCGCATCTAACGACTTTTGCCAATATACGTGCCAGGGAATATAATAGGCAAACGAAGATGGAACAAATATTTTATGAAAAATATTAATTGATTCACGTAATGACTACTTTTATTTAAGTCACCAAATTACAGTTTTGTGGGTACTTTCACAAATTGGTTTAAATATAGAAAACTTACAACTATGCACTCCACATTTTCCGATACTGTTTTATGATAAGTCGTAAAATATAGATTGTGTAAGCAGGAACAGTTTCAGCTGGTCATAAAATATTTGATTGGAGCCCGTAAACTCATAAACTGTCGTTAACTTCTAAATGTAAACGTGTCAAAACGTTTTTAATATTTTTTATGGGATTGGTATCGTTATATTTATACAATCTATAATAGCGAGGTGGTGTTCCGAAACCCAAAATTGTGTACAAACATTTTTAACCGACTTCCCAAAAAGGAGGAGGTTCTATGTTCGACTTCAATTTTTTTTTTTTTTTTTGTATGTTCACCGATTACTCCGTCAATTGTGGACCGATTTTGAAAATTCTTTTTTTGTTTGAAAAAGTATGTTCCGAAATTGGTCCCATTTTAATTTGGTGAAGATCTGATGAAGAACTTCGGAGATATACAACAGAACTCTTCAATAAATAACGGCAAATCTCTCGGGATAGCTGCAATCGCATTTCTGTTTATTGTTTATACCATTTCATAACATAACATCACGCCAGTACGCTCTTAAGGAGTACGTAGATCTCTCAATTCACCGGATATGTTCAAGTTTCATGAAATCTATTTTGGCGTTAAAGTTACCTTACTAACTTGCCTATTAGGTACGTACAACTAAAAAGTGAAAAATAAAAAAAATTGTTTGCTAAAAAATACTACCGACTTCCAAATACTAAACTACAAAGTGAAAAATAACTTAATTTTTTGAAGTCGGTGTCCATAACGCAAATAAATGGTACCTACGAAAGACACCGACTTCAAAAAATTAAGTTATTTTTCACTTTGTAGTTTAGTATTTGGAAGTCGGTAGTATTTTTTTGCAAAAAGTTTTTTTTATTTTATTTTTTGTTTTGGAATATCATCCAATTACTTCTCACGCTCTGGGTGAAACGGGAGGGCTTGTCAGAGTTTAACGGACTAAAACCCAAAGTCAAAGTTAACCCGTGTTCCTTCAGTTGCAGAGCCAGGGCCGTTGTAACTCTTTTTAGGGTTCCGTACCCAAAGGGTAAAAACGGGACCCTATTATTACGGTTCCGTACCCGAAGGGTAAAAACGAGACCCTATTATTAGGTTTCCGTACCCAAAGGGTAAAAACGGGACCCTATTACTAAGACCCCGCGGTCCGTCTGTCTGTCTGTCACCAGGCTGTATCTCATGAACCGTAATAGCTATGCAGTTGAAATTTGCACAGATGATGTACTTCTATTGCCGCTATAACAACAAATACCAAAAACAGAATAAGATAAATATTTAAGTGGGGCTCCCATACAACAAACGTGATTTTTTGCCGTTTTTTGCGATAATGGTACGGAATCCTTCGTGCGCGAGTCCGCCTCGCACTTGGCCGGTTTTTTAAAGCAGTGGTACACAATTGCCAACCAACCTAAATCGATATTTTCTGCTTATCCCTGATAAAAGAATCTGAAATCACTCAATCGTAAAAAAAACGTTTCAAAAAAACACAAAACCTAGTTTTATGATACACAAAGGAGTTTTTACGTTTAAAACCAATTTCGGTTTTCGCAATTGACCCGATAGGTACCTACAGGAAACTCCGTATTTACATACAACCACTGAACCCGTTTCTGTTCAAAGGATTTTTGCTCTTTTAATACAGGAATAACGCTGAATGATCGTACGGCCGATACCAGGCATATTCAGTTTCGGCCAAATAAGGAAAAGTTTCGGCTTTGTTTTTTTTCTGCGTATTGGTAATTGGATTTCATATAAAGTAATATTGTTAAGGGATAAAATTATAAAATTGGTTAAATTATTAAATGAGTAAAATTATTACATTTACAGATAAAATTATTACAGTCCTGTTTTTACCCTTTGGGTACGGAACCCTTAAAAACCCCTCATGATCAACTTACGACCACTAGAATAACGAGATAGTCTTGGCGGATAAAAATGGTAGGTATTTCTGTATGAGTCCTCATACAACAAACGTGATTTTTTGCCGTTTTTTGCGATAATTGTACGGAACCCTTCGTGCGCGAATCCGACTCGCACTTGGCCGGTTTTTTCTCAAATTTATCCGCGTCCGAACCTACTTAACTTGTAACCTGAGAATTAATTTAAGTTTAATTACCTTTACTTATGTAAATAAAAACTTTATTATTATAATTATATCAAAAAACTAATAAGAATAACATTTGTTAGTTATGATAAAGGCTTGATTAATTTGTCTAGTCTTAGAACGGTATTCATGTATAATTGTATAATACATCAAAATAATATCCAATAATGGGTTGTCTAGTCTAAGTTAACAATAGATAAATGTTTTAGAAATATATAAAAATACTTGTAAGACTCAATCAATCAAATTCTAGAACTAATTATATTTATAAGAAAAACTTTTTGTATTATTAGCCCCACTTAAATATTTATTTTATTCTGTTTTTAGTATTTGTTGTTGTAGTGGCAGCAGAAATACGCCATCTGTGATAATTTCAACTGCCTAGCTATCACGGTTCATGAGATACAGCCTGGTGACAGACGGAGAGACAGATAGACAGACGGACCGCGGAGTCTTAGTAATAGGGTTCCGTTTCCACCCTTTGGGTACGGAACCCTAAAAGCGGTCTTTACTTTTAGCTTAACAATTCAAATAGGAAGGATGACAGAGTAAGATACAACAAATTCTATTTAGTCCGTCAGGTAGATTTCCAAAAAATATCGATATAAAATCACCAAGATAAAGCGCATCAAAGTCGAGGAGTATGGGCTTGTGACGTCACTTCTATGTAAAAACTGTACCAAGGCATGACGTCATGCGATATTTTAACGCACTGTATTGTCATAATTTTTTGTTAACCTGACAAAAGAAAAATACGTGTCCAATACTTTTTAGCAATCTATCTGACGGACTAAAATATTTTTTTAGTCAACATCCCTATTGAATAAAAGCAAGCTTAATTTAGGGGCTGGCCTTTTCTTCGGCCAGAGAATCAGCATTGCCATTCAACGTGGCAATGCTGCCAGCGTTCTGGGCACGTTTCCCATTGACATCGATGTGGACGAATTTTTTGATGCACAATGAGCTTTTTTCCGTCTCCCCTTTGTATTTGTATATAGGTATTTTATTTTTTTAGAATATTCAATTGTATATATATGTTTTGAAATAAAAAAACCTAGCTTAATTTATAATTTATATGTCTCGCTCCCCGCTCTTAATAACACCCCAGTCTTATCAGGCAATCCTTTATGAGTCCATTCGTCCGGGTTAGTTCCAGTTTGCATATATGCGGTTTTTTCTTTTCATATTTATGGTCATCACGAGTTTGTATGTGATAGTTTTCGTCTCGCTTTGTGTACGGCGATGCCTTTTCAGTTTTCAGGTCAAACTTCCGGTACAATTGGCCTTTTGTGTGTTAAAAGGAGGTTTTCGGGTGCGAATAAGTGAATGTTTGATTTGGATGGGACCTTTGGTATATGTAGAAGATCTTTGTACGCCAGGAAAATTGCACGGCAAAGGGGCAAATATTTTTGTCGGACTTCTATCACATTTATAAAGCTGGCAGGCAATGAATATATGTATTTGCTGGCTAAATTGAATGTTAGATTAGAGGGAAAGTACTGATTTCTTTAACCGGGGTAGCATACAGATGCCTCATCCCATACAAAGAAACCGTGCCGACGCGGACGTAACTAGTGTTTCTCATCTGATTATTTTTTGTAAATCGATTGCGTTCGGTTCCGTTCCACGGCGGTAGATAGATCACCATCTTTATGCGTGGAACGGAACCGAAAGCGATCGATGTACAAAAAATAAACAGTAAAAAAACTTTTTTGCAAAAAAATACTACCGGCTTCCAAATACAAAACTACAAAGTGAAAAATAACTTTATTTTTTGAAGTCGGTGTCTTTCGTTAGTACCATTTTTTTTGCGTTATGGACACCGACTTCAAAAAATAAAGTTATTTTTCACTTTGTAGTTTTGTATTTGGAAGTCGGTAGTATATTTTTGCAAAAAAGTTTTTTTTATTTTTCACTTTTTAGTTGTACCTATCTAATAGGCAAGTTAGTAAGGTAACTATAACGCCAGAATAGATTTCATGAAACTTGAACATAACCGGTGAAATGAGAGATCTACATACCCCTTAAAAGCGTACTGGCGTGATGTTATGTTACGAAATGGTATCTATACCAATATTATAAAGAGGAAAGATTTTTTTGTTTGTTTGATTGTTTGTACCGAATAGGCTCCAAAACTACTGGACCGATTTCAAAAATTCATTTGCCCTGCCCACTGCCAGTTTCGCAATTCTTCGGGCTATTTTGGTAACTTTGCTTCTCCTGCGGCTATCCTCATTTCTGATGCGTTCACGCATGGCAACTCCGAGCATAGCCCCAGGGGTTAATGCATATTATAAATAACCCAGGGCTTTAATTTACATTTATTATGTAAATCACAGTAGTGAATAAATAATTAATTTAGTTTTGGCTTTCAGGTAAGTTATTATGAAGATGAATGACGATTCTGAAATCGGTGCAAATTACCAACATGCATGGAGCTAGCATGATACTCAAAATGCCTTCTCTTTAAGCACAACTTTGTTGTTGAATTTGGTATTTTACCTATGTTTGCAATATTTGTAAGTATGTGAGAACCATGTTCCTAATTATCAAATTAATGAATTTATCTGTTAATGCTTTTAATACTTTATACCTGTACGTAGTATAGTGTGTAGTGCTATTCTGGATGCATCGTCCTCACATATATGAATTTATTAATGTACGTATATGTACTTATGTAAATATTGTAAAACACCATTTTTATTTAAAAGAGTAAGTATGGTGTTTCTTGTGTGTTCGTCTCCATAACAAGCTACTTTGTCGAATGCACGGTAGAATCAATTTTTATTACTTGTAAATTTTAATTTTATTTTTTAATTGTTTGACGTTCAAAAGTGCCGCTTATTGGCCTAGTTGAATAAATATATTTGATTTTGACACAAAATCTCTTATTCTACAGGGTGACAATATGGCTGTATCGAATATGGATGGCTGATGAGGCCGAAAGGTTTTTGGTCAGGTAACCGCGAAACGGAAGACAGCGTTGATAGACCTACAAGGTGAACCTAGGACCATTGGCGTCCGATAAAAGCGAGAAGCTTAGGGTCGGTCAATGTGGAAGCGTAGGGAACCTGTTTTGTTGGAACCACCGTGGGTCTTCTCTAGGACTTGCGTTCTAGGCCCAGCAATACACGTATGCCGTGCCTGCTTCTGTACAGCGGTCTTACTTCACTAGGGTGGGCATCTAGACTATTGATAAGCAAGTCTTTAAAGTAATTCAAAATAATGCATTTCTCAATGCAAGCGTAGCGCTCCTATCACTGTCCTTCCGTTAGGTGAATAATGCACTTTGCAACCCTTTTGTCTAATGAACTTCATACGTCAATATCGCTTGAGGAAGTCCAGCAGCGGTCGTATTTCGGCTGAATTGATGATGATGTAATACTAACTATGATGTTGTTATATTAACTATAACTTTTCCATATTTCGTTTTCATTCCCAGTTCTGTATATGGAAATACAAAAGTTATCTAAATTGCGTTTCAAGCAGCAGTTTGCAAACGGGTGTTATTTGGCAGCAGAGTGCAGTGGAGGCGACTCTAATAATACATGCGCTCGCCAAATGGAGCTGCTCCGATCTTTTCGGCCATTTTTACTACGAGATATCTTCTTGTGAATTATTGGTTGGTAAATATTTGATATAAGTAACTACATAAGTGTGTTATACTATATTACAGACAAATTTAGAAGAAAAATCAAAAACCCGACAGCTTTAGAAGCAAACTAAAAAGATGTAAACGAGTTTTTTATTATTTATTTATTTAACGATACAGATACCAATTACATTAATTAACATAAAAATTGTGAAACATAACAATGTTGACAACTGTATCACATAAGATAAATTAATAATTCACATATACAATTAACATGGCACAGTGGAGCGGCAACGTATCAATAATTATATTAAATTATAATGTAATCAATAATTTTAAAAAATAACAATACAATTAACATGGAACAGTGGACACTCTCACATACTTTCTCTCACAGAATACCAGACACGCACGCATTAGTTCATAACATTCGTCCGCAAAAAACATCACATTCAGGATTGGCAGTCAAGAGGGCATTGAGCATATTCAAAGCACGACACACTGGGGATTCAGCTCTAGCGACCGTTCTGTATAACGGTGGTGCGAACAGGTCGTGACGGCGACTCTGACGGTGCCCAACGTATTTGCTGGGCACAAACAGTCGGCAGAAAAGGTCATGTAGCTCAGGGCAGTCAATACGTCCCCTTAGAATCTTACATGCTACCATGAGCTGGTCATAGCTTTTCCTTACCTCCAACGAGTTAAAACCCAAGACTTCTAAAAGACAATTCGTTGGGTACATATAAGGGAAGAAATGGTATACTCTTTGGAATAGAAATCTAAGGAAGGTTTTCTGTACCTTTTCAAGCATTAACCTCTGCGTCGCGCTATATGGGTGCCAGACACGAGCACTGGATTCGAGTTTACTTCGAACCAGAGTGGTGAAAAAAAGCCTGATAACTCTGGGATTGCGGCAGTCACGAGCGTTTCTCAAAACAAATCCCAGGCGCCTGAAAGATTCCTTTGCAAGGTTAGCAACGTGATCTTTAAAGGTCAGACAGCGGTCAAAGGTCACTCCCAAGTCCTTTACGGTGGTGACATGAGTGATTACTGCACCACCCAAACTGTAATCATAATGGATAGGTCGTAAACCCCGACCGAACGTCATGACGTACCATTTGCCAGTATTAAAATGCAATCTGTTTGTAATGCTCCATTCGCAGATGGCGTTAACATCCCTTTGTAGGAGTTCGCAATCCTTGAGTGTTCTAATTTGCGCAACTAGTTTTAGGTCGTTAGCATATAGCAAGCACTTTGCATATCTAGTCTTAGATATAAGATCATTGATCATACTCAGGCACAGAGGCGGCCCTAATATGGATCCCTGACTCACGCCCGACCGAGTATAATAAGGCTTGGACTCAAGGCAGCCATGTCGGACAAACTGCTTGCGATCCTTTAGGTAGTCGGCAAAAAAGTTAAGAAAGCCAGACGAGAAACCGATGGCTCCCAGCTTTGTGAAGAGCACATCACTGTCAAGTTTTTCGAACGCTTTCCGGAAATCGAAATACAGGGCGCCAACCTGACAACCGGCGTCCAAGCTACTACGTAGATATGAAGTCGACATGAATAAGCAAATTCGAGTTTACGGAGCGACCAGGCCGACATTATAACGTCTGGTGGTCGCTGAAGTAGTTTTGTGTACTTTAGTGACACTCGCAAGGTTAAGACGTTTCGATTGACGTAAGAATCATGAAAATGGGCCCACGCGTTTGCTCTCTAGAAGGCCACATAGGAACAAGCATACATACATACATAGACTGATAAACACATTATCTTCCTTCGGCGGTCGGGTTAAAATGGGAACCTACACAAAGATTTTAAAAAGCATCAAAGGAATCAATTTTAACTAGCATTTTAACCATTGTTATAGAAAAGGATTACTCTGCTAGACTCTGCGTTACCGAGTGCTAGCTATCCAGGGAGCGCCGGGCGTTTGGAATCTTAGTACGATATTTTTAAAACTCCTCGGGGAGGCTCCTTTCTATTTATTATTGTTTAATAATAAATGCAAATGTTGTCGACATTTGGGATGTGAATACAGCAGCCATTATGGCGATAATCGTGACGGCCAATGGCATAATAGCCAAGAACCTCGATGAACAACCAAGGAGGTTCTCGATGGGCAGTTGGATCAAGGGCTTGATCCAGAAAGCGGTACTCCTGGACACGGCGCGTGTCGTTAGGAGGTTCCTCTATCAGTAGCCCTGAACTTTTCGACTCCATCGACCATCCGTTCTGCGAGCAATGAGCACTGCCCACTGCCACTTAATTTTGGCAATTCTTCTGTCTATGTCGGTAACTCTGGTTCTCTTGAGTATGTCTACATTTCTGATTCGATCACGCAAGTAAATTCCGAGCATAGATCTCTCCATTGCTCTTTAAGCCTTCTGATGAGGCCCACTGTGAGCGACCACGTTTATATGTCGTCACTGGCAACACACATGGTCATAGACTTTCGTCTTGAGTCACTGTGGTCGAAGTTGGACGAGAAGATACTGCTCAACTTCCCAAGCGCTGCCCAGCCGAGTCGTATTCAACGGTTGATTATGTCTACCTGGGACAAATGGTCCAGTTAGGTAGATCTTACTTCGAGAAATAGGTCACTATCATAACATAATTCTCAGAAACCTAGTTAGATACCCTACAGAATGGCAGCGAGTTCTTGAAACTCATTATTTTAATGGAAAACGTTTGCTCATATTTCTCTGAAGGGCGGCAAATACACAGTTTATAATTTACATCGAATATTAGTTACACTAGCCGAAAATTCTTTCATACAAACGTAGTCTGGCGATTACTCCACTGTGTGACGGTGTACGTTCAAAATAAAAAATGATATCAATTTGTCTCATCATTATCTAGCCTTGTATGGAAACAGAAAAGTAAAAATATACAATATTTGAAAGTTATGAGCGTCGAAAGTTCCATATTTCAACACTAATTTTAACGCATCTTTGGGCGGAAATAAATACCATAAGAAGAATGAAAAATTACAAAACGGCCTCCATACAGGGATAGATTAGTAATTCAACAAAGCAAATAATTTTATTTTGAAAATATACATTTAGTAGATTTTTCAAGATATCTAGACTCCCAAAGGTCTGTTTATAAAAAATTTCGCGCGCTCGTTTTCGTCCTAAATCATCATCCATTTCGCTACAAATTTGCAAAAGTGCTAATTCGTACGAGAACTAGCTTCTTACTGCTCATCACAGCATCAATCTCTTTCGCACGTGTTGTTGGATGAGACAGCATGCATTTCAACCCCGCGCACAAAATAGTTCGTGCCGTTGACTAGGGGAACCTTAAGGGAAAATATGTATTAGGTTGCTCGGTATACTATTTCTTGGTACAAGATTAACCATTTTATGAACTTACTAGTATTTTCCCTGAAATTAGGCTAATATGATTCTGAGCCAACAAGTTCTGGGCACTATCCAAAAAACCTGCCTTACAGGTTGTGCTATGTTCATGGTCAATCATGGTACACTCGCAGAACGAAACGACGAAACACATTTTCTGCATTTTCATCATCCCACTCAGTTGTATTCAGAAAGAAATCTCAAGTACGGAGCAAGTCTAGGTAGTCAGAAAGCTCACGAATATGTATCCTTCAACTGCACAACATTATTTTCTTCTTGTTTACATCTTTTTAGTTTCCTTCTTAAGTCTTCTTAGTCGGGTTTTTGATTTCTACATTAACTTTTTTTTAATTGATACGTCTGCGCTTGACCACTATCCAACCTGATAGTGGTGAGGTTGTCGAAGATAGAGCACACTTGCCTAGAATAAACATATTCACTCTTGATTTAAAGTGCCTCAATTATAGACATCATTAAACTAAAAGCAAGGCAAGGAATTCTACTCCTTAATAGTACGCACAAATGCACAATGAAAGAACCCTAGCTTTTAACTTGCCCTTAAGGTAAACCTTTTCATTCTCCGACTGTACACATTATGTAGTACATATGTACTACTAAGTACTAGTCAAGAATTCGCAATAAGAGTGTGTTTGTGCGCTAAACTAGAGAATACTACGTAATACCTACGTTATCACAGATATACATCTAACTAGATATCGCAAGTGCCTTCACCTGTATGAAAACCAAGTTGCGCTACTATTGCCCACACAATCTTTGAAAATTTACTTACCGATGAAAGAAAATGTTTTTAATGTGCCCACTGCTGGGACACAGGCCTCCTTTCTGTGAGAGGCCATGGGACGTAATTTACCACACGGGCCCAGTGCGGGTTGTTGGATACCACATGTCTTCCTTTTTTTTTCTGTTTAGGATATAGGTTCCTCACGATGTTTTCCCATACCGTTTTGAGAGCAGTGGTGATGAAATAATTTACATAAGTAAAGCGCCTGACTAAGTTCAAACATGACCTAACTTGTAAATTGCGGCCGATAGCACTGAGCCTCCACTGCTTTACAGCCAAATACGGTACAAATAGGCATTTTTCTAGATTTCGGTGCCGATAATGCTAAATAAAACATTATCAAAGGAAGAGCATTTCTGCTCTCATTTGACACGCGAAGTACATACATTCGAGCCATCTAGTTAGATTTATGTCTGTGTACGTTAACGTGAAATACATGCAAATTGCTTGTTCCGGAAAACATACATACATATATATGTATATGTGTGTGATGTGTAGTGTTTCTACGACTAGTACGATGTGACCCTTTCTGTAAAGGCTTTAGGATTGTTGATTATGGTTGTGTTATGATTCAAGCTTAGACAAAGTGACGTTGTAAGCAATAACAATTGCTTCAAAGTACAAAATGTAATGCATTAACATGCGCTACCGAAATTCAAGTATTTAAGCCCAGTTTTGGACCACAATTGCTAGTGCTGATATAAGCCATTTTCTCCTGGTGAACCAACAGCAACACTAGAACCAGCTGGTGGTTTATAACCTGTCGAGCGTGGCACCGACTGATCCAGTAGGTGACATTTCATACGGACACGTGACACCTACTGATTCAGTCGTTTGTCACAGACGTCAACAATTGCCTTTTTTGTGACATAAAATATGATAGCTTATTTCATCACGATTCCAACAACATAAGTTTCATGTAGGGTTCCTATACAAAACTTTCGAGATAACGGAGATGTAATCGCAAACGGGCATTTCGCGCCATCGCGCCCGGTCTGTCATTTTGACAGGTGACCATTTTGAATTGACCAGTGTGATTGAATAATTCGTATTATCCACTGGGTTAATACGAATTATTCAATCACACTGGTCAATTGTGTCAATGCTCGTGCCTTCTCTGCATGTAAACAAGCCTTTGCCCTGCATTGGGAAAGTTGCAGGCTGGTATTCTTATTTTACATGACTTTGACAATCTCGGGACACTGAAGTCCCTATCCTTCGAAAGGAGTGCGAGGAGCCGACGCCTACACGCAGAGGCCTTAATATTAGGCATGTATCAGGAAATGTGACACCAACCGACAATTATCACTGTATTCACTACGTTAGTCCACTCAAGGATAACCTCCGGCTGGTGCAGGCCTATTGGAGAGGTTGGAGGTTGGAGACGTTTCGTGGATTGATTATCTAAAACTATAGAAGGACTATTAGCCCCTGCCTGACCACTGTTGATCTAAAAGGTTATAAAACGGCAGGGGATGACTTGCACACTCAATTAATAACCCCCATAAAGGGTTGCTAGCACTTTAGTGACGTAGCGCCAAGGGGGCAACATATCCGGAGGTGTTTAAGGAGAGGAGAGGTATACCACGGCTATCAGGACAATGCCGGCAGTACGGTCAAGGTCTTTACCAGCGTCTAACTGGGATAACTTTCTTCTTTCGAGCAGTATTATTATTATTTTATATGTGTTTAACTGTCTCGGGACTCTGGGTTCTCGCACCTTTGGGGCGTGCCAGGGGCCGAAGCCAACTCGCAGTGGCCTTGTTAGATATGTATTATGTATCGATACTGGTCGATCCACTAGGTTAAGCAACGGTTGCCGAGGTCGGTCCATGCATGGGTGACCATCTTTACATAGCAAGATCTCTCAGTGCCTTGGCAAGCACATTAAGCCATTGGTCCTGGACTCCTGACTGTCATTTAAAGATCTTTGACACTCCTTACGGTAATCAGAAGGTATAAAATTTGACACCTGTCTTGTCAAGAAGTATCGTGTTACCCAGTTACTGGGTTGTGGAGATCAGATAGGCATTCGCTCCATGTAAAATACTGTTCATCATCATTATAGGCTTTTTAATGATCCCACTGCTGGGACACAGGCCGCCTCTCTGTGAGAGGGAATGGGCCTTAATCCAGCACGCAGGCCCAGTGCGGGTTGGTGGATGTCACATGTCTTAGCATTTTTGGTTCTAGGAAATGCCGGTTTCCTCACGATGTTTTCCTGGACCGTTTTTGAGAGCAGTGGTGATGAAATAATTTATACAAAGTAAAGCGCCTGCCTGAGTTCGAACTCACGACCTACAACTAGTATGTGGCGGCCACCACTGCTCTCTAAAATACGGGTACTTAACTAATCAGTATTAGGTGAAACAAAGCGATTGGATAACGTTGTAAATACTATCCACAATGCAAGCATTTCACAAAAACAATGTACATCGACATAGACGGGTCTATGTGGTTACTTTATCCGACGCATGCACGCTAAAAATGGACCACAACCGACACGACGTCGAACAGTAGATTGATGGGCTCTTTCCACGCCAACATTGATAACTGGCTCTGTTTGAAATAGGTTTATTTCTCGATGAGTAGGCAGGAGGTAAGCACAATAGAGTATTTATTATTATCAAAAATCATGAGTACATACGTGAATATTAACTTATATAGTAAGGACCAGCTGTGCCCGCGGCTTCAGTCCTGTCAACTGCCTATGCCTACGCTACCCTACTTACCTTGCTACCTACCCCACCTACCTAATCCTAATCCCTACTAAACCTTTCCACCGAAAACATAACACATCACATCTTGCAAAAAATTACAATACACACACTCACAAACACACACACACGCTCACCACACACTCTGATGCTAAATTAAACAATGTATGTATTTTATTGGTATTTTGATTTGATTTAATTTATTTTTAATTTCATTTGATAATTTCTTATTTAGATTTCATTTAATTTCTAATTATATTTGTGAATTATGTTTGTTAACTTAACCTTAACAAACGCTTACTCTACCGGCAGTTTATTAAAAGTTCAAATTATTGTGTATGGGCTTGTACCATTGCCCACTGGGTTGCAACACCTATCTGTTTTGTTAACTAATTGTAACTCTGAAATGACTTAATTGATTTATGTTAACATGCTTTTATTGATTTGATTTGGAATGAAGACTGTTTATTGATTTGTGACTGGAAGCCGACCCCAATATAGTAGGGGAAAAGGCTAGGCAGATTGATTGATTGCTTTTATTTATTTGAATAAATTGATTATTTATTTATTATTTTATTACCTACCAATTTTGTTTTCTAGGGTCATTCTTCCGCGGCGAATCTTAAAACCGCCATTCAGAAAATGACATGCACAACGCCATCTATCGAATGTGGAGTTCAACTGTCCGAATACCTATCTGAATTGCGTGTGTTGTGATATTTTACTTCTTGAGCACTTCAAACTCATCTAACTTTTGATAGAGTGAACTGATTGCGATGAAATAAAACCTAAGTAATATTTCAAGTTACGCACAATGTATACGTATAAATGTACGATAAACAGACAAAAATTGCAAAAATTCTGGAAATGGGTTCTGTTGATTATCTTTTAACACCCTAGCAATATTTTTGGAAATATTTTCGATGTACAGAAACGATTTTTCTACAGATTTATTATATGTATTGATTAGAATCGCGCATTTTTCTGTAATAGATATTATCGGTGATATTAGACGAAGCAAAGCTATCTTCTGGAGGTTATAGCGTGCGCGAGAAATTAAAAATATCTTGTTTCTTGTATGGTGAAAACGGTTCATGCAAACATTCGGACGCGGACGGCCGTATCTTTACTAATTAAGTTTATAATTATTATTCAAATCGGTATAAAAATGGTAAAGTTATATGCATTCGAAGTAATTACTTTGCTTGTGCCCAACAGTGCAGTGATGGCCCAATAGTAAGGGTCGGAAAATTGTATTGTAGATCGTGGGTTCGAACCGGCGCTTTACTTTGTTTAAATAAATTATTTTTCTCCACTACTCTCAAAACGGTGAAGGAAAATACCGTGAGGAAACCAGCATGTCGATTACAGCCCATTCTGTCTCACAGAGAGGCTGATCTGAGTCCCAGCAGTGGAAACATTAAAAAATTTGCGGTTTACGATTTATGACGTAGGTATTAAAAAGAAACAACGTACTAGATCTCGTTCAAACCAATTTTCGGTGGAAGTTTACATGGTAATGTACATCATATATTTTTTTTAGTTTTATCATTCTCTTATTTTATATAAAGTTACAGTGGACACATTTTACCACTTTGGAAGTCTCTCTAAAAAAATGATATTAGAAACCTCAAAATCATTTTTAAAGATTTATCCATAGGTACCCCACACGTATGGGTAAGGTGAAAAAAAAAATTGAGTTCAGTTCTAAATAAGGGGAACCCCCAAAATTTATTGTTTTTTTTCTATTTTTTGTGTAAAAATCTTAATGCGGTTCACAGAATTCATCTACTTACCAAGTTTCAACAGCATAGTTCTAATATTTTCGGGCAAAAAGTGGCTGTGACATACGGACGGACAGACAGGCAGACATAACGAATCTATAAGGGTACCGTTTTTTGCCATCTGGCTACGGAACCCTAAAAAAGGCTGATGATGATCATGACTATCATCTCGCGTAACTTCGTTTGTACTGAATGACACGAAAACTTGTTACTCGCCTGTAACGTCATACGCATGTAGTGATGTCTCTTCTACAACAATCTAAGAGTTTTTATTTTTATTTTTTTATTTTACATAGGCCTTACATGGGCACTTATAAAACGTCGACAAATGGTGCACGGTTCGGGTTGGTCGTTTCCTATGGAGAAGAACCGGCAAGAAACTCTATGTAACCATGGAGTTTCTCTCTTTTAAAAATGGTTTGGTTTTACAATATTTCCATGTTACAGCATTAGTACTTAGATATGGGGGGACAACGTAGGCCCGTCTTATGACAATAAGTTGTAAGAAACTAAAAAAATTAAATTAAAAAGATTATATATTATATAAAAAAAGTTAACAAATGTTAACTAGCATCTAGAAGGCCTACAATGTTCACAAATTCACAAAACAATCGGTACAAGAATCTATACAAAGGTAAAAATAAATAAAAATAAGTATAACAAGACTAAATTTAACATGTGGCACAAATGTTGTTATCAGTGCTGTAACTATTCTTAGCAAAGGGCTATAAAGATGATTGAAAACCATTGTAAAAAGTCTAATTAAAAGAAGGAAAGAAAAAATGAGATTGAGAATAGTTAGAGACATCCACATATTTGTGCCGTTTACAAGTTACCAGGGAAGCTGCATGCGCAGAAGGAGCTAAGGCCAAATGTTTTTATCTTCAACGTAGTCCTTGATTTTATAATATGCTTTTTTAACAAGGATACGTTTGATGTAGTTTTTGAACTTTCCATCGGTCAGTTCTATAACTGACTTTGGCAACTTGTTATAAAAGCGTATACTGTTTAATTGTTTATAGGCTTGCGCTTAACCACTATCTCACGTGATGCTAAGCGATGATGTGGTTGACGATGACGCACGCTTGCTTAGAAGATACGAATTACGAAAGATTAAAAAAAATACGATTAGTTTTCTCCTTAGTTTTGAGAAATCTAATTAAAGAAAACAGAGTAAAATACCCTATTAGTAAACCCACATTACACTAGTAATGTTACAACATAAGTCTCATTTAATAGGGAGCGACCCTACTGTCATTAACCGGTCACGAATCCAGTCTACGGGCTGCTATTAAGAATGTCCTAATGGAAAACTTCAACAACACTTAGCCCGAGCCAGGAATAGGAATCAAACTTCAACACGCTCATCAGTCACGCTTGCGAACAATTTTGAACAGAATTCAAAAGAAGTCAAATTTAAAAATGCTTCGACACATTTTTTTTACTTCATGCTGCATAATTTATCTAGTAGTAGACACGCTTCGATCGACAACCTATTGAACAAGTAATTATGACATGATATCTTGCGAAAACAGCCTTTTCAAACAGTAAAATGCCCATAATTTAAGAACGACTGAATCGATTTTCATCAAACATAGCTAACACACTCTCGATAAAGTCAACTTACAAACAAAAACAAAACGAAATCTAAATCGGTTCATCCGTTCAGGAGCTATGATGCCACAGACAGATACAGAAACACACAAGTTCACACGTCAATCTTATAACACCCCTCTTTTTCCGTCGGGAGTTAAAAAGGAGGAGGCTCTTAAATCGGTTGTACCTATATTTTTAAATATGTTTGCACCTCAAAACTTTTATAATTACAAGTCGAATAATTTTTTTGTGAGAAAAATAGTGTTTTTTCACAAGAACCTCGTACCACCTATGTTTAGAAGGCTCTTCCTCCTTTGGGCTCGTGGAGAAGGAATAATAGCCACACAGTTCGATAAATAAGGCTGATTTCACAGCTGTCCGGGAGACCAGTACGGGCCGACCGTACGGGCTCCCGGAACGGAGACACACGTGTAGTACTAGAACATAGTTTCACAGCGACGCGGATTGGTCCGTATGCGACCCGCCCTCGCGTCTCCCGTGTACGGTCAGCCCGTACGGACAGCTGTAAAACCAGTCTAGATATCCTTACGAAGGTCTGTGGATAGGTGAACATCAACCTGCCTAGCCAGACTCTTTTCCCAACTTTGTTGGGGTTGTCTTCTGGTATTACTTGATTCTGCTGAGTACTAGTATTTTAAATGGAGCGACTAATATCTATCTGACCTCCACAACCCAGTAACTGGGAAAAACGATACTCCTAGGCAAGACTGGTGTCAGTTTTCTCGCTTCTGACAACCTGTAACGAAGCCCAAAGATCTGCTACAGTCGGGACCAAGGGTATCATATCATATAATATGCTTTCCAATGCCCGGTGGGGTCTTGGTATGTTACGGATGATCACCTATCAACAGATCAACCTCGGTTAGCCTTGCTTAACCTTGAAGATCGATTCTTGTGGCATTATCACGGCTTGGACGATGAAATATGGTCGTAGAGAACCCTATTCTCTGTAAAAACAGTAAAGAAACCTATATATATATTTCTATCTTCCCAACAATAAAACTTGAAAAATCAGCCTGTATATTCCACAATTACGATTGGCGAGCACAAGCTTTTGTTCTCAACAGCATAGCAACCTGTATCGGATTGCCTCTCGACTCAGAACAATCGTCTAATACACTTTATTTGTATTTTTTGCTTCTTACACGAGATGGAATCAATTGTCTGTTTAGAGGCGAATAAAACATTGAGCTTAGGATGTGTTTTATTGTGAGTGAAATTCTTAATTCACTTAATTCTAAGAAGGATTAAGGATTGTTTGGAAAATCAGCTGTGACCGAGGATTTGGCAATTTGTTTAGTAGTCCAAACTATAGATAAAAAGTATTAGAAAGATGTCCTCCTCAGAATGATCTAATGCCGCCTAGCCCGTTTCATCATCGGACTATAAGACGTACGGCGATGCGCCATCAGTACATGGTGGACATCCCACCCATACGCACTAAACGTTTTCGGAATTCTTTTATTATGCCTACAGCAAAGAAGTGGAATTCCCGGCCGGAGTCTGAGTTTCTTGATAGCTACAACCTAGCGGTCTTTAAGTCAAGAGTGAATAGTTTATTTCTAGGCAAGCTTGCTTCACCGTCGAACACATCATCGCTTACCATCAGGTGAGAGAGTGGTCAAGCGCGAGCCTATATAAATGAAATACTAGTAATATTTTTATAGGTAAGCGATTTATGCTCTTTATTATATTTGATATGTAAAGTTAATAGTTTTTAAGATGACTTATACTAATCACAAAATTAATTCATTGGGGGTATAAAATAAGTTTTACCCATACACCCATAAGTTAAATGTTAATTCACACAAATGAAAAGGGATACGCATTAGGAATGATTTTTAATATAACCAAGTAATGCAAATAAATTTTGAGATTTTCTGTTTATTTTGGTGAAAACGGATTTATGTCTAGTAATATATTACCATTATCCACTAAACGATTTTTAAGGATCAGGTTTTGTGGTATTGATAAACACCAACCAAATAAAAACTGGGTAATTTAAAAACACAAAATATTTTTCTGTATGTTTCAAGAATACAAGACTATCTGAAACCGACTTTTATATTTAGTTTTGGTGTCAGTTGGGCCCTTTTACAGAAAGTAACTTCTTTATTTTAGAGAGAGCTTTTTTTCTGATCTTTTTGGTATACTTAACTCATTTTCGACAAAATCGGTATTATACCCCTTTTCACTAGAGCTACAGATGTACCTAGGTACTGTAGGGACGTAGGCAGAGGCTACGGTTACGTAGCTAATAATTAAACCAAATAAATCAATTTTATATATTTAGCACGAATTCCACAATATGCCTGCCTTCTGGGCGGCTACACTAGAATTGACAATCAAAAGCTTTGCAAAAACATCTTCACTTATTTTTATGTTCTAAATTCATATTACCTTTTAAGCACTGACCTCTATCATACTAGTACGCTGGACTACATATTATCGATGACAAAATGAAGACATTTGATTTTCGCCATTTTGGCGCTGATAGCAACGTTTCTTAACGCGAGAGTACATGGAACTAATATTAGAGATGGGACACAGCTTTCGTTAAAAAAATACTTTTATGGGCTTTATCGATCATGAGAATAATTAAATACGTAAGAGAAAAAAACATCCCAGTTATTTTTATTATGATTCATTTTTAAGTAATAGAATAATTGCTGTAAAGGTTAACTGAAAAATATTTTAATTCAGATTGCAAGCTATAAACTAGTGGTGCTAGTAAAGTTATAGCGCATTACTGTCAGATCAGTGAGATTTAAATATGGGGATAGGCTAACAACTTATCCTTAAAACTAGTATATTTCAGCTAGTATCTCCTCGCTCAAGTACACTAGTTAGATTAATACTTACAATCGTTCAGATTCACTCGGTTGGCGCTCATCGGATTCGTGAAGGGAACATCATTTACACAATAATAATAATAATAAATGAGATGGATAATCATTTACAACGGTCGTATTTCTATATATGTTCTCACAGATAGACAATCAATGCGCGCAGATGAACTTTTTCTTACTCTTTGAAATTTACACAAACATGGCCGCCCTCCCGCCTCCGCGGTGACGCAACGTCACGAGATACAATAAATTGATAAAATATAATTAAATTAAGCGTGTTTTCAACTCATTCCTTGACTTTTATTTATATTTCTCGAGTTGTTTGAACAGTATCTCAATACACACGAAGGCATTTTATAAGAAACAAAACTAAGTATTCAAACGTGTCACGTTGCAGCGAGCGCTTGCCACAGACTAAGTGAGTTGGGGTACGCGCGCTCTAACGCGTGTTACAAACAATTGAGTTGAGGAGTCTCCTCTACTACGTAGTATATTTAACTCAATGGTCGGAACCGTGGTGATTGGTACAAGAGTGAGGCCTGTGCTCAGCGGTTGGCGAAGTCAGGCTGTGGATGAACATGATGATGATTCCAGAATTTAGTATTACACATTGCTTTTGAACATATTATTACTGATTATTAGGCATTCATATAACATTCATCACCAATACCAATATCAGATATTTAGTTCCAACATACTACGAGAAGTCAATACAGTAGATGACTGATACGCCTTGCCAAGTCTACTATTTTTATATTAGTGTAATTTAAAAATATCACTAATACTGATATATTAGTTACAATATTATAATATTTCCAGGCGAATATATTAGTATTACCTAATTTTGAGAAATATCGGTATTAACCTATCTCTAAATGTGTCAATTTTAGTTCCTAATACGCTCGAGCGGGGCGCTTTGAATCAGCACAAAAATCAACTGTCATTTCATATAGTATGTTTAGTCCAGTGTATTTGTATGATAGAGGTCAGTGCTTTTAAGTAATACTCATTGCCAGTGTTTTTATAGGCAAGTAGGTTGCCTTCTAGTTAAGCAGAGTCCTCACAGTACTTATATTATAAAGAGAGGGTAATTTCCGGACGCCTGCACCTATTCGGAAAACCCCACCTTTGGAAAGATGCATTATTCCTGATGGACATAGGCTGTAATCATCATCACCATTAAATCCGAAAGGCTATATATCATAATTGTTAAACCCGAGGCCATCCCCATTTTTTCGACCCACTTTCGGAAAATAAAGAAAAATTGAAGCGAATGTGGAACAAATATAAATAAATATTTCTATGTCTGATGCATTACGGGCTGTCCGCCTCGAGCTAACTTGCGACTCGCTTACATTTTTATCATAGCCAGAGTTTTTCTCACATACCTATGTAAAATGTGTGTGTAAATATATGTCGCAAGTGACGCTGTATATAATGAAAACCAAAATAGTTTATTTCAAATAAACCTTAAAGTTACTTTGAATTCTCAAACACAAAAAAGATGAATCCAGTTGCACATTCGTAAGTGTCAGTAGGTCTCTATGGAGAAGTATGTGCAAGAAATTCCAAGGACACTCTTTTCCATTAATATGTTTTCATTAGAAGTATTTGGAACTTACACCATTCTTGTTGGAAAATCTATCTATCTATATATAGAAAAGCGAAAGGCCACTCACTCACCTATCACGAAATATCGAAAACCGCTTGACGTATAAAGATGAAATTTGACAAGGAGGTTTCTCAAGTGACGTAAGTGCGCACTAAGACAGGATTTTTAGAAATTCGTTCCCCAAGGGGGTATTACCCAGAAGGGGGGTTGAAAGTTTGTATGGAATTTCCACAGTTTGTAAGTTGGACACGTGAAATTTTAGATTTACGCTGTTGGTTGATAAAAAAAATTATGTATATATTGTTTTTTGGAAATTCCACCCCTAAATGGGTAAAAACAGGGTTGCAAAATTTTATAAAAACTTTACAGTTTGTTAATTGGACAAAATAAATTTCTGATATACGCTCTTAGTTGGAAATTCGTGTTTTGGAAATTCCACCCCTAAATGGGTAAAAACAGGGTTGCAAAATTTTATAAAAACTTTACAGTTTGTTAATTGGACAAAATAAATTTCTGATATACGCTCTTAGTTGATATAAAGAATTCATGTATTTATTAGTTTTTGAAAATTGTACCCCGAAGGGGATAAATAATAAACCTTACCTTTAGAAATAGGGGTTGAAACTTTTAGTGAAATTTCTTCGTTTTGGAAGGTAAAACATCTGAAATTGTTGGTTTACGCTCTTGGTTAATAAAAAAAAGAGATTTTTTTTTAAATTCTATTCCTAATGGACTAAAAAAGGGATTGAAAGTTTGTGTAAAATTTCTAAAGTTTGTAAGTGGGACACCTGAAGTTTAAGATTTATACTCTTGGTTGATAAAAAGAATAGTAGAAGAAGAGTATTTATTGGTTTTTGGAATTTCTACCCTTAAGGAGGTAAAAAGGTGGAAATTTGTTGGGTTTAAATATTTGAAACCTGGCATAAATACTAACCTAAGTAAATAGTAAAAGTTTTCATTATTAGTTTTTCAAAACTACTCCTAACAGTTTATGAACAATTTTACTGTACAGGGCTTCTTTTTATGATCTAAGGGATTTTTGGCAATCCAACCTTTAAGGGGGTGAAACTAAAAAGTCATCTGTAGGATAAAATATGGATGACGCGAACAAAGTCGCGGGCGAAGTGCTTGCTACATATATGTGAGAACGATGTAAAAAGACGTGCACGTAAAAGCGTCTAGAGTAAAATAAACAACCTCAAAATACAATAATCAATAATATGACCCCAGTCAAATAGTTATGACCCATCCCAACTGATGGCGCCCGTTCATGAATATGACGCATGGATTGGCACCACTCAGCTTAACCATCACGAAGGGAACCGAATGATCCAACACATGTGCCAACATAATATGTTTAAATTCCATAAGCCCATGCCCCATTAATGAGAACATCATAGACTCATTATGTAATGATTTATTATGTCTTTATAATCGTTAATTATAGCCGCGGCACCCTATATTTAGTAGATATTTACAGGTAGATAATAATAGTGATGAAATGTAAAAGATATGTATACAGGAAACTTTCTAATTTGTGGCTTTTCTAATACTCAAACCTTAGGATCGATTGGCATCAAAAAAGTTCTCACTGATACATTTTCTACCGACTTTCCAAAAAGGAGGAGGTTCTATTTTGACTGTATATATTTTTTTAGTATATTCAGAGATTTCTCCGTCAATTTTGGGCCGATTTTGTTTTTTTTTGTTTTTAGTATTATGATCCCGAATTAGTCCCATTTAAATTTGGTGACGATCTAATAAAGAACTTCGGAGATATTCAATGGAACTCTTCAGTAAATGACGGCAAATCGTCCGGGATTGGTGCAATTGCATGTGTGTTTATTGTACATTACTATAGAAATTGTCCACTAACTTGGTACTACAACTAAAAAGTGAAAATAAAAACATTTTGCAAGAAAAACATACAACTGAATTCCAAATAAAAACACCACAATGTAAAAAAACTTCAATTTCCAGAAGTCAGTGTTTCACTTTGTAGTTTTTTTTATTTGGAAGTCAGTTGTATATTTTTGTAATTTTTTTTTTTTTAACCGTGCCTATATTTAGCAATTACTCAAAAAATTAAGGACAGTCTCCTAAGAACTTTTCCTGAAGCTAAACAGTTCAAATGAAAATGCTGGAAACCATATTCCAAGATAAAATATAGTGCTGCCTTTTTACTGACGAGTTTCAGTATGATGAAGCTCATACAAATCAAATTGAAAGAAAATCGATCGAAACCAAGATAATTTGACAAGATTACAAACTGAAAATAGCTCTAGACCTATTTACGGTAACTTTCATTTATAATTGATAAGTACCAATTATAAAAGAATTTGGATACTAAATAATGATAGAAGTAGTAGGTGGTGTACGTAATAAAGAGACCAAAGTGATCGATGTAAAGTTTTGACATTTCGTTTTTAATAGTGTACTTAAGACCTAGCGACAAGTTTTCAGTTCTATATGATTTAAGGCAAACTGAAAAGTCTATCTTGACCGGACTAAGGACGATAAAACATATACTGAATAGATAAGTATGGAAGCTCAAGACATGTTGCGTCGGCCCTAAATAAATTGAGATAATCGCAAGAAAATGATGGATAGTCTGTGTGAAATATGTAAATATGCCTAAAAATGGGAAGACTGCTGAGATGATCAGTAAAATAGAAGAACAGAATAAGACAGGTAACGCTGATCAGTTGCTAAAGATTAAAACTAACGACCGCCAGCCCCCTTGAGACTGCAAAAGGGGCTGGCGGTCGATAGTTTTTAACCCCCGACGGAAAAAGAGAGTTGTTATAAGTTTGACGAGTGTAACATATTTGTGTATAATATATGTATATGAACGTGGTATCCAAAGCTCCTAAATGGATGAACCGATTTTGATTACGGATCTTTTTGTTTGACAGGTGACTTTATCAAGTGTGTTCTTAGTCATGACTGATGAAATTGTTTCAGCCGTTCTAAAGTTACGGGCATTTTACTGTTTGAATCGGGGTGTTTTCGCAAGATATCGTGTCATAATTACGTGTTCAATAGATTGATACTTCAAAACACATGTTCATCATTATTATATTCATATCATGAAGCACGTGTTGGATAAAACTGTAAGTGCAGAGAGTATTTGCTAATTAAGAAATATTAAAAGCAGTCGGAAGTATTTTCTGCAAGCCTACTTGCTGTAAAATTCGTTTCAGGGTGCAACCTTCTTATGTATGGCAATGCCTGTCTTTATTGTCATAAAACAATCGTACTAATATTACAAACGCAAGTGTTTTTGAGGATGGATGGATGGATGTTTGTTACTCTTTCACGCAAAAACTACTAAAGGTTTTTATTATTTTATTTTTCAAACCAAAATACAAGATGGCGGCGACGAAAATTTGACATCTTTGCGTCATGGGTGTCATTGTCATGGATTTTGGGATCGCTCATATCGAATACGGGGTCAAAACCAAAATACAAGATGGCGCCGACGAAAATTTGACATCTTTTCGTCATGGGTGACATTTTCATGGTTTTTGGGTAGTATGTCATTAGCTGATGCTCATTAAGTAATACTCCAAAAAAATTTGATGGTAATATTTTATATAATATGTATATAATATGTAATGCAAAATGTTCAAGTCATTTTTAGGGTTTCCCCTATTAATAAGACTCCGCGGTCCGTCTGTCTGTCTGTCTGTCACCAGGCTGTATCTCATGAACCGTTATAGCTAGGCAGTTGAAATTTTCACAGATTATGTATTTCTGTTGCCGCTATAACAACAAATACTAAAACAGAATAAAATAAATATTCGGGCTCTCATACAAAAAACGTGTTGTTTTGCCGTTGTTTGCAATAATGGTACGGAACCCGTCGTGCGCGAGTCCAACACACACTTGGCCGGTTTTTTAATCCTTGTGACCGGAAATTATTTCGTTTTAGGTATCTACTTATTTTACGTTACGTATTTTTAAAAATACCTACTTACTACAACAAAGTGAAAGCTAATTCTCTTTTCGAAAGTCGGTGTCGGTATCTATTGTTTTTCGTTTTTCGACACGGAAAAGTTATTATTTTTCTCTTTTTAGTTTTTGTTGGTACCCCATATTGGGTAGGTATACTAAATAAATCTGTTAACCCACTAAAAACGTACAAGCGTGATTTTATATTATGGTATGGTGAAAACAAAACATAACTATACGATCACACTAATCGCAGGTCATTTGCTATTTGTTATTGAAGAGTTCCATTGTCTATCTCCTATTCTCTATTTAATTTGGTTTGGTTTTAAATGTCGTGGTAGCCCAGTAGCTAAGACTAGCTAGCTTGATTGAGGGTGCTGGTTCGAGTTTATCAAAGTCAAAGTTCAATTTCTGTATTTCAATTAGGCCATTAAGCGGCACTTTCGAACGTCAAAAATTGTAATCTATAAGTAATAATAATTGATTCTACCGTCCATTCGACACGGTAGCTTGTTACGGAGAAGAACGGACAAGAAACTCCACATCAATCAATCAATCTGCGTAGCCTTTTCCCAACAAACACACAGTGTGCTTTTAACAAAAGTTCATAATTTCCATTCATTTAGTTTTAATATATGGACGAGAGGAGAAGAGCTCGTGGCTAAATAATAACAGCCGCACGGGTCGATCTTCAAGGTCAAGCAACGCTTGACGAGGTCGGTTCGTGGATGGGTGACCATTTCAACATACCGAGTTTCCTCTGTGCCTCGGAAAGCACGCTAAGCCGTTGGTCCCGGCTGTCATTTGAAGATCTTTGACAGTCGTTACGAGTAGTCAGAAGCTTGAGATCTGACACCAGTCTAGCCAAGGGGTACCGCTGTTATCCAGTGACTGGGTTGTGGAGGTCAGGTAGGCAGTCGCTCCATGTAAAACACTGGTACTCAGCTGAATCCGGTTAGACTGGAAGCCGACCCCAACATAATTGTAAAAAGGCTAGGCAGATAATAGTTTTAATATATCTTGGATATGGCTGACATCGGTGAAAGAAAACATCGTGAAGAAACCTGGACTTAAAATAGTTAATATATGTTCGAAATCGCTAACCCGCAAACGTGGTCATCGAGCATCAAAGCTCGTGCCTTCTCTGTATGAGAAGAGCCCTTTGCCAAGCAGTGCGACAGTTATAGGCTGGTATTACATACATACATACATACATAAACCCACACCTTTTTCCGCTGATGTATTATTATTTACAGTATGTTGAATATTCAATAATTAAATAAATATAAAAGGATAAGATAAATAATACATACAATATCGAATAATATATAAATATACTAGCTTCTGCCAGCGGCTTCACCCGCGTGAAAAGTATTGTATCATCCCAAGGAAACATTATACCGGGTTGAAAAGTAACCAACGTGCTATTCCAGACTATAATCTATCTGAGTGCCAAATTTCATCTAGATCCGTTCAGCCGTTCTGGAGTAAAAAACATACATCCATCCGTCCATAAATTTTTTCGCATTTATAATATTAGTAAGATTAATATAATAAATTACCCTGCGGCAAACGCTGCCAAGAACTTTGAATCATCTAGCTTACACATCAGTATAAGACATAGGCTGTAATACATAAAGATATTGAGAGAAGTACTAATTCCAAGCTAATACTTACAAAACGGGCCGCCACTAGTAACTTATTATAACAGTTATAACAATCCATTTCCGGACTTAAGATCCTCTTTCATCCATGAATATTAAATAACTTTCATGTGGGCGAAGAAGCCGAGGGCAGTAACAGTTCCATTAATTATTTATTTATAATAAGAGTAATTACTTATCGCTGTAATACAAAGATCTCGAGAAATAAGAAAGCTAATTAATTAGTTTAACTCAAGATATAATTACCTAAGGCTTCCATTCGAATGAATAGAAAAATTATTACTATATTCGGTAGGTAACAGAAATTCGAAAGCAAATAAATCTTCAAATAACTTGGTTTTTCTTCAAAAAATAATCAGCACTCAGACAAATGACTTAATTGCTTATAAGTAAGTGGACTTAAAATAAATATTTCCAAAGAGAAGTCGTAAAAGGCTTCTTCGAAACTCGATTATGGAAAAGCTTTAAAATCTCTGCGAACATTACCTTGAAACGTCTTCAAACGAAAAATTTTTATTAAGTAGGTATTCTGGATTATTTCTATGAACTTTTATTATTTTGATTGAAAATTTCTGGAATAATGGCTTAGAATTTTCCTTTCAAACTTTTCACCTATTTATAATAATTAAACGACTTATTTTGTTTTATAAAAATAGTTTACGAATTCTGAATTCAATTCCGTAATTTAAAATTAGAACTAAGTTTTTTAACATTCATAAAACCTGAAACTACTTACACCAATATTATATTAGGCAGCAGACAACATCCCTTTGCCAAAACTAAAAAAAAAACTTAGCACTTTCACAGACAAATTCGCAATCATTAAAGTTCACACGCGATCGGAAAATCGGGGAAATTCGAGAGCGAAGCGCCCACCCCTACCGACGACTCGTTGCGCACTGGTATAAAATATACCAATCGCTTGCACCTTCGTGCTGTACCGTAGTATTATCCGACCGAGTTTAAAACACACCCTTGACGTCACATCCAACTTCAGGGAAGAACTTTTCAAATTAGTCGTATTATACATACATAGGTGTGTTTGAAAATGGAACTTTTCCGAGACTCGTTAGGTAGGAGAGTAAACACGCTTTGAAAAATTTTTCTAGCTTAGTACACAGACGGATGGAAATTAGATTCCATCATGGTTTCCGCATGGTTTGCATAATGTAGGGTATCATTAGAGGAGTGTCATTTACCGACACGACCGCAGATATCGCCGCAAATCAGATGCAATGAGATCATTGTGGAGATACAAGCTTTTTGATGGTATGGGATGTGCAGATATCGAACCCTCGTTTAGTTTCGATGTTGGGTAGGTAACCTATGTGGTTTCCAATGATTGCTACAATCATCATTTTGCGGTAATCGCCAAGTTTGTTAGTTGGTGATCAAAATGTTTTGCATGGGCAGAAGTTTGTTGCTAGCTGATCGTTTTGAGATTATTTTTCATTTTCGTTTGTTACCGGTAGATATAAAGGCGTTATTCTCCAATAGTTTTACCTGTGGTTTCGCTCACGTGAACTCTGTATTCTTTATAATCGTGAGGCAATTATCCACTGGCTGATTCTGTTAACTGAAAATTAGGTTTCGGTCAGCCTGTACCTCTTGAGTGCAATTGGGAACTTTGGTGTCCAGAAGCGATTGTTTTTTCTATTGTGTTTGCTTATTAGCACTCAAGGGATTAAAGAAAAAAGTGAGTGAAAACTGATAAGCAATCGTTGCTTGCATAAAGCGTAGATTACGAGAATACTATTGTTGATATTGGTAATATCGAAGCGAATATAAGGAACTTAGGTTTCCAAAGAGATAAGATCTCGAGTAGTTTTTGAGTTATCATTAATAATGCGTATTTTCATGGTAATACAAGGTACCAAAACAAAAAAGAGAAAAATAAAAAACCGGCCAAGTGCGAGTCGGGTTACCGAACCGGCCAAGGGTTCCGTACTTGGTAAATTGCTGTTTACGATTTGTGACGTATTAAAAAAAACAACTTACTAGATCTCGTTCAAACCAATTTTCGGTGGAAGTTTACATGGTAATGTACATCATATATTTTTTTTTTTTAGTTTTATCATTCTCTTATTTTAGAAGTTACTGGGGGTGGGGGGACAAATTTTACCACTTTAGAAGTGTCTCTCGCGTAAACTATTCAATTAGAAACCTCAATATCATTTTTGAAGACCTATCCATAGACACGTATGGGTTTGATGAAAAATAGTTTTGAGTTTCAGTTCTAAGTATGGGGAACCCCCAAAATTTATTGTTTTTTTTTCTATTTTTGTGTTAAAATAAAATAAAATAAAAATAAAATGTTTATTGGTGCAAATATAAAGGTTACATTAAATTCTGCATACACGTACAGCTATATTGTACGTGTATGCAAGGTATATTGCAAGAATTGCATTGCAACCATTTTGAATAATGTACCCTGCCTCTCAAACTAGGGCAACCTGTATCTTGAGAAACAAAAATCTTAATGCGGTTCACAGAATACATCTACTTACCAACTTTCAACAGCATAGTTCTTATTGTTTCGGCAAAAATTGGCTGTGACATACGGACGGACAGACAGACAGACATGACGAATCCATAAGGCTTCCGTTTTTTGCCATTTGGCTACGGAACCCTAAAAGTTAAGCCGACTTCTAAACTAAAACACTACAAAGCGAAAATTAACTTTCTTCGGTTTATTATTTTTGTTAAAAAGATTTTTATACAAACAGACGGTCATGGCTTTAAATATCACCACTCGAGTAGTAGTATATATACTACAGCATATAACTACCAACTACTCTATAAGCATCTTAAACTTAACTATTTACGATATCCTTTCAAATCCAAGAAGTGCATCAAATACCATTCTGTTTGAATACGATATGATTTCCAAAGCTTCCTCATCTCGCATGAGGCTCCAATAATATTTACATTCTATATAAATTTTATTTTAAAATGCTCGGAAAGAAGTTCGAGGGACATTCTAAGCGTATTCTTGTGGATTTGAGATTATTTTGAAATGTTAAACGTGTTACGCGATCGATATCTGAACTAAATATGCCGTGAGTTTGAATACTGGAAATGTTTTAAAAAAAAATGATAAGAGTGTGGAACAAGTGAATGAGTTTGTATATATGGGAAGTATGTTCACAAGGGATGGAAAGATTGAAGAGGATGTGGAAAGGAGAGTGAATGCAGGAAATAAAGTGAATAGTGCTATACATGCTGTTGTGACCAGCCATTCGATGTTTCCGGAGGCTCGACTCGCCGTTCACAACAGCGTGCTGGGCCTACACTTATGTATGGAAGTGAAGTTTGGGTATGACAAAAAAGACATGAAAGTAGGATTAATGCAGGCGAATTGTGGTTTAAAAGAAGATGTAGAGACTAAAATTGAAAAGAGTATTGCTAAGATGGTTTGGTCATGTTGAGAGGAAGAATGAAAGGCGAACTAACCAAAGGTATTTACAAGGCAGATTTGAATGGAAACGCCGGGAGGTGACGCCCTAGGAAGACATACATAGACCTTATTGGTGATGTTCTTCAGAAGATAAGGTGCGCAGTACTTATAATCGGCGTGCGTGTATGACTAGATGTACGAGTATGAACGTGAGTGAAGCAAAAGAAGTAAGTAAGGATCGTAGCTGGTGGCGTTCTGTATTTTCTGCCTACGCCCGTGGGAAAAAGTCGTGAGTTTATGTATGTATGTTTCCAATAGAACTGCCTCGTCTGTCTAGTGGTCCTGGGTGCGATGCCCTGGTCTGGCAGTGTTGTTGGGTTTTTACATTGGACAATACCTTGCGTCTTCTGACGAAGGGAAGCGGTTGACATTCTCGGCATTTACTGGCCCGAACCCGTCTCCAACGTAGAGCTGTTGGAGCATTGCCATGAGAGCCTGATTGACCGCCAGTTAAAGCGTCGCAAGTGGAGATGGTTTGGCCACATGCTCCAAAGTGGTCCCGATCACATATCCAAGCAAGCTTTGGGCTGGAATACCCAAGAGAAAAGAAAGAGCGTGGCCGTCCCCATCAGAACTGGCGTTGCACCGTGTTGGCAGAAGCGACGAGCATCGGAATGACACGGAGCGAGGTGAAGGTCATCTGTGGTCGCCCTCTGCCCCATCTAGGGGATATAGGACATTAAGCCATCACGAAGTCTGATGTAAATATTTTCCCATATTATATTGTTTGATCGTCTATGCGGAGTATGTTACAAGATGTTAGTTATCTGTACAATTTGAAGATTTAAAAGCCAGTGGTTTTCATGACAAGTTTTATCCTTTTCTGTACAACAGTTTTAACGCTCTTATGCCAATTCATACATTTTATTAGTTTTTTTTTTACCCAGCTGCAAAAAAAAGGGTAAAGATTTTCGCGCGTATCTTGTATGTATGTTTGTATGTAATATTCTTTATTACCTCGTATCTTTCAAACCACTTGACGGATTTTTATAATTAAGACATCGTTAGATAGGTCTTGGCCGCCCAAACGTTATTAGGTAAGTGCCGTTAGAAAAAATAAACATGGCGGATTTTGGGCTCCATATTGTAGAGGTTGCAATTTTTTTTTCTTCGTAACCCGTCGAGTGGGGTATCAAAATGAAGGGCTTTTAGAGGTGATTACAAAAATACTTACCACGTATATGTTTAAAAGTATTTATAAAAAAATAAAAAATAAAGTTGTAAATAAAAAGACTAATTTAAAAATCAGATTTCCAAATTAGTCTTTTTCAATTCATTAAATTACACTTATTGTACAGCCACTTGACTAAAACCTTAAAAGGTTTATGTGACAAAGTGGAGGAAGCAAACTCGCACCGCATATTACTAAAATAGGTAAACAATATACATATATCCACTTAAAACATAAGATGTGATGTCACCAGTATTATGAAAAAAAATAAGGTAAATTTATATTTTTTATATGTGCTAGTGACAATATTTGACTGCACAGTTTTAGGAATTTAATTCAGAATATCAGGTAATATATTTATTCCCACGTTCTCGTGCCATACACATTTACTGTTGTAGGTAGTTTATATGTTGGCAAGTACTACAGATAAAGTAACTGTTTTGGTCTAATGTTTAAAGTTAAGGAGCTAAATATTATTGAATTAGTCCAAGATAATTGCCGACCTGAATTTATCACAGATGACACAATTTTACGATATTTAAATAGTCCGTACCCATCATCTTTATATTTAAGTTTAATATTCTTTGGTACAATAGTCTTGAGTATACTTAGTTGTAGTCTATATATTTTATCAACATAAGTTTTGTAAAAACGTCCGTAACTAGTTAGGCCATAGCTTGTGACGCGACGCTATCTAAAACAACATACCTACACAACAAAACAACATCACGCAATCATTTTTTATTTCTTTCTATCTACTAAAAAACCTAGCTATGTTTGTATTTAAAAGCAGAAAGTGATATAGCTAACTAATGTTTTGATTTTGGGGTTGATCGGTCTAGTTTTCAACACGAAAAGAAATTGCCTTGAGTTCAACATGACCAGTAACTGCAAAATTAATCACTTATAGCAAAGCATAGAGAAACATGAAGTTCGTCTATTTACCTACGTACTAAATATCTTACCATCTCTTTCAATCGAAAGCTGCAGCAAAATTTTTAAAACAACACAAACAACAAATTAAACAAGTAAAGTTTTAACATTTTAAAAACCCCCGACACGTTTTTATTTCATCCTACATAAATTATCTAGTAGTAGACACTCTTCAATCGACAATCTATTCAAAACTTAATTATGACATGATATTTTGCGAGACAGCCAGGTTCAAACAGTAAAACGGCTGAACCGATTTTCATCATAGCTAAGAACACTCTCGATAAAGTCATCTTTCAAACAAAAACGAAATTAAAACAGTTTATCCGTTTAGGAGCTATGATGTTACAGACAGATACACAAATACACACAAACACAAAGGTACACACGTCAAACTTATAACACCTCTTTATCCTTCGGGGGTTAAACTCGAAATAGACCAACATTGACACTATGTTGGTCTATTTCGAGTACACACCATTGCAGTCCATTGAAAACATTGTACAATCAACGCACAAAACCAACAACAAAAGCAATGGCTGTCTAAATAAACAACTGAACATCAATGTCAAAGTTATATGCATTTTAAATTTCGAACGAAACAAAAACAATATGGCCGCACCAGATAGCGCGGCAAAATTTTTCCCGCTACGTTTTTCACGGAAAGGAATTAAAAGAAAATATAGTCTGTCAAACGCTTGTCACCCGATGCACGGTTGTAGTCAACGTATGGAAATTCAGGTCGAATTTTAGATATACTGTGTTTTTTTTGAGCTAGTGGATTAAATGACATTTGCCTGACATTTTAAAGTTATCGTTAGAATTCTGAAAACTAGTTTAAAGTAAGAATATCCGATAATTTTGACGTTATTGGATTTTGTGGTGTGTTAAATTAGTAAAAGCTAAGTTGCATTAAAACAGTCTTCAATATTGATTGTTTCTAAAGTAGCTAAATAGACAGAAGATTATTTAAAGGGCGAGTTTACAAAATCACGAACATAAATAAATGTATAGATCCAATGATGTTATATATATATACTGAGGTAGACACGTTGTACCGACGTCTGCGCGGCAATACAAACACAAGCTGACCAGCTTGAGTGAACTCAGTCCTGCGTCTGGGTGCGACACGAACGTACGTTTGAACAGTATGTTTATCTCTTTATGACAACTGGGTCGTATTTATATCTCTGTGATCTTTTAACCTACTCAGTGATAGAAATAAAGTTCCAAGTTCCATAAGTCCTATGTAGGTAGCTAAAGTAAATTATCATCATGTTTTTCTTCCATATAATGAGTATTACGTCTCTATTAATAAAATCTCATTGAGACCAGCAGAGTTTTTGCGCGATTTCAGTATTGTTCCCATAATAAAAGTTGTTAATAATGATCCCTTCACAATGATCGCTATAAGAGGTTTCCAGTTATTTCAATAACAACTTGTTTATTGTTCGTACCAAAACAGGTCATGCGTACATGAAAGAACAACAACTTCTAAGAAATATCGAAGTCCATTCCTAGAAAACATTAGAGAATTTAAAGAATAATATTCCATAGCTAGTAACAGAATTTCACAAGTACCCCTGACAGTATTACCAATTTTTTGTATACGACCGAATATATCGCTTCGGCTTCGGTTGTCTTCGATCGAAAAATACCACCTCGGGCCAAAATAGGCCGTGGTTTTGGCCGAAAACGAAGGTTTCTAGCAAGTGCCGAAATTAAATGGACTATTACTAAGGAGCGAGAGAATGATAGAAGAGGTAGGGTAGAGGTCTTAAAAAAAAATTGATGCCAATCCTTAACTACATTTCTTAGGATTATTTGACTATCGGTATCGGCTTCCCTCTCATAGAGTGTCCCAGCAGCGGTAACATCAATCAATCAAATAACAACCTTCGGTTGGACACTACCTGTTTTTTTTTTAAGCCTGCATGTTTATTACAATATGGACGCATGGACTCGACATTCCTCGCTTGCAAACATGCCACAAGCACCGCCACGGTTCCTTCTGGATCGATCCAAAGAATGCCTTAAGATATGTCTCGTTATCTGCTCTCTCGTCCAAGACTCATGACATCTCTTGTAAATTTTATACATAAGATATAGCATACCGAGGAATAAAATCGTTCAAATGATTGTTAACACGATACTTATGGCCGAAAAATTAATTTTGAATTCCACCACCGTCGCGGTGTTTTTAGCGGCGCTATTTTGAAGAATACCTCTTTATTAGTTACTTTTGAGATACACATGATTGGAAGTCACTTTTAATATATCTCTCACTTAAACAGTTGCCCCGCAGAGCAAAGTCCACACTAATCGGGCACATGATTCAAGCCCTGTTCAGTGTGGCAGGGTCACCATATAAGGTCAGGTGTCAGATTGAATGAAACATCACAAGATATAGAATAGACGAGATTTTTTTTTTTATATTTTTTTTTATTTATTCATTGATTTAAACTTCATGTACATAGGCGGACTTAATGCAGCAAGGCATTCTCTACCAGTCAACCTTTGGGTTACCTTTTTTAACCTGTTGTAGTGGTAGGAGTACAAAAATAAAATAAAATGAACAATAATTAAAATCAGATATTAATAAACTATCTAACTAATAAAATACATAAATAATTACTAAAACAATAGACTAATAAATATCATAATAAATACCATATCATTATTTATTCTAAATGAAACAGAAATTTAAATATAATAACTATGACGAAGACCGAGCTATGTGAGAGAGGACAAGTAATAGTTCCGGATTCTGCGCTTAAATGAAAATTTACTCTCAGCTTTTTTTATGTCAAGGGGAAGCACGTTCCAGAGTTTTATAGTAGAGACAGTGCAAGAATTAGATAGAAACCCAGTGCGGTGAGAAGGAATATGGAGAAGTAAGTTTTTTGAAGCTCGAAGGTTAAGATCGTGAGAACTGCCCAAAATTTTAAAATATTGTTTTAAGTAATCAGGAGTACAAGGATCGTTCATGATGTTGAAGAGCATGCAGAGGGATCTGAGGGATCTCCTCTGACGGATAGGCAGCCATTTAAGCTGAGAACAGAAAGAAGAAATGTGATCATATTTACGAAGCCCGAAAACAAAGCGAATACAGTTGTTAAAAAGTCGATCCATTTTGTTAAGAAGTTCTTGGGATAGATCAGAGTAACAAACATCAGCGTAGTCGATTATAGGCTATACAAGAGCTTGAACCAAGGTGGTTTTAGTGCTAGATGGAAGAAAATGTTTGAATCTATAGAGAGACCGCAGTGAGAATGTGACTCTCTGGCTAATCTGAGCGACCTGCTTATTCCAGCTTAACTTGTCATCACATCGATATAGTACAACACTGCCTTTAATTATGATATTACACGAATTATATATTGGTTACACACATAGACATAATAGGTACTTACTTACTACATCACAATATACAGAGATATATTGGTGGAGAGATATTAAATAATAATAAATAAATTATTTTATTTCGTTCATTTTGCTCAGTACAATATTAAAACAATAATACATAACATAGAAACCCTTAAGTGCTAGTTATTGACAAATTCCCTGGATCCCACACTAGGATACCCTGTGTTGTGGGGTCCAGTCTCTTCCCAAGTAGGTAAAGATAAAAAAAAAAAAATTACATGGTTACATGGAGATAAAATTAAATTGTAATGTAGATAAATAGATGTTATTATTTTATTCTTTGAATTTAGTTTATGTTGCTTTTTGGTGAGTGAATGTGTATGAGTATAATTCTGTGGAGTGTGGAGTATGTAGGGGTGAGTGTTAAGTATATAGGTAGGTAGGTATTTTTGCTATTTATATCCCAATTCTACGACTGTATTTGTAAAAGGTCTTCTGTTTGGTTATAATTTAGGGGATGCAGCCATTCAAATATAACAATTTTTAGACGTCTGTAAGTTAAGGAGATAATAGTTTTATCGTGATAGTAGAATTTTGAATAGAGGTAGGGCCCAAGAAATGCGAAAGATCTGCGTGTAAAGGAAGAGTGAACTCTAGGTCGATCCCATTTTAAAGTTCTGGATGAATGGCGGGCTAGTTTAATGGCATCCCTGTGAAAGCGCATCAGAGCCGAAGCGATAAACAATTGCCTCACTCTGAGGACGCTACAATCCGAATATAGATCATCAGTTGAATATCGCCAGGGCTTCCTGTACGCTATCTTTAGAATAGCTCGTTGAGCTCTCTCCAACCTAAGCAAGTTTGTTTTGTTTGCTGTTCCCCAGGTTGACACACAGTAACTTAATAATGATTGGCACAAGGTAAAATACAAGATATGAATCAGCTTTGGTGTTGCGATGGATCTGACTTTTTTAAATATGTGTGAAAGTTTTCTAGTACGCTTCACAAGTGCGTCAATTTGAGCTTCCCATGTTAGGTGCTTATCGATTTGTATGCCTAGGTATTTTATACTCGTAACTTGTTCGATTTGCGAGCACAGACAGCTTTCGTCATCGAAACTACCACAAGCGTGCAGTTTTATTTGCAGATCCCAGTCTGGCGCTGACCGATCAGTCACACTAAAACACATTGACTTAGTTTTAGCGACGTTCAGGGTCAGTAGGTTATTTTGGAGCCAGGCAGCAACCCTCCCAAGTCCCTCCTGGGCCACACAAACGACTTCGCTCCAGGATTTCGCATGAAAAATTATTGCGGTATCATCTGCAAATGTAAAGACACTGGCTTTACGGAGTTCAAGAGAGCATAGGTCATTTATGTAGATAAGGAACAACGTGGAATATTGGTTTAGTTAGTTTTTTTTTTAGTTCTTGTGAGACACTTTACTCGTAAATTTTAGTAAACTGTTTCAGTATTCATTTGTTAGTTAGCTAAAAATATAGTTTATCTATTACGAAGAGTTAAATAAAACCGTTGTAATCTCTTAAATAATGCACTTTGTTTCCATCCAGCCAATAATTGGTTCCAGTACACCCACTACATCATTTTATTCTGAAAACAGCTGAAAATTTCAGGCATCCATCGCGACACCATTTTGTTTTAAAATAATAAGCCCCTAAGACCACCCACTGAGCAAAGTTTAAAGGAAGTTTATAATTTAAGTAAACTGCTGAGCGACTTTTAAGAGCAAGAACACTTAATATTGAATGTAATGTTGCCATGATGTCTTCATCATCTTCATCAATTCAGCCGAAAGACGTCCACTGCTAGATAGGCCTCCCCTGGCGTCACCACATCTAACGCCCCTTGCTTATTGTATCCAGCAGCTGGGCTTACAGCATATCTACATCCACCACCACCATCTCAATCTTCTGTGTTTATACCTACTATTTTGTTCGTTCTTTATATATTCTATTTAATTTTTTAAGTATTTTCCGTTTCCGTATGTGTGTCCGTGGCATCATCAGTGGGCCTTATCAGAATAGTCACATGCCGAGATAGGAGCCTTTTTGGTCCCGCACGGGGTTTTATTTTTATTATTGTTTAATTTTTTGCTTATTTCTTGTGTCTGTGCGGCTTTTTATCAATAAACAGCCGAAAGCTATCCACTGCTTGCTGGACATAGGCCTCCCCCAAGATCATATCGGCTGAGCCTGTGCATCTCTCATCCAGCGGACTCTCGCATCAAGTATTTGGCCACAGCATGTCATCATTAGATCAAGAATGGACGCTGCGACCCATTTCTTCATTTGATTGTTGAGATCAAAAACCGAGCGTAGATACGCATTCAGGTCACTAGAATTTGATACCCTAATTATCTTTGAAATTGGCATAAAATAACTTGAAAGATCATTAACAGACTTCTGAAGACAAATTTTTACACAGCCTTCATTTCAACAGCCCTTTTCAGAACGCAAATTACCACTGAAGGACTCCAAAATTTTACCAGGAACCGCAATTTTCAACTCAATTCCCCACGCGTCGTTTGATTGAAGTCTAAGATCATACCAATTTAATACGCTTACGAAACAAAGTTTTCTATTCATCGTACCTTCATAGAACACCGAAGCTTCTACATAATTTGAGCAAAACTAATAAGTCAGAGTTATTAACATGAAATAGGTACTCGTACATTGTCGCCGTTTTGAGAGGGAGACGTTAATTTAACACTGTTTCTACAAGTTGTAACAAATTGTTGGACCACTTCGCGTTCTATTGTAGAACGCTTGTCATTTGTGGGGTGGGCTGAACTTGGAGGAAAGTTGGTTTTGTTATCAAGAATTGAGTAGAAACAGAGAGAAGAAAATAAAATTATATATAGCCTGTAAGTATTATTAGGTATCCCTCAAAGATATTTCAAAACGCCATTTAGCAGAAGATATTATTGGTGATACTGATCAGGCCAGTAGGAATACATTCCCCAAATAGCCTTAGATCCGACTGCAGGAATCAGGGTTTTTTATTAAACTTAATTTTCATGAATTATTCTTGATAGTAGAATAAATTGCTGCAGGGTTGCCTACTGGAAATTCTAGCCGTTTTAGATTTGTTACTCAATCACGCCAGAACGGCTAAACGGATCTGGGTGGCATTTAGCACAAAGGTATATTATAGTCTGGAATAGCATATAGGATATACCTATGCCATTCCAGATTTTTATTTTGGCCATATGTTCCCTCGCGATAATTTTCAACATTCACGTGGGCGAAGCCGCTGGCAGAAGATAGTCACTCAAATATTATAAAGGCGAAAGTTTGTGAGTGTGTGTTTGTACGTTTGTTACTTCTTCACACTCAAACGGTTGGACGGATCTGGATAAAATTTGGCACAAAGATAGATAATAGTCTACTTTTATCCCGAGAAAATGTTCCCTTGTGATAATTTTTGACATTCACGCGAGTGAAGCCGCTGGCTGAAGCTAGTCATTCATAAAAAATAAGCTTCATGAAACACAAAATACCTGCAGATTTTTGCAGTGGGAACCCAGTATAAAAGTTTCGGGCAGAGATGACCTTACAGTACCTTCACCAACATTTCACCAGTTATGTTTCATAAAAAAACCGACTCATAAGCAGTAGGGCAAAAAAATATGAATATAAAAGGAAAAATATTTTTTTTATGTTATAATATTTTTTTCCAATTAACTTTTTTATTTATATCTTTTGACCTAATATTTTTTTCGAATTACATTTAAACTTATAAGTTTTATATATATTTGAAATTATCTCTTAAAATCCTTTATTTTTATACCCCACACGATAGGAAAGAAAGAAATAAAAATGGGTACCCACGATATGGCGCCCAAAATCCGCCATCTTTCTCTTTTCCAATTTTAATGTAGCACGTCGTGTAGTGACACTCGCAAGGTTAAAACGAATCGATTGCTGTAAGAATCACCAAAATCGACAAACGGGTTTGGTCTCTAGAACGCTACATAGGAACAAACATACATAAACACATTACCATCCTTCGGCAGTCGGGTAACTAAAAAGCCAAATTTCGGACTGCTATTGAAAAGTTCCGGGTAAGTAATCTATACTAATATTATAAAGCTGAAGAGTTTGTTTGTTTGTTTGTTTGAACGCGCTAATCTCAGAAACTACTGGTTGGAATTGAAAAATTCTTTTTGTGTTGGATAGTCCATTTATTGAGGAAGGTTATAGGCTATATAACATCACGCTACGACCAACAGGAGCAGAGCATAAATGAAAAATGTTGCAAAAACGGGCAAAATTATTCCTTTTTGAGAGCTTCCGTTGCGTGCGCTGCGTAAACGGTTTAATTACACAACAATCATGTATGTAGAGTAGGTAGGGTTGATGGGTAGGTAGGTAGCCAGTTGACGGGAGCGAAGCCGCGTGGGACAGCTAGTATATGATATAATTACAAAATCTCTAATATTTACAAGATATAACAATTTATTTGATAAAATCAGTTAATACAATAAACGTTTGATATAATTTAAAAGTAACAATTTTTATAAGCATAACATACATTGAATATAAAACCTTTGATATACCACTCAAAAGACATAAAATCTATTTAGTCTAATATGATAAAACGCCTAGTAAAACACAAAGCAAAAATTCAATACACCATGCAAGCAAGCGTGCATACACAGATCAGTTGACAGTTTTTAGTCTACACAGCCGTATGACGTAATAACATGGCGGCTACCATTTCGTATTCATATTGTTATAAAAACAGGTTATTTTTTTTTGTTATTTTAAGAATTAAAACTAAAATTTTCCAACTGCTTTTTGCCTAAACTATCTCATTAATATATTTACTATAGATTTTTCTCTAATACAAAAATCAAAATCAATTATTTCTTTGCAAACATGGATAGAGTACATAGTTGTAAAATATCCTTGTGCTCATATAGTGTAAAATATCCTTTTGTCATCAACCTTGCACAAATCCAAACACCGAGCTGACACTGAAATTTATCGAACTTGAATCTAGCGGCCATTGCTAGAATGCGAATACCAATTCATACCGACACCTTAACGTTAACACCTGATTTATATTTGACATTCTTACCAACGCGGAAAACATAAAACGAACACATCAAACAGAAACATATTACCTTCATTTTTGTCAACAAGGTTACGCCTTACATAAGGCTCTTATATGACCATGTCAACCCCATGAAACTACATGCCTTGGAACTAGCCAAGCGGAAAGCACAAAACAGATAGATAAGTACAGAAGGTACAAAAAGCACGCACGCATAGACACGCTTCAGGAACAGCGAGTGCACGTATACTCGCTACCGGTGCTTGTTAGTTGTTTGACATCCGTGAGACCGAGACAGAAGACCAAAACTGCTTCTTGTCATTAGACTTCGTAAGGGCGCCAGTCCAGCGAGCGGGACCAAGACAAGAGATAAAGACGCAAGACAGAAGACCGCGAGGCGGTCTCGCTCCCGGACGAATGGTGTATGGTGTCGCGCGTCTCGTTCGAAAAGCATGTCATCAAATAATAAAAGTTCATAGTCAGTTCAATATGGCTGTGAAATACTAGTTTTTGACCATATTGAAAACGATTCTTTATGGCCCCTAGTTGCATATAATTTGTTGAAAAGCGATTTTTGTTTGGTTTTATAATAATATAATAGTAAGAAACCTTGATGACCAAGCTTGGCAGTACTTGGGCTTGGCCTGCGCGGCTACGTTTGATTAAAAGGAGTTACTATGGAGTTTCTTGCCCATTCTTTTCCATAGAGATCTAAGCTTTGGGAACCGATTGCCTCATCTTTCTGACTGACTCCTTGAGAGTTCAAAAAGCATTGAATTGAGATTCGTCAACCTGTTTTTGCTCGTTGTATGTATTCGACCTTCTGTACCTCCTATCTCTTTTGTGGTTAAAGGACCTCACGACCGGCCGCCACGGAATTTTCAATAAAACATATCCCTGATTGAAGGTTAGAACAGGTATGTACACGAAGAAATAAGGCTTGAATGGACACTGTGTACAAGTTTAATTTTAGTTTTGGAATAAAAATTACTTACCTGTGATGGTTTAATGTGCAGATTTGAGTCAAGCAACTACTAGCAACTACGACTATCTTTAGTTTAATTTGGAAAGTACTTATTATGGATCTGAAGTAAACAATGAGGAATGTCTGAAACGGGCACCGGGAAAATCAGACGCATTTTCTAACAACTTTATAGTTAAAGTTGTGTGGATATCCATTGGCTCGGTACAGGAATGTGATGCAAAGGAATGGGGAAATATTCATGAGGAAGTTTAGAGTATCAATAATACCATGGAAACGAAAGATTCAGAAGTTCAGATGACGTCTTATGACAAAACAGAATCACGCAGTGTTGAAAAACGATAAAAACAAGATGTAAAAGACACCGACTGCCGAAACGAAAGTTATTTTTGCACTTTTTAATGTTTTATTTATCTAGAAGTCGGTTTATTTTTTGTGAAAAAGTTTTATTTCTCTCTTTTTAGTTTTAGTATTATAGATCTTAGGACAATCCGTATATATCACTAAAAAGTAAACAAGTTCTGTACCTAAAGGATTGACAAAATACCCAAAATAACTTGATTTACACATTCGTGCTGTTTGTCGCTAATGAGTTCGGTTATATGTTACATATCTTGCAAACTGCTGAACTGATTTCGATGAAACTTACACTTTTCCCTAAGTTGAAAGATACTCAATCCAAAACAAAAAGAAAGATCACGATCCATGTTTAGAAGCCCATATAGAGTAACATATGTAAATACTGTGCAATGCCAACAATACTTCATGCATACGTATCGAATTAGTTATCTCCTTTTTTTAAAGTCGGTAAGAAATATATTGTAACAGGACAAAATGTGTTTTGCCTTCGATATAATGTGAACTGTCAAAAGTACTGAATAATTGTGAGTAACCACGTGACATTTCAGTAGCACAAGTCAACAGTCAATTCATTCCATTTAAATTCTTTTGACAATCGTTATCAACCGTAGAATGGTAATTTATTTAACCTGGCGAAAGGACAATGGCCGTTACATTTTTTGAGAATGGCGAGAATAATAGACATACACACAGTCAACTAAAGGGCAATGGAGAGGGCTATGCTCGGAGTATCCTTGCGTGATCTAATCAGAAAAGTAGAGACCCGCAAGATAACCAGGGTTACCGACATAGCCCGAAGAATTGCTAAACTTATGTGGCAGTGGGCAGGGCACATTGCTCGCAGAACGGATGGCCGATGGGGCAGCAAAGTTCTGTAGTGGTGACCGCGAACTGGAAGACGTTGCGTTGGAAGGCCTCCCACTAGGTGAACCGTTGACCTGGTGAAGGTTGCGGGGATTCGCTGGATGTGGGACCGGTATATGTGTCGACGCTTGGGGGACGTCTATGTCCAGCAGTGGACGTCTTTCGGCTGAAATGATGATGATGTATTGTACTCCTTTTAATTATAATCACAAAAAAAAACATTACTACAGTAATTACTACTTGCCACTATACCACACAGAATAAGTATTGAATGGCAACACTAAGTGATGAAAGTTAACGAAAACATCAAATAACTTTTATTTATAATGTTTTTATAACCGTGGGGAACCGGGGGGAGTTGCGTTAGACTTTGAAAAACGTAGACAATTAATGGAATTTCTTTCGAATATAACTCACTTTCAGACGGTCAAATTTAAGTCGGCTAAGATTTCGCCATTGTTCTTTGTGTGTGTCTCTGCTTAACCCCCGACGGAAAAAGAGGAGATGTTATAAATTTGACGAGTATATCTGTGTCTTTGTATATCTATCTTTGGCAGCAAAGCTCCTAAAAGGATGAAGAGATTTTGAAAAAGTTTTTTGTTTAAAAGGTGGGTTATCGAGTGTGTTCTTATCAATGTTTGATGAAAATCGGTTAAGCCGTTCGAAAGTTATTTTCGCAAGTATATCGTGTACTTATTTCGATGGATTGTCGATCGACGCGTGTTTACTACTAGATAAATTATAATGTAGTTTAAAGAGGTCTTTGGGTCGGGGGTATTTTAAATTTGACTTGTTTGAACCCTGGTCTGCAGCCAAATTTTCTTTTTAAGGTTACGTGTCGAAGGTAAACCGATTTGAGATTTTAGTACGGAGCGTAATTTTTTCTAGGGTAAACGTATTCGCCGTAAGCGCGTTTGGTTTAGGATCAATCAAGTTAGCCGGCCGCCGTCCTAGTAACTGAAAATTGCCTTGCTGACAGGCTAACCTTTTTATCACCGAAACTAGAGTATATACAGATACATATCTGTTCTTGTTTTTTCGACGTTACTCACCTTCGTTGAGCTACAGGTCGAAATAAGCTCGATTGCTGAGCGTGGGATCTAGAGACGTTTTTCGGGTCCAAAATTTTTAATTCACTTTCTGGCATTATAAAATTATTCTACAGGTATCATTACGCACTTGATGTACTTGAGTCGATTGAGAAACGGACCAAGAGGCTCATCGGCAGTGAATCACTGGTCGAATCAAAGCTCCATGGCCTTGAACATCGACGCCGAGTTCCGTCAGCCTGACGGAATGGCATTGCGCTTAGCCCGTTCTATCATCGGACTACACTACAAGATGTTCTTTATAATTTTAATTTTAGTATTGAAAATCAATAAATATATAGTAGGCACAAATACTTCGGACTGCTACTTCTTTTTCTTTTCGTGTGAGGATGTGGCGACATCTGGTGTCAGAGTTAACCAGAGCGAAACCGGCCGAGTGCGAGTTCGACTCGCGCACCGAGGGTTCGGTACAAAACTGTAGATATATAAGTAAAAGTTCACCCATCACGACAATCGAATCATAGTTATTGTTTTTTTTTAGCTAAAAATATGTGGTGTATAAAAAGGTTTACGGTTTTCGCAATTTTTCCTTTATCTGTGCTATAAGACGTTGCTTCGTACCAAATTTCACGATTCTGAGTTCACGGGAAGTCTTGTACCCTGTAGGTTTTGATTCCCTTGCGAGTGTCGAAAATTTGCAGTAAACGGCTGTATCTTTTGATTGCTTAGAGGTTTGATTTTTACACAGCTTTAAGGGACAGTTGACCTGAGTATTTAAATTTCAGTTTGATGCCTCCACGCCCCTTTTTTTTAGGAACTAAAAAAAAGGGTCTTGACAGACAGACGGACGGACAACAAAGTGATCCTATAAGGGTTCCGATTTTTCCTTTCGAGGTACGGAACCCTAAAAAAGAGTTAACTTGGCTATTACAGACTTACATTATCTATATAAGTCCAGATTCCCTTACGATGTTTTCCTTCACCGTTGCCTGTGATGTTCAAGATAAACTTAGAAAGTGCACATGAATTTGAAAATGACACATTCGTACTTACCCGTTTTTGAACCCACGACCTCAAGCACGAGAGGGGCCACTGGGCCACCACGACACGGGCTGCTACTGTAAAATAGTCATAATGTTAAACGAACTTGAAATACAGAAGTGTGAGTGAGAGAGACAACGGTCTTTAAAGCCGAACTCTTTCTACAAACCGATGTGCCATATTTACGACCGGATACCGTAACTCGGTGGATTTTTACGGTTTGTAAGAAAACTAACATCTGATACACAGGATACAACAAACATTTATGACTTTATTCCCTGCCCAATTGTTTTGGACACAAATCTATTTCGGTCTTATCTATTTTTGCCGTACTTTTGTTTCTCGAGTTCACGACTAAATACCCTTAGGGAAAAGTGTTTTTGGGGTTGGGTACCCTTATAAAAGGCTTAGGATTGCTTGCTTTGTATTTTAGTAAAGGTAAGAAGGCATCGAACTGAAAATGCGTTGTTGTCACGTATATTTTGAATTTCATATTCCATAAATATGATTTTAATTTTTACCAACTTCAAAAAAAAGGAGTTATTCAATTCGATATGTAATATTATTGGAACTGTACCATATTCACACAATATGTTACTCTTTCTGAACACGTGTGCCAAATCTCATAAGTATATGTATGTTTGTTTAAGCACGCAACTCTCCGAAACTACTTATCATATCGTGATCATATTTCCAGTTGGATTGAGTATTTCTCAACTTAGAAAATAGTGCATTTTCATCTTATCGGTCCAGCAGTTTTGAAAATATTGAGCATACAACCGAAATCCTTAGCGACAAATAGCATGAATGTGTAAATTGAGTTATTATAGTCAAACCTTTAGGTACCTAACTATAGAACTTGCTCTTTTTTTGTTATGTGATGTTACTAAAACTAAAAAGCAAGATATAAAAACTAAAAAAAAACCGACTTCAAAAGCAAAAACACATCAAAATGCAAAATAACTTTTTAAATAATTTTTCTTCACTGACTTTCAAAACTAAAAAGTCAGTGACGAAAAATGATAAAAACAAGAGGTACAAAAGACATCGAGTTTCGCGTCACATCTGCCTTGTATATACAACGGTGTTTAGGCGCCTTTCATTCACCAAGTAGGACCAGTTTACCAATTTGATATCTCTGTCTGATCTTGCATAACATCGATTCAATCTTCTATTGAAATCGACAGCAGCTGTGTTGCCACACCTCGGTATCGATTGATCTAACTATGCGGAAGCCATTAAAGTTTACCAAATTTTAAACAAAAGGTATTCTTTGACCAAAAAGTTTAAATAACACAAAACATTGACAGATCCCCACCACACGTTAAAAATGATCCAAGATAGCTTATTTATCTACACTGGCAACACTGGCTGCTTTCTCTGTATAGAGACAACAAAATTTTGTTTATTTTCCGACAGTCAGTTTTATTGTTGACGCTACCGTAAATAGAGGTAGCGTTAGCATAAAATGGTTATCCGCGTTCAAAATTAAATATGAATTGCAATAGAGATTTTCAATGTAGCAAGTGAATAAATCATTCATAGTAAGATATTTTTTGTGATATTACAAGAATACATGGTTATGTCTGCGAAAAGAGGGATTCGACTCCACCTTTTTGTATCGTGTTCGCAACTAGATTCATATTTTGTTTTGACAATTAAAAAGGGGTCCGTGGCTTATGCCCCCAGATGTCGATGCACCTGTGGCCGGCGCCCCCGATTCAATAAATTTAATATTTATATTTTTTTTGTACTTTTTCACTTAATACAGTAAATGAGAAAACGGTTTCAACCATAATAAAGTATTTTTCCTTGCTAAACAAAAGTTATATATCTAATAACAGAGATAATATATCGCCATTTACCCATATCCTTCCTTACACACCTTTTTCCCCATTAAAAGCATATTTTACACTTGATTATTTTTATAGTTAGACAATTTTAAAACATTTCACAAGTAAAAAAATTGTTAATCTACGAGTACGTTTGTTTTTTAAGCCTGATTATTTTGTTTTGTTATTGCTATTGAAACTGACTGTTATAATTAGTTAAAATTATTCTCATTTGTTTAAGGTTTCATAGTATATTATGTTTAATTATTATTGTTACAAAGATAAAAAGAACATTTCACTACCTATGTAAAAAGTTAGTTGCTCTGTAGTAATTTTTAAGACTGACTATTTAAAATCACTATCTTATTTTATAGCCTTTTCCCAACTATATTGGGGTCGGCTTCCAGTCTAATCGGATTCAGCTGAGTACCAGTGTTTTACATGGAGCGACCTCCAGAACCCAGTAACTGGGTAACACACGGTTGCCAAGACTGGGACTGATTATTATAATTAAGTTAAATGATTCTCTTGAATATGGGTGATGAAAACTGTGATTTATATACAATGTTTTTACTAGATTCTTATTGAGATAAATAATGAAAAATAACTAAGACTTTCATTTTTCAAAAGAAATAACCAATATAAAAGCATTTCTTTGTTATAAATATAATTATGATTTAATATATTATTTTTATACAACATTTTTGTGCCTGACAGTACATTTGATCAAAAACTGCTTTGAAATAAATTTACCGATTCGGGGGCGTCGGCCACAGGTGCATCGACCACTGGGGGCATAAGCCACGGACCCTTAAAAAGTACCTACATAAGGTTTAAATGAATTAAAAATATTGATTTTGATTTTGTAAAGGTGGAACAGGATGGATCTAAATTCGGTTGGAATATAATTTCATTCTTGCTCCATTTGACCCCATGTCAAACCCTTTGCCTTTCCGAATTCACTTACGGAATTAGGCTGCAGTCCCATAGTACCATATTATTTCAATGTCTCCATTGTTACATAAGTACGCCAAGTTTTAGCTTAATCGGAGGCCAGAAAGTACTCGAAAAATCGGATATAAGTTGTCGGACACACATACGAGAGCAAGGTACTCGTAATATAAAGTTTGTAAAAAGGTGAGAGTGAATTAAGAGGCAATGCGGACAGATCTCCGACTGAATCTGTTTATTAAAAAGTCTTAATTCGAGATTTGGCTCACGCCTATTTCCTCCTCCAGAAAAGGACAAAAAAAAAATCCATAAATTAAATAAAAAGATATTTATTGTGCTTCTATGCTTTTTTCATTTATAATTGTCAAATTCATACACAAGCTCTGTTGACAGCGGAATTTAGAGCATCTTTTGAGTGCTCTAGTGCTTATCATCATAAAAGAAAACATAGAGCACAAAATATATCTTTTTTATTCAGTTTATGGAATATCTTTTAAATTGGTCTAATATTGGAGGAGGAAATAGGCGAGAGCCAATCCTCAAATTATGACTTTTTACTTAGGGTATTCAGTTGGATGCCAGCGACCGCATTTCCTCTCAATGTTAAGAACATTAAGAGGAAAGTCGCGGTCGCTACAAGAAGCTCGAAGTCGCTATATAAAAACTACAAGAAGAATGTAGAAGTTGCGTAAATACTGAAACATTGTAAGCTCAAAGTCACTAAATATATCCACAGTTCGTGTACCGAATATTCAAATTAGAAGTAAACTCGAAACGAACTAAATTCGGGAATTGGAAATCCTTATTTATGAAGGTTAAACGTAGGCCGGATGTTTACGTAATTAGCTCGATAAACTTCCAAAAGGTTATTATTTTCTTAGAGATCATTATTGTATTTGAAATGTTGTTCTCGTTTTGCCAATTAATTGTTGTGTTTAATTAATTCATAGATCTTAGGTCGTATCTTAAATGTCAATGAGAGATCCTTTTTAATCAACTGCCCAAAAAGGAGAAGGTTCTCATTTCGGATGTTTTCCTAGTACAGTTACTTGCTCACTTTTTCTGTTTCCAAGCTTTCCTTCTTGTAACCTGTGAGAAGTGAGTTGAAGTCCATAGTGCTGCAAGAGTGGAACCCGTGTTTTTAACCGACTTTACAAAATGGGGGAGGTACTATGATCGGCTGTATATAAGCTGTTTTTTTGTATTTTCACTGAGTACTCCATCAATTGTGGACCGATTTTCAAAATTCTTGTTTCAAAGAGTATGTTCCCGAATTAGTCCCATTTAAATTTGGTAAAGATCTGATGAAGAACTTCGGAGATATGGAACAGAGTTGTTTAGTAAGTGACAGCAAATCTCTCAGAATTGCAGCAACTGCATGTCTGTTTATTGTTTACACAATTTCATAACATAACATCACGCCAGTACGCAGATGTGTACAGTTCACTTTGGTACACCCTCATCTGCGTACCCCCTACGCAGATGTGTCCAGCTCACCCTCATTTCACCAGTTATGATCAAGTTTTATGTTATTCGGGTATAACTTTGGCCATATAAATAACTTGTCTATTATTTACCACAACTAAAAAGTGAAATATAAAAACTATTTATAAAAAAATAGGTACAACAAAATTCCAAATAAAAACACTTTAAAGTGAAAAATAACTTCAATTTCGGAGGTCGGTGTAGAAAAAAGAAAGTAACAAAAACAGCAACACAGATTTCCGAAATTGAATTTATTTTTCACTTTGTAGTGTCTTTTTTTTATTGGACGTCGGTTGTATTTTAACTAAAATTGATTTTTAACACACTAACTTGACTTAATATCCTATATCACTTATTATGTGGCAGAAGGCGCCCACAGATGTTCTGCATCGCGAACGATATAAAGCTTTACACTTCACTTCGTTCGCATTATTCCAATGATCCCTTCAGAGCGTGTGGCAAATTCATCACCATTTGCGACGCTTGATCTAGTGATCCATCGAGCTTTCGCTAAGCAGTTCAGTACATTGACATGAGACTACTTGGGTTCTAAACAAAGTGACATTCATATATGAGCGATAAATCTAGCCAAAAAAAAAACTACTTAAAAAAACGCCTGCCTTGTCAAAAAGTGAATTATTGTATTTTACTAAAAATTAATACAATCTAAATGGTTTTAGTGTTGAATGGGTACAAAGTAAGTACTTAATAGATATTTACTGTGCAATAAAACCGCCATTTTGCCCATAAGTGGAAAACTTAAAACCAATCTTGTCAGCGAACCTTCCACGGACTCCACCGGGACAGTCGACAGCTCTCAACACTCTCAATTCAAATCTAATATTGGTCCTTCAAGGATCTCGCCATCTTGAAAATTAACGGTCTCCGGGAGAAACAACTTCTACCTCGAAGCAGCGGTCTTCAATTCTACAGCAGCGGCAGTTCCAGCAGGAGCCATCATCCTGCTCAGGAGACTTCGCCGAGCACCCGCACACGCCCGCCCACAGGAGAAGAATCCGTCAAGAGGTCGACCGACAACGGACTTCGGACCCGTCGAACGTTCGAGTCATCGCAACGGCCAAGAAGTACTTAAAAACAAAACACACAAACGAAACAAACATGCATGAACCCTGAAAACTTAGCACTCCTTTTTTGGGCAGGCCATTTCGGTAGCACATGTCAACAATACATTTTAGAGTTTAGAATTTTTGAAAATCGTAACTGTTCTATGTATGTGCAAGACAGAATAAAATCGCCAACTTCAATAATGAACTTCTCACTGTCAGATATGAAACCATAAATATAAGTGCGCCAATAAAATATGAACATTTTATTACAAATTTCGATAAGGTTTAAAGCATAAAATATGTATGAATTTGTTGATTTTCCGCAATAAAATCTGCTGTGGTGTCGAATAAAATATTTATTATATTCATAATTCATTTATGGCAACATTTAAATGTTATTAATCGAATAAATCCTATCGTTGAATGTAAAATCCGAATTGATGTTGTTTTTATAGATTGAGATTCGTAGTGGGAATTTAAAATGGCGGCAGGTTGGCGGGCCTCAGATCCAGTCTCTCCGGGAGGCCATGGTGGAGCGCTGAAACCTGTCCTTGCAGGCAGTCTCCGATTGGGGCGATGCCAATCTAGTAAGGTTTAATGCTGCTAAAACCCAGGCGTGTCTTTTTTCCGCTAAAAAGAGCCAATTTCACCCGGCTCCAACTTTCCGAGATGTGACTCTGCCAATAACTGACCATCTTGAGCTTCTTGGCCTTACGTTGACATCGACTCTCAATTTTGGCCCTTACATTGAGGCAAAGGCTCAGCTGGCTGCCAAAAATCATCATCTCTGGGACGGATCTGACAAATAGCAGCTTGATGCACAAGAGTCGATCGAAAAGCGGGCCAAGAGGCTCATCGGCGATGAGGCACTGGTTAAGTCAAAGCTCCAGAGCCTAAAACATCGTCGCCGAGTTGCCAGCTTGTCGGTTGCATTTCGGGGAGTGTCTGATGGAATTGTATGATCTAATTCCGCCCAGCCCGTTTCATCATCGGACTACCAGACGTACGGCGATGCGCCTTCGGTTCTTGGTGGACATCCCACCCATACGTACTAAACGTTTTGAGAATACTTTTATTATGCGTACAGCTAAGAAGTGGAATTCCCTGCCGGAGTCTGTGTTTCCCGATAGCTACAATCTAGGGATCTTTAAGTCAAGAGTGAATAGGTTACTTCTAGGCAAGCGTGCTTCACCGTCGACCACATCATCGCTCACTGGTCAAGCGCGGGCCTATTACTAATAAAAAAAAGAAATTACTTCAGTATTTATTTTTTTATTTGATAAGGCTGTCAAATAGTGGAAAACATTTCTTTTAATTTTAATTTGTCTTTGGTCAATTCGTGAGAGACTGATGATGTTTTTCTTTCTTTTTGATCCAATTCGACTTTTATTTTCGTGTGCTAATACTAGTAAATATTTTTCTTTGATGTTTGATAAAACATAAACAAGCAAGCAGCTATTAAGAAAAATAAGTCTACATCTCTAAAATATCAATAACTTGTTAGAACTAATATAAAAATAATGTCAATACGAAACATGTATTTAGTAGATATAATAAGCATTTGATTAAGGATTTGTAGGTATACTATTATGTTGTTTTAGAATTACTAGAACTTAAAAAAACATTTTAATTTAACTCTAATGCAGCTGAAGAAAACAAACAAAATCGTAATACAACGTAACTTTCCAACGTCTCTGCTGACCGTACACCAGTTGGGCGATATTGTTAGTGGGTGAAACACAAATATTTACGTTCTATTAATATACGACTGGCATATTGTTTCTTTGGATCCGCGGCACCGTTATGTTTCCTTTAATTATACCTGTTTATAACGCTTCCTATTAATGAAAGGATACAGAAAAGTAAGCCATACGGAACTTTAAAGTGGAAAAGCTTTTTCAGCTGTTCGATTGCTTCGCGATTGGCATCTGTGCTACTTCAATCAATAAATTCATAAATGAGTTGTTAGACATAAACTCATGTCTTTTTCCCATAGGTGTTGGCAAAAACTACAAAAAACCACCTGCAATGATACATATATACTCCCTTTTCTTTGATAACTGTAAACATCTGGCAAAGATCACTAATAACGTCTTTGTATGTCCTTGTAGGCCCTGAAAACCCAAATATCTTCACCTTAACTAAGCGGACGCAAGATACAGGTGACTAAATCAACAACCTGCCCCCGTACCATGACGTGTCAAAACTATAATGGTTTGACTGTGAAAAAGGGACAGATACATACGCACACTCAGAATAACCTTGCTCTAAGACTGTTTTTAGAGTCACGCTGACCGTCGCCGCGTCGGCGCTGTCGGTCGGCGCGTAGCTCGTTCAGACCCGGCCGTCAGCGCTAAGCGGTCGGCGTGATAGGGTTCCGTACCATTATCGCAAAACACGGCAAAAATATCACGTTTGTTGTATGCGAGCCCCACTTAAATATTTATTTTATTCTGTTTTTAGTATTTGTTGTTATAGCGGAAATATCTGTGAAAATTTCAACTGGTTAGCTATCACAGTTCATGAGATACAGCCTGGTGACAGACAGACAGATGGACGGACGGACCGCGGAGTCTTAGTAATAGGGTCCTGTTTCTACCCTTTGGGTACGGAACCCTAAAAACGCTTCTGAATACATACATATTGATCTATCAGCGTCGACGATCAGCGTGACTCTAAAAACCAGCCTAAGAGCTTAATTATGGTCACCCCCTTTTACCTACAACATCTATCAAAACAATTTACCAACAAAAATTCAACTCCCGATAGCCAACAATTCAGCCAAAGCGGCTTCACTATCAAGGCTTTACAAAAGTACCCACGAAACAGAACTGCGCAAGAACTTTTGCTTTTGCCGCTATCTCAATGGTTCTTTTCAAGTTATAGCGGCAACAATAAATTTTTGGACGTGCCTCGAATCTTAGGCGGCTCAGTTATTTATATTCGGAAACCGGTAATAGAGAACGAATTTTTGAGATGGAAATTGTATGTTTTTGGACTTGTTTTAAATATACGGGATAGGGTTCAATAAGTTTTTTAAGATATCGAAAAGCGGTTGTTCAATTCTTTACATGATTATCTAATTTTTTTATATTAATTACTAGCTATTGCCGGTGACTTCATCTGCCTAACGCGCCATAATATTATACGTGTGTGGGCCGCTTTATTTGGGAAATTATTAGTTCACCATACAAACTTCTACCCCCCTGTTCACCCCCATAAGGATGATATCCGGGATAAGAACTAACTTATGTCCTTCCTAGTTTGAGATCCTGGTCTCAAAACACTTATTAATTTCAACTAAATCAATTCTGCGGTTTAAGCGTGAAAACATAACAGACAGACAGAGTTATTTTCGCTTTTATGATATTAGTAAGGATGACGTCAAGATTATTTTAGCCTACTACACTGGCCTTCAAAACTAAGTAATTAGTCATTTGAAAGGAATTTTATAAAAATTTCATAAAACGTTTTTATTTCAGAACTGTCAGAGTTCTATATAATTTTTCTATATTCTATAGTTTCAAGAGAAATTGCAATTTCAAGAGTGTGGTAAGCTTAGTAGCTTTGAAGGCCAGTGTATCAAAATATTCATACTTGCCGATGTAATCTGCCTTTATAGTAATGGTGAAGAAAACCGGCATGTCCTAGAAAGAAAACTTCGAAGATAAATGATAAATGTTTTTATTTCTGTAAGTTGGTTTGTGTTTGTACAAACACTTACATGTCGATATATTTTTTAAAACTAGATGAGGTCGGCGTTTCCTATCTGACTACTCTGAGAAGAAAGGCCGAAACAAACTCAGAGGTCACAGTCTCTCTTAAAGTCCAGACAAAATCTTGGTTAGATCATGTGAAGACCATGTAGACTGATGTCTGAAATGGTCGTTTGAGGAAAGAACCAGCCAGATTGAGTGGACCTGTCCAGTCAGTGCACGCATTTGTCAATAACCGAGCAGCTCAACTCAGAATTTAAGGAGCTCAACGATTCGACGAACAATACCAAAGAAAGGACATTCGGGTAGGCCGCATAAACTACTCAAACTGCCAGACCATGATTAAAAACCTTAAATTAAAACAAATAAAAAAAGAATGATACACATAGTCTTCACATTCACAATAATCAAAAAAAAAATGTAATACTTTAAAAAGTAAATATTCTTGTCATTGCAAGAAAACCAAAAAAATAATTGTAATAACAAAAATCACGGTACAAAATATAATAAATCAAAACAAAATTTATTGGAGCAGCTCAATCCCAAGCCTTTTTGTCCTCAAGGTAATCTTTAATTGTATAAAACGTTTTCTGGCACAACTTACATTTAATAAAAGATTTGAATTTATTAAGACTTAAATCTTGTACGTGGCTTGGAAGCTTATTATAAAAGCGCACACATTGACATCTAAACGAGCCACCTATTTTCTTGAGCCTTGTGTAGGTACTACAAATTTGTGTTTGTTCCTAGTATTTATGTTATGGATATCACTGTATTTTTTTACCAATTTAATATTTTTATGGGCATATAAAAGATTTTCATAAGTATACTGAGAAGGCACAGTCATTACAGTAATCTCCTTAAATTTCTCTCTGAGGGAGTGTCTCGGGCTTAATTTATATTCAGCATTATAGCATGTGACATCCACCAACCCGCGCTGGGCCCGCGTGGTGGATTACGGCCCATTCTCTCTCACAGAGAGAAGGCCTGTCTCCCAGCAGAACATTAAAAAGCTGATGATTATAATGATGATGATGAGCTTGGATTTGTACCCACTTACCCGGTTGGTGGCAACAAGATCGCCCCTTACTAAGACGTAAACATAACTGGCGTACCGAGTGTAGGTACTACTAACAGGTCTAATCCTTGCAAGAATAAGGGCACGCAATGCAAGATGATATGCGATGTGTTATATTATGTAATATTTACTTTATTGTACACCAATTAAAACAATACAAAAAAGAAACATTAAAATTAAAACAAACATACAACAGGCGGCCTTATAGCGTTCTGCGATCTCTTCCAGGCAACCTTGAATGGATAGAGATAGCCTGGACATGACATGGGGTTGCACTTGGTGCAAATTTCAATTCATATCATACTATTAGTATTACTAAGTACAATTAGGTACTAAAAACAAACTACTAAAATAGATAAATAAATATACAAACAAGTAACATTTAAAAAACCCCCGTCACATTTTTATTTCATGCTTCATAATTTATCTAGTACATAGTAGATACGCTTTGATCGGCAATCTATTGAACACGTAATTATGACACGATATCTTCCGAAAACAACCCAAATCAAACAGTAAAACGCCCATAATTTTTGAACGGCTGAATCGATTTTATTCAAACATAGCTAAGAACACTCTCGACAAAATCACCTTTCAAACAAAAATACTATAATAATAACTAAAAACTAAATCAAAATTGGTTCATCCGTTTAGTCGCTATGGTGTCACAGACAGACACACAGAAACACACGTCAAACTTATAACACCATTCTTTTTCCGTCGGGGGTTAGCGAGAAAACAATAGAGCTTAAACAGCACACATCACACAGAGACAGGTAATGTTTCATTATAAGTTTTTTAAAAGATGGTAATAATTAGTCATTCAGTCATGAAAACTTTAAGCCTGGAACTCTGCCTTGTCAATTAGTGTAAGGCTTCCGCGTTCAACAATCGTCATAATTAAAAACAGCCAAAAGCAAAAAATATGCCAGCTATGTTGTAAGCAAAAATTCACAATAGCACATTGAAGCCACAAAGCGGCCTCGACATAATACCTAAAATCGACGTCAAAACGAAATGAATAGAATCTACATGAACTAGTCAACATAAGCTCGAAATTGTTGAGCTCAAAAGTAGAGAGATATTTTTCCGTTTGGCATTTATGAAGATTGCCAAAATATAAAATTAAATAAAATTACCTTGAGATTGGTATTAAATAAAAATAATAAATAGTAACTAACGACGACAAATATAAAACGTTAATTTAAAAAAATCAAAAATCAGTCTTGATTTTTTTAATTAACTTTTATTATTTACAACATTTAGTTTTATTTTTTTAGAATTAGGTAGGTACATTTAAACATATAAGTGTTACATATTTTTGAAATCACCTCTTAAAACCCCTTATGTTGATACCCCACGCGATGGGTTCGAAAGAAAAATATAAAAATCCCAACAGCCGGCATTTTTTTCACCATTAAGTTAATAATGTACTAGTACGTATTACATAATTATTATCTCAATGTATCCTTCCAATAATCAAAATAACAACATTATGTAGCACAGCTCATCCCTCAACTTTATAATACAGAAGAACCTTTTCAAACCATTATTTACAACACATTAAAACCATTAATTTTGCCAATCCGTTAACATCAATAATTCAATTAAACATTATAGCGAATAATACCACAATCAACAACCCAAAATTATCAGAAAATGGCCGCCAAGTGCTATAGATATGTGTGTTAAAACAATTAGGCGATGATTTTCGGTACATCGGCGCGCATTCACAGGGGGATGGTAAATGATCGATGAGAGATAACGGTACAGTTCGTGGGCGGTGGTACAGGTTATAAGCGAAAGCGGAACGATTACGAATTTTATCGTCTGAATTTTGGCGTAAATGGCACACGGGAAAATTATTCACGACTTAAAAATAACGTACGGAAATAATGATTTCTACTTTATCAAAGAATGAGTGTTCGATTTTTGGTACTGCTTTTTTGTTATCTTCTACTCTTTAAAGTGGCCTGGACCTATTTCAAAAAATCTTCTTTTGTTTTGAAGGGTATACTTCCTAGTTGTTCCCATAGTCACCAGGTCAGGATCTGATGATGGAATCCTAGAGAAATCGAGTGAACTCCTCAAATATTATAGGCATACTTATAGTGATTTTGGTATTTTCATCAACAATGCAATCATTTGCACTCAGAAAGTATAATTTGGTGAAGTGGAACTGATGAAGAAGACCACAGATGGCCACTGGAACTCCTAAATGCTAAGTATGTCACGGGTATAAAATATCTAGAATAGTTAACCGACTATGATGAAGCAAATATTTATAAAAGAATTGTACTGATGAAAATGGCGCCATTCTGATGATGAAGCCGGAAGGTAGGCACTGGAACTCTGAAATAAAACAATGTATCCTAGTCGTGCTTGGGCTTATTGAAATCGTCATGAGATGTACTTTGGCCGTCAATGTTTATCATGTTTATTGGAGATACCTACCAAAACTAAAAAGAGAAAAATAAAAAACTTATTAACAAAACATCAAACCGACTTCAAGAACAAAAAACTACAAAGCAAAAAATAACTTTCTTTTCCGAATTCGGTGTTGAAAAACTGAAAAAAAATGGGTACAAAAGACACCGGCTTCAGAAAAGAAAGTTATTTTTTGCTTTATAGTTTTTTTTGTTCTGGAAGTCGGTTTGATTTTTTGTTAAAAAGTTTTATTTGCATAGATTGTAGGTACATGACATAAGGTATAAAAAACAATTGTGATCCTTGTACAATCTATCAGATTAGGCATGCAAACATTAATTAATTAAGTAAACAAGTTGGTAATCAACAAACTAGTCTCAAAATACAAAATTACGAATTACAGTTCAAAACGGATACTATATAAAAAAACTTTTTCCAAAAAAATACTACCGACTTCCAAATACAAAACTACAAAGTGAAAAATAACTTTGTAGTTTTGTATTTGGAAGTCGGTAGTATTTTTTTGCAAACAGTTATTTTATTTTTCACTTTTTAGTTGTACCTACCTAATAGGCAAGTTAGTAAGGTAACTATAACGCCAGAATAGATTTCATGAAACTTGAACATAACCGGTGAAATGAGAGACCTGCGTACCCCTTAAGAGCGAACTGGCGTGACAATCACGGACTGGTTCGACATACCATTGTTATGAAATGGTATAAACAACAAACAGACATGCGATTGTAGCAATCCCGAGAGATTTGCCTTTATTTATTGAAGAGTTCTGTTGTATATCTGCGAAGTTCTTCATCAGATCTTCACCAAATTAAAATGGGACGAATTTCGAAACATACTTTTTCAAACAAAAAAAGAATTTTCAAAATCGGTCCACAATTGACGGAGTAATCGGTGAACATACACAAAAAAAAAAAAAAAAAGAAACAAACTTGAAGTCGAACATAGAACCTCCTCCTTTTTGGAAAGTCGGTTAAAAACGGAAATTAGATTACAAATTCGTGTTGATGTTCTTATAAACCAACATTTTGTTAAACACTGTACTGTAACAGTGTGTAACTGGCTATCTATCTTTATCTTACTACCTACCTACCCATACCTACCTTGCCTACCCTGCCTATCCTGCTTACCCTACCTAGCCTACAAACAAACAAACTCTTCAGCTTTATAATATTAGTATAGATATTGATAAAACTCCTTCGCAAATGAACAGATTTGATTACCATAAAAGGTTATAGTTAGTCAATCCTAAAAGATAGACATATGCTGTCGAGGACTGTTTTTAGAACTTTTGAAGAGGAAGAATTCTATCATAAATAATATTTGCGTAACTTAAACTGTTTACGCAGCGCACGCAACGGAAACTCTCAAAAAGGAATATTTTTGCCCGATTTTGCAACATTTTTCATGTATGCTCCGCTTGTATTGGTCGTAGCGTGCTATATAACTTATAACCTTCCTCGGTAAATGGACTATCCAACACAAAAATATTTTTTCAATTCCAACCAGTAGTTCCTGAGATTAGCGCGTTCAAACAAACAAACAAAAACTCTTCAGCTTCATAATATTAGTATAGATTAGAAATTTACATTTGAATAACATAAAAATAAATTGGAAATCCCAGATTGAAACACTATGCAAAATAATTAATAAATCAGTATATGCGCTACATGAGTTAAAACAGATTGCAAGTATCAACACCTTGTTAACTGCATATCATGGCTTGGTTGCTCCAGTCCTGAGGTATGGTTTAATTTTTTGGGGAAATTCGACTGATATTGAGCTAATTTTTAAAGCACAGAAGCGGTGCATAAGGGCTATGTTTGGACTTATAATAGTTGAGACCTGTAAACCGTATTTCCAGGAGTACAAAATTCTACCTCTCCCAAGCCTATATATTTATGAGATTTCGATGTTTGTTAAGGTCAATCATAACTTATTTACATTGGCCTCAGAAGTCAATAATAGGCAACAACGTGACGCACTTCGCCTCTGTGTGCGCCAAACCCGTACCACATTAATGCACAAAAGTGTGTTTCGGATGGCTCCTGAAATCTTCAATAAACTACCTAAAGAAATAAGGGCAATGAATACTGCCTTATTTAAAAAAAATCTGAAGAGCCTTTTAGTTGATAAATGTTACTATAATTTGAATGACTTCTTAAATGATAAATTTTCCAAACTCAAGACCTCACAGTGACATCAAATAATAGATCAATTATGCATGTGTCTTCAAATAATTTATATGTTAATGTATTGTAATAATACTAGGAATGACATTGAAATATTTTGATTATTATTATTATTGAATGAATTAAATTTATTATTAAATAATCTATATTAATATAATTTTAAGGAGGACATTACATTAATTTAATATCTTAGAGTATTTTATCTCATTTTATGTGTTTCAATGTCAATCTTGATTTTAATAAACCATGATTGTACAAATTTTGCATGCCTTACGGTCGAATCACTTGAAACATGTACATTTAATAACACCATTGTAACAGTGTTTTCTGCAAAAATAAATAATATGATTTGAATAAATTTTGATCATTGCCAGTTAGTCGCGTAGTAACACTTTTCAATAAATAATGCTGTTAACTTCTTTTTTAAATTGCGTATTGTGTTATCTTATAATACGACAGGTATTTTGTTATATATTTTAGGTAAGTAAGGGTTTACTCGTTTTATAAAGCAGCCTGGACACTAGTACTACAAAAGTATTATTTCTAACTAAAGAAAATAGAATTGATTCACGAAACTTTTGGACCACTTCCACATGGCTTTATTTTAATAAACGAACAGCAAGCTTAAATAATTATGTAGAGAGCATCTCTTGTTTTTTTTAATTCGTGCCAAGTAAAATAATGCATTATTTATTATTATTCATTTATTTTTAGTATCATTTTAGTTAACTTTAATTGCTACCCTTAACTACCAAGTAACCAACCAACGATTTTTTTCTCTTACCGTCACTGATATAATATTTCTAAAATGTGTGGATATTGTTCTCATGTAAGTGACACTTATTTGTCTTCATGTCATCGTCATCATCATTTTATCAGCCGAAATATATGCCTATGTTCACTCCAAGAGTGCATATATACATATATACAGGACATAGGCCTCCCCCAAGCGTGACCACATTGACCTGTCCCGTGCGTCTCGCAACCAGCGTATCCCCGCAACCTTAATGTGAATAAAAATATTTAAACCGAACTATGTAGTTCACTTTTTTGGTATAAATGTCAACGGCAGAAAACTTAATCATTTGAGATTCGCGGATGACTTAGTCCTAATAACTGACAACGCTAATAAGCAACAACAAATGCTAGATAATATAGAATAATAATAAAAAAAAAATATTGTTCACTCACCGTCAGACTAAAAACATGTTTGATTGTAGGCGATCATTTCTAATTTGTACGTACTCTTTCGCTGATGGAAAGCTACACGATCGCTGAGGGCCATAGACTGTTTTAAACCGAAAAATACACGTTTATTTATTTAATTAAACTTCATGCATAAGTACAAAGGACCAATCAAACTTTAGGGATAGAAAACGGTAGTGAAGTCGAAAACGTAAACCAGTGTTATAATATTTCTACATAAGTTGTAAAATTAATCATTTTCATTTTATATATGTATTAAGTTCTAAAATTACGGCAAGCGTCAGACACTCGGCTGCACTAGTCAAACGATACAGTTGGGACACACTGTGTATAAACAATAGCAACTCACATCCCCGCATGCATGATATACTTGCACGGTAGGTATTCAACAGTTTTAGATAGAGCTTTAACTTATAAACATCTAAGTACGGCATATGAATAGAATTTTACTGGTCTATTTAATACTTTCCTAGTTTGCAATTGGAAAAGTAAGCGTTGTTCGTCCCCACTAGCAACAGATGGTAAAGGTATTTTTTTCTAAAGGAGGTATTACACTATCATATATTCGAAGTCTTACTGCGCCGAGGGGTGCGACAAGGGAACGTGTATATAACCAAATTGTTCATCAATGCTTTAGAGGGGGTGTTTAAGATGCTGGACTGGGAGGGACGGGGCATTAAAATAAACGGCAAGTACATCTCACACTTGAGATTTGCGGATGACATCGTCATAATGGCTGAATCGCTGCATGACTTGCAGCAGATGCTAGACGGCCTAGCTTACTCTTCTGCACGCATCGGTCTCCGAATGAACTTGGAAAAAACTTAGGTTATGTTAATACGTCTCTCCGTGTACGCCCACCCTAATATACGTCACGTAAGGCCGCAGTAATGTTAAGGGTGTGACAGTACATGAAACTATATGGTACGTTAAAAGACCTACTAAGACCTCACAGCCTAACAGTCCCTACGAACCTAAGACCTATAAGCCCTACAGCCCTAACCTACCATATACCTAGTGTGTGATAAATAAATATATAGATAAGTTCAGGATGTCTGCACCATGCGACCTAAGGTTACAGACGGATAGTGGGCAGGAATTCCAGGTTTGGGAAGGGTAAACTCACTGCCAGTCCAGCAGACTCACAGGACTGATCAGAGATGGCTAAAGGTGTCTTGGCCACAGTGAAGGGTAATGAGACAAGAATATAAAATTCTAATCTCATTTATTTACAATATTTTACAGCTTATATACTATTTTATCTTAATACACACTAACGTACAAATTTATTTGTGTTCTATGCGTGTAAGTTGCAACCAAACAGTATTTTATCTGGGCCGCGCATCAGCTGGGCCGAATGCTGAGTCAATGTCCAAAGGTAACATTGAACACTCCGGGACCGATTGTTGTCAATGGCAGTGCTCTCAAGGTTGTTCAAGAATACGTTTTACTCGGGAAAACTCTGCAGTTTGGTAAAAACAACTTTGAGAGAGAGGCTAGCAGAAGAATACAGCTGGGCTGGGTGGCGTTTGGGAAACTTCGTCGAGACTTTTCGTCGCATATTCCAGAGAGCCTAAAGACCAGAGTCTTCAATCAGTACGTCCTGCGTGTTATGACTTACGGGGCCTAGACTAGGTCACGGTACGGCTGGTCCATAAGCTCAAGGTCACTCAGCGAGCTATGCAGAGGGCGATGCTTGCAGGCTCTCTGAGGGATTGAATCTGGAACGAGGTGATCTGGCAGAGAACCAAACTTGTCGATATAGCTCAGAGAATAAGCAAGCTGAAGTGGCAATGGGCCGGCCATATCAACCGTAGAACCGATGACCGTTGGGGCAGACGGGTTCTTGAGTGGAGACCGCGAACTGGCAAACGTAAGGTAGGATGCCCTCAGGCTAGGTGAAGATACGATCTTCGCAGGATGGCTGGTAGCAGCTGGATGAGATTTGCCGAAAATCTAAATTAATGGCGTGCAATTGGAGTCTTTCTTCTTTATAAGACACGGATATATAATAAACAGCCAAATTTTAATATACATATTGTATTTGATAAGATCTCGCAATATATCGAGAGTATCTCTCGAAATTTATAACAATTTTACGAATATACGAATATGTTTGCAATAATCGGGTGACATCCATGTCAAACCCTCGATATCAAACTATAGGCTTAACTTAAATAGTGCAAAGGGGAGTTCGAAGTTATGACCGTTGGCCGCGTGGCTTTAATATTAGTTAACTTTAACTAACTTTATAACTATGTATCTCACAATTCGGCAAAGTATCCACCTGGTACAATTGAAAGGAGATTAAAATTAAAGCGTAGTTTTTTAAAGATAGGCTCGCGCTTGACCACTATCTCACCTGTTGGTAAGCAATGTTATGGTCGACGATGAATCACGCTTGCCTAGAAGTAACCTATTCACTCTTGACTTAAACTTATGAACGATATGGCTGAATATTCACCCCTAGATTGTAGCTATTGGCAGTGGCGCGGCTGGAGGACCATAGAAGTAGTAGTGCACTTTGCCAGGTCACCGTCACCGAACTCACCGAGCATTAGGATTTGTATAAAAAAAAATCACAGGAACCTATGTAAATCGGCAAACCATCTCGCTAGCGTTTCTAATTCGACGCCAACGCCATCTAGTTACGTCGTTGTGCAACTTGACCAAAAATTTAACATTTTGTGATGAGTGACTATTGATCATTAACAAGTTGTATTATAAATAACAACATTTTGTCTATACTAGGTATTTTTATATTTTAAATTAAATCGATACGCCGATTTAATTATAAAATCCCCATCATCCCGCCTCATTTCCCACCCGCGTAATGTTGGTACTCGACGCCAAAGGTAAATTTCGTTCGTCAAACCTCGCCCGCTCTCAGTAATCTTTGGTTCGCAGGGGCGGCGCACGAGAGAAGTCATATTTTGCCGTACATTTTCTATTGAACTATCTCTGTCTCACGCGCCAGGCGTTTTCGCTCATATCTCGTAGAAGTTGTATGAGCACTCGCCGTGCGCTCGCCGCTACCGCACGGGGAATATTGAGTATAGAAATATACGTCTTATTAATTTAGCTAAGAGCTTAAATTGGTTCGTCATAATTTCGTTAATATTGAATGGATCGTTAATCAGATATTATTAAACATTTATATTAAAATCTAAACCTATTAAAATCTTGCAGTTCAGCGCACGAGTGAACTTAAAGTACAGCCGCCCCTGGCTATTGGGATACACAGACTCAGCAGGAAATTTCACTCCTTAGCTGTACGCATAATGAAAGTATTTCCAAAACGCGTATGGGTGGGATGTCCACCATGTACCGTTGGCGCATCGCCGTACGTCTTATAGTCGGATGATGAAACGGCTTAGCGAAATTAGATCATTCAATTTCATCGCACACTCCCTGAAATGCAACCGATAAAATACCGACAAGCTGGCATCTCGGCGATGATGTTCAAAGCTCTTGGACTCGACCTGTGCTTCATTTCCAATGACCCTCTAGGTCCGTTTCGATCGACTCAAGTGCATCAAGCTGGTATTTGGCAGATCCGTCCCAAAGATGAGAACAGTACTCCATGCAAGATCGAACATGCGCTTAATAAAACGTAAGCAGCTGTTCTGGCGTGAAGTACCGTACCACCTTCGCAAGGATCCCCAACTTTTTGGCAGCCAGTTGAGCAATTGAGTATCAATGTGAACTCTACGCCAAGAAGCTCAAGATGGTCCGTTATCGGCACGGTTACACCTCGGCAAGATGGAGCCGGGTGGGATTTGTTCTTTTTAGCGGAGAAAAGACACGCCGACGTACAGTGCGTGCTACGAAAGATGAGACTTGACCGCGCCGCCCGCGCTTTGTCCGCCGCCCCGACGACGCGTTGTCCCTTCCCGCACTCAGACCTCATACCGCTAAAGAGACCTATAATTGTCTACAGCACAAGTCAAACCACGTGGTTTGTCAAATCTCATCTTTCGTGGCACGCACTGTACCTCTATCTATAGTAGGACAAAAAAACATGTTGCACAGACCACAAATAAATTGGGATGTGGGCACGAGGGTCCCATGCAATATGGGGCAACCCTATAGCCATCAACCGGGGCTGAAAAAATCCCGATAAAAGCTCTTTACCCGAACTGGGAATCGAACCTAGGATCTCAGGCTTAGTGATAGCGTGTACGAACACTAGACCAACAGGTACCTCGTCAGATAAGTATGTATAGGTACTTCTTCATATTGTTCACCCACGTTATGTTAATGACCTGCGACTGAATTACTGTAAAGAGTCATAATTCGAGATTTGGCTCTCGCCTTTTTCTTCCTCCAATAAAGGAAAAAGTTAAAAGATATTCCATACATTGAATAAAAAAGATATATGTTGTGCTTCTCAGTATTTCTTTTTTCATTTACAGTTGTTATATTTTTACACTACGCATCTGTTGATAGCGCAATTTTGAGCTTATTTTGAGCGTTCTAGTGCTTCTAAAGATAATGTATCATCAAAAAGGAAAACATAGGGGCACACATATCTTTCTTTTTCAGTTTATGGAATATCATTTAAATTGGTAAAATATTGGAGGAGAAAAAAACTTTTTGTAAAAAAATACTACCGACTTCCAAATACAAAGTGAAAAATAACTTTATTTTTTGAAGTCGGTGTCTTTCGTAGGTACCAATTTTTTGCGTTATGGACACTGACTTCAAAAAATAAAGTTTTTTTTCACTTTGTAGTTTTGTATTTGGAAGTCGGTAGTATTTTTTTACAAATTTTTTTTTTTAGTTTTCTCTTTTTAGTTGTACCTACCTAATAGGCAAGTCAGTAAGGTAACTACGCCAAAATAGATTTCATGAAACTTGAACATAACCGGTGTAATGAGAGATCTGCGTACCTCTTATGAGTGTACTGGCGTAATGTTATGTTATGAAATGGTATAAACAATAAACAGACATGCGATTGCAGCAATCCCGAGAGATTTGCCGTTATTTATTGAAGAGTTCTGTTGTATATCTCCGCAGTTCTTCACCAAATTAAAATGGGAACTATTTCGGAACATACTTCTTCAAACAAAAAAAGAATTTTCAAAATCGGTCCACAATTGACGGAGATATCGGTGAAAATACACAAAAAAAAAAACATAATGTCGAACATAGAACCTCCTCCTTTTTGGGAAGTCGGTTAAAAATAGGCGAGAGCCAAACCTCGAATTATGACTTTTTACTTAGGATATTCAGTCGGATGTCTGCGACCGTATTTCCTCTAATAATCCGGTAATAGTTTACCGAGACATTAATAAAATACAGTTAGAAAGTACATCCATTGACAAAAGTGGTAAACCTCCTTTTGTTTAACTGTTGTTTTTAAAAGAAACTTTCCGACAATGTAAATCTCCCGGTGTTGTTTTACAGAACAAAGTAAAAAAGTTGAGAAACTGGAAAATAAGTAAATTACTCGTTGAACTCGCTCTCTTTGTCTTTGGTTTCCGGCTTGAAGAGTAAGTTAAAGAAGACTGTTATAGGATTTTTCTTGTTGTAATATTATTTCATATTGTTATTATGTCTTTAGAACCAAGATATAATTTTTTCATAAAAAATACTATCCGTTGATCTAGTGGTCATAAGTAGACTATGACAAAATTAGGTGTGTTACGAAATTAGTCGTAAAAAAGGTGTTTTTAAGATATGTAATTTCTTTTTGCCAAAACTGTACGTAAATCAATAATGTATATTTAAATTAGTTAATCATTTCATGTTATGAATAGTATGCTTACGTTCTGTGTTATTTTTTTTCGATTACCTATCCTTCCTTTTAGATTTTTTTTGTATAACGCAATTTCTTTTTACCAAAACTGTAAGTAAATGAATAATGTATACTTTTTTAAATTAGTTAATAATTTTCCATGCAGATAAGATAGATAGATAGATAAAACATTTCTTTAGTGCACACAAAAGAAACAGCAAAAAACACAAAATCACATTTAAAATTTAATTAATTTTTTTTTTTTTCCTTTTTTATTCATGTAAGTGAAATAATTTCTTATGGCAAATAAAGACATTTCAAACCTGAGATATTTTTAAAATACCAATCAATAATTAAAAAATTAAGGCAATAAAATATTCAAGCACCCAACGCTTTTTTGAATTTTTTTTGCCTTTCGATTGCTTGGCCTGGGTGACATTGGGTTTGTCCATATGAAATTTTTCTGTCTCAGCCCGGAGTCGGAATTTGTGCCCGATCAATGGCAAAAGGCTACCCTAATTCATCATCATATCAGCCGAAAGACGTCCTCTGCTGAACATAGGCGTCCCCCAAGCGTTGCCACATTGACCGGTGCCGTGCGTCTCGCAACCAGCGGATCCCCGCAACCTTCACCAGGTCATCGGTCCACCTGGTGGGAAGCCTTCCAATGCAACGTCTTCCAGTTCTTTGTCGCCACCCCAGAGCCTTTCTGTCCCATCGGCCATCCGTTCTGCGAGCAATGTGCCCCTATTACATGTCCTAAACCATAACTGGTGAAATGTGGGTGTACCATTGGTACGCCTTCACCAAATCCTTCGAGACATACAGGTATGCGACAACTTGTCAAAAAATAGGGAAATAAAAGTTGTTTTTAATATATGAAAATATGAGAATCAGGGTCCAGGATGAGATAAGATTGTGTTTAGACGAAAACCTTTTTTCTATACTTCTATACTTATAATATTATAAAGAGGAAAGATTTGTATTTTTTTGTTTGTATTTTTGTATGCAACGAATAAACTTAAAAACTACTGGACCGATTTCAAAAATTCTTTCACCGTTGGGAAGCTACAATATCCCCGGGTGACATAGACTACTTTTATCCCTGTATTCCCACAGGAACGGTAACTATGCGGGTGAAACCGCGAGGCATCCGCTAGTACTTAGAAAAAAAAATGATGCTTGCTATGAGCTTCTACCAGCGGCTTCACCCGCTTGAAAGTCGAAAATTATCCCGAGGGAACATATTGCCGGGATAAACAGTATCCTATGTATTATACCTGACTATAATCTATCTCTGTGCCAAATTTCATCCAGATCAATCCAGCCGTTTGAGCGGGAAGAAGTAACAAACGTACAAACACACACACACACACACTCACTCACAAACTTTCGCCTTTATTAATATTAGTGTGTTTTATTTTATAAGTTAAGGTACTACAAACAGCTACAATACAAGCTGTTAACAATATCAGACCCTACAAATACTACATACTACAAATGTACAAATCATCTCCGCAAGTTTGCCTGCTTGTCGGTTTTCTACAGACTGTACTTCGGTGAGTGTGCTCAAGAACTTCACGACCTCATCCCAACAGCCCCCTTCTACCATCGGACATCCAGACGCACTGCAAGTTACCATCCTTACCTTGTTGCCATTCCACCAATTCACACCAAGCGCTTCCAAACATCCTTCATAATACGCACAGTGAAGGAACGGAACTCACTACCTGCGTCTGTGTTTCCGAATGCATTCAACCCGAATCTCTTCAAAGTTAGAGTGAACAGGCTTCTTCTGGGTAAGTTCAATCCATCGTCGACTCTGTCTCTGTCACCTCTGACCTAGACTAGAGTCAAGAGCAATCCCAATCCAAATAATAAAAAAATGACAAAAAAAATCAAAAGTTTTGTAATGAATTGCGTATACTTAATTGGATTTAATGATGCAATTCAACTTTTATTATTGCACCGAACCTTCTAAAAATACTACTATAATACCAAGGTACCAAAGTACAGCTAATTGGTCAACGAAAAAAATATCACCTCGCTTGAACACTGAACGCTGAAGTGAACTTTATTAAAATTAAAAAAGTACCATATACTGTGCAGTGTATCGCTGTCCCCGTCACATACGAAGCGTTGTATATTGCCGTCCTTGTCACCAGGTTTTTATACTGTAACTTAATTAAAGTCATTCGGTTGGTTTACAACGCCGGCGACATACATACTTTGTACCGCGGCTTTTATTGCTACATTCATTATGGTGAATATTTATTATTTTAGGGTTAACCTCTGGGGGTCGATCGGTGGTTTTTGTGGAGAATAACTGGTGTGACTTTTGGTTTGTAAAGGTCGTACTGTAAATTGGATTTTGCTAGAAATTGTGTCTTTTCCCATATCATTGTTGTGCAACTGCACTGCTCGTTTGTTAAAGCGTGTATTTTCTTTTATTTTTGGAGAAACCCTAACTATGAGAATAATAGTCATAGACTTGATTGAGTTGGAAACTAGAACTAGATTTTTAAAACGCTTTTATTGGCGTGGTATGTATGTATCTATGTAACGGAATCTTTGATCGTGATTTTCACCCCCTTCAAAACGTTGGCTTAATTTGAAACTTTGTATACTTATCAAGAAAGAAAGAAAGAAAGAAAACTTTATTTGTCAAACATGCGTTTACATGACTAATCAGACATGCATGGTATTGAATTAATAAATGTTGTGAGCGTCCATGTTTTGCCAATAATGGCAAGAACCGATGGCAATGCAATAAAATAAATAATTTGTCCCATTATCCTTATTTTTCATCTATTATTATCTTCAAGATTAGCGATAGAACTAAAATGTAAAAATAAATAAAAGTTTAAAAAAAAACTAAGAAACACACTTGATTAGAAAAAAATTAAGAATATTGAGACTAACAAAAAAAATTGTAAAAATGCGTGAGCTACTTGATGCCAATTGTTATAATATTTTATTGACAGATATTAGTATTTAAAAAATAGTAGTCATTTTGAAAATATCTTAAAAAGTACCCACGTTTTCTGACAATAAGATTTTTTTTGTTAATCACACTATTCTTAATTTAAATTCATTAAAAAATATTTTCTGCTTTTTAGTTTGGTTTTCTAATAAAGCGTGTTTTTTTAGTTTTTTAAACTATTATTTTTCTTTAAGAGCCGAGATTGTGATTCTTGCTAATTTAACCAATTCAATCTTAATATTTTTACATGGTTTTGTGTTATAATGCCCTTACAATACTATGGTGTTAAGAGTTATGTTCTTGGTACATTATCATTTTAGGTAGTTTGACATCGATATTATAGTACAAGTGTGTAATGTTGGTGATTACCGCTGAGGCGCCATTGAGACCCGAGCCGTCAGGTGAGGGTCTTAAGAGAGCCGAGGACTGTAATCATCAATACACACGTGTATCATACGACGTTTTGTGAAGTGTGTTGACACTTGTGAAGAAAATAATACAAAAAATACATTTCAACAGTGAAAACGAGTTGTGAATTTATTTTTCGCAATGGCGGGAAAAATTAATCAATTTTCCTAAGCGCGCGCGCATCTAACAATGGTGATCGGCCATAGACTAAAAGAATGAGGTTTCTTTTTTTTTGTTTTTTTGCGGATAGCGTTTTAGCCACGTACAAAATGGGGAATTTCAAGTTTTCTTTATTTCAGAGAAAAAGTTATATTTGAAGATCTTTGACAGTCGTTACGAGTAGTTAGAAGCTTGAGATCTGACACCAGTCTAGCCAAGGGGTAGCGTGTTGTACTCTTTCAAATTTATCCGCGCAGACATAGACATCTAGGCCCTAGCGGGACCCCGTCTGTATTTGCTGACATCTCTTTGAGACGCGCGTGAATCACAACGCGCCGTCAACTCGGGCCTGGGCGTCTACTACCTAAGCACGAAGTCCGTAGTTTCAGTTTCACCTACGGACTGATGAGTGCAAAGAATGAATGACAATACAATTTGACATTTCTCCTGCTGTGTTTTTACACTCTGAAGTTTCGGCATAATTTCGGACGGGGCCAGTAAATTCGTTGACGAAGATAGAGAGTAGTTCCCCTGATCCTTATCGGACGGTGACCTACCCATTACTCGCCGTCCGCAAGCCCGCGCCTACGGTGGCAGGGCATCGTCCTGCGACTCCCGATGCCCAGGGCGTCACCTGCGCTTAACTAATTATACTAACTGCTAAACCTAACTACGTGCATGTACAAAAACAAGGTCGAAAAAACTCCTTCACATCTCTAAAAAGCTAATAAGAACTACTTAACTTTAGCAGTCTTCCTTTAGATATTATATATAATCTCAACTTCTCAAGTCGTACCTTATATATTTCTTTAAAAATGTTTTCCTCGGTCCACTTAGATATTATGAAGTATTTAATATTATTAAGTAATGAAACCTTGCCGAGGACTCGTAACATCAATCAACAAGAAATTAATGAAATATACCTCCTCAAAAATAAACTCAGTTTTATAGAAGAAAACTAGAGCTCATAATTCGTTTGACCAGGTAAATACTACTTTATTACTAGACAGAAAATAAGAGATATGGAGGGTTCCATAATCTTTAATTAATTAGTCTGAATTTCCAGATAGCCACGAGGCTGAAAAGCCCGGTTCTCAAGCATAAGAACGCCTTTTAAAAAAGTCTGTACTTATAAAATTCACAGTGGATCTTTGTGTCTCTGAAGTTAGCTTGGCGAACCATTGCGCAAGAAACAGTTTTTCATCGAGTATGCTGCATAGAGTAAGCGAGATAGGACGATGCAACAAACATAAGCGAGTGAAAGAGGCAGTTATACAATGCCACAGACATAGATCTAACTAGATAACGCAAGTCCATCCATCTGTTTGAAAAGCAAGCGTGCCACTTTTTCACAAACAATTTAAAAAACAAATTTAATTACCAATGAAAGAAAACATTGCCAATGCCTCGGCCAACATTTTCTATAGCGCTCAATATGGCATAAAAAGGCATTTTTCTAGATTTCGGTGCTAATGAAAATGCTAAATGAAAAGCTCAGATTACGATCATTGATCGTAGTTATACTCCGTTTTTTGACACGTGAAGTACATACAATCGCTGCATCTACCTACTTAGATTTATGTCTGTGTACAATGCTATCTTCACCTTCAAAATAGCAACTGCGCAGAGTCTTGCACCCAACTTCAGAGACACAAAGATCCGCTGTGACTAGAATACTATATTTGTCAATTGTTTTGTTATAAAAGGATAATAATGTTACTTATTCAAATTCATATTTAAACTTCCAAAATTAGTCATTTTATTTTCTTTAAAGACTTCTAATAATGAATAATAAGTAACTTTAAACAAATAACCTCGAAGTTTTTTTTTCATTAAATACAGGGTGTCCCAGAAATCGACGTCAAGCCGTAAATGGGTGATAGACCAAGTTATAACAGTTCTCAGAAAAATACAAAAAAAAATCTATCTCATGTTTTTAAAAAATTATGTTCACTTTAAAAAATTACTAAAAAAATCAATCCCTGTAATGGTTCTTTAACTCCAATTGCTACAAATCCGCTGTTTCATTTACGTCTTGAAAAGGTTGAATCACTATCATAACTTTGCTCTTAAATTACGTAAAATTTCGATTTCTTATCTCGCTCACACTTCGTAAAATGACTCTCTCCGTCTCTATCGAATTAGAAACGGAGTTTAGCAAAGCTTTAGGTAAGCTAAAGTCATTTTAAGGAAGTATGGACATTTTGGGTAAAAACCGATACTATTTACAAAAAAAAAATTAACCAATTATTGAAAACGTAATCTAGCTAGTGTTACACCATTTTTGAATCCTTATTAAATGTGCCAATTTTTCATGTTACTTGCCAAACTAGCGTAGTACATTTTTTTTTCAGTACAGTCAGTTAAAGTTGGGCGAAATAGTAAATTTGAATAATTTGGTTTTGAAAAAGTTTAATTTTCTTCTAAGTAGGAGGAGTTGGCTTTGAATTTTAGGCAAAAAACTACACAAGCATTATTCAAGATTACATAATAATAAAAAAATTAGATAAATTATGGGATTTGTAGCAATTGGAGTTAAAGAACCATTACAGGGATTGATTTTTTTAGTAAATTTTTAAAGTGAACATAATTTTTTAAAAACATGAGATAGATTTTTTTTCGTATTTTTCTGAGAACTGTTATAACTTGGTCTATCACCCATTTACGGCTTGACGTCGATTTCTGGGACACCCTGTATATCGATTGTCTATCACGTCTGCGGAGTTTCTCTAGCTAATTTAATTTGACCCTGTATGACGCGACAGACAATGCTTAATATAATCAACATTTAATTTCTATGCTACATTTTACACAAAAACAGCCAAACAAAATCTATCAACATTTTTCTACCACTAAAACGGCGTGGTCCATAATATGGGCGAAAGTATTCCAATCTCATGTAGATTCGCTAAATGCCACCATACAAGCCGGACTAAGGCTATTGGCGGGTCAGCTTGGCTGTTTCATTTCCTCCGGACTCATACAAACAAATGCCTGTTTGTAGGGTGCCAGTATTCGCGGGCTGGAAGAAAAGAGTGAGGAACAAAATCGAAACGGTGTTTTGTTTTTCTTGGCAACACCAGTCATTTTACCGTCAATGTCATGTTGGTGCTTTAAAAACTTCGATCAATAATATACTAGATAAACAATCCCACACAAAACTTCTCTTTAAAACTGACGCCAATTATGTTTAGGTTACTCTAAGAATTCTAGTTGAAATAAATATACATTAATGCAAATTCAACCTTACATGCATTGATTAAAGTTGCATTCACAAAACTATGTACAAAAAGCAATAAAAAATGTATGAGCTTGCTTCGGTGCCCAACAAACATGAAAACAAATTTAGTCTTACACGCAAGTTTTAAAGTCTAAATTACAAAGTTCCAGAACAGTCGATGTTGGTTACAATAGATGGCGTGTTCTCAATGCAAACATTGGTCAAACAATCATAACATTTGGTAATTGTTTCTTATTTACACACGTAATGATATAAACTTACCGAAAAAAAGATATTCCTTCCAAAATTAAGGTATTACGGTGGTTGTTTACAATTTATTTCTGTTTTATTAGAAAAGGCTTGTGCAAGATTTACCTATTTTGGGGCCCATGTCAAACGATATGTTGTATGTTCTTTTTGGAAAAATAATTATTTTTTGTTTTTAAAGTTTTTTTTTAAATTAACGTTTAAATTAACGCGGGCTTAAGCCCGCGTTTGACCTCTATCTCGCCTGATGGTAAGCGATGATGTGGTCGACGGTGAAGCACGCTTGTCTAATAGTAACCTATTCTCTCTTGACAATAAGACCCCAGGGTTGTAGCTATCAGGAAACAAAGACTCTGGCAGGGAATTCCACTCCTTAGCTGTGCGAACAATGAAAGTATTCGCAAAACGCTTTGTACGTATGGGTGGGATGTCCAGTATGAACCGGGGCGGCATTGCCGTACGTCTTGTTGTCAGATGATGGAAAGGGCTAGGCGGAAACAAACTGTGCAGTTCCATGGCACACTCCCCGAAATGTAACCGATAAAAACCGACAGACTGGCCACTCGGCGTCGATGTTCAAGGCTCTGGAGCTTTGAGGCCACCAGTGCATCGTTGCCGATAAGCCTCTTGGCCTGTTTGTCAATCGACTCAAGTGCATTAAGTTGATATTTGGCAGATCCGTCCCAGAGGTGAGAGCAGTACTCCATGCATGTCCGAACTTGCGCTTTATCCAAGTAAGTAAGCATAGTTCGGCTTGATCGATTTGTATAACCGCGGTGCTGTAAAAAACAGCAATCTACTGCTTAAACGTGTTTAAGGGACACTTACAAAACGGCCCGGTTTGAAGGTCTCTGATTTAATTACAGGATCTTAAGAGTTAAGATATTGCAGCTTCGTTTCTGAGATCACGCCTATCCTAGTTAACACGCCCAGTTCTTGGCATTGAAGAAACAGTTTTCCTCAACATGTGACTGACTGTGGCTTACAGCTCTCAAGGAGAGAACGAGAGAATGGCCTGTGTCCCATCAGTGGTCACAAAAAGGATGATTAATCTCCTTCGATATCCAGCAGCTGTCACTACCACCCCACCTTCTCCCGAGGACCTTCAATTTCCTTTTTCCAGTCTATGATATTGAATTGGTTTGGTTCAACCGTTGGATATAATGGAACACTTATGTCATGTGTGAAATTGTCCCTCTCGAACATGCTTATAAATATGTACTAAATGATGCTCATATTTCTGAAGGGTAACGTATTTATTTATCTGTTTATTTGATGGTTCAGATAACTGTTGGTATCTGGAAATGATAAATGTATAAGGCATATATTCTGTCTGAGATCTGAGTTTTTAGTACTTGGCGATACACTTAACAATGTGATTGTGCCACAGGAGTGAAAACTACCCCTATTGTTCTTACTGTGAGACACATAACTTCTCCCTGTTGACGTTATAAAAACTGTCACTACCCTCTATCACTCATGAACTGGAAAGGAAGGAAATATTTCAGATTCTTTGAATTCTTGATGGTTACAAAAAAATAAAACACAACTATTTCTGTTTTTATTATTTGGAGAGAAAATCACAGGAATAGTGAGTGTTGTTTGTTGGTATTTTGTAAGAGAAACAAATGAAAACGTGAAAATTAATGTTAGACAATAAAGTTCATGCACTTACCTCTCAAATTTATTAAGATAATTCACAAAACAAGCAAAAGAATTACTTATATTTTTTTTTAAATCATCATCTACCGCCACGTTTCGTAAATACCGACTGTCGAAATACAAATCTCAATTTGTAAAAAAATTGCGCCATCTAGTCGTATTTTTACCCGGCAGCAAGGAGAGCGCGTATCTTGTATGTATGTAATATTCTTTTCATCACACTTGCACGTAAACAGTATCAAAACATACAGGTTAACTTAGCCGTAATGCCCCATATAAAACCCTCGGGCTTTTTTGTTTGTCATGAAGCCCTAGGGCGGTAAGTAATATTTTTTTAATTTACAGCACAGCACACAGGTCATGCAAGTTCAAGCAAGGAGTTTACACGCAATTGAAAAATTGTCATAAAATGTTATCTAAACAGGAATTTCTTTGCAATCTCGCTACATGTTACTTAAATACTCAACTAATGTTCTTAATAATCGATTTTAATAGTTATAGTATGAAAACGTCGAAATTATTTAATTCTTTTTACACTCCGTCATGGCTGTATACCTACGTAAGTATTTGCCCTTAAAGTTTCTGAACGAAACACTGTATAATCTGTGGTGTGGGCAAAAATTCGCCAACCGCTTAAAAAAAAGGTTCACGAATTTCGTAATAACAGCTGTGCTGACTTGTGTATTAAAGCTATAATTCATAATTATTACTCGCAAATGTGATGAAAAACATTGTATGTATCACGGGCGGTACGGGAATTACGAACCTCGACTCAGAAAGCCCTCAGTCTTTGACTTCGGGCTTCTACTAGAGTCTCGATCGTAATTCCTTACCTACCGCCCTTAATACACAATGTACTATTATTACCTTGTATCTTTCAAATAACTTGACGGATTTTTACAATTAAGACATCACTAGATAGGTCTTGACCACCCAAGTGTTCTTAGATAAGTGCCGTTAAAAAAAGGAACATGGCGGATTTTGGGCGCCATATTGCAGGGGTTACAATTTTTTTCCTTCGAAACCTTCGGTGAAGAATAGATTCCCGGTCAGCGCTTCAAAAACGGGCGGAAAAATAGGGCCACGAATACGGTGGCGGCCCTATTTCAAATTAGTATGGTCGAATCATAGCCAACATAAATACGTTAAAAATGCCGCAATGTGTGTTCAAAAACTGTGCAAATAACCACCGTAACACCTCGTTTTTGTAAGGAATATCTTATTTTCGGTAAGTTTATATCATTATGTGTTTTTCATAAAGTAAAACCGTATTAAATAATAAATATGAATCAATTACCAAATATTATGATTGTTTGACCAACTTTTGCGTCGAAAAAGCGAACGCATCAACTATTAGAATAGAATAGAATAAATCTTTATTTGCACAGAAAGTAGGTACAGGTTACAGATGTTAAGTTTTAATGTAATGATCCTTATACTAACTACCTTAACTAAGGCATGCAAATAATAACAATAATATATATAATAAAGAACCATTTAACAAACATCGACTGTTCTAGAACATATAATGCATGGAGTAGTTTGTAAAGCTTTTTACTAAGGCATGCAAATAATAACAATAATATATATAATAAAGAACCATTTAACAAACATCGACTGTTCTAGAACATATAATGCATGGAGTAGTTTGTAAAGCTTTTTCTTTTAGCTTTCGTTATGATCTATAGAAAACGAAATAAAGTAAAACCGAAATTTCCTACATAGTGTTATAACCTTATTGCTGAAATTTTAAGTTTCATTTTATAATAATTTTAAATTTATATTATTTATAATAAATTTTTTTTATAATCTTTAGTCTTGCGTTTGACCACTATCTCGGCTGATGTTAAGCGATGATGTGGTCTAGTCTGACTTTAAATTTTCAGGTTTTCAAGCAAACATTACCCTCCTACCCTACCTAACTATCCTACCTACCTACCCTAGCTACCCGCCCCGTATATATATATTTTAAACTGTCTCTTTATTCGATCCAAACAAAACAAAAAAATAATTATTCAAATCGATCCAGCCGTTTTTGAGTTTTAGCGAGACCAACGAACAGCGATTGATTTTTATGATATAGAAAGATAGAGGTAGATAAGTGTGTGGGCATTTGAGCGACTTATCTTCGTTCCTGATTCTTAATCTAGTATTTTTATAGATCGATGATATAATAGTACATTATGGTACAAGTGTGTAACGTTGGTGATTACCGCTGAGGCGCCATTGAGACCCGAGCCGTCAGGCGAGGGTCTTAAGAGAGCCGAGGACGGTAATCATCAATACACACGTGTATCATACGACGTTTTTCAACACACTTGTGAAGAAAATAATACTAAAAAAACATTTCCAACAGTGAAAACGAGCTGTCAAAATTTTTTCGCAATGGCGGGCAAAATTAATCAGTTTTCCTATGCGCACGCATCTAACAATGGCGATCGGCCATAGACTAAAAAGAATGAAGTTTCTTTTTTTTTTGGCTTTTCGCGGATAGCGTTTTAGCCACGTACAAAATGGGTATATCAAATTTTCTTTATTACAGACAAAAACAAAAGTTATATTTAAGTGAACGTTTTATTTATTAAACACGTACATGTTGAAATTATCTATTTAAATACGAAGTTGCATGAAATGTGTTGCATTTGTTAGTACAAATGCAACACATTTCATGCAGCACGATCTTTTTTGTATCGAAACTTTTTTAAGAACAAAGCAACTCAACCAATAAATTAAAAAAAAAAAACTCTTTATCTCACTTGTGAATAATAGTAATGAAAAAGTCACAGTTTGATAACAGGTGTCATTATGTGCCTAATTGCGGTGAAATTAGAGCCACTTTATGAGCAAGTGTGTTGAAAACAAAATAATTGAACGTTTCGACTCCACTCATTCCTTGTCCAAGCAGCGAGCCCGAACATAAATTTTGAGAATTCAATTTTCGAATTGCTTTTTTTGGCACATTGTAATTTAGACTTTAATACTTGCGTGTAAGACTAAATTTATTAGCTCATATTTTTTTTATTGCTTTGTACATAGTTTTGTAAATGCAACTTTAAACATTGCACATAAGGTTGAATTTGCATTAATGTATATTTATTAAGTAGAATTCTTAGAATTACCTAAACACAATTGGCGTTAGTTTTAAAGATAAGTTTTGTATGGGATCCTATATCTAGTGTATTCTTCATCGAAGTTTGATGAAACATAACGCAGTAGATGAACTTCAACTCAAAGGAGGATGATCGTACTCTTTCTAAATTAGTTTCGCAATACCGAAAAAGTTGAAAGAAATGATTCTTACTCTTTGAAGGTTCCAAACTGTTTCCTTTGCCGAATTCACTTACGCAATTCGGCTGGGTTTCGTTCACAGTTTTTTGAGCATTGGTGATTATACAACAAATCTTATCTAATCTATCTAATACGTTTAAACGAGCAATTCTTGTATATATTCATATATATAATCTGAATCTCGGCAACGTCTCCAACGATTTTCATAAAATTTTGTATGCAGTGGGTTTCGGGGACGATACATCGATCTAGATAGGTTTCATTTTTAGAAAACGTCGTTTTCTCTATTTTCACCCGAGCAGAGCTCGGTCGCCCAGGTAGGTATTAATACTTTGTGGGCTTGGTGGGTGGTTTTTAAGTGGGCAGTAACCTCCTTCTTTTTGAACTCGGAAAACAAAACACTACCCGTAGACATCATGTAACCTTCTCGTACAAATGATATCAGACTTACATTTATGTAAACATTTTATTTATTTTATTATAGAAACATAATAACCTATTTCACACTCAAATAAACAATATCTAATAACAAAACATATCATCAAAATATATGTCACAAAAAATATAAACCCTAATGTGAGATATTCGATTTTCTAAAAGCCGTAGTTTATCGAGAGCCTTCAATATTGCTACAAATCCATTAGGTTTCTGTCTATAGCCTTAGGGTTAGTTACTAAGAAAACATGTATAATGTTTGTGCTAAATATAACCTTAATATTTTGTTTATAAACAAGCTAGATCTTGCTGCGACTTTACTTTCAGGGCTTATTCTACAGGAATCGCAATTTTTTTGGGACACAAGGTAGCCTACGACACTCACTGTGTGGCTTACAATAATGTCTAGTGTTACTGCGTATTACTAAAGATCTTTAAAAGTGCTTGCTTAGGGTCGGCGCAACAATTTTCTTCATATATGTGGTTCATGACATTTTTTTCTCAAACACAGAATATTCATTCACTAACTATGAGAAACACTTGTGTTAGCGATCTTTATATTTAATTGAGTACACCAAGAGATTTTTCTGTGTTGGCAATAATTAATTTGATATTTTTACGCTTGCAACAAAGACGGACTGCTATTTGTCAAGTTGGTAAACGATAAAGTTTACACTTCTCGTTTCCCGCCTATTCCAAGGCCAATAGTGTGGCCACAGAGGACTTTTTTATATATGAAATAGAGGTCTATCTCAGCGAGAAAATTGAGAAACTGAAAGTGTCGCTCTCTGGATACAGGTTTTGGAACTATTGCCAACATATTTGTTTTAATAAATTTATAGAAACAAAAAGCGGCACACTTCGCGGGATACGAACCAGGACTCTAACGCACGTCAGTCTGACCCAATATGAATCAGCTACTGAGACGTTGCTAGATAAAATGAAAATTTAGATTACTTGCTGGTAACTACTTATATTAAATTATCCATCATGAATACCGCCATCTCTGTGCTGGTGCACTAGTTAATTTACGATATAATGACAACAATTTAAAATGTCATTTAAATGTATGGAGTGGCAATACTTTTGCTGTCCAATCTAATTTTATACACTTATATTAGAACAATTACTCGCTAGCCACTATTAAGATTGTCACCCCTGAGTGTGGCTCATGCCATCAAAGACAGTCCATCTATGATCGAGGCGTGATAAATAACTATAAGGGTGTAAGTGCTGCTCTATAAACTATATTCTATAAACTGTGTTCTATAAACTGTTTTCTATAAAATGTATTTTGTGTAATTGTGTATTTGATATGAGAATACACTGGGTGAGTAACCCCTTTTAAGCATTTTTATTTACATCGCCATCCCCGTTGAAATAGTAGTACACAAGGTTTTAGTCTTTTAGTTAGAAGACCACACTATACTTCATAAAATATTGCGACAATTGCTTGATATCTGCGACAGTTGTCAGTGTCAATTCAGTAACAGTAGCGCTTAAAAGGCTAACAATAACGTATACGTCAGTTTGATATAATTATGTCGCAGAGATCAAGCAATCTTTTACGAAGTATAGTTACAATAAAAAAAATAAAAGCGAGTAGCCGTTATCAACAAAAATATTGCGTACAAAATAATATAGAAAATAAACAATGTTAATTATTAACGCTATGTTAGTAACACCAGATCATATCGGAAGGATAACAATTATTGTACATTATTTGTTAATTTTGTTATGTGCCCTATGTGAGTTATTAATCGGGGTATGTTCGCAAGATATCGTGCCATAATGCTTGTCTTAAAAAAGGATCAAATAAAAAAAAAATACTTATTTACCCAGGAAACATCATTATTATCAAAAGAATGGGTTGGGGACGACTAGACCGTCCCAATTTGCCCACTACGTACACAAAAAGTACATAAAAAGATTCCAATTTGTACACCTCATACCAAAAACACAGTAATTTTTACTACTAAACATTTTTACAGCTACAAAGGACCGTTTGTAACAAAACTATCCCCGCAAACTAATTACCATCTCCAGCCGCGAGTGGTCTCAATTTAACCGACATTACAAAAAAGAGTGTAGAACAAAACTGGGACAACTTTATTGTGTCTGTGAAGTCGTCTTTGTACAACTCAATTTGTGTAATTTGAGAATGGCTGTCAGCCATCATGAGCTAGGCGAGTGCTAATATAATGCGATAACGTTTACTAACGTGGGTTTAAAGAAAATAATAGCTGATTGGACCTTGAAGAGAGAAAACGGGCTTCAGTCACAAAAGTTTCTGCAGAAATACGTACGTTTCTATATCTTCGGTTAACAATTTAATCATGGTGGTAACACAATACCACAGGATTTTTTTTTTTTTTAATCTTTATTTATTTACAGGGTTTTTTCTTAAAAGAATATGTCACCCCGATGATTTCATACAAAATAATTATTTATGGTATGATAAACTAGCCTACCCGCAACCTTGTACACATTATAGTAATATGATAAAGATTTCTGGCCTCATCTGATAAAGGTGAGGCCAGAACGCTATTATAAAAGCCTACTTTAAAACTATTGCCAAAAGTCTGACGCCTTTGGACCCCAACACGAACACATTCCGACAGGACATGATGTACGTCTTCTACAACTCCACAGACAACACAATTGGGAGAATCAACTTTGCGCATCATGAATCCGAAACTGTTGAACGGTATGTGGCCGGATCGAAGTCTCAAAGCCGTTACCACTTCCTGTCTTGTCATCCCACCCTCGCTGAACCAAAGCATGCGTGGAAGAGACGGCTGAATCGTGTTGTACCAAATGCCCTTAGTTAAGGACCTTTTATCAAAATACTCTGACCAAGAATGAGAACATCTGTCTCTAACCAAGGGTAAGAGCTCAGTATGCCAAGGTGAACACGCATAAACTTCTCCATCCGACCCGGCTTCATTTGCTAAACGATCAACCGTCTCATTACCCTCTAATCCAACGTGGGAAGGGATCCATTGTAATACAACTGTTTTATGTTGGGCAACAAAATCATTAATGGTTTTCAATATAGTATACGCCAGTGGAAGCCCCCTAACAGATGAAGTACTCGTACATCTCACCAGATGGAGAAGAGCACTCTTAGAATCAGTGAATACGACAAAACGATCACCATCCAATGATTCGATATAAGCCAAAGCTTCAGCAATAGCGATTAGTTCCAAATGCATTATTGAAACATTTGATGAAATTTTGAATTTGAAAAAAGCATCTATTTGTGAATCAAAGAAGGCCGCGCCACAGAAATTCTCACGTTTAGAACCGTCCGTGTATACACAGTAAAAGCCTGAATACAGTGCATTTAAAGACTTACAACATATTGATCTTAAATTATGTTCATTATAGCAATGCTTAGGTTTATCCACAGAATCTAAATTAGACTTTACAATACTTGATAAGTCCATATTGCTGACCCAAGTAGTCATGGCGAACATGTCTACTTTATTACTGCAGTGCATATGTTCTTGCTTAAGAGAATCATGAGTCAGAACTAACAAAGGTTTTTTCTTTTTTCTCCAATAATTTGTATTGTAACAAAGACCATGTAGCTTATCTAGTATGCCAATAACAGGAAAATCGAAACATTTAGATTTTAAGTAAAACTTACCAGCCAAGTATCGGCGGCGAATAAAAAGAGGAGGCAGCATTAATTCGGATTCCATCACGTGAATCGGAGTGCTTTTGATAAACCCACCTACTAACCGCAGGCAAATGTTTTGTAATCTATCCAGTTTAATTAAATGTGTATCGGCGCTATTGTCCAGTAAAAAGCTACCAAAGTCTATACGGCTACGAATAAGCGAAATATATAGTCGTCTTAAGTGGTTGGGATGAACACCCCACCCAGGCCCCACCAAAACTTTAAAAATATTAATTAATTTAAGAACTCGTTCACGAACTTCTTTAATATGTTTGTTCCATCGAAGTCCCTTATCCAGCCACAGTCCTAAATACTTGACATGATCTACTAACTCTAACAATGTCCCGTCTAAATGTACTTCTATAACTGGCCTACGATAACCTCTACTAAACCAACAAATTTTACTTTTATCGGGAGATATGTCTAAACCTACATGCGTTAACATGCTGTTGATTAAATCAAGAGTAGACTGGATCTTGCATTGCCCATCACTAACGGAAGAACACTGAGCATATATAGCGAAATCGTCCGCGTACTGGCTTATACAGATGTTGTTCTGCACGCGTTTACAAATATCCGACGTTATTATATTAAATAAAAGTGGAGATAACGGGTCACCCTGGGCCAAACCACAACCTGAATGTCTAGTAATAAAGCCATTACCTGATCTTATTTTGAGTACTCTTTTATGAAGAAAATTCCATAAATATCTACAAATGCGTGACCCTACTTTAAGCTTATCCAAAACATTGATTAAAACAGTTAAATTTACATTGTTATACGCATTACTTATATCTAAAAAACAACCTATTGTAGAACAATTCTCGGAAAAACCAGTTTGTATCGTGGCAATTAAACAACTCAGGCCATCTAAACACGATCTACCCCTACGGAAACCAACTGTGTTCGCAGAGAATGTGTTACTTTTTTCCAGAAACCATTCCAATCTTCGAAATAAAACATAATGGAAAATTTTACATATGCACGACAACAAGGATATGGGTCGGAGTGAAGAAACGTTACTTGGGTCGCGACCAGGTTTTGGAATAGGTATGATACAAATGTCGCGCCACTGGGAGGGAACAAAACTGTGTTCAAAAAATGTATTAAATAGTTTTAATAAAATTGATTTACCTACATCAGGTAAATTCTTAATCATAGAATAAGATATATCATCGCATCCAGGAGATGTATCCTTAGACTTGATACATTTATCTAGCTCCTGTATGGAGATCTCACACTCTAATTTGGGGTTATTATGGTGGATCATAGGGTTTGATGGGGATACATAGTCTGGTGTTAGATTTTTTTAAAGATTTGTAGCTCTGTGAACGTCTACAAATTGCCTAGGCGAACGGTAACCTTTAAGCCATCTCATTTTGCGCCACATGTCACTAGACGTTGTAGTGTGGTCAACCGAGGAACAAAAATGCTGCCAGTTCACGCCCTTAGCCTGACGGATTAGCCTTTGCGATACACTTATCCGACTGTTAAGAGTATCAAGGTTTTGGGGAGAGGGATTGCGTCTAAATTTTGATAATGCAAGCCTACGTTGAGCCACAGCGTGCGACAGTTCTGCAGTCCAGTACGGCTTTGGAGTGAAATCTGAAGTAGGGTTTTGGCTTAATTTTAACATCGGGATGAATTTATTTGCAGCTTCATTTAGGATATCTAAAAATAAGTCGTAAGCTTTTTGAAGGTCATTAGGCCGACATAAATTACAAAACTTTTGTTCTAGATGATTTTTAAATGACGACCAGTCCGCTTTGGCAAAATTTCTTTTGATTATTGAAGGAAAATGTGACGTACATAGTGTTGAAATTTTAATTATTAAGTGGTCGCTGCCTAGATTTTCATTTAAAACGGTCCAATGGAAGTTAAGCGCAATATCTGTAGAAACCAAAGAAATATCTGGCGAAGACTTTTGCAACTGATTATCAACCAAACGAATTCGTGTATGTGACCCATTGTTCAAAGAAATAAAGTTGCAGTCTATGAGCGAGTCGTGAATAAGACTGCCTCTGTGGTCAGTTTTATAAGACCAACTGACGTGATGGGCATTGAAATCCCCAAAAATTAAGGTTTTGGAAGGCCAAAATGATACTAAACTTTCCCAATCCTGTTGAGTTGTTTTGATTCTAGATGGACAATAGATAGATACAATATTTTCAAACGGATAACAGTTAAATAATTGCACACATACTACCTCAATACCGTTATTAGTCACGTGAACGCGCCGCATCTGCGCTCTAACAGACTTATGTACAAATATAGCTACACCGCCGTATGAGTCATCCCGGTCCGCGCGATAAACAACATAATCATTAACTTTAAAACTACTTTCAGGTTCGAGCCATGTCTCACTAAGTGCAGCAATATGTACTTTTTCCTGGCATAACAGTTGATGAAACGATGCCAACTTAGGCCTAATACTTTGGGCATTCCACTGCAAGATATTTAATTTAATTGATTTGTTAGCCATCACGAGAAATAAAAAAATTAAACAATGTTTTTATCCACGAGCACTCTGAAACAAAACTCACTGACACTAGGGTTAACCTTTCTAGGCACAATTGGAAGATACATTTTATCTTAAAAACTAAACTAGTCTTTTTGAGGTAAATGACTTCTTTAATTCTCGCCCACAACTCATTAAAAGATGGACATTCACTGTTACTACCTCCATCATCTGCTGCTTGATCCGATGCAGGCGTGTCTGCATTCCAAAATATCCAGTCGTCCTTAGATGGATTGTTTTTGTTTTTGGGAGACTGTACCTTTAATTTAGGCTTAGAATCCTTTCTAAACGTGGTAGGAGTCTGTTCTTTGTGGACAGTGGCCTTAGTTCGAATAACTTCGGCATAAGTGTAACGACGAGGGGCTTCCGGGTAAGTTTTCCTGGCTCGTGAGGGGTCGTCTGAAAGAGGTGTGGAGGGAAAAGGATTGTCTATGGCTACTGGAGTTTGAGGAAGAATGTCAGTTTCGGGTGGAACATAGCATTCTATGGCTTTCCTGTATGTACATCCAAACTCAGACATAATCTCCCTTAGCCTTCTCTCTTTTTTATAGACTGGACATGTCTTGCTGAGAGATATGTGGTTACCCTTGCAGTTCACACAGGAAAACTGAAAAGTGTCGCAGTTTTCGTGACGTCCACCACACTTCGGACAAATCATGGTTTTTGAAGGGCACATTCTCTTATTATGTCCTAACCTCCAACATTGAGAACATTGTGACACCTGGTGTATGTAGGGCAAAACCTTTATATTAATGTCACATACACAGACCGAAGGTGGAAGGTGATCACCGTCAAAGCAAAGTCGAATGGTTTCGCTGGGGCACCAACCACCCTCATCCCTGTTGCGACGGTCTAGCCTCTTTATAGATAAAAGTTTTGCGGGGGCTGGACATGAAATGTTATTCAGTATGTCGTCGTCCGTCAACTCTAAATCTACATCTTTGATTAGGCCATAGCAGACAGACAGCTTTATCGCCCTCTGGAACCTCCAACCCTTCTCCAAAAGTTTATCGCATCTTATCAGGTTCTGAGCAGCCGATTCACTTTCGAATTCGATCCGTATTTTAAAAGGACTCAAATACTTAACCTGCCGAATATTTATAATGCTATTTTCTTTAAGGATACGTGCCATGGCAAACTGTTTTGGAAGCCGTTCCTTGGAAGAAGCATATACTTCATGTTTTTCTTCTTCCTTGAGCTGGTTTTTACTGCCATGACACACTTTTTTTATTATCCCTTTAACTGCTGTCCAACTCTCTTCGTCTTCAGTACTGTCCTCTCTTCCCCTTTTTTCTGCTCTTGACAGCTCCTCTTTATTTTTAACATCATCGTCTGTGGCATCCATATCCGAGGAATCATTTAACAAGCTTTGTATGTCATTGCTAAACATAGGTGTTTCACAGCGTGGTGAAACGTTCTCGTTATCTGCCATGGCTCGATCGCGTAAGGCACACTCTGGGTGGTCCGGCGCACACCTGCGCGTCACAAGAAGTAAACAACTTTGCGCAGTGATTATAGAAATAAACTCCGCGACCGTAAAATAAAATAAACACAACCAGCCCGCACGAGTACGGTTAAGACCACAGGATTTGATTCGACGAATATTCAAAACTGAGAACCCTCACTTTAACGCCCTAGTCATCTCCGAATATTTACAAGTCTCCAGTAGTTCCTCTGATTCTGAGACAGAATTCTATGCTAGAAAACCTTTTGTATGATTTCTGGCATTGTTTTTTTATTTGTGAACAGGATATTCTTTACTAAAGCAAGTAAGATATATAGCATAGTCATTATTTGAATGGGCTTCAAACTTGCAGAAATAGTAAAGACTAACAGTATTCGCGGCTCCGCTCCCGTCAATTGCCTAACTACCCTTTCCCTACCCTACCTGTCTATCAATATATTTCTAGGGCATTTCTTTCGTGGAGAATCTTAACACCACCATTCAGAAAATGACGTCAAATGCACAACGCCATCTATCGAATATGGAGTCCCAGTGTCCGAGTATCTGAGTTGCGTGTGTTGTGATATTTTACTTCATGAACATTTTAAATTAATTTAACTTTTGATAGACTGAACCGATTGCGATGAAACAAAAACTTAGTAATACATCAAGTTACGCACAATTGTGATGTATAAAAGTTGTCTACATTGGTTTCGTACAGTTAACGTGATGCGTGCACAACTAAACAGACAAACAGACAAAAAAGCCAAAGATGCTGGCAATGGGTTATGTTTATCTTTTAACACACATGCTATTTTTTTGGAAATATTTTAAAGTAAATAAACGAGTTTTGTACAGATTTATTATATTTATTTATTGATATTGTGTTAGGGCTGTGCTGTGTTACAAGAGTGACTCGGACAAGAAAAGAAGAATATAGGACAGTACCTGATTGAGAAGAGAACATAGTAGCTCTTGAACCCTCCGAGTAATGGTCTTCCTTCAAAATCAATTAAATAGTTTATTTCAAATAAACCTTATAAGTACTTAAAAATGTAAAAAGAAGAATCTAGTTGCACATCCGCAAGCGTCAGTAGGTCTCTTTGGAAAATAATGTGCATGAAACTCCACGGACACTTTTTTCCATCACTAAAGTTCAGTTACAAATATTTGGTTACATTATTCTTGTTGGAAAATTACACATACACGTAAAATAAACAACTTATATACAAGCCGAGGCAACTAAGTTACGACCCATCCCAACCGATGGCGCAAATTCACGAACATGTCGCATGGATTGGTACCACTCAGCTCAACCATCATGAAGGGAATTGTTGTCATAATGAGTCTTAGCATGCTAACAACACTTATCGAATTGGACAAGTATTTTCTTCCGTATTTTTTACACTTTCTTAATGATAGCTGACGACGTGCAGGGCTGATGTCCACCAGGTCGTAGTTACCGTACTTAGCATGCTTTGACTTATCCCTACAGTAATTTCTAGCCTTAGAGAAGGACAGTTTTCAGAAGGTTCAGGAGCTCTCAGTGTAGCAGTTACCATTCATAGAAAAAATAGAGCATTGGTGGTACTAATATAACTCGGTCAGCCGAAGAGTACCTACACTTTTTAGCGACCACGTGTTCGCCATGCGCAATTGCAAGTTAACTTGTGCGTCGTCTATACTACCTAAAAACGAGCCAAGTGCGAGTCGGACTCGCGCACCGAGGGTGAGGGTTCCGTACAAACAGCTATATTCACCAAAATCATTAGGTAACATTACTGAAGTGCATAAATAATTAAAGCACCGAAAATTACTCTAAAGATTACCGTGATTGAGGGAGAAAATTAAATTTTCCAATGGACAACTGTTGTCCCCGTTACTAATTACAGTTTTTTTTATTTTTCGTTTAGCCACAAATTTATGGTTTTCGTATTACTTCCTTTACTTGTGCTATAAAACATCACCTAGTGCCGAATTTCATGATTCTAGGTCAACCGGAATTACCCTATAGGTTTTGATTCCCTTGCAATTCGTCAAAGTGACATGAACGGCCGTATCTTTTGCTTTCGTTGCTTCAGAAGTTTGATAATTTCACAGTTCCAAGGGATTGCAGCCCTGAGTATATAAAATGAATTTCAACTTGATACCTTCAGGTATTCCAGAGAAAAAGTTCTTGATACACGGACATATTGACAAACAGAAAACGAAGTGATCCTATAACGGTCCCTATTTTTTTCTTTTGAAGAACGGAACCGTACCGGTCATTCGACCTCATTGTCAAGGTAGAATCCAAAATAAATTAAACAATTTATCCATGAATAGTAGAGGCGGGATATAAAATTGCAATACACTCAAATTTGCTGCATGAATTTCACCTAACACATGTATACCGCGTTGAAGAACTGTCGGTGTCCTCATAGTTGAAGAATATTGACACTGACGGCTCTTGAACGCGGTTTAGGATGATGCGCTGGTCTTGTTGAGTTTCGCTGGTAAAATCATACTTTTCAATGATAGAAGAAAAGTTACTGCATTTTGATTTTACCCTAAAATAGATAACTCCCGAGTCATTCAGACATATTCTTAGCCCCTTTTCACACGCTCCGGTTGGGCGTACAGGGCTATAGATTGCCCTGTGCCCTGTACCTATACACTTCGCCGCCGGTTACCCGGCACCGGCTACCCGGGCGTGTGAAGAGTCACTTAGTCGTTTTCTTAGAATTTGAATAAAGAATCTGATGGTCTAAGATAGTATAGTATTAGAAATATATACCCTCATATGTTATTTAATGATGATAAGGATGTTATGGTAGATAATGTATACATTGATACATCGCAAATAGGTTGCCTAGCTAAACCGCGTACCGGTAAGGTAAGAAAAAAAAATGGAATTAAATTTAGGCCACCATAAATTCAATCTAACTTTTTGATAAGGCAACTGGATAACTTTGCATTGAGAAGAAAATTACCTTTCATTTGATATGTAATTCGATTAAATAACTGATGTGGGTATAACAATAACACCAACTCAACTGTTTTTGCCTGGCAACTCCATAGTTGGGAAAACAGGCAAGCTTTATTTTTTTAATTTCCTTGGGGTATATTAGTTTTAGCTAACGTTCAATTTTCATAAATAACCAATCCAGGAAGTTGACCAAAAACATTTAATTTAATTTTTATTATTTCACATCATCAGTACGCGATGTATGAGAGTATATTTATATACCACATAATCCTTATCATCATTAAATCACATATGAGGGAATATATTTTTTATACCAGATCTCGCACTATGATAATTAGTTGCGAAACAGTTCAGAGATTTTTATTTTTTTTGCCCATTGTGTTGTGAGCTGTGACAATTTTTTTGCACGTGAGTTTTTTTATCAGTTACACTTTTATTTAAAGAGTACGTGTGGAGTTTCTTGTCCGTTTTTCTCCATAACAAACTACTATTCCGAATGGACGGTAGAATCAATTATTATTACTTTTTAATTTATATTTTTGACGTTCAAAAGTGCCGCTTAATGGCCTAATTAAATAAAGAAATGTTGATGTTGATTTTTGTAAATTGATTTCATAAATACAATTCACAAAACAATACCATAAACAAAACAGTTTCTATGTTATTGTAATCAAAACAGTTAATTTCTGAAAGAAAACAATTCCTTTGACCTTTAAAGGACCCTTCACAGTTCACAGTTCTTAACTTTTTGTTTGCGAAAGTAAATTAAGTGTAAGTATACTCGTACAAAAATAAAATTGAGTAACAACGGCGCGTATTAATCAATCTTTAAGGTTAAGTTGTGTTTGACGAGGTCAGAATGTAGTTGGATAAAGAGTTACTAGTTTGTTGAATCTTACTAATATTATAAATGCAATGTTTTTTTACTCAATCACGCCAGAACGGCTAAATAGATCTAGTAAAAATTTGGCACAGAGCTAGATTATAGTCTGGAATAGCACATAGGCTACTTTTTATCCGGCCGTAATGATCCTTTGGGATGATAAAACAATTTTCATACAGGCGAAGCCACTGGCAGAAGCTAGTATTATAAACGCGAAAGTTTGGATGGATGGATATATTATGTTTGTTACTCAATCACATCAGAATGGCTGAACGGATCTGGATGATATTTGTCTCAGAGATAGACTATAGTCTGGAATAGCACAGCACATAGGTTACTTTTCATCCCAATGTAATGTTCCCTTGGTATAAGAAAACACCTTTGACCCTTGACAGGTGTCAGTTTTTGAGGCTTCTGACTATCCGTAACGTCCGCCAAATATCTTCTAGTGACAGCCGCGAAAAACGGCTCTAAAGCGCAGATACCTCTAAGTAGCTGATTTTAAAATGAGAATCACGTCTAAAAGGCTACTCATAATTTTTTTGGAAAAATATATCTTACATTAGATCATTTTCTTAGTAATTTGATCTATGAAAATTTGGTATTTTATTCGTAAAACATAGTGTAATTAATTTGTTAAATTATGTCTAACACGGACAAAAAAACAACAAAACACATCAAACCCACCGGGCGTGAATAAGTTACTTCTAGGCAAGCGTGTTTCACCGTCGACCACATCATCGCTTACCATCAGGTGAGATAGTGGTCAAACGCGACCCTATAGGTAAATAAAAAAAAAACCACCGGGCATATTTTAATGAAATTTTCACCAACTCAAAGACAATTTAAGTATCTCATTTTGATCTCAGGCTTTTTTTTAAGTCCTAGAATAATAAGGAAAGTACAAACAATTACTGAATTTTGGGTCGCGCGGGTGTGAAACGAGTGCGCGTTTGTTCCCTCAAGGTCGTTGGCGACAGTCGTCGTCTTAACGTCCTTTCCGAGGCACGGAAGAATCAAGGTATGTCAATGAATAGTCAGCCATCCACGGACCGACCTCGTAAGCTTTCCTTAAGGAGCGTCCTCACTGAGAGCATTCACGTGTAATGAACATTTGACTTCGAATATATATTTGAGTGGTGTGGACGTTGAGCCGAGCATTACAAAGCTTGCACGCAAGCGCGTTCTTCGGCCGGTGTGGACGTCGCAACGATTTTCGCCGAAACGGCTCGCATTCGAATGTTCACACAAATAAAACGCTCGAAAGCGAGCATTCAGTTAATGAAATGAATGATTATATATGTAGGAATATTACTGGCCACTTGTAAGCAAGGAACAGTTCCTTGATCTTAAGTGTTTGTGACCTTCTTGGTAAATCGTATTATCGAATGAATGACATTTAACGAGATCGTATTGAATGCTCCAAGCTCGCAAGCGAATGGTTCGACTTGAACGTTCATAGTTTTGCTCGAACGTGAATGCTGGGCTCGCTGGAAAGCATTTATTGCTCGCCTACGATTGCTCGTTTACAAATGCTCGCGAAAGAATGCTCCCAGTGAGGACGCTCCTTTAAGGAAAGCTTACGAGGTCGGTCCATGAATGGCTGCCGTATGGTTCTATCTTCAAGGTTTTACCTCGAAGATAGATAGATATCATTTAGCCACGAAACAACCATTAACTTGTCACGAGACACAAACGTGTGTACAAAATTCCAGTTCAATTGTAATATTGTGAATACTTTATGTAGTTGTAAAATATATCCATAAATACTATGAAAGAGCTTCCGTGGAGTTTGTTTTGGAGACGAATCTCCACGAGAACAAGTATAGCGACCAGGTGGTAAGCTCACTGAGCCTTCTCAATATGAATTAATTGACAACCCGATAAATAAATACCTAGTCTTGTCTTTCTGTGCTTTTATTCAAACTCTGATACACAGTAAATAACCAACAAAAATCTTGACTTTCAAAGCTTGCTATCTTGGTAGATATCAATAATGTTATATAGAGTTCCATTCATGATTCTAACCAGGAAGTTGGTCAAAAACTTGAAAGCTTTGATTACATACACACAAAAACCGGGCAGAGTGAAACTAAATGGAGCTTGTAAATAAAAAACAAATGCAAAACCCAGCATAGCCATCGCCCATCTTAAGGTGGGACACAGTCCTACAGGCTACTAATAGTAAGAAAAGGGGTGTACAGGGAGGATGTTGGAATTGCATCAGAAGTGCGGTCGTTCGTCACGACAGTACAAACTTCTTCTTCTACTATTTTATAGAATGCTACAGAAAATAGTGTCACGTATGGCCGCGAAATGTGTTGATTACCTGAATTAACTTGTAAATTTAAAATTAAATGAAGGACTACATTTTTGTGTATGTCGTAGAGTGTAGGATGCATCAAGTAATAATATTCACGATACTTAATTATTACGGCTGCACCTTGTGCAGTTTGCCAGGCACAAAAGATATTATTGTAACCTGATTATTGCAAAACCGTAAAATTTTAAAATATCGCGAGATATTATAAACTCTCGAAGTATTATGAACAGAAACACTTCTTCTATTCGATAACCATCAAAATTCAAACTTTTATAAACTATTTTGTTTCTCTCTTGCTCGGAGCCAGAACTTCAAAATTGAACCTCCTTTTGGACAGTTTTGTTTGCAAAATATTCATTGAATTACATATATTATGCTATTTAAGGGCCTAGTCTTCTAGAGCACAATTTAAAAATGGCGTGCGGCAAGTCAACGCGCCGAGCGTCTGAACGCCGGCTCCCCGCAGTCCCCGCATTCATCCTACCTAGCGTAATTTATTATACAATATTTGACACGGTCGGAAAGTTGCTCTACTAAGAATTATTCAATATTTATTTATATTTGAATGGTAGAGTAGGGGCTTGGTTCTGGGTGGAAGTTGCCGTGTTTTTGTTTGATCCGTAGTATCTTGACATAGAAAATCATTGTGGCGGGAGCCTATGAGTGTGAGTGCGAAGCGTTATTTTAAAGGTTAAAAGAATACTCCATATTTTGATGTAAAGAAAGTTTATTTTATATGAAGTAGATACAAAACCTAAAATGGTTGTTTCTTATTTCTCAAACTATATTAACTCTGTGTAACGATTATTCTTGGCAGGAATTACTTTTCCTGTACGACAGGGTCTGGGGCAGAAGAAGTGGACGCGTTCTTATTATTTTTGTTTTTTTTTTCAATAGCTTGAATGATGTATGGCGGGTCTTTTATTGGCATCGAGCGTGCAATGCGGGAATCAATTAGCTCAGGAAGCAGACAATGCAAATAAAATTTTGACAATGGACCTACCATTTTGTCTTGCCAGAACGTAAGGTCTCTTTTTATATATTCAATTTTCATTGAGTACTCCTCTCCAGTCCATATGGCAAATAAGCACAAATCCATCTCCGTAATATTTAATTGGCCCTGAATTTGAAAATAATAGTCGTGGTTTTTGTCAATCACAAATGTATTTTTCCTAGTGTTATATTTCCAAAATCTAATTTTTTTTGCTTTTATAGCTTCTTCAGCTTGCATATTTTTTGCAGAAAATGGGCATTTTACTTCTACCAGTCCTGTTTTTCCATCTTTGTCTTTAAAAATACCATCGGGACTGGCTCCTAAATATTGGAGTGTTTTATGAATATAAAGACCGCATCGGACAATTGTAATGTTTTCTTGCAGAGATAACTGGTTCAATGCTGTTTGTTCATTATCTCTACCATATGTGATCGATGGGACATTTAACAAATTTTGCGGTTTCACAATAGCTTTTACTAAAGGAGCGTAGCTAATGTTTTGTTTCCGTTTACATATTTTACCAAATATAGACGCGGTTAATCTATTTTTTCTGTTATCTAACCATTCTTGACTGGAACTTTGGTCTACCGTCTGTTTCTGTAGTTCGTCTCTTTGTTGGTCAGAAAGTTCCATTTGTGCAAGAAAATCATTTTTTGTCATCTGAAAATCTTCATCTGTCATATCTGGTCTTTGAGCTTTCGGTCCATAATCTGGGTCATCCATATTTCTACGGAATTTTTTTCGAAATGTTCTTTTGTAAACTTTTCTTTTCGCTTTTTGTGCCTCATATACATTTGTGTATTTGCCAGTAGGTTTACTAAATATGCATTTATGGATAGCGTTTATTGGTCGTTTGGTATTAAAGGAAATAACGGAAGCGGAACACCTTTCCTGGTATGAATTTTTAAGTGTGTAATTAATTCGTTTCCCTCCCACATATTTGGCAATCACTGAATTGAATGTTTCAGCAGGATTGCTATCAACGTCAAAAATGAGACTTTTAGCGTTTGCAGCTAAAAACAAGACAATTTGGCTCATTTTCCTCCACAAAACTGTGTTAGGTAATTCAAGTGCCGTATTTCGGTCAGTTTTGTCAGTTGCGGGGCATATAGCATCAACGCAATCAGAATGACTACCAAAAGAATGGTGTAATGCATTCAAAATATCTGCACGAAGTTTAACCATTTTTTGACTGTCAGAAATGTCTTCGTGTTTCCTTAACTTTATAGCCCGCACTGCGTATCTGCGTAACTTCATGATTTTGAAGTCAGTTAAAAGTTTCCTTTGTTGAATAGGAATATGAGTATCTTTAGTAAGCGCTCTCAGTTTGTTACAAAGATTTCTTAGCAGATGGTTTCTGCACTCGATCTTCTGAACCTTGCAGTTTTTATATGGATTGCTTTCTAATATTTTTTTATGAGTACTTGAATCACCATCTGATATTAATCTAGCATATATTAAACCATGAGTTTCAAGAGAGTTACCAAATCCTTCAACAAGTGATGTTGACTCCATACTGGAAGAGCTACCCGAATAGTTCTTATAGCATATGTGATTTACTGGTTCAATTCTTTTGTTTTCAGCTTTTGCACATACTATGCAGTATTTGTTTTTTACACCAAGATATAAAATTTTACCCGTGTATGCACCGATTATTGCTGCTGCACCTGATGATGCTGAATAGTTATTACGAAAGGATCTTTTGGACCAACACCCGTCAGCTATTACATCAATCATTGGTGTACCTTCACAGTCGACACTACCAATTTCTTTTGCATGTTCAGCCTCTTCGATGCCTGCCTTAGCCATTTCTTCTACTGCCGTCTTATGGAACCATTCGTAAACATTTTTGCTTGTTTTAGCGTATAAATTTTTTGACATACCAGGTATATCAGTATTACCTGCTAATTCATTCAAATTTCCCAACCCACAGCCAATACTAATAATACCTGCAACTATACCGTGATTTACATCACAAGTGTTAGAAGGATCTTCAGTATTTATGTCAAATTCGGAATTACAGAGTTCACACTTGAAACGCAGTTTTGATATAAAACCTTTACGTCGCTCACCGATACATTTTAGATTTCTATACCTGCACCCAAAAGATTTTTCGTTATGATCAGCAATCTGCCCCAAGATTTCTAAAAAATATCTGATCGATACGATTCTGCGTCCTTCTATGCAAAACAATTCGTCATTATTGGTAATTTCTGTCTCATATTCAATTTGTAGCTGTTGGTCGTCACTAACAATTACAGGTTGTTGACGTTTCCTTACTAAAATTCGGCGAAAAGGAAATGCCTCCTCAAATTTTCGTTTCCGATTCATTTTCTTATTTGTGTTTGTTAAATTTTCAGTTATGTCAATATTTTCAATCATCACTGGTACTCCCGTAGTAGAAGAGGTAGGATTATTATTTTGGGCTTCTGACAGGTTGCTAATATCTGACAATGGTTGACGAGAGCCAGCAGGGGACCTGTGAAAATAAATAAGTCAAGTCAAGTCACCCTGCGATTTCTCCTGCTGCGAAAATGTAGCCAATGTGTAATCCAGATTTTGAGGCTACCCCCATATAAAATGTTATATGAATGAATTAATCATCCATAACCGAGCTTAGAGGATACAAACATATAATCACAAATCGCATTCAGAATATTAATGTGACCAAAGTATATTAGACTAGCGATCCATACATAAATAAATACCAAACAAACATATACACCTACACACATTTTGACAAAATTAAAACAAAATTCTCGCAGCCGCCATCTTAGATTTACATTTTGACCTCACTATCGGCTTTAGCACCCTCGAAAACTATGAAAACGACACCCATGACGAAAAAATTGAAAAATTTTCGCAGCCGCCATCTTGGATTTATATTTTGACATTAGTATCGGCTTTAGCACACTCGAAAACCATTAAAACGACACCCATGACAAAAAAGCCGAAATTTTTTGCAGCCGCCATCTTGGATTTACATTTTAACATTAGTATCGGCTTTAGCACCCTCGAAAACTATGAAAATGACACCCATGACGATAATTTTATTTGATCGCTCTCGTGGTCGCGTGACATAGCTGCTAAGACCATAATATATATGAATACTGTAAACAATTTTACTTACCTTTGGAGTCTATTTCTCTTCATCACTTCTACGTTTGAACCAATTTTATTTTTTCGCGTACAAGCATATTTCTTACGTTTACGATCCATAGTGAAATTAAATATTTACAAAACTATTACTGATACACAAATATTAGCAAAAACTATTACTAAAACACTCGAAAAATAATAAAGTAGAGCAACTTTAAACACATAACAGTGCGCAACCTACGTTAGAGCAAGAGCTTTGTTAGAGCGAGAGGGAACAATTTAAATTCGTCGTGGATCACACGTCTGAACGGTCCGACCGTGCAGCGGTCACTAAGGAATTTCCCTCGAATTTCTTGTTTTATAAACTCTTTTTTGTAGGTTTTTTGAAATTAATATTATTTTTAGAGTAAGGTGATCTAGGTAATTTTTTTTTGGTATTTTCTGTATTGAACTCTTGGCATTAAAATAATCAAATTATGACATACATACGATACCTTGTTATTATGAAAAAGTCCGTTTATTTAGAGATAAAAACATAGAATTTTGATGTCATTGTGACCTCCTAATTAAGAAAATGAAAGATAATTAGAAAAAACTAATCAGCGCATTTTGAAGACGATAATGTTGGGCTAATTATGCGCTGAACAAATTTTTAAATTAATTCTTCATTGCGATAAAGCAAGCACCCAAACATACCTCTAAATGTAGTTAGGCGCGAAAGAGCTGTATTTATCGCTTGATTTACTTATCATAATCCACCTAAATGAACTTAAAAAAAATAAGTTACTATTACTTATATTGTGGTTATTTATGTGCAATAATAACATTTCATTTTATTTTATTACTTTTGTTTAGAAAAAAATACAAAGATGCGCAAATAATTCGCCGCGAGTGAACTTTGCAAGACTGCAGCCTAGAAATTCTAGCCATATTTTTTTCTGAAAAGTAAAAAAATATTTTTTCAACACACTTGCTCATAAAGTGGCTCTAATTTCACCGCAATCAGGTACACAATGACACCTGTAATCAAACTGTGACTTTTTCATTGCTATTATTCACAAGTGAGTTATAGAGTTTTTTTTTATTGGTTAAGTTGCTTTGTTCTTAAAAAAGTTTCGATACAAAAAAGATCGTGCTCAATAGTACAAATAAATTAATGTACCTATTGCTTGCTCATTTCATGCAATTACGTATGTAAATAGATAATTTCAACTTGTACGTGTTTAGTAAATAAAACTGCCACTCAAATATAACTTTTGTTTTTCTCTGTAATAAAGAAAACTTGAAATTCCCCATTGTTTATGTGGCTAAAACGCTATCCGTGAAAAGCCAAAAAAAAAGAAACCTCATTCTTTTGGTCTATGGCCGATCGCCATTGTTAGTCTATACGCATACATAGGAAAACTGATTAATTTTGCCCGCCATTGCAAAAAAAAATTCACAACTCGTTTTCACTGTTTAAAATATTTTTTTAGTATTATTTTATTCACAAGTGTGTTGAAAAACGTCGTATGATACACGTGTGTATTGATGATTACCGGCCTCGGCTCTCTTAAGACCCTCACCTAACGGCTCGGGTCTCAATGGCGCCTCAGCGGTAATCACCAACATTACGCACTTGTACTATAATGTACTATTAAACATCCAAGTTTTGTTGGTGGAGTATCCAAAAGTAGCTTAATAATATTGTGTTGTAATTTTTTTTTTAAAAGTAAAACTATTAATTGCACGAAAAATCCATGTTTCACAAATAATATGGGTGTTATCAATTATAAATATATATTTATTTCAAACCTTTTAACTTAGCCATTACTAAGGAGTATGCTTTAGAAAGTTACCGTTTTACGGCACTAAAGCGGTGGCAAGCCCTTGAAATTTTATGTCAATCAAGTTTTGTTTGCATCATGAATGAACATGGCATGAAATCTCAAATTCAAGAAATTTAAAAAATACAATAAACTTTTCTAATCAGTGTAAATTTCCGTCAACCGGGCACAAATCCAATCTCCGAGATACTGAGAAATTCCAAGTGGAAAGCCCCAATCACATGAACTGATCCGGGAAATACACTGTGTTCTGGTCGGTGATGGGGGATACTCCCCAAAGGAGGGTCCGGTGACGGACAGTCGCGGCGGGTTCGCGGTGAGTGCTAACGTGTGCCCGTGTTCGCGCCATATGCAGCACAGGAGGACACCGTGGAGTTTTAGTGAATTGGAGTCCTACATTACTGCACTATCTCTCCGTGGTAGTGCAGTATGCATGAGCAATAAAAAAGCAAAAGAAAAAAAAATGTCCTGACGTTCTATGGTAGCACACGCAACCACTTTACGAAGAGATAGTTAACAAAATAAACACATGGTAAGAAACCCGATACAGAAAAAAAAAACAATTCTCTCATCTAATGGCCACGCACAAAAATTAAAAATGCATTTGTATTCAAGGGCCCGACATAAAGTTTTACAGGCTTCGTCAATTTAAATCAATTCCCAAGAAGTTAGTTCCGCTATAAAGCGGGTACCGTACGCAAACGAATTAGATGGGGAAACGGAAGTCGGTAAGTCAAGGACGGAAAATCGATAATTTTTGACGTTAGTTTTTTGACATGTTACAGGTCGGAAACCGGGGTAATGATTTCGACCTGTGATATTGACTGATGCAGCAAGAGCTACAGTGGGAGATCCGAGTAAGGAGAGACCTTCACCCATCTGTTTAATGGATGAAAAGCATTTTAATTTAAGTCTAGATAGGATTTTTTTCTGACAACCCATTCGCGATATATTTTAACATATTACTTTCGATATAAAATAATTTGAAGGCTGAAGATCGCTCTTTACTAGATCTTTCTTTTATTTTTGTTTTTCGTCGACCACACCATCGCTTACCATCAGGTGAGATAATAGTCAAGCGCGAGCATATAAAAAAATCTTGTTCCACTATATTAATTCGCTAAGCATAGCAATAGCGGTTATTGTCCTTGCCCTAATAATGTATCAAATGTATCATTACAATGAATTCAATGAACAGTGTTTAACAAAATGTTGGTTTATAAGAACACACGAATTTGTAATCTAATTTCCGTTTTTGAAATTACCAATGGCAATAAATGTAGGTGGGCCAATGAACATCGTTGCCACGGTAAAACGATTCACATATTACTATTTTTAACCGACTTCCCAAAAAGGAGGAGGTTCTATGTTCGACTTCATGTTTGTTTTTTTTTTTTTTTTGTTTATGTTCACCGATTACTACGTCAATTGTGGACCGATTTTGAAAATTCTTTTTTGTTTGAAAAAGTATGTTCCGAAATTGGTCCCATTTTAATTTGGTGAAGATCTGATGAAGAACTTCGGAGATATACAACAGAACTCTTCAATAAATAAAGGCAAATCTCACGGGATTGCTGCAATCGCATGTCTGTTTGTTGTTTATAACATTTCATAACATAACATCACGCCAGTTCGCTCTTAAGGGGTAAGCAGACCTCTCATTTCACCGGTTATGTTCAAGTTTCATGAAATCTATTCTGGCGAAATAGTTCCCTTACTAACTTGTCTATTAGGTACGTACAACTAAAAAGTGAAAATAACTTAATTTTTTGAAGTCGGTGTCCATAACGCAAAAAAATGGTACCTACGAAAGACACCGACTTCAAAAAATTAAGTTATTAACCGACTTCAAAAAAAGGAGGAGGTTCTCAATTCGTCGGAATCTTTTTTTTTTTTTTATGTATGTTCCCCGATTACTCAAAGACGCCTGGACCGATTTCAAAAAATCTTCTTTTGTTTTGAAGGGTATACTTCCTAGTTGGTCCCATAATCATCAAGTCAGGATCTGATGATGGGATCCTAGAGAAATCGAGGGAACTCCTCAAATATTATAGGCATTTATATAGTGATTTTGGTATTTTCACCAACAATCCAATCACTTGCGCTCAGAAAGTATAATTTGGTGAAGTGGAACTGATGAAGAAGACCACAGATGGCCACTGAAACTCCTTAATGCTAAGTATGTCACGGGTATAAAATATCTCGAATAGTTAACCGACTATGATTAAGCAAATACTTATAAATGAATGGTACTGATGAAAATGGTTGAAAATTGAACTGTTCTGATGATGAAGCCGGAAGGTAGGCACTGGAACTCTGAAATAAAACAATGTATCCTAGTCGTGCTTGGGCTTATTGGAATCGTCATGAGATGTATTTTGGCCATAAATGATTATCATGTTAATTGGATATACCTACCAAAACTGAAAAGAGAAAAATAAAAAAACTTTTTAACAAAAAATCAAACCGACTTCCTGAACAAAAAACTACAAACCAAAAAATAACTTTCTTTTCCGAAGTCGGTGACGAAAAACTGAAAAAAATGGGTACAAAGACACCGACTTCGGAAAAGAAAGTTATTTTTTGGTTTGTAGTTTTTTGTTCAGGAAGTCGGTTTGATTTTTTGTTAAAAAGTTTTTTTTTTCACTTTGTAGTTGGAAGTCGGTAGTATTATTTTGCAAAAAGTTTTTTTATTGAAATTACCAATGGCAATAAATGTAGGTGGGCCAAGAACATCGTTGCCACGGTAAAACGATTCACATATTACTATTTTTAACCGACTTCCCAAAAAGGAGGAGGTTCTATGTTCGACTTCATGTTTGTTTTTTTTTTTTTTGTTTATGTTCACCGATTACTACGTCAATTGTGGACCGATTTTGAAAATTCTTTTTTTGTTTGAAAAAGTATGTTCCGAAATTGGTCCCATTTTAATTTGGTGAAGATCTGATGAAGAACTTCGGAAATATACAACAGAACTCTTCAAAAAATAACGGCAAATCCCTCGGGATTGCTGCAATGGCATGTCTGTTTGTTGTTTATAACATATCATAACATAACATCACGCCAGTACGCTCTTAAGGGGTAAACAGATCTCTCATTTCACCGGTTATGTTCAAGTTTCATGAAATCTATTCTGGCGAAATAGTTCCCTTACTAACTTGCCTATTAGGTACGTACAAATAAAAAGTGAAAATAAAAAAAACTTTTTTTGCAAAAAAATACTACCGACTTCCAAATACAAAACTACAAAGTGAAAAATAACTTATTTTTTTGAAGTCGGTGTCCATAAAGCAAAAAATGGTACCTACGAAAGACACCGACTTCAAAAAATTAAGTTAATTTTCACTTTGTAGTTTTGTATTTGGAAGTCGGTAGTATTTTTTTGCAAAAAGTTTTTTTTTGCAATATAGATGGAGCATGAGCAATTGAGCATGATCACGGTATTATCATAAGTCTTCAACAAAAAATATGAAAATTTCATTAGTTTGTTGGTAGAGCCTTAGTAGTTCTAAAGCTCTCGGTGAAACTCGAATTTCGTTTCAGAAGATTTTAAATTGAAACAGTGGTAATTGTAGATTAAACTATAAACCTAAAAAAAGTTAATTTAAAAATCAAAAACCCGACTGGTCAAGAAGCGAACTAAAAAGTAGTAAACAAGAAAAGATCATGCGGATATGTATCCGGAAGCAGTCGAGTTTTCATTTTTAAATTAATATTATTTATTTACTACTTTTTAGTTATAATTTTTTTTCAAATTTATTTTAACATTTATGTGGTATATATTTTTATAATCAGCTTTAAAAACCCTTCATTGTGGTACCAGACTCGATGGGTTTGGAAGAAAAGAAACTGTCTATTAAAATAAACTATATATTTTGTGGCCATATTGTGGGACTCGCACAATATAGCCACAAAATAGATAATATACAGAAGTGCCACTCTCGCCGTTTCGAAAATTGACAGCTAAACTTGATAGATTCACTAGGGTTGCTACTATATTGATACCGAATTTTAAAAAAAGATTAGGTTGTATAAGTTATAAACATAAATACATCGGTTCGTATAAACATACATCATATCATGCTTGCATGCCTCAGAGGGTAGCCAGAACATCAGATATCCATTAAATATCACGACACCACATACGACGAAGATTGGAGGGTAACAAGACGTAACAATAGTGTAATAATGAACACACAAAAAAAAATGTGAGAAGCACCAAGCTCGAAAAAACCCGACTGTTTAAGAAGCGAACTGAAAAGATGTACTTAGACAAGGAGAAAATTAAGCTGTGCAGTCTGTGGAAACATATTTGTGAGCTGGATGACTTAAACCATATTATTATGACAAGTTTCATAGCCTTTCCAATTTCGTCTATGGACTTAAAATAATTTATTATTTTCCTAGATATTGAACTTCTATATTGTCATCTTTAAAAATTTAATGGCCTATATAACTTAAAAATTAATGAAAGAACGAATTAAAAGAATTAATTGAAAGTATATTCGGTCTGTAACAACTAATAAAGGTAACCTAGCCAATGCAACCTCGTTACAGTACTTTATGTATGAATGACGTGACAAATGCCCGCACAAAGCACTCGTGACAGCCGCGACTGAGTTCGGGCCAATATTGCCCAATATTCCCTGTAAAATCGCAATGTCAATGTGTGTGTGCAAAATGACGCTTTGTTCGTAGTGGACTCTCTGTCTGCGGCGCGCCGCCGCTTACGTACTTTGTGATATGGCGCTCAAAAACCGCCATGTTTGTTTTTATTTAACTTCAACTATCTAATGGCGCGGTCAAGACGTATCTTAGAATGTCTTAATTATATAAATCCGTGTAGCGGTTTGATATATATGAGGTAATAAAGAATATTGCATACATACAAACATAAAAGATACGCGCGAAAAACATAACCCTTTCATTGCAGTCGAGTAAATAACCAAATCACAAACTTTCAATACAGCTATCACCGTAATTGGAAACCAATCCTTTGCGAACGAAACAATTATGCGCATAAATCGGTAAGTACACAGAGCGGCCGGGCAAACTGGGTAGCGAGCATAAATACTAGGTGCGTTAATTATCTGGCTGCGATAAAGGTTGTACATATTTGTGGGAATTAGGTTAGTAGGTGAACCAACCCACTTTATCATCATCGTCGCCTTTTCAGCCGCAAATCGTCCAATGCTGCACAAAAGCGCGTCGTCACATCGAACGTTCCTGTGCTCTCAAAACATATGTTGCTTTCTACAGGGTGACTTTTACCGTATTGGCAATCTATTAGAGGGTGAAAATACTCATCAATGTTTACTTTGGAGCAACCCAGAATTATGAAAAGAAATAATCAGCTGCTCAGTACATTTTATGTTCGCAAAACTCAAGGCAATACTTGATGAATTGTATTTCATTTCCTATTTAGTTAACTAGCTTCTGCTCACGGCTTCACCCGCATAAAAAGTGCGTTTCGTGGTTTCCGAAGTTAGTATAAATATTCTAGTTCGAGTTTGTTCACTGTTATAAAAATTTCGATACTATGTAAAACTGTCTTATGAAATAAATTAAATGAAAGTAAACATAACAGCAACAATTAATTATATAAATCTTGTGTCTGTCCTCGGCTTCACCCGCGTAAAAAGTGTTTTATCATTCCAAGAGTTCTACCTAGGTAGAATCTATCCTATATCCTTTTCAGGGTCTCAAACTATCTCCATACCAAATTTCATGTAAATTGGTTCAGCCTAAACGGCTCGTGAAAAGTTAACAAACGCATTTAATATATTAGTATGGTATTCGATACATTGTAATATATATATATATATATATATGATACGAAACGTAACTGGAGCAATTAATAACGCAAAATTAACGGTACCGTGCAACTAAGCTTTATTTCGATTCGGAAATACGTCGAATTTGCCCCACAGCTTCTCCTGGGACCTATACCGAACGATTATGAGATTATTTTAGGAGAACTGCGTCCACCTGTACTCGAAATGGATACTCAATATCATGATAATAAAATTAGTATCAAGCCTGCTTACCAAGGTTAGAGATACCTACAGTATTGAGGATAAGTTTATTTTTATTCTTTGTTGGAAATAATATTACGTTACGCCACGTATACGTATTCCCTTAGGAATTCTATCCGAAGTGTGTTCTTAGCTACACTTAAATTATTTGCCAGTATTATTTAAGTTCTGAGGCCCTAGACATGTTTGATTCGATGTCGAAAGAAGGTCGAAATGTCAAAATTTTACGGATTGATCACGTGACATTTCGATAGCGTTTGACATTCTCATACATTTTTGACATTTCACCAACCGCTATCGCAACGCTTTCATTGGGCGAATGCCACTTGTCTAGTGCCTCTGGAGTGGCGAACGCGTACCGAAAGACGCAGCATTAGAAGGCCTTCCTCTAGGTGGAGCGACGATCTGGTCAAGGCTGCGGAAGTCCACATAAGTACCCCGTGGTAGCGCAGTATGCACGAGCATCCCACGAGGCTAAAAAAAAAAGTAACCGTAGTAAAAATAAAAGTAAAAGTAACCGTAGTAGTAAAGTAAGTAAAAGCCAGTGTAACGCTTCTTACTGGTTTGCCTACCTACTAGGTAGCTAAAGGGTATTAATGGAAAAACCAACTGAAGGTTAACAAATTTTATTAGACCTCAGGGTCGGGGTTGTCACTCGCGGTCCGAAGTACGTTGCGCAGCCACAAGATAGTGTACCACTGGCCTTAGCGTTAGAGGCTTCCGGCGATGTGCAGGTACAGTACAGTCTCCACTCGGGGGTAGGTCCCGGGAAGCTGTGGTGCAGAGTAGATGGGTAGGTAGTCACGTAGCTCGGCGACACGGAGTAGGCAGCTAACAGTGCGTTGGAGTAGGCCAACACACGCGCTTGGTTGTGAAGCCGATCTGAAGGCGGGGTAGGAACCCCAACACTTTGGGGTAAACTTCGCGTACTTATAAGAAGGAAGAGTGTCAATTACTGTTGGCTTAGTTCTATTTTAAAATAATTATTTTGCATGGATAAAAATGTGAGTAGAATGACAGTGCAACTTGTCTGCTCGCTCACCGTCGATGCAATCCCACAAGTAGCGCAGTATGCACGAGCATCCCAAGAGGCTAAAAAAAAAAGACGTCATGCTCAACAATGGGGCTTCATTAGACCAACGAATCAGTCCTTATTTGGTAGTTACGTTTATATAAACACCCTAGACCTCCACACTTCATCTCTCCGGCAGAGCATCAGCCCCCAGAAAACGAAATTGAGTGACCAAAATCAAAATTTCTTTATTCAATTAGGCCATTAAGCGGCACTTTCGAAAGTCAAAAAAAAAAAAGACGTGTGGCACTCGGGGACTGCCGCTGTAAAGCTATTGCATAGCATTTAATTTTTGAGAATATAAGTCATTTTCTTTCACCTATTGTTCTTAAATCTACTTTCTTTTCCTAAATAGTAAATGCAGATCACGGTCCACCCACAATAATAATACCCTTAACGCCACCCTCTAACAACCCCCTTATTATCATATTTTTTACCTTTTCCCCAAATAATAAATTTAAATAGTGACCCCTATTTATACCACAATAAGGTCGCTTTTTCAAAGTGACCCTTATTCCCACATACATAAAGTCTACATTGAACGCGGTGGAATTTAAAATAGGATACAAATAAAGAACCTCAACTTCAATAGAGCATAAAAATATTTCCTACATCCGTTATAATAAAAATTATTATTTTAACTTGTCATTGCCAAGCGAATTTGAGCCTTTAAATTAATAAAAACGTTAAAAACTCGAAAACGTAGCGAGCCAAACCCCCATTTATTTCCGATGAATAAAACTCTAAAAAAACAAAACAAAAATATAAAGTGACCCTTATTCACATTGAAATAAGGTCGCTTTTCTTTGACAAGCAAAAGTGACCCTTATTCTCATTAGTATAAGGTTCACATTGATCACCATTGTCACGTTTCGTTACGGAATTTCCGAGGCCTTAGTGCGAGTTTTTACTCACGCTCACTCGTGATACGTAAACATCATTTTGTATTGAAACTGGATAAGCGCCGTCTGGTGACGGTAAGGAGAAACCACTTTTTTTGTATACATTTTGACATATGAGATCGTTTACGTTATCACGAGTGAGCGTGAGTAAAAACTCGCACTAAGGCCTCCGGATTCGGTCTCCACGCTCAGGCCCGCGATAGAAGCTATGCAATAGCTTAAAAATTTAATGTAATAATAATTGATTCTACCGTCCATTCGGTAATGTAGCTTGTTATGCAGAAGAACGGACAAGAAGCTCCACACATACTCTTTTAAAAAAAAATGTGTTTTACAAGTATTTGGTTAAAATAATCTTGTTGGAAAAATACATATATGTGAGAACGATGTAAAAAAACGCACTTATAAGCGTCTAGAGTAAAACAAATAATTAAAAATACAATAAATAGGTAATTAAAAACAGGCGGAGGCAGCTAAGATATGACCAATCCCAACTGATGGCGCCCGTTTACGAACATGACACATGGATCGGCACCACTCAGTTCAACCTAGAAATCACTAAACTGATTACGAACCCAGGTTGGCCGCTGTAGAAACAACCAGTCCAAATAAAGTATTATAGACACATCCAAAACACAGTGCCAGTGTGGGGACCCTTCGTAGGATATGGCCCACCTCCTTGTCTGCCCTGCATGCCCAATCACCTGCACCTTACGGGATTTGAAAGTAACGAATGACAGAGCTGTCCGAGAAGCTACATACTGTTCAGACAAAATCTGAATGGTTGAGACTATAATATGGGTTAACCGACATGAAAGAAGAAGAAGTTATGTTTAAGTTTCATGTGAAAGGGGACGAACCTATGTCTTTAACGAGCACAAATCTAAACACTGGGTCGCTACTAACAAATTTCAGATTTAAAAAGTCCTATAACACCTGCCCCGACCAGGGAATCGAAACCAACAGCCTTATTATCATCATCAGACTTTTTTAATGTTCCCACTGCTGGGACCCAGATCTCCTCTCTTTGAGAAGGAATGGACCGAAATCCACCACGCGGGCCCAGTGCAGTTTGGTGCATGTTACATGTCTTTGGTTATTTAGTTCGAAGACGTTTCTTCACGATGTTTTCCTGCACCGGTTTGAGAGCAGTGGTGATGCAATCATTTACACGAAGTAAAGCACCTGCCTAGGTTTGAACCTACGACCAACAACTTGTAAGTCGTGGCCGATACCACTGGACCACAACTGCTCATTCGCAGCCTTATTGCGTAAGTGAATTCGGCAAGACAAAGAGTATGAACAATCGACCAATCACGTGCGAGATGAATAATACGATTTGGATTTTCGTCTATGTGATTGGCCCGTTTGCCTTTCCGAATTCAGTTACGCAATAAGGCTGCAGGACGTCAGGCACAGCAATGGCGCTTTACTAGACCAACGAGGCAGTTTATATCGCTGTAAATCTAATTACTTTTTGGACTCCCAAAGGTGTAGTAACAATTTGCAACACAAAAAATACCGCAGCACTGCATTTTTGTGTTGAAAATTCTAGCCTTTGGGAGTTGTCTGATACAACACAAAAACTGTGCGTAACCGACCATTTTGTTTTCGCCCGCCACACTATCCCCAACTACTGCAACCCCTGAAAGCCAGAATCAACAATGGCGATCAACAGAAACACGCTGATTCAATGAAGCTTGAAGAGTCCCTGAGAAACGATTGAACTGTCTGGATCTGTTTTACGTTTTAGTCAATCTGGAAGAAGAAAGTCTAATAACTAGATCTATCAAAGGATTTCGTGTAACCGAGTACCTGGCTTGTAAAGATCAGTTGCAGCTGGTTAGGGCTCGTTCACACAGAACATCCGTAATTCTAGTATCGTTTTAACGGATCCGTCGCTACTTGACATGATGTTCGCACCGCATTTACAGTACTGTTTCAACGGATCCGTCGCTACTGGGAGTAATGTTCACATCACATTTAAAACGGATCCGTCGCTACTGGGGGTAATGGCACGCCCCTCGTGGCTTCGATCCGATAAAACGGATCAGTATTTAATACGGTTGTGTGTTTACACTCGCTCATACAACTACATACGTCAGCGCCGAATAAAAACGTAAACGATAAAGCAGACCTGTAAAACGGACCCTGTGCGAATGAGCACTTAGATTGGAAGCCGACTGAATTGGGCAAATACTAGGCAGATGTTGATCGGTTTTAGTTGAAAGACGTTACTACTGAACAAGGACCTTGTATGTATACTTTTATAGTCAATATATACTTTTATATTTACATGTGATGGGTCAAGTAAAACTAACACATGTGTGTTAGTTTCCCATCGTGGGTCACTCGTGGGATAAAAAGTAGCGGTTACTATCGCAACACTAACTAGCTATTTATGTATACATGTCACACTGGCTCACCGCTACAGCCGGCTCCGAGCGCAGGCCGACGTCCAACCTGTACCACTTCTAATGCCAGTTGACAGATTGACAGCTACCCCCTCTACTGAGACATGAGACAATGTATTATAGACATAGGTACACATGTCGGCTTTGGTGCATGTACATCTTATTTTTGTCAAGCGTACCGTTTGCGAGATGTATCCCATCGAAAAAAATAAAAAAAAAATTACTATCCGACCCAATAAGCGATGGGCATTATTCAGAAGTATGTATGTATGGTCCCTCATAACTTCTAAACTGCTTATTATAATTTGACAAACGAGGTGTTGTTGGAAGCGTATTGTTTGTCCGCTGTTATAGGCTATGCGTTGTTACATTAAATTGAATATGGCGCCCTCTAGAGGGCCTGATGTCAAGGACGAATTGAATAGGTATTTTATTACATACTTTTTATCCCACGAGTGATCCTCGTGGGATAAAAAGTATGTATTAACGATTATGTCCCTTGTGACAATTTCCGAGTTTGACGTAGGCTAAGCTAACACCCAGTAACATGGGATAAGGGCATGAAGGTGATGATGACGCAGGCTAAGCCGCTGGCAGAAGCTAGGACTTCACTACATATTATAACTAAAGCCCCCGCCGCGATAAACTCAACAACTACTGAACAGATTTTCATGCATAGAAAGAGTGAGTAACGAGGAAGGTTTTTGTGTATAATTTTTGACGGGGGAAGCCAGGACGGATCGTAAGTATTTATTAAAACAACTTGCAACGTCAACCTCAGCCAAATAAATCACTCGGAACTCCAAACCATATTTACCGAAACACCTAACTCTCCACTTAACAAACTCAAACCAATAATCTTATCCTTATCGATACATCCTACCTATATTTACAACGTACGAGTACAGCCAGGGAACATTACAATACCTGTTTTACATATAAATTGTTCTTCTACCTAGGTAATTACAGTGCAAAGGTGCCTTCATAAATATTCTTTATTGCCGGGCAAATTTGTATAATAGCTGGACCCCACACAAGAGTTGTTGTTGTGCTGTAAATGTGGGTACTTTACGTTGATACTTGCCTCTGGGGTGTTTTATTGAAGTGCTTGGAAAATCGCCTGTTGAAATTAGCTGGTTATTTTATTAAACTTCAGAGGCATTGGGAAATGTTGCCAGATTAAGGACGAGCCTTCTAAAGCTACAGGATTATTGAAGACTAGCGTTTGATAGCGGTTTCACCCGCGTCTTTATTGGAGAAGTTTAAAAGGAGACATGTTGGGTCGGCACTACTTCTCTTCTTCCAATTTTTTCTTGTAGACCTCATCTCTATGTTGCAGCCATCTGGTTAAATTAGCCAGCTAATTGGACGCCTAGGTCGTTCATTAAACGCCGGCATCCAATTAAATGGCTGAAGGACAACTATCTCCCTTTCTAGGCAATTATTAACCGACTTAAAAAAAGGAGGAGGTTCTATGTTCGACTTTATGTATTTGTTTTTTTGTTTATTTTGTTTATTTGTTCTCCGATATCTCCGTCAATTGTAGACCGAATTTGATTTTTTTTATTTTTTTGTTGGTTTGTGTACGGATGTGCCGAAATTGGTCCTATTTTAATTTGGTAAAGATATAATGAAGAACTTCGGAGCTATACAAAGGGGTACGTAGATGTGTACAGTTTACCCTGGTGCTCTCATTCCACCGCTTATGTTCAAGTTACATGTTATTCGGGTAATCCATTCTGGCATCACTGTAGATATTATAGGTACCACCACAAAGTGAAAAATAAAACTTTTTAACAAGAAATTAAAACCGCTTCTAAAGCAATAAATAAGTTGTTTTTTTTTTCGAAGTCGGTGTCAAAATAAAACGAAAAACAGTAGGTTCCAAAGACACCGACAACGACGTCGGAAAAAAATGTTTTTATATAGTACATCCATCGTTTCTTGGTATTGTGCATATTTAGTCGCGTGATAGTCGGAAATTATATCAAGGACACAATATACTCGGGGATAATAAAGTATTCTATATCCTAATCCAGTCTATGTCCCATTCAAATCTGTTGAGGCGTTATTGACAAACATACAGACTATCAAATTAAATTATAATATTAGTAGGAGAAGGATGAATTTATTTACTTTGAAGATTTCAGTTAATTTAATTTGGTCCATGATTTTCTTGACTGATTAATTTCTGTTAAGATTCCTGGAGAATTATTGTATCATTTCTGATAGGTATTCCTATGGCATGCTGTGCTTAAGAATTTCGTCAATTTGCCAGCGGCCATTGTAAAACATCCTGGTTTCCTGAATCAGAATCAGAATCAGAAATCATTTATTTGCAAAGAATGCAGGTAACAAAACATAGTTTTGATGGTGTAAAAAAGATAAAACAATGGAATTTTATTATTTACAAACAGATGTTGTATTGTTAGAAAAATATCAGTTTCTAAGTATTTTCCATCCACGTGTATTGGGATATATTTTTCTTTGAATTTATTTACTTACAGAGCGGCTGTTATTAGCCGCTCTGTTATTTTTAACCGGCGACGGAAAGATAAGGGTGTTATAAGTTTGACGGGAGTACCTGTGCGTTTGTGTATCTGCGTGTGGTGTGGTTATTTATTTTGGTTAATTTTAAGGTGTCATGCCAATAAACACATTTTTCTTTCTTTCTTTTCTTTTTCTTTTTCTTTTTCTTTTTCTTTTTCTTTTTCTTTTTCTTTTTCTTTTTCTTTTTCTTTTTCTTTTTCTTTTTCTTTTTCTTTTTCTTTTTCTTTTTCTTTTTCTTTTTCTTTTTATCAAAGCTCCTAAACGAATGAACCGATTTTAGTATGTTTTGGTTGAACTGTGACTTTATCGAGACTATTCGGGTTATTGGATGATTCGCACGAATTTAACTTGCACGAAATGTGCGAATCGACCCTTTTTAACAATATATTTTTTTCTGTGGTGATTCGTACGAAGTTAATTTATTGGTGTGCGAATCGACATTAGGTAGTAGGTAATTGGCACTTACATTGTTTTATACGCAGTACCGTTAAGGTAAAGTACACTCAAGTATAATGGTTAAATAGTGATATGAAATGAGACACAAATTAATCAAAAATGTCTTTATTAAAAATAACTACTATATGATTTGAGGACATATTTCACATTGGGCACTCACTAAAACGAAAACTGATTTATAGGCACCTGAGGTATGCCATATACGACACCTTTCGACCAACGGATCAATAGGTACTTACTAATGTCGTTTTTTTAGGACTTCTATACCAAAGATTCGATTAAATTCAGTGCAGAGTTTAATAACATGATAAAAATATAACTTCCTCTTATGCTTTTTAGGTAGTTGTTGAAATTATAAGCATTTATACTCAAACTACCGGATTAGATTAGATAACTTTATTTGCTCAAACATGTGTGTACATACAATATTATGGGATGCCAGAATCATGAAGAATTCTTAGTATTTGCGGGGTTGGAATCATTACCGGTAAAGAATAACTACTACTACCAGGAGGAAAACCACCAGGAGGCCAGAATCATGAAAAAGTATTTGCACGGCTAGAATCATAAGCGGTGGTGACTAACGGAGTACTAGGATTTCAGAATCGGTACTCTTTTTACCGCTCATGATTCCAGCCTAGCTTCCTCATGATTATAATCTCCTAGTACTTAAGCTAGTCTTTACCGGTACCGGAATGAGCTGATAGGGTATAGAGCTTTCTCTTTATAATTTTTTTTGTAGCGAATATTGCTGTCTCCCTCTTATTGTTTTGTCACCTATCTAATATAATGTAATTACTTATTTAATGCATTGCTTTCCTAGATTCAAGTAAAATATATATTAACTTCGATTAATTATTCATATTATTGCTGAGACGGGTGAGCACAAACGTACTTTTTAGTTTTTGTTCTATAAAATAAAATAGGTGCCAATTGCCTACTACATAATTTTGGAGTGGTCGAGTCGCACGCCAATAAATTAACTTCGTGCGAATCGCCACAGAAAAATAATATTAATAAAAATTGCCGATTCGCACTTTTCGGGCGAGTTACATTCGTGCGAATCGTCCAATAACCCGACTGTTCTTAGCTTTGATAAATACCGGTTCAGCCGTTCAAAAGTTATAGGTTTTACTGTTGATATCGAGGTGTTTTCGCAAGTTATCATTTCATAATTATGTGTACAATAGATTGTCGATCGAAGCGTGTCTACTACTAGATAAATTCCAATAAGCCCAAACACGATTAGGATACATTGTTTTATTTTGGAGTTCCAGTGCCTACCGTCCGGCTTCATCATCAGATCAGTTCGATGGTATCATTTTCATGAGTACATGAGTAGTATGGAGTTAATTATTTATAAGTATTTGCTTCATTATGGCTGTGGTATTCTTGATCATTTCCACTCCACCAAATGATACTTTTTGAGTAGAAATGCTTGCATTGTTGATGAAAATACCAAAATCGCTATACGTATGCCTATAGTATTTCAGGAGTTTCCTCGATTTTTCCAGGATCCCATCATCAGATGCTGACCTGAAGACTATGGGACCACCTGAGAAATATACCCTTTCAAACAAAATAAGAATTTGCCAAATCGGTACAGGCGCCTTTGAGTAATCGGGTAAAATACCTACATTAAAAAAAGAATCCGACGAATTGAGAACCTCCTCCTTTTTTGAAGTCAGTTAATAATTGCGAAGGTAACTCTGTCTGTCTGTCTGTTACCTTTTCACCCTAAAACCGTTGAACCGATTTAGGTTAAATTTGGTATGGAGATGGTTTAAGACCCTGGGAAGGACAGTTTTACTTAAGGTAGATTCTTTATGGGAGAGGAAAAAGGTAGGTGGAAGTTAGTATGGCGAAATTATAATTTCTCAAGTAAGGGGTCCACATACCTATAATATTATTGCGTGATATAAAAAAATTGGCTATTCAAAGCCTTTGTAGCCCGTGTTACTACCAATCTTACTACCAGTAGTAATACCGTTACTTTTGGATTACCCTTCCTACTACTCCAATATTGAGTTGTAAGAAGGGAAATATTAAAAAGCCCGTGTTACTACTGTAAATACCTACTTAAAAAACCTTATTTTATTCCTAAACTAATTTATTTTCTTTTTATCTTGAACATAAAACAATTTAATTCTAAAATAAAAAAAGGATAATCGGCGCAATTTCTCGAGGGCGTAGCCTACTGAGATTTCTGCGTTTAACAACTGCATTTGAATATGTCTGATATTGTCGTCGTTTACAATATCGCGACTTCTCCTTTTCTTAAATTGCTGAGCAATAATTTTGACAAGGCTGTCATCACTTATAGCATTAAGAATGCGCAATAACGTCTTATTGTTCTTATTTATGATTTTATTTAACTTGGCGTGATAGCCCTCAAGAACATTATTTGTTCTGTGTCTCATACCGAAAACACTGAGCAAATCCAAATATTTTTTTTAAATCCATGTGTGTTGTACGTATTTTATAAAATTTTCAACCGAAAGATGCTCACTTTCTGTTTTTATATAAGCCCAACCTTCCTCGAGCATTTCTCTCGGTAAAAGTGGTAATGCAGAGCACAATTGAGAATTGAGATTTTCCCAATAAAGATTCTGCTTTTCTTCACAGGCAACGATGCCAGTGATAATAGCAGCCCACTATTTTGATATCTCCAAACATTATTATCAGAGCGTTGATGTTCGCAATCTCAAAGTCACAGTGAAATAAGTTTGGTCTGAATTGTGGTAGCTGCGACTTTATAATATCGTACATAGTTTCATAGGTTGACTGTGACTTGTTGCTTAATAGAGCAAATATAACGGGAACTACTCTAGTCGTTTCTGCTGAACTTCCGTATTCACCGTGTATGCTCACAAGTTCTTTAAATGGTGGCGGACATGCTTTAAAGGTTGCGTCTACAAAAAATTCAGTTATGGTGTGTAATATTTGTCGTGCTTCTGGGATACAAAACAGGAGCATACGGTCTCCTTCATATAAGTAATCAGCGAGAACGATGTAATGAAACTTTTCAGGTATTTGCACATCTTCTAAGTTCGTAAAAACGGTTTTGGTAACCGATAAAGACTTATTGCGAGTTTCATAAAGATAATGTTTTATGTTAGTTAAATGTGGATAGTTCCGAGCTGAGTTACCCTCTTTATGAATGAATCTTTTTAATGTTTCATTATATAGTTTTGGTATTGGTTTATCACTCGTAACAACTTTATTTCTCAATTTTGATACCGAAACAGCAATTTTATTCTTCTCAAAGTCAGGCTTGCATACGTGTTGTGTGTTTCGTACTACATCGCTACCCTTAAATGAAAAACATAGTCAGATCGTGATTTAAACGAAAATACACTTACATTGCAAAACGATACAAAATCTAATCTATAATAATAAAATAAATCGTATCATTATCTACAAGTAAATGTAACACATTTTGCGAATTGGACATTCTGCGTCATATTCTACTGACAGGGGGTCTATTTTTTACCCGACTGCCGAAGGAGGGTAATATGTTTAACAGTCTATGTATGTATGTTTGTTCTTATGTGGCGTTCTAGAGACCAAACCCGTTGGCCGATTTTGATGATTCTTACGTCAATCGATTCGTCTTAACTCTGCGAGTGTCACTGGCTACATTAAAATTGGAAAAGAAAAAATGGCGGATTTTGGCCGCCATTACGTGGAGGCAAAAAATATTATTTTCTTGCGAACCCATCGTTCATCGTTCATCGTTTGGGGTATCAAAATAAAGGTTTAAGTAGTGATTTCAAAAATATATAACACTTATATGTTTAAATAGGTACATTATACAAAAATAACTAAAAAGTTGTAAATAAAAAAAGTTTATTAAAAAATTCAAAAAACCCGACTACTTAAAAAGCAAACTAAAAAGACGTAAACAAGAAGAAAATCTGTGAATTTTTAAGCAGTCGTGTTTTTTGACTTTTTTGATTAACTTTTTTTTTTTCATTTGATCCTTACGTACTGCCTCAGGGACACCCTGCGGATCGTGTTTTTTATACTGAACAAGGCATAGTTTTTAAATAAAACCTAAAACCGCACTCACTTGTAGTGTTAAACTGCCAGAGCATTTTGGTTTATTGAAATATAAAGCGCATCTCCATATAATGCTTCCGTTCGTGTATTCTTTAAGTTTGTAGTACTGATGGCCCTCACTTATTAATACAGTCCCTCCTTTTCTTGGTATATATTTAATTTCAGTATCACTTGCTAAGCTCATTTTCAAAAAATCAATCGACAAATGAAGGAAAAATGATGGAATAAAATAAAAGATGACAATATTTTTTTCTTATGTTCATGTCATCGACTAAGAAGAATGTATATAAATAAAACTCCTTTATACAGAATCAAAGCAGATTGGCAAAGAAGTTTCACGTTTACTATTAAAACAAAAATTACTCCTAGTAATAAAATTAGTTTTTTTTAAGTAGGTAGGTATTTACGGTAGTAACACGGGCTTTTTAATATTTCCCTTCTTACAACTCAATACTGGAGTAGTAGGAAGGGTAATCGAAAGTAACGGTATTACTACTGGTAGTAAGATTGGTAGTAACACGGGCGACAAAGGATTCAAAGTAAGTACCAATGCTGAGCCGACGTAGTGGCGGGCAACAGCTAGTTTATCATAAATCCACTTTTAAAATAACACCTCCCAAAACCTACACACACAAATATCTGACATTTGCCCTCCGAACACTCCGATACATTCAGACTAGAAGTTCGTGAGCAAACAAATAAAATAACTTCTACGTATAGACTCCATTGATTACGAAAAGCAATAAATATGTTAGAGGTTCGCACCTGGGCCTTGCAGAGCGAAGGGAGCGGAAAGAGCGAAGCGAGCGGAGCGGGGTAACGTAGCTTAGAAATAACGCTTTGTGTAGAATAGTAGTGTTTTGTGCTGTCGATTCGATTGTTTAGTAAAGCTAAGTTATTGTGGAAAGTACTATTGTGAATGTCGATGACCTAAGTTCAATTGTTTCTTTCTTTCTTTGTAATGTAAACTTTAGAATTAGAATATAATACATTTTATTTATGGAATACATCCCTGAAATTATACAATCCATACTAATATTATAACAGCGAAAGTAACTCTGTCTGTCTGATACCTTTGCACGCTTAAACCGCTGAACCGATTTATTTAATACTTTAAGCACACAAATGTACAGAGGCGGACTTAATGCCTTAGGCATTTTCTACCAGTTAACCTTTTAGATGAATTTTGGTATGGAGAAAGTTTGAAGAATTTTGGAAGGACATAGGATAGATTTTATCCCGGCAATCATCCTTGTATAAGATGAAGGGAAGTTTATATATACAGGGTGGCATTTTGTAAGGAAAGTACTCTTAATACTGTAGAAGGAAAATTTTACTCAAAGAAAACCTTCCTTTATTTTTGAAAAGAAAGAAAACTGCATTCAAAGATTTTCGAAAATCCGCTTGCCATACCCGGGGATCGAACCGACTAAAATCTTTTAAAGTACACCCTGTACTTTTATTGCATCGATCGTTAGGGTCAATTATAAGGATGAAATCTCACTAACAAACTTGATAAATTAAATGAAAGTAAAATCATGAAATCTTTAATTATTTTAATTATTTACAAAAAATGGTAAACAAACTAATTAGTTGCTCGAAATGGGCTCCATTTTCTTGGATACACAAATTAATTCTTCTAACGAATTCCGCTTAAATAAATATTTTTGACTTTGTATGGTGAACTAATAATTGGTAAGGCGGCCTAATATCATTGCGCGATATAAAAAATAGGCTATTCAAAGTACTAATACTACGCAGACGAAGTCACGGGCAACAGGTAGTACAATATAAAAAATGGGTACAATTTTATATTTGACTAGAGGACGCCTCGCGGTTTCACCCGCGTAGTTCCCGTTCCCGTGGGAATACAGGGATAAAAAGTAGCCTATGTCACCCGGGGATAGAGTAGCTTCCCAACGGTGAAATAATTTTTGAAATCGGTGCAGGAGTTTTGGAGCCTATTCGGTACAAACAAACAAACAATCTAACAAACAAAAAAATCTTTCCTCTTTATAATATTGGTATAGATTGCAGCAGTTAATCTCTTAAAAATTTATACGAAATCTCTTTCATTGATTCAAAGCGACACTATCACTGATTGCCATAAGCTACTTTTCATCCCGATATAATCTACAATGGATAGGCCACACGATAGCAAATATAAACCAGCAAAATAACTTTAATTAGAGGCCAATCTGCAAAAAAACCCGGTTATCTAAAAATCTGTGGTTAAGTAATTTCATACAAATTATGTTCATTAGTTAGATAGAGCAGTGGTAGTCCAGTGGTATCGGCCGTGACTTTCAAGTTGGAGGTCGTGGGTTCGAGCCCAGGCAGGCGCTTTACATTGTGTAAATTATTTCATCACCACTGCTCTCAAAACGGTGAAGGAAAACATCGTGAGGAAACCGGCATGTCCTTGAACCAAAAATTCGAAGACAATATGTGACCACCACCACGCACCGGGCTCGCGTGGTGTTTTACGGCCCATCCCCTCTCACAGAGAGGAGGCCTGGGTCCCAACAGTGGGAACATTAATAGGCTGATGATGATGTTCATTATGGTAGTTGTAATTTTGCCTGAAAAGTCCATAAAAATCCCATAACGGCACATAAAATCATGTAAAAAGGCATTTCGGCAAAGACACGTCCCCCCTGCATCCCTTCTCGCATTTGTAGGTTATAATTTTGAGAAGGTCATGGCTTGGTCCCTATAAGGTTTATAGAGCTGCAGTTGGGCTTAAATTGTTACAAATTTAAAGAGCTTTAAAAAAAGACGGAATACAGTTTGACGAAAAACGCATAGTTTATGAATATTTTAGAGCAAAAGTGAAAAAGTTCCCATAATTTTGTGGTTTTACGCGTGGCGCGCATACAGCACACGTTTTTCGAAGATGAAAATTTGCATTAACACTACCCTAATTGGTCCATATAACGTACTATATATCCAGAACTACATCATGTTTTGCGATTTGTATGTCAATTTCTACTAAACCAAAAACAAAGGACACTCTGATGACGAATACTCGTAGTATGTACAATCTATCAATTCTGTACATCGGTAAGTTCGGGTTAACCAAAACTTTTTCTGAATTCACCTTTCAGTTGTTATTGAAGATGAAAGATTTTAAGCTCCTTAAAATTTCAGTAAATATACTTGTTGTAAATTAACCTAATATTACTTAGTGCCTATAGACACGTGTAACTCTATAGCAAATGCTGATGCATTGAGAGGTTTAATGACAAAGCAGCAGCTGGAATTTCTCATGTGCCTACAATTCATTGGCGTCCATGGAATCGGCTCACACCAAAGACAGGTGTGCCACAACAATCCATACTAATATTATAAATGCGCCAGTAACTCTGTTTGTCTGTAAACTTTTCATGTCTATTGGCTTAACCAATTTGAATTAAACTTAGACACACTCTTTATTGTGTCATTGGTTAGGACATAGGATGCTCTTTATCCCGGGAGTAAATTCCCTTGTAATAATTTCTGACTACCAAGCGGGCGAAGCCCCTGGTAAAGATTAATATCTACCCACCTAGGTTTTTATTTTTTAAGAATTATAGTGCTTAATATTATTATAAACAAGTAACAAAAACTAGATGTAAAATAAGCCATAGAACGTTTTGGGCAACACTGTTTTTGGTCCTATAAAACCCCAAAAAAAGTGTATTCTATTCGAAAGTGGCGCATTTATTTCTCTATTCAGTGTTAAAACGAACCAATAGCAATGTTACCCATGACAAATCAGTCATATATTCGCTATGTAGCAGTGCACGGGTCACAAAATAGTGATGTACTGGTTAATAAACACCTTTAAGGATCTTGTATAGTACTTTTTCATACCATACGGGAATTTATGTTTCCTTTAACTCTCATTATTCACTCACCATTTATTCTTCTATCACGAGAGTGTAAAGACTTAACAAAATATATGATTTAATATTTATAAAAGGATTGAAGCAATTTGTATTGAATATAAATTTTATTTTATTATTATTTTTGTTTATGGAGTGTGAAATGATGTGCGACTGCATTTTTACGGATAAAATATGTTTAGGTTTACCATAAATTTTACGTGCCCCCCTTAAATTATTGAGATTTCACAAAAAAATATATTTTTATATTAAAGGGACTTCGAGTTTTAAGCGCCATTATTGCACGCCGAATAAAAATGTCTGAATATGGTTGTAAAAGTGAGATAAAAAATATTTTCTGGACATAATTGTCATTTAATAGCAACATTTATCCACTTTTACGTGTCATTTTTGTGTTATTAAAGAAAGATATAACATCTGTCATGATATTAACAAGTACACACATCAACAAGGTCTAGGGATATTTCATACTCAATTAAATAACTCGAAAAGTACTGGCCGTATTGGAATCTTTTATACACCGATTTGTTTGTAATTTATCTCAGACTAATTCCAAATTAAAATTTTTGAAAATTCTTTTGTTTCGGTGGCATAAAAATGTCTTGATGTGTAGGAGAGGGAATTTTCATTAGTGCGAAATTTAGAAAACAATACGAATTACGTTTAGTTACAGTTTTTTTTCATTTTTAAACGAAAGATAAAGTTAAAATTGAGGTATTGTAGCCATGCAACGCCAACATTTGACGAGGGCGGAGATGTTACGAGCTGTGGGAATGCTGGAAGCTGGGTCTGTTCAGCGTAATGTTGCTGAGGCCATAGGGACCCAACAAAATGTAATTTCAAGATTGTGGACACGCTATCGTGCCACAGGTGAAGTAGCGGAGAGGCACCGGGGGCCAAGTCGCATCACTACCCCCAGACAAGACCGATTTTTGCAAATTACTGCGCGAGCTCAACCAAATGCAACGGCGACTCAATTGGTCCAAAGGCTGCCAGTGGAACACCAAGTGCTTGTGAGTGACCAAACTGTAAGAAAGCGACTGCATGAAAGCAATCTACGCTCTCGTAGACCACTCCGGGTCCCACCTTTACGGAGAGGCAATCGTGAACGACGATTAGAATGGGTTCGGAACCACGTGGACTGGGGCCGTGAGCAATGGTCCAATGTGCTGATCACGGATGAATCCAGGTTCGGCTTCCATCCAGATTCACGAAGGACGCCATTTTGGCGAGTTCCTGGACGATGAAGCCGTCTTCAGAAACCTCAGGAAGTTCACCAATACCAAGGAGGAACAATTATGGTTTGGGCAGGAATTCGTCTTGGAGGACGGACGGATCTCGTTTGGGTGCGGGGCAATATGACGGCTGAACGATACGTCCAACAGGTGCTGGGGCCCGTAATCTTGCCCCACAGAACACAAATGGGCCAAGATTTCCTGCTCATGCACGACAATGCCCGGGCACACACGGCGAGAACGGTAGCAGCTTGGTTACATACACACAATGTTAGGGCCTTAGACTGGCCTGCTCAATCGCCAGATCTAAATCCCATTGAGCATGCGTGGGATATGCTGCAAAGAAGAGCTCTGAAGGAAGTTGCTGAAAATCTGGCTACAGAAGATCAACTTTTTGCGCACCTCAGAAGGACATGGGACAATATTCCGCAGCAAGACATTGACAACCTTGTTCTGAGCATGCCGAATCGTTGCCGATGTGTTATGAACATCATGGGCGCTTTCTCAGACTACTAACTTCAAGTTTATAAACACAAATTAAATGATTTTTCAATTTTTTTCAGTTTTTACTCATAAATTAAAAGTTAATTCATATACGGTTTCCGTCTATGCTTCATTTTTTTTCCATAAAATCCTGAAATTTTAATCGAAGTACCTTAACCATTATTAAAAAATGGTAGAATATTAAATAACGTATCTTTTAAATATATACATGTCATATAAATATTAACACATTGATAGTAATTCGCTTTTTTTAAAATATCCCTAGACCGTGTTGATGTGTTTATATTATAGGAACTGAAAAGTCATTACACAACAATTCAGCTCTATAAAAGTGTTTGTGTGATATACTTATTAGTAAAACTATAATAGTCATCTCTAAACCAATAAAGCACAGTTACATTATATAGTAATAATCTGGAACTAAGCTACATCACAAAATCATTATCTAGTAGATTTTTTGTAACTACTACGGTACGAAGTACTATAGCAACCAATGATATTCAAATAAACAGATTCGTTATACACTCACAAAACAATTGAAAAAAAGTGTTCCGCACTCACTTTTTTCATTCATCTGACATTTCAATACAAGACGAAAGGGATGGCTTGATAAAACCAACAAGAAAAAAGAGACAGCTAGTGTTTGTCACTTGCGTGTGAATTTAAACAAACTTTATTCTGACCACCAATGTTGTTATCCTTTTCTAACCTCCAAATATCAGAATATTAGGAAAAAAAATGAAATAAATTAGTAAATTGAGGCGTATTGCGTACTTACATACGGTATGAGATCCCTTCTGTTTTATGTACTTTGGTATCATAATTGGTACAATTTCTAAATACACACGCTGGCATTTTTTTATTTTGTTTTTGTTTCAACAAAGCGTATCGCTCTTCGCCATGCGTGACATAAACTAAAGACTAAAGTTCACAATTGTGACCTATTCGAGTCTTCACAATGCGCACGCTCATAACATATCTGTTTATTTGAATATCATTGATAGCAACGCTCAGAATATCCTCAATACGACAAGGTCGCCTTATAGTTGAGTTTTCATCACTGCTAAAACGAAACGATTATAGCAGTTCGTTTGTAACCAGTTACGCAAATCAGATGAATGTTCCTATAGCACATACTGTAACGGTTGTATAAAATGGCGTAGTAAACGTTTGCATCATTTGTTTATAGGTCTTTTTTGCCCTTTAAGATTATAGAGCAAAATTGTATTGTCGAACGCTTTTATACAACACGCTGTCACCGCTAAAACTCATTTATATGTCTTTTTAGAGAATTAGGCTTAGATTATAGGAGTGCTTTGCTGGTTGGGATGGAACGTATGTATTGAATATGAAATGTAAAATGAATGTTTATTGTTTGTGCATCTAATTTAAATTGACACAAATCATTTTAGTATATCTATACCAATATTATAAAGAGGAAAGATTTTTTTGTTTGTTTATTTGTTTGTACCGAATAGGCTCCGAAACTACTAGACCGATTTTAAAAATTCTTTCACCTATGGAAAGCTACATTATTCCCAAGTAACATAGGCTATAATTTTGACGGGAGCGAAGCCGCGGGGGTCAGCTAGTAACTAATAATTGTATTTTATTTTTATTATTGTGTAATATAATTATGGAATATATGTAATTGAATTGAATGGTAAAATTAATGGTTTTTGTTTTTGTGACTAATTTGATTTTTATTTATTTTGTGTACAAATTTATTGTTCGTGCATAAATGACTAATGTATGTAAATATAATTTATTGTACATCAAGATAAAACAGTAAAAAAGAAACCGTAAAATTAAAAAAATAAACATACATACAACAAGCGGCCTTAGCGCGTTCTGCGATCTCTGCCAGGCAACCTTCAATGGAAAGAGATAGCCTGGACACGATATTTTACTAGTAAGTAGGTACTAAAATAAATTACTAAAATTGATACATAAATACATACATAAATCTAAATAAACAAACAAGAAAATAACACAGGTTAAAAAAGAACAGGATCACAGAGACAAGTAATGTTCTTTTTTAAAGACAGCCAACTTCTGAGCACGTTTAATTGAGTCAGGCAATGCATTCCACAGACAGGCAGCCTGGATAGTAAATGATTTATCCACGAATGTAATGGAACGCAAAGGTATTTTAAGTAGTTTTTGCTGTTATTGGTTTATTCAAACATGACTGGTGAAATCTGGTTGTACTGTAAGGCGCACCTCTTCCTAAGCCTTCAAGGAAAACAGGCGTGAATATAATGTTATGTTTCAAATATTCTGCTTATTTTATAAAATACTAGTTGTTGCCCGCGACTTCGTCCGCGTCAATCTCGTAATACTTTTTTATTTTGTTTTTTCCCTCATGTACTGTGAATTTTTCCTAGATTTAAACGCCTATGTTACATGTTACTTCTTATAACATCAGCTATCTACCAGTCAAAGTCGGTCCAGCCATTTCGAAGATTACCCGGAACAAACAGACTTACAGACAAAATTTGAAAAGTTGCGTTTTTGTTATTAGTACCGTATATTATATTTTCACATGCATTCAATAGAACGTTGCTATTTTGATATTACATACAGACACTTCAATTTTATTTATTTGTATGCATAGATATAGATGTTTGTCAATTAAATCTCTATAATTACTGATCCGACTAGAAAACTACAACATCGCATAAGCCATAGGCTAATTTTATACCGAAAAGTGCACGGTTCATAAAACGGGAACGAAGCCGCAGAAGAATGCTAGTGGAGAGATAATGTTATCAGTACTTCTCAAAAATCTTTTCACCTAGAGATATACTAAATATTATGGTTTTGACATGTATTAGATTATTTTAATTAATTTTGATTGTGATATTTTTGGCCTATTTATTGAAGTTTGATAAGACAAGTATCGAATTAGTTTTAATTGCTGTGGTTTTGAGATTTTTAGATTATGTATTTATTGTCATTTTTACGACATATATTAGATTATTAAATTAATTTTGTTATGACATTTTAAGATTATTATAGTTTTTTTTAATTAATTTTATTACTGAATACGGATTATTGAATTAATTTGTTTGACATTTTTAGATTATTTATTGAAATGGTTATGACATTTTATTAGATTATTTTAATTATCATGTATCGGATTAGTTTGATTTTTTATGGTAATGAAATTTTTTGATTATATATGAAGTTTTCTATGATATTTTTATAGTATTTATTGAAGTTTGTTGACATGTATTAAATTACTTTATTATAATGAATTAATTCTTGTAATGACATGTCTAGATTGGTATTATTGTTATTTTTATTATTATAAAATATATTTTTTTTATGCAAAATGATTTTAATTATGAGAATGGATGTAAGTACATTAATTAAAATTATTAATTTGACTAATATTATAAATGTAATTGTGAGATTGTGTTGGGCCTTATAGTTCTCGCTAAACTTCTTGGCCGCCCTGAAGTTGGCTACAATGGCTGCGCAGTAGTAAATCTCATACAAAAACCGCACCGTTTCGTGCGTCGCGCATCTGGAAAGCCAACTTCAGAGCGGCCCAGAAGTTTGGCGAGAACTATAGTTAAGAATTGAGTTTACCTTGTATTTCATTCCTTTTTGTTAACATTCAGACACAGTGTAAAATTGTTAATGAATAAATGAAGTTAAATTATCTATGGTTATTTCTTAAGTAGCTATCAATTTTCGTTACCAAGAGATGAACAGTTTACAACTATTTTTCATGCTAAATAATATACATATCTTTTTTTTTAAGTCTCTTTTGTAATTCCCCATAAAGTTTCACTCACGCGAATCGTTTATCTCTAAAACGCGTGATCAGAACAAGTTCTCTCACTCACTATGTAAATGAAAGTGCTCCACTTTTCAGAGTCCCGCATAAACCAGGAAAACGTTTCGAACACGGAACCCGCATGCAACTTGAGTAGGATTACAGTCAGCTGATTTATCTTATGGCCTGGCTCAATAGAAGATGTAATGCTGGTTGTATGTAATCACCAAGTTTGGAAAATGTGTGAAAATTCCACTGAAACATTAATGCATTCAATTCTTTGGAAACACAGTGGGTGAAAATACTCATCTATACATATAATAAATCTGTAGAAAGGTTGTTTTTGTACATTGAAAATATTTCCAAAATAAAGAGCCAGGGTGCAGCTAGCATTTTTGGAATTTTTGTCTGTTTGTCTAGTTATTTGAAAATATACGAAACCAATGTAGATAGCTACTATATACGTACATAACAATTGTGGGTAACTTGAAGTATATACATAGATGGATATCCATAGTGTCTTTCATCTCGCATGTGATTGGTTGATTGTTGGCGTCAAAACCCTTTGCCATTTTTGTACAACGAACATATTTCCAAAATAAATAGCCAGGGTGTTAAAGGGTACAACAGAATCTATTTCAAGCATTTTTGGATTTTTTGTTGTTTGTCTGTTTATTTGTGCACGCATCACGTAAAATGTACGAAACGGATGTACTATACGTAAAATTGTGGATATCTTGAAGTAGATGATGGTAGATTGATATCCACATCGCGTCTTTCATCTCGCATGTGATTGGTCGATTGATGGCGTCAAAACCCTTTGCCTCGCCGAATTCACTTACGCAGTTGGGTTGGGTATATTTTTCCATCATTTCGGTATCTTTTAGATTCATATTAGCAATTAGGATTCAAATTAGGCGCTTTCTTTCAGGATATCCTAAAAGAAAGGGGCTAATTTGAATTGAATCCATTATTAGTACCTATTAGTACATAATGTATTAATTACTATTTCAGAAATTGCCTGGTTTCAGGGTTTACTTGACTGGTATAAAATAAAAGATTAATACAAGCTGTTTTTTTATTATTTACAAAAACAAAGTGCGAGTCGGACTCGTGCATGAAGGGTTCCGTACCATTGTCGCAAAAAAACGGCACAAAAGTCACGTTCGTTGTATCGGAGCCCCATTTAAATATTTATTTTATTCTTTTTTTTAATATTTGTTTTAGCGCCAACAGAAATACATCATCTGTGAAAATTTCAACTGTCTAGCTATCACGGTTCATGAGATACAGCCTGGTGACAGACGGACAGACAGACTGGCGGATGAGTCTTAGTAATAGGGTCCCGTTTTTACCTTTTGGGTACGGAACCTTAATAATTATTATCATCTCTAAATTTGCTAAAAACCACCGCTACAAAGCCTTATGTTTTAATCATCTGTAATTGCAACCCAAACAAACGCACAACTCAAAGGCAACAACCAAAATACCGGAAACCTGAACTACTGTAAACAGACAGACAAATGTACACCAGCAGGCATATTACGGATAAATAGCGCTCAGCCAGAATTGCGCAACTATCGCGCAATTCTCGTGCGATCAATCGCTTAGCGTCATAAAAGTCAGTTTCATCTAAATATCGTTTGCTAATCGCTCGCAGATTGTTAATACGCACTTATTGCTACGATTCTAGCTCCAAAAACAATCATGTAGCAATCTCCAGAACAAACTAACCTAACATGAAAGTCATCTCTGACTGTTACTAGTAAACACAAATCATTCACTGCATATTAAACCAGCAAGCCAGGTAACCAGGTAGCTTCTGCCAGCGGCTTCGCCCGCGTGAATGTCGCAAATTATCCCGAGGGTTCATATTCCCGGGATGAACAGAAGTATCCTATGTGCTATTCCTGACTATAATCTATCTCTGTGCCAAATTCAATCAAGATCCGGCCAGCCGTTTGAGCGTACACACACACAAACTTTCGTCATTATAATATTAGTTTGATTTTTTATTGAAAAAACCCGACTGCAAAGATGTAAACAAGAAGAAAATCATGCTGTGCAGTCGGAGGATACATATTCGCGAGCTTCCTGAACAAAATTATACATATCCTCCGACTGCACAGCATGATTTTCTTCTTGTTTACATCATTGCAGTCGGGTTTTTTGATTTTATTAACTTTTTTTATTTACAACTTTTAGTTATACTTTTTTTTCCAATGACTTTTAAACATATAAGTGATATATATTTTTCCCTTCATTTTGATACCCCACTCAAAGGGTTTCGAAGAGAAAAAAAAATGCTATCCCCACAATATGGCGCCCAAAACCCGCCATATTCCTTTTTTTTAAACAGCACCTATCTAAGAACACTTGGGCGGCCAAGACCTATCTAACGATGTCTTAATTATAAAAATCCGTCAAGTGGTTTAAAAGATACGAGGTAATAAAGAATATTACATACATACAAACATACATACATACAAGATACGCGCGACCCCTTTCCTTGCAGCCGAGTAATAAAACAAAATCCAATGACACATTTTAGTAAACTGATTGTTCCGTAAGAGACAACACTGTGTGACTATCTATCACTGGTGGTAGAACAATTCATGTCTCTGCCTGTATCCCATGTCACTTGGTGTAGCTACCGTCCTGTCCCCCGTCACACTATAACTGTCTCCCTTTTCTTTCATATCACTCCTCACACAATCCACCCAACTTTTCCTTGGCATTTCATCCATCGACATTTACATCCATTACTCTTTTAGTAACATGCGTTTCATCCCTCTTCATCATTATACCAGAACAAAGGATGTCCTTTCACCTTTTCAGTCACTAGCGCCACTTTCAAACTTCCTCTAATATCATCATTAGCAGCCTTTTAACTTTCCTTCTGCTGGGATACAAGCCTCTTCTCTTTGAGAGGGAATGGGCCTTAGACCCCTTGAGTGCCACAATGTTTTTTTTATTGTTACGGTAATTAAAGGCATTCAATCGGTTAAAAAGCAAAGCGGGCCCAGTGCGGGTTGGTGGATGTCACATGTCTTAGAATTTTTGGTTCTAGGATATGCCGCATGCCGATTTCCTTACGATGTTTTCCTTCATCGTTTTTAGAGCACTAGCACAGATAATATAATACATACATACAGGCATCTTCTGGGTAAGCTCACTCCATCGTCGACTTTGTCTCTGTCCTAGACTACCTCTGACCTAGACTAGAGTCAAGAGCAAACCCATCAAAAATAAAAAATAAAAAACTACGTAAGTAATTTTGAGCCTTGATAAAATATTATGATTTGGTAAAATTTATAACATCGAAAAACATCTGATGGCTGATACTTCCAAAAGACAAACTAAAATGACAGATTTTTATAATTGATACATTCTGTACCCATATTTGTAATACGTGTAAACGTGCTTGAATATTTTTGTTTATTACATTTGTATGATTACCTTTTTTTTTTTTTATTAAATCTCATTTGTAATGTTTACATATCACGTTATTTTATTTAATAATCGCACCTCTATAACTGAAATAACCTGTATACTTACCTCTATTAATGGAACCCTCTGTAAATGAGACAGATATTTATTTATACCTAGATATCTGAGACACTGGGTAAGTGGAATATCTCTATAAGTGAAACAACATTGCAGGTCCCTTGATGTCTCACTTAACTAGGTTTCACTGTACTAATATAATACTAATACTAGCATACAGATGCCTCATCCCATACAAAGACACCGTGCGGAAGTAACTAGCGTTTTTCGTCTGATTAAACTGATATTTTTTTGTACATCGATCGCGTTCAGTTCCGTTCCACGGCGATAGATAGATGGTGTTAGCAGCGACTTGCAAGTAAAATGGGTTACTCGGTTCGTGAATATTTCTTTCTTTAAATACAGTGACGATTTGTTTTATAGTAGTTTGATGCACGTTTTTACAGTTTCAATGCAACAAAATGTGTTACAATACTCGATTGTCGAGTGAAATGTCACAGAAATAAAAAATCACGCCATCTATTGGCATCAATTTTAAACGATCCGTTCAAATAATCATTGCAATGTGAATTATGATCTCAATATTACATAATTTTGTGCTTAGGAGAGTTTATTAAACAAAATTATTTATACCTAGATATCTGAGACACTGGGTAAGTGGAATATCTCTATAAGTGAAACAACATTGCAGGTCCCTTGATGTCTCACTTAACCAGGTTTCACTGTACTAATATAATACTAATACTAGCATACAGATGCCTCATCCCATACAAAGACACCGTGCGGAAGTAACTAGCGTTTTTCGTCTGATTAAACTGATATTTTTTTGTACATCGATCGCGTTCAGTTCCGTTCCACGGCGATAGATAGATGGTGTTAGCAGCGACTTGCAAGTAAAATGGGTTACTCGGTTCGTGAATATTTCTTTCTTTAAATACAGTGACGATTTGTTTTATAGTAGTTTGATGCACGTTTTTACAGTTTCAATGCAACAAAATGTGTTACAATACTCGATTGTCGAGTGAAATGTCACAGAAATAAAAAATCACGCCATCTATTGGCATCAATTTTAAACGATCCGTTCAAATAATCATTGCAATGTGAATTATGATCTCAATATTACATAATTTTGTGCTTAGGAGAGTTTATTAAACAAAAACATATAATTTTTGTTTTATTTCCAGCAAATGTTAATTTTACACGCAATTTAATAACAAATCGGTGCATATCGCGCCATCTGGTGACATTTATTTGAACCTAATTTTCATTCTGAGCGCTGAGACCCCTGGGCCACCACTGCTCTAATATACTCGTGTCTTACTTTATTCATTATAGTCACTCAGCAAGATCCGTAATAAGCCTGCGAAACGCTTAGGGCGCATCCCACCTAATCGGATAGGCGCACAAATACACGCTAGCAGCCCGAGCGTGAAGGAATTGTATGGGTGAGCAAAGCCTAATACCGGGCTGTATGTTAGGTGTGTATTGCCTATAAATGTGCTATTGTTATGTGATTACGGGGTAGGCAGGATTGTTGGTGCAAGTAATCTGAGTAGTTGAGTGGATTGATTGGACGCTGTGAAATGTATTTAGGTATTATATTGTTGGTTGTTATGCGGATGGTGAAGATTAGACTTTTTTTATTGTCTAGTGGTTGCAAGTACGGATGCTTGATAGTGCGGTTCAGGATTCAATTTCAGAATTGGATATGTTAATGACACATAACTTTCACGCCTGTAGTCTTTGAAGGGGACTATTAAAATTTAAACATTTAATTTCAGTTCAGTCAGTCAGTTATGTGGTTTTGTTTTGTTTTTATTATGAAATTCTGAGTTGCAGCCCAGGGATATGAATTCATTTTGTATTAAAAATTATGATGATAAATGAGGAGCTCCTCCTCTTTTGTTATCTTTCCCTGACACTCTAGGGTTAGCTGAAAGAGAAGTCAACATTGAGTTAAGCTCGCCTTTGTACATGTACTTTATTATCACACTGTATTGAATATTGTTTTTGGTGTACATTAAAGAATTAGAAGATTTTTGAATTAAGAAGGATAAAATCTGAGCAGCAAGAGATGATTTATTTTCGTTGGATCCCACTTTTGAATCCCACTTTAATATTTTTGGCGGTGGATCCCACAAATCATTATTACGTATTTCGGTTGGATACCAATTTTAGCTCTATTTTATGGCACTTTGAAACATCTAAGATATATTTGGCCAGATATTTCAAAGCTCCTAAATAATTAGTTTACACCCCTGTATACAAGGGTTTAATTAAAATCTCTGTTGGTTACAACAGTGTACAAGGGTGATGATGAATTAAATATTATGTTAAAGAGTGTTTCTCCTTATTCTGTAATTCCGTATCAACACGGCCGTTTTAGTAAAATCCTTCTTGTGAATTTCAACAAGTATTCAAGCTATTTCTTTTTAATAAGGGTTTCTTGTTTTTTATAAAGCTATTTAAGGCTTACAACGATATTTTTTACGGGACCGGGACTCAGAGCAATACCTCAATTTTTTATCTGTATTCATATATCTCTTCATTTTATGAAACACAAGCTGTCCCGGTGAACTTCGTACCACCTCAAGCAAATAAATGGGAAATGGTGTAACTGACCCCAAATTGTTTTGAATTTCAGAATAATCGACAACGCCATCTACTGGCTTTACCGGAACCAGTATACAACGCTATGTTTATATTGGTCCGTGTTTTGTTTCTGTCATGTATCAGAGATGGCGCTGTGTTTGAAAAACGTATTGGGACTATTAGAAAATTAATTGTCTTCATAATTTAGTTTTCGTTAATATTGCATATATTTTAATAGTTATTCTGTTATTTGGGGCGGAGATTTTTATTATATAATAGAGGACGCCTCGCGGTTTCACCCGCGTAGTTCCCGTTCCCGAGGGAATACAGGGATAAAAAGTAGCCTATGGCACCCGGGGATAGAGTAGCTTCCCAACGGTGAAAGAATTTTTAAATCGGTCCGGTAGTTTTGGAGCCTATTCGGTACAAACAATCAAACAAACAAAAAAATCTTTCCTCTTTATAATATTGGTATAGATAGGCTCGCGCTTGACCACTATCTCACCTGATGATAAGCGATGATGTGATCGACGGTGTAACACGCTTGCCTAGAAGTAACCTATTCACTCTTGACCTAAAGACCCCGAGGTTGTAGCTATCTGGAAATACTTACTCCGGCAAGGAATTCGACTCCTTAGCTGTACGCATAATGAAAGTATTTCCAAAACGTGAAATGCGTATGGGTAGGATGTCACCATGTACCGATGGCGCATCGCCGTACGTCTTGTAGTCCGATGATGAAACGGGCTAGGCGGAATCAGATCATGCAATTAGAGTCTTTGTTTTATATATAAAGATTATTCCTTCTTCAGTTCATTCATTCATTCGCTGATAGACAACGCACAAACTAAACTGGGTCTAGAAGCATGAAACTTAGCACAAGAGTTGTTAATGTAACTAAGGAGCACTAAGGAATGATTTTCGAAAACCCATCCCTTATAGGGATTTAATAGAGATGAAAAATTTCAACGTTAATTTTGCCAATGGGACATTCCAACAAGCCCTCCATAATCTGAACCGTTTATTCTTACGAAAAAACTACCCGGTCAAAATCTTCAACAAGATTCAAAATGTTGAACTTCAGTGTAACACACAACAAAATCAAACATCGTTAATAAAACATAGCCCATCACTAACTACAGACAAACAATAGATACAAAACCTTCACCCACCGACGTAGCTAGTGATGTACATCGATAGGTCAGCCACTATCGATAGCTGCTCGACAAGGCATAAATAAACCATGAACAACCGTACACCTGCCAGAGTACACCGCTGCGACAAATTGGATCACGGTTGTAATGTTTTTACATGCCGTTTGAAATTGATAGCGGGTATTGGAAGTTTTGAAGTCGATTTTTTAAGTTTTAAAGGGGTTATGGGTTGTTAAGTGTTTTTTTTTTCTGTGAATATGTTCACAAAATTGCATGTTTTACTTGACAGAGTTTAAAATTGAATGCAATATTTTAGAAAAATGTTGCACGTTTTACTTGATAGTATTATTAACACTGTTTATGTAGGTACTCTGCAATATAGAATGTAGGTACTCTGATAAACTCTATTATGAAAAATTTCAGTGAGAATTGTATCCTTAGATTGCTATAATAAAGATATCAAGCTGCCACTTTATTTTCAATTTATTCGTGGTACACCCTGTAAAATAAATGAGATGTTAATTGCTTCACTAGCTTTTTCCTTCAGCTTCGCTCCCGTGTTTTTTACCCGAAGACGTAAAGGAGGGTAATATGTTGATCGGGAGCCTGCCGTTTTGCCGAAAAGATTTTGACAAATTTCACTACCCAAACAAATTGTAGCAACCTTTTTTTATACCAATGCAATATTTGGAATAATTTTAGTACACACATTTTCATTTGGTAAAATTTTTACTTGGCAGAATATTACTAAGGATAGTGTCATTAAGGCATTTGGTCTTTAATTAAATGATTTATTACAGCAAAAAATCTTTAGACAGTAAACATCCCCCCACATCTGGCTCCCAGGGTATCAAAAACCTAGCTGACAGAAAGGAGCGAGCCCAGTATAGCGCGAGCGACGAAATTTTTGGCAGAAAACGAGAGACAATTAAAAATGCGAGCGAAGCGAGCGCGAGCGCCACCAGCGCAGCGAGGAGCCAGGATAAAAAACCATATATTCATAGACAAGTAAAGTATTTTTGCTACTTTTATATGCAGCTCAAAATGATTTTTTTTGCTTACCCTCTGAGTGCTTACCAAAATTTTATTAAACAGGAGCAGCTGATTGCAGCTTATATAATTAATATGCTGAAGTTATAATTTGTTAATTTCTTTTCGTTGAAACATAGGTAACCCAATTTTTTGTCATTGACTAAGCAATTGACTGAATAGAAATGGTAAATTGAAAACTGACGATACTATTTGGCTTATAATAAATTTGCGTAAAATGTGTTATTCCAACTGAAATATTTGACCACATAAAAATTGGTAAAAGTACTAGTTGGTAAACAAGTTATTGTTTAAACGTTCACTTGCCAAACATTAGTTTTGCGTTAAAAATTTTTGTGAATAGATTTTTAGCTAAGTAATAATTTGGCAAATGAAATTAAGCGAAAAAAATTTTGGGAAGTGGAAATTTGTCAAATTCCTTTCGGTCAAACAAGGGAGACCCATGTTTATCAAATATGATCTATGTACATGTGTATATTCCTATGTAGCGTTCTAGAGACCGAACGCGTTGGCCGATTTTGATGATTCTTACGTCAATCGATTCGTCTTAACCGAGCGAGTCACTGACTATATAAATATTTTAAAAAAAAAACCGGCCAAGTGCGAGTCGTAATCGCACACGAAGGGTTCGGTTCCGCTATCGCTAAAAAAACACGTTTGTTGTATGGGAGCCCCACTTAAATATTTATTTTATTCTGTTGCTATAGCGGCAACCAAAAATACATCATCTGTAAAATTTTCAACCGCCTAGCTATCACGGTTCATGAGATACAGCCTGGTGACAGACGGACAGACAGACAGACTGGCCGCGGAGTCTTAGTAATAGGGTCCCGTTTTTACCCTTTGAGTACGGAACCCTAAAAATGGCGGTTTTGTGTGCCATAATGTGGCGGTCGCAATTTATTTTTTCTTCTTAACCCATCGCTTGGGGTATCAAAATGAAGGGTTTAAATATATATACTACTTGTATCTTTAAAAGTTATTGGACAAAAAATTATAGAAAATAATAAAACATTATATTAAAAATAAAAAGCGAACTAAAAAGTCGCAAACATGAAGAACATCATGCTGTGCAATCGGAGGATACATATGGTTTTGGTCAGTCAGCTCGCCAATATGTTTTCCCACAAATTTTTAATTTACTTTTTTAATTTACTTTTTTTGCTTTATAAACTACTCTTTTTGGCAAAAAATATGTGCTCAACAATAGTGTGTCTATCCGTGTAATAATTTTTGTTATCAAGTAACCGCATCCAGAGAAACAGTGTAAACGAAATCATTATTTCAAACATAACTAGCTAGCGCCTTTTTTGGGAGGAGAAATGCTCATGCATACTGCTCTACCACGGGGAGATATAAGTGCAGTTATGTGGGACTCCAACCCACTAAAACTCCACGGTTTCCTCCAGTGCCACTTATAGCGGAAACACGGACACGCGTTAGCACTCAACGGACCCTCCTCGGGGTGTACACCCCATTACCGGCGCACCAGAACACGTTGTACACCGTGACCACCCCAGGGACCAAACCAGCACATGGGTGCCAGACGACCCCGTGTATGGCACCCTTGGTCCAACTAGCTAGCTCCTTCCAGCGGCTTCGCCCGCATGAATGTCATACCAAGAGAAAAAAAAAACTATAACCTAACTCAGGATATGGACCACCCATGTACCAAGTTTCATTCAAGTCCGTTCAGCCGTTAAGATGAGAAAGGATAATATATAAAACTCACATTCAAAAATATTCAAGCGCGAGCATGTTGTGAAATATTAGAATAGTATTGCAATGTTAAAAATATAGTTTTTTGGTTTGGTGTATGGCAACACCGTCTTCCTCTTCCCTTTTCTCCTGGAGCCACGCCGTCGTGTGCACGCAAATAATTGTGTATCTTTATTTTTACAATAAACGACAGTCTATACAATATTTGAGACTTTCCATTAGAAACTCCACTTGCAACAGAGCATATAGACAATAAAAAAATAATAGGATGATTAGTTCATCTAAACGTAATAGAATTTCTTATTTTTCATCAAAATGGAAGTCTGAACGTAATGCCAACATGTCGCTCACGTGTACACCAATCGATCGGCTGATTACGGGCACATCAGGTAATCACCTACATTCGTCTATACACACAGCCACGGTTGCACTTAGTTGAGAACGATTATATACTGGTACTAGTAAATAGTGGCATGTAGACTTGAAACATGTAGGAAACGATTGCGTTTTGGTATTGAAAGTCATAACTATTTCTTTGATAACCTTTTCTTTGCTTACTTTGCATAGCCTTTGTCTCCCACTGCTGAGCAAAGCCCCCTCATATTTTCCAGCTGCCTTTATCTATTTCCTTCGCCGGCGTCTTATATGTTGTTATAAGCGAGTCCAAATCGTCACCTCAGCCGTTTGAAGCTTGCTTCGGTGACAACTCCAGTCTTTAGATACCCATTGTGTACCAATCCTGGCCCATCTGGCCTCAATCATGCATCCTATAAGTGGGTCCGCGCCCGCTCGACCCGCATATCGACCTGATGAAAAATCACTGATTATTATTAATTATCATTAGGTGCAATCTTGTAGCTAGTGGCACGGTGGTATTAATAAGTCAGTATTTATATGTGATTATAATTATTAGGTTAACAAGTAGGAACTAACTTCTAAAATATAAAAAAAAACATGATTGACTAAAGAAAAAATAAACATAAGGTATCTTAAAGAACTGGGTAGGAACATCACAAAAGATTAAAGTTTTCAGCAATACAAATCTCATTCAATCATTTGATAATCTTAGGACCTAGTTCTGGAACGACTGAGCGGCTTCTTCTATTGTTTCCAAAAAAACAGATAGATGATATCTTTATAAAGTTTCATTTTTTAAATGAAATCATTGATTACCAGGATAAATTATGTATCATAATAAAATATTCTCTATTATTTATAAAATAATTAGTTATTTAGAATTAAAATATCACTTTTCCTGACTGTAGAAATTGCACTGAATTGGTAGTAAAACATCTGGTATTATTCTTCGGGTCGAGTCTAAGCGGGTCGAGTGGGTGCGGACCCTTGTAGGTTTGGGTTACTCTTTGTAATCAGACTGACTTAAAGGGTTTTCGATTATTATCATAAACCCAAATGATGAAATTGACGAGAACTATACTTATTCAGTGATTCTCGTATCCAGCAGATTCCGTATTCTAGGTCATAATTATAAACCGTTTTGCCAACTTAGACTAATTTAAAATGTAATATTAAACACTGCACAAGCATTTTCTAGTAGGTACTGAATTCTTAAGGACCTAGTGCCGGTCGACTTGAAAATATATCTCAAATCTGTGATATAAAAACCTCAATGGGACGAAAAATGTTCACAATTCCACGAACATCTCTCATCGAATACAAGTCACAGCCTATCCCATTAGCGCACGTATTTTCGCCCGCCGTTTCCTTACATCTGAAGTCTCAGATAAGTCTCAGATAACAAGTCGGTACGGGATTATACTCTCAACAAGGCGATATCGCGCCGATAACCCTTCACTACAAAGCTAAGGCGCCGGGATCCCTGAAAACGGGTGAGTGAGGGCCTTCGATTCGATTTTGGTCTTATTTGAGTACTCTTGCTTGTTAATATTTTTTTGATTTTGTTGAAGAATTCAACCTTTCGCTATGTGTGTGAAAGGTTGAATTTAAATTAAAAAGTATTTATTTTATTACACCTTTTAGTAATACACAAATATAGGGTTACAGCGTGAGATAGATTATTATTTATTTATTATTACTCTCTGAACTTACAGTGTCACCCAAAACGTATAGTGTCAACAATTACACTAACACAGACACATACAAATAAAAACATTAAAATTAAACAAGCAATATAGTAAAACATTAAAATTAAACAAACAATTATGTCTAATTAAGTATAATATTAAAATAACATTAAAAATAAATTCAATTTCAAAATAGATATACAGATTTGGGCGCACGGTTGGCGCACTGTTTGAGCGATTGACTGCAGCGCTGCGTGTCGCGGGTTCGATTCCCGCACGGAACAAATATTTATATGACCTACAGATAGTTGTTCCGGCTCTGGGTGTTTGTGTATGTGAGTTTATATGTTTGTAAACGCACTCACGATACAGGAATAAATTCCTAGTGTTGGGCAACGTTTTTTTAAAAGAAAAGAAAAAATAAAAGATGTAGTAAAACCAAAGACATTTTGCAGGTAATATAAGAACATTTTATAAAACTTATACGAACGTGCGCCTAGAATCGTATCCAATAACATATAAATACAAGTATCTACCATAGGTTACGATAGTTACCTGTAACAAGGATTTAGGCTGTTCTGATAAAATTAAGAAAATAATTAAATATATAATGTTTTTTTTTGTAAACTCTCTCGTCAGTTTCTATTGTGTTCACTTGTCTCCTGAACAAACAAAGAAATTCCATTTTTCAACCAGGAAAATTAAAATTAAACGCGGAGTGTATTGCGAATTTAATAACTTCAAAAATGGCCACCTGTGCCTGCCTACACTCTACTTTTAATCATGCAAAAAAAATTGTCGACTCATACACACATGCAATTTATTTTTCCCACATAACATTGATTACTGAACTCCTTTCTTCAAGCACAAAGGAAGAACTGAAAAATTAATTACGCAAAAATATATTTTATATTTTCTTTTCCATAATAATCAAGCAACATTGTAAAGAAATATGACAACAAAAGACACAAAACATTCGAATATTAATTACCAGAAATTGATTGAAATCGTGCAGTTACACCTGTGTATTCATATAGGGGATGTTTTAATATGTAGGGTGGTACAATTTTTTTCATCGCCCCTTTGAATTGCCCCTTTGGTGTTGAAGACTTGGAGTAATGAAAATATGGAGTTCTAATAGATAGGATGTGTGATTTCTGACACTTACTCTCCATACCATACCTAATATAGAAGCTCAAGTCACTGTTTTCCTAAAAACAATATACACCGATTTCCGAATTTGAAGTTATTTTTCACTTTGTAATGTTTTTTTTTTGGTAGTCAGTTGTATTTTGTTGGAAAAAGATTTTTATTTTTCACTTTTTAGTGGTAGGTACGAGTATATAATGGACAAGTTCTATTATAACAGTAAGTTACTTATGATGCCCGCAGTGATGCGGTCATCATAAGTAACTTTATTATTACACTTATAACATGTAACTTGAACATAACCAGTGGAATGAGAGTGTACCAGGGTGAACTGTACACATCTGCCTACCCGTTTAGAGCGTACTGTATAAACAATAAACAGACATGCGATTGCAAAAAATCCCGAGAGATTTACCGTCATTTATTGAAGAGTTCTGTTGTATATCTCCGAAGTTCTTCATCACATCTTTACCAAATTTAAATGGGACCATTTCGGAATAAACTTCTTTCGAACAGAAAAAAAAAGAATTTTGCAAATCCGTTTATATACGACGGAGTAGTGCCCCAACATACATAAAAAAATTATATATATATAAACATCCGAATTGAGAACCTCCTCTTTTTTGGGAACTCGGTTAAAAACGGTATACCGTAACTGTGTTATTTAGTTCAAATTAATTCACTAGGACTTCAGGATAAGGTTATTAGGAATGTAATGATTGAGGTTAGTGTTTTCCTGGATGAAAACATATTATAGCTACATACGAAAAAAGAAAAATATCTGGATGAAATCTTAGCTACAAATAGGAGAGAATTCTGTTACTCACCTGTGCGATAATCTCTCTCTAAAACTTACAAACTCAAAATTAGTTTTCTGCCCGTCAGGTAGATTCATAAAAAATATTGGACACGTATTTTTTCTTTTGACACGTAAACATAAAGTGATGACGATATAATGAGTTGAAATATCGAGTGACGTCACGCTGTTAGTACACTTAATACTGACATAGTGACGTCACAAGCCTCCACTCCTGAACTTTGAAATTAAAGTAATTTGTATTTTTTTATTGATTTGGTAAAGCAAAAAATACGTGTCCAGTATTATTATTTGATAATTTCACTGACGGACTAAATACAATTATATTTTTTCTACCCACGAAACATCCCTATTGTATCGCCCGGGTGCTAACCTCACATAGTACTTACTTCTCCATTTGCCCACACATGACTGTTCTTGATTCTTTTTGAGACCTCCAATTGTTATCTATTCCGTGGTCAGCTAGCACTGAACTGCTATTATTTGTGAATTCTTCGCAGCTTGCTATAATGACTCAAATTCACAATAGCTCATTTTCAGCTATTCAATTATTTCTTTGGCGTCATTTTCTATATCCTTTCCGTTTTGAGTAGCAGATGTAAATTAGCAAGTACTTACCCGATACCCCCATATGTGTGGTATAAATAGATAAGTTTTACGTTGAGTGTGTGAGTTGATGAACGACACTAAGTGAAGATGTTTACATGTTTCTAGTTGCCTAGTAGTATTTTGGAGCTTAGTGCCAACTGCAGTGGTCTGGTGGTAAGGAAAATTAGAAAATAAATGTTTTATACTAAACTATGTTTTATACTAAACCAGTGTGTGTTGCCTGCCAGTGATAATCTATGTCTCTGAGACGTGGTCGCTCACAATGGGCCTCAACAGAAATCTTACAGTCACCCAAAGGGAAATGGAGAGAGCTGAGCTCAGAGTTTCCTTGCGTGATCGAATCAGAAATGTAGAGATCCGCAAGTTTGGCAATTTCTTCGCGCTATATCGGTAACCCTGGTTGAGTTACCAATATAGCCCGAAGAATTGCCAAACTTAAGTGGCAGTGGGCAGGGCACATAGTTCGCAGAACGGATGGCCGCTGGGGCAGAAAGGTTCTGGAGTGCCGACCGCGAACAGTAAGATGTTGCATTGGAAGGCCTGCGATCAGGTGGACCGATGACCTGGTGAAAATTGCAAGCATCCGCTGGATGCGAGACGCACGGGACCGATGAATATGGCGACGGCTGATATGATGATGATGAAACTATGTTTGTGGTATAGTCTTAGGGTATACCCTGTTTTCTGAGTAAAGAATTCGTTGAGTATTTTTCAAACTCTTCTTTTGCCTGAAAACCTTTGCCATTAAATAAGAGTTTGACACATTCTTAACTCCAAATTGGCAATTCGGAAACCGACCACTAACGTTTGCTATGAACCATGTTTCATCTTAATCTACTTATAGCTGCTCGTGTATCCCCCGGGGAAACATAATATACAATAGATAATTAATTAGTTCTCATTAGCCAGGACTAGTAACTCATTAGATGACTAAATTAGCAAAAAAAAGAAAAATAATTAAATGATCACCAAAACGCGAGCAACCTTCCCACAGCTGATACCTGTTTGGCAATCACGGCAACTGACCCGAAGGGTTAAACTCAAAATCTTCGGGTCAAATCCGTTCAGCTCTACGGGTGCGAAACGTGGAAGGTAAAAAAGGGCATCGCACGTCATATCGATGTCTTCGTCACATCCTCAGAATTTACTGGCCCGAGACCATCTCTAATTGAGAGATGCCACGACACCCCGATCAAACGTGTGATCAAGCGTTGTAAATGGAGATGGATTGGTCACACGCTCCGAAGGGATTCCGACTACATTCCTAAACAGGCCTTGGTTGGAATCCTCAAGGAAAAAGGAAGCGAGGCCGTCCCCGTCAAGCCTGGCAACGCATCGTATTGGCTGAAGCGATGTGTATCGGAATGACGTAGAGTGAGGTGAAGCGAGTAGCTCAAGAACCGTCGCGATGAAGGACTATAGTGGACACCTTCTGCCCCAGCTAGGGGTCTTAAGTCAAAGAAAAATAAGGATTTATGAATGAAAACATAATGTTTCTTTCTTAATCAATCAATCTGCATAATCCTTTCCAATTATGTTGGGGTCGGCTTCCAGTCTAAATGGACGAATACCAGTATTTTACATGGAGTGACTGCCTATCTGACCTCCACAACCCAGTAACTGGGTAACAAAAGACTGGCAAGACTGGTGTCAGATCTCAAGCTTCTGACTACCCGTAACGACTGTCAAAGATCTTCAAATGATAGCCGGGACCAGCAATTTAACATGCTTTCCGAGGCATGAAGGAATCTCGGTATGCTTAGATGATCACCCATCCACGGAACAAACTCGGCAAGCGTCGCTTGCTTTGGAGATCGATGCATGCAGCCGTTTTTTAGGGTTCCGTACCCAAAAAGTCCAAACGGAGCCCTATTGCTGTCACTCACGTGTCCGTCTGACCGTCGTCTGTCACACAGGTTTTACAGCCAAACGGTTTGAGCGACAGTTTTTAAATTTTCACAGTATAAGCACCTTGTTAGCATAAAGCCATAAAAATTCTTAAATATTTTTAAATATTTGTAAGGGGGGCTCACATACAGCCAAAGGGAAAAGAAAATTTTGGCGCTTGACCATTCAATGGGGTCATCGAATGGGAAAACGTTGTTTAGAGCTCATTATGTAGATAAATACTGTATTTTACTGTATTTTTGTTTAAAATAATATTGGAAAACAAAGGTATGAGAAGCCACCAAAGACTACTTTTTTATAAAATTTTGTTCCGAAGAAATTTTTAACGGCCTTTGACCTATGAACTTTAAATTTGGTGATAATATTTATTATTATATAATATATTTTACTAACAAATGCCAATTTTTTTTGTTTTTTTTTTTCGTTGAAATTTTCAAATTTTTCTATGACAACCAACTTAATGTTGCGGTTTGGTACGGAACCCTAAATGTGCGAAGTCCGACACGCATGTAGCCGCTTATTTTGTCACGGTGATCAATGCTCGTGCCATCTCTGTATGAAAAGAGGCTTTTGCCCTTCAGTGGGCTAGATATAGGCTGATATTATAATTACTAGAACATCATTGATAATATGTATTTTCTCAAACCTGCATGGAAATATTGACATTATTTTCGAAAAAAGGTCACGCGATATATCGAATTTACGGACAAAGAAAACCAAAAAATTTTTTTTGAATTTGGAACATTACAACGCTCCAGCAATGTTGATCAATTGCATTGCAGGAGCGTTTTCTGAACTTGGAACATTACAACGCTCCAGCAATGTTGTTGTAACTTTAAATAAATTAAATGTACCTATAATATAAAAAATATGTTTCATTTCCCTGCATTCTTTTGAGAAAAGCACTATACATGCCTTGGCGGAAATGGCAATTGCCTGTCTCGTATTAGTGAAGTCCTCGCCTACAGCTCGGCCTTCAAACTCATACTCGACCTGTAATTGCCTATTTCCTTTTTTGGCAATATTGTACTATTCTACAATATATACTGGTATTTAATGGCTTCTCCATAATGTATCCTACTATAATGGAATATTTGATTCAATACTGTTCCTATCCTCTGAATTGCAATCCATACATCATCCGACCCTCAATATGGAAATTAATAAAAAATATTACACCTATGGACAGGCCATATGTGTAGGGTTGCCCACCTTTGTAATATGGGGTTATTGCCACAAGCAATATATTTTTCCTACTTGTGTTTTTATTATTATTAGATATATTTTTGGATATAATAAAGTTACAAAACCGGCCAAGTGCGAGTCGGACTCGCGCACGAAGGGTTCCGTACCATTATTGCAAAAAACGGCAATAAAATCACGTATGTTGTATGGGAGCCCCCCTTAAATATTAATTTTATCCTGTTTTTAGTATTTGTTGTTATAGCGGCAAAAGACATACATCAGCTGTGAAAATTTCAACTATCTAGCTATCACGGTTCATGAGATACAGCCTGGTGACAGACAGACAGACAGACGGACCGCGGAGTCTTAGTAATAGGGTCCCGTTTTAACCCTTTGGGTACGGAACCCTAAAAATTATCTAAGCAGTCTTTGAACAACCTAAAATCATTTATAAGACATGTTTTTTTTGAAGTTTTTATACATATGCTCACTATAATTGTCTACAAACAGTCGGTGTGATTAAAATGCAAACCATGAAGATTAACAAAACTTGAATCCTATGTATAATTGGTATCTGAAATACAAGAAAAAATCTATTAAAAACGTACTTACCTTTATTATTTTATCACTGAGATCACATCTCCTATCAGTGTCCCATAGTTGTATAGCAAACATTTAATTTAGCTGTAATGATTTTAGATACTTAAACAAGTTTTTTTTTTTGTTTTTTTTTTTTCTTTTCCACAAAAATTATCTCTTAGACTCGTCAACCATGGCGATAAAGAGGTCAATGTGACCTAATTATTTGGTGAATATAGCTGTCTGTACGGATAGAGGAGCTCGTGGCTAAATAATAACAGCCGCACGGGTCGATCTTCAAGGTTAAGCAACGCTTGACGAGGTCGGGCCGTGGATGGGTGACCATTTCAACATACCGAGTTTCCTCCGTGCCTCGGAAAGCACGTTAAGCCGTTGGTCCCTGCTGTCATTTGAAGATCTTTGACAGTCGTTACGAATAGTCAGAAGCTTGAGATCTGACACCAGTCTAGCCAAGGGGTACCCCTGTTACCCAGTTACTGGGTTGTGGAGGTCAGATAGGCAGTCGCTCCATGTTAAACACTGGTACTCAGCTGAATCCGGTTAGGCTGGAAGCCGACCCCAATATAGTTGGGAAAAGGCTAGGCAGATGATGATAAAAGAAAAGAAAAAGAAAGAAAGAAAACTAGTTTATTTGGCACACACAGATGATGATAGCTGTTTGTACGGATCCCTCGGTGCTCGTGCACTTGGCTGGTTCTATAATGGACTTAACACTATCTCTTTCGAATTCTTTGTGTGTCACCAAGCATTTTCTTGCTTCAGTAACATATATATAAAAATACTAAAGCATTGAACATTTCTTGTCTTATTGACGATCGAAAGATTAAGAAAATTTCTAACTCATATAAAAACAGTCGCCAACCATACCAATCGAACATCCTATAAAACAATACGACCACCGAGATTCCCCATAAAATTGTATCAAATGCACAGCTGAAGTATTAGGCGGGCCACACACCTGCGACACGCCCGTCGCCCGCTGCTTACGTCAGCAGGCGCCGCGATTTATGAAATCCATTGTGTAGCCCGCTTTTTGCGACATTTTCATATATATGTGTACATGTGTGTGCTGGAAAATTAAAGGGAAATTGGTGATTTGTTTCTGGGTTTGAAAGATTTTTTTGTGGAATACTGATTTTATTATTGTTTTTTTGTTTATCTCTCGTGTCTATTGTAAGAGTTCCAAATAAATATATTTTCTTTCTTATTTTCTTTCTATATACTGTTAAACCTAGGCCCAGTTTTTTATCCGTGATTTGCTCAGCTAATGGTAGAAAATAATAAACAATGGTTTCAGATTTCTGTGAAATGCGGTTTTTCATCAATTGTTGGCCTGAAAAATGGTCAAATTGTTTATTTTTATTTTATATAATACCAGCTTCGCCTGCGTGTATTATACATATAAACCGACCTCTTGAATCACTATATCTATTAAAAAAGCCGCATCAAAATCCGTTGCGTAGTTTTAAAGATCTAAGCATACATAGGGACAGACAGCGGAAAGCGACTTTGTTTTTAACCCCCGACGGAAAAAGAGGGGTGATAACACCCCTACACAGACAACACACGTCAAACTTATAAAAGTTTGACGTGTGTTGCTGTGTATCTGTGTTCTGTCTGTGGCATCATAGCGCCTCAACGGATGAACCGATTTTGATTTAGTTTTTTTTGTTTGAAAGGTGATTGTGTCGAGAGTGTTCTTAGCTATGTTTGAATAAAATCGGTTCAGCCGTTCAAAAGTTATGGGCGTTTTACTGTTTGAATTGGGATGTTTTCGCAAGATAAATGTGTCGGGGGATTTTTTAAATTTTGAAATATTACTTGTATACTATGAAACTGACATTAATTTATATAATTTATAATTGCCATTTTAATTAATAATTTATTAGTAAAATATTATTATCATTTTGTACTCCGAGTGAGGCAAAACATGTTTGTCAGGTATAAATAAGTTTCCATCTATTTATATGTGCATAGTATCATGCTTAGCATGTTTGAACAAATAAATTTATCTTTATCTTTAACCATTAGTTGAGTTAACTACCGATCAGAAAACTCGGCAGTGGTGCAAGAACCTATATTGCTGCTGGATTAAAACAAGGTTTCAACATCATCATCATTTCATCGGAAAGACGTCCACTGCTGGACATAGGCCTTCTCCAAGCGTTGCCACTTTGACCGATCCCTTGCGTCTTCCATCCAAGGTGTATTAAACAAGGTTTCATTGGATAAAAATATCAATATTTGTACCTTTTATACCTTGTACCCTTGTACTTTGTCCTTTGGATAGGATCACCTCTAGAATCTTTTCAATGAATTCATCAGGCAATTCAAAACATTGTGATTGGTACATAAATCGAACTGATTTGAGGCATTTCCAGGTAGCTTAAGAAATTAGGTTTTTTCAATCAAAACCCCAGAGCAGGGAGCCCTAACTACGATCCCAGGGTAATTCTGACTTCTTTGATTGAACCCAGTAAATAAAATATGTGTCATGCAAGGTAAAACTTACCATGATTACTAAGATATCGATTCACATAACGCCTTTGATGTTTTTTCAGTTAATTCAATATGGACCTTATTATACAAGGCCACATATATTAGACCTTATTATAAATTTTATCACTCTCTGCCGGGGTTTGCTTTTGAGAATACATGCAAGAAGTTACGATAGTATCAAACATAAAAATTTTAAAAAAAAACAAAAAACACACTTTAATAGAAAACCAAACAAAAAAGTAGAAAAAAAAATTCATTCAATTTAAATTAAGAATAGTGTGAATAACGAAACAAATTATATTATATTGTAAAAAAAAAGTGGGTTTTTAACATATTTTTAAAATTACTCTACTTTTACTTTTACCAATATCTGTCAATAAAATATTATAATAATTGACATCAAAGACCCCAAGCTTTTTACATTTTAATTACCAACTAACTAACAAATCGAGTTACATGAAAGCTTCAACTAACACGATGGATACTTTGTATATCTAATCTTCTATGTTTTGATTGTCTTTAAAACATTGTCGCAAATAGTGATGTGATGCGTAATATATTTATTTAATCTTATAATAATGTTTTTTTAATAAATTTGTTGATTTATCGGTACATTTAGTGTACCGATCAGGTGTAAATCGCCACGCGTCCCCAGACTCCTAAAAATCGGGACGTCCCGCGCTAATAGACAACTGGCACGGTAGTCATTGACTATTAATTTTGAGCCCGAAAAAACGCGTAGTTCCTATGGAAATGCTACGGGAGCAAAGCCACATTGTCTATGTACTATAAACCCTTGTAAACATTTTGGAAATACAATCACACTACTCTTATAAATAACACCATCACTCGCCTGATCCACTCCCGAATAATAATAACAGTTCTCGGAATATGTGACGTGCTAACTGCTAATTGGAACAGGCTTGGAACTGTTATGGCGAGCTGTTACGGGTTTCCCCTCTCTATTCTATATAGTGAGGCTTTGAGGGCCGTTTTAACAGGTTCCGGCCCGTTTTGTGTAGTTTGTGGCAGGGTTAGAGAGGTGAAAGAATAAATACTAGGTGATAGTTGGTGGTTTTGGACATTCAAAGTGCAAATAATTAGACAGCTTTCGGATTAAAATCAAAATATTTTTCAACTAAAACCTAAATATGTACTATTGAATTGTCAAACAAAATATGAATCTAGTTGCACATTCGCAAGCGTCAGTAGGTCTCTATGGAGAAGAATGTGCAAGAATGGCACCGGCGGCGAAGACTGTATATCGCTCGGTTGGCTCATTTTTTCAGAACAAAAATTTACTTAATGTCTGCAGCCCTTCCCCATAGTAAGATACCGTAAGGATTACACTATGAGAGTAACTAAAATAGACCAGCCTCGCAGTATCTACATCAGTTTTTTTTTATCAATAGTCTCGCGCTTGACCACTATCTCACCTGATGGAAAGCGATGATGTGGTCGACGGTGATGCACGCTTGCCTAGAAAAAACCCATTCACTCTTGACTTAAAGACCCCTAGATTGTAGCTATCGGGAAACACAGACTCCGGCAGGGAATTCCACTCCTTAGCAGTACGCATAATAAAAGTGTCCCCAAATTGACGAATTTCTCTAACAGCATAAGCTGCCGAACCTAGCCGCCCTTTTTTTTTTTTGCTTGTTGGTATGCCCATGCATACTGCACTACCACGGGGAGATAGTGCAGTTATGTGAGACTCTAACCCACTAAAACTCCACGGTGTCCTCCTGTGTCGCTTATGGCGGGAACACGGGCACGCGAAAGCACTCACCGCGAACCCGCTGTGGTCCCCCTGTGACGGGTCAAGGTCAATGGACCCGCCACTTACCATTTTGCGGCCGCAGGGGATAGGGAGAGCGGCGAACGCTATACTGACACTCCTCCTCCCCTACGGCCCCACCGCGTCCGCCATAAGACGGTGGCGACCCGTTTAGGCCGCGGAAGGTAGGGAGAGCGGCGCACCGCAATACCGGCACTCAGCCGCGATATCGTATGGGACCTGAGACGCTCCATAAGACTTTGCGGCCCGCCTCATGTCGCCTGTTACCAAGCGGCACCGCAACCTACTAGTTGACCGCTACGTCGTCGGCTTAATCGGCAAATGCCCTGACAAGCGGCCCCTCCTCGGGTTCCTCTTCGCTTCACCGTGGGTGACCAAGCCACGTTTATTGAGGCCCCCGCCTCGACAATGCGGTAACACACCGCGGGGGGGACTTAGCCGACCTGCAAGTGATATTAAATGATGACCCCATTGTAACATTGAGTGATCCCCGAATTCTAGCTTCTCCCTGTTTAATATTAAATCACAATCAGTACTTTTGACATCCAGCAAGAGTAATTTTACGTACTTAGTTTTTTTACCGTTTAAAATTAAATTATTGGCAGTGAACCATTCCTGAATCTTCCTTAGGCGTTTACGTGGTCAGCCTGACTAGTACGCCAATTTATTAGAAAAATTAAAGATGTGTCATCAGCAAATAACATGTTTAGTTTGTAAACGGGGTAAATCGTTTCTAAATACTAAAAATACAAAAGGACCAAAAAATGAGCCCTGGGGTGCCCGCATTTTCACGTTAAACCCCAACGAATTGACACCGTTTATTTGAACTAATTGCTGTCTATCATTCAAATAAGATTTTACTAAACTTAACGCTGACTGGCCTAGCCCGTAATGCTCAAGTTTCAGAAGTAATGTTTCATGATTAACGCAATCAAACGCCTTCGACAGGTCGCAGAAGATACCTACGGCATCTTGTGCCTCTTCCCACGCGTTTTAATAGGATGACACCAGCTTCAGTTGTACAACGTCCTTTGGTGCAACCATACATTTTATCATGCAAGATGTTATTCGTATAAAATGAATGAGCATTTGATTTAGCACTATTTTATGGATTAGGAGTAAGAGAAAAGTTTATTATATTGGCTTCAATTTAGCATGGAACCCTACTTAACCTCTAGAATCCAGGAACCCATCAATTAAACAATGGTAACGTATAGTTATTCATTAATATATATTTATTAACCACGATTGATGTATATTCCAGACGTCAACCAGCTGGATTATATAGGTACCTAGTATTTGTGATTCAGCAACCGTTCTCCTAATACCGATTCGTCATTGGACTGTTCGTCGACAGGATGATTCGTTTATTTCCTTTTCACCAGCATTGTTTGTTTTGAACATAAAAAGTGACTACACTTTTAGTGAGTTGATGTTTCCGTGTATTTTCGGTACTGGAGAAAAACAAAAGTCCCTTACATATTGGAAAATTGAAATCATTTGTGGAAGCGTCCAAAGAAGGTCGAAAAAAAAACGAGTAAAAAATGAACACTCAAAAATATTAACAAGAAAACAATCTCTTAGCAATTAACAGATATAAGCTGTCAGCTCGTTTGTTAGCCGCCATCTCATAAATCACGGCTGGAACCAACACGGCGGAGATTAAGCGCCTACCAAGTTTTAATCTCGGCAACGAGATTACGTGACTATAAAACAACTTACAAATACTGATGGAGGCTTATAAAGATGTATTCGCCTTTCTTCAAATTTCCCTTAAGGCGAAGATAAACGACTACTGATTTTAAAATGAACATCACGTCGTCTAAACGGCTCGTCAAAAATTATGTCCTAGACCCATTATCTTAATAATTTGATTTGTGAATATTTATATATATTGATAACATAGTGTTATCAATTTGTAAATTTATGTCTCGTTGGTTAATTTAAGGTGTGATTTTAGTTTTTTGTCCTTGATACAAAAAACTAAAATCGCACATAAACCAACTGGCGTATTTTTATGAAATTTTCTCAAAGACATAATTATCCACATGAACGGACAGTAAACTCAATTTATTATTACTTTTTTTAAAGTGCCACTTAGTGGTCTAATTGAAATAAATGATTTGACTTTGACTACGTGTTGAAATAGGACTTTTTATTAAGCTATTGCATAGCTTCTTTCGCGGGCCTTGAGCGCGGGGACCGAATCCAGAAATTCCGTAACGAAAAAACCTCACCCTCCCCACTGCCCATCAATGTGGACCTTATGCTAATGAGAATAAGGGTCACTTTTGCTTGTCAAAGAAAAGCGACCTTATTTCAATGTGAAGAAGGGTATTTTTGTTTTTAATAAGGTTTTTGAATTCTGTGGAATCTGAGTGGAGAGGGGCAGGGGGGCGGGGGGGAGGTTTGTTGCACGTGATTTCGATTTCCGTGTTGGTATTTTTAGAAAGAAATTTTTTTTTGCGGTGGGAGGTAAACGCTTAAGGGGGGGGGTGGTAAATCCTATCTTGTTCTCCTGGATGAAGTAGCGGCGGGCAGGGGGCAAACTTTTTTGTCAGAAATGCGCTAACTCCAACCGTTTCTGAGATATGAGGGTTTTAAAATTTTTGTTGGTCGTAATTTTTTTGCCTTTCATCGGTATCTCTGAGCTGTTTCTGTGACAATGGTGATCAATGTGGACCTTATGCTAATGAGAATAAGGGTCACTTTTGCTTGTCAAAGAAAAGCGACCTTATTTCAATGTGAATAAGGGTATTTTTGTTTTGTTTTTTAGAGTTTTTGCGGTGGGAGGTAAACGCTTAAGGGGGGGGTGGTAAATCCTATCTTGTTCTCCTGGATGAAGTAGCGGCGGGCAGGGGGCAAACTTTTTTGTCAGAAATGCGCTAACTCCAACCGTTTCTGAGATATGAGGGTTTTAAAATTTTTGTTGGTCGTAATTTTTTTGCCTTTTATCGGTATCTCTGAGCTGTTTCTGTGACAATGGTGATCAATGTGGACCTTATGCTAATGAGAATAAGGGTCACTTTTGCTTGTCAAAGAAAAGCGACCTTATTTCAATGTGAATAAGGGTATTTTTGTTTTGTTTTTTAGAGTTTTATTAATCGTAAATAAATGCGGGTTTGGCTCGCTACGTTTTTTGTTTTTTAGAGTTTTATTAATCGTAAATAAATGCGGGTTTGGCACGCTACGTTTTCGAGTTTTAAACGTTTTTAATTTTTTGACGCGTTTTCCAGGACTGGATCTAGAATAAATGCTATGCAATAGCTTTACCGCGGCAGTCCCCGAGTGCCACACGACTTTTTTTTTAAATAAAAGAATAATAAAGAAAGTATTAAAAACGACAAAATTTCGGGTTCGCGCGAGCGTGAAGCGAGTGTGCATTTTGTTCCCCCAAGTTCGTTGGCATGTGTCTCGCCGTCTTAAGGACCTGGCGCCATTTTTAGCTGATGAAATGATAACGGTAAACAAGTTACGGGGCTTCTACGTTGTGATAAGTGAGTTTCTTAATTGTGTTTAGAGTAGACGGAATGGGAGTTAATATAAAAATATGTACAGACATCTATTAAAGAAAATGTTGGTCAGGGGGCAATGTTGATGAGCTTGTAAAACGGAGGTCAACAGTTTGTATTATGGATATAAACGGGTAAAAGCTAGTTTTTTTTCGATAACGTTATATTATTTCAAAAGCTACTGGCTATCTTAAAGTAGGTGACTTTAACCATAATTTCACCTGGAAGTCGTCCACTGCTGGACATAGGCTTCCCTAAAAATCGCCATATAGACAGATACTGTGCTTTTCACGACGAGCGGTTGCCCACGGTCCATGTCACCAGGTCATTGGTCCATCTTTTGGAAAGCCTGTGAAGGTGTACAAAAATAGAACCCAAATCTAGAAACCGCTTAACTCGCGTTGCCCTCACCAGTATATAAGTATATTGTTATGATATCAATTAATTTTATCAATACTTATCACATGTACTCTGATGATGTCGTGGTGGCCCATTGGCTAAGACCTCGCCTCGCGTGCTTGACGTCGTGGGTTCATATCCAGGCAAGTACCAATGTGACATTTTCAAATTCATATGTACTTTCTAAGTTTATCTTGGACATCAGAGGCAACGGTGAAGAAAAACATCGTGAGGAAACCTGGACTTATAGTAAATGTAAGCCTTTGCCCGCGTGAAAAGTGCCTTATTATCCTAAGGGAACATTTTACCGGGATAAAAAGTAGTCTTATGTGCTATTGCAGACTATAATCTATCTCTGTGCCAAATTTGATCCAGATCCGGTCAGCCGTTCTGGCGTGATTGAGTAACAAACATACATCCATCCAAACTTTCGCATCACTATCATTGCATATTATAAAACATATTCCCGGGATAAAAATAAGTATCATATGTGCTATTCCTATTATCTATCTCTTTGACAAAATTCCAGCCGTTTAAGCTTGAAGAAGTAACTAACACACTCACAAACTTCCACCTTTGTAATGTTAGGTCCTTACCTATGAAATTGGCGTTTTGTCGTACTGGCCACTTTGATCTCAAATATCTCCTCTTTGGTTTGAAATTCCATTTTTAAATTTACGCAGCTATTTACTCATGCTTTTGTGTTTGGAAAACCGTAATTCATTTATTTTTCCTCCTTTGGTTTTTCTTTGCGCCAGTCAGTTTACAAAATGGAAACTTGAAACATCGCGTTATTTACAAGTACGAGTTCCATCGTGGCATCAGTGCTGCAGAAACGGCTCGAAAGATTAATGATGTGTATGGCGACGGTGTCGCAAAAGAAAACACAGTGCGTTTTTTTGGTTCCAACGTTTTCGTTCTGGAAATTTCGACCTGCAGAACAAGCCCCGTGGACGGCCGGAGACCAAAGTTGATAATGAAGTATTGAAGGCTATTGTGGAAGCGCATCCATCGCAAACCACGTCCGAGTTAGCTGCAGGCTGCGGTGTTAGTGATAAAACTGTTTTAACCCACTTGAAGCAAATTGGGAAGGTGAAAAAGCTTGAATCGTGGTTACCTCATGAACTGAGTGCAGCATACCGACAAACGCGCGTCGATTGCTGCGTTACATTACTCAACCGGCACAATAATGAAGGGATTTTAAATCGAATCATTACCTGTGATGGAAAGTGGATCCTGTACAATAATCGTAAACGCTCATCGCAATGGCTGAACCCTGGCGAACCAGCCAAATCCTGCCCCAAGCGAAAAATTAAAAAAAAATTACTTCAATCAATCATTTATTTTGTAAAACATAGGTATGGTTACAGTTGGTATATTGTTAAAATATGTGCACTATGTTTTGCCAAAATCTGGCGTACAAAATTAACATAAGCAAACAACAATGTATGCTGAGGATGTTAAGTTAATATTTGGCTTGGAAAAAGTGGCAGACTCATCTACTCTGCAGGGTGACATTGACGCGGTCTATCAGTGGAGCATGAATAATAAGTTACTCTTCAATATTGCTAAATGCAGCGTTATGATCTTCAGTCGCATGCGTAATCCCTGGCATGAAGAGTACTTTTTAGGCGGTGATCTGATAGCCCGCGTTAATTCTGTAAAGGATCTCGGAGTTCTGTTCGACACGAAGCTCACCTTTCATGAGCATATGAGGACACTTGCTGCTGAGTCATATCGAAGACTAGGATTTGTCCTCAGAAATATGCGTGAGTTTACCAATCCACATGACATTAAACTTGTATACATGGCCTTAGTCAGGAGTAAACTCGAATCAGCAGCAGTGATCTGGAACCCGTATGAGAGTACCTACGCCTTACTTCTTGAAAAAATCCAAAACGCCTTTCTTCGTTTTCTTTATAAAAAACTCTTCGGATATTACCCCTTCTTATACCCTACCAAATTTCTACTTGGTGTTTTAAATATTAATTCTCTCGAAGTAAGGCGTAAGTACTTCTTGCTTATCTCAGCCTGCCGTATTATGCGGGGAGAGTCCGATTGCCACGAGCTCGTCGCGCAGTTGTTTAGGCTGTTTGTTCCTATGGTGCCTAAACAACAGCTGAGACCACGAAGTCACCGGCTTTTGGCCGTACCTTCTGCACGTACGGTATCCCGAGCTAACTCGCCTATAGTTCGGGCGCTCACAATGCTAAATGCCCTTCTGACATCAGCACCGGAATGTGACCTGTTTGCTGGTAGATGGATAGATGTGTGTCGTGAATGTTTAAGTTTTTGTGAGAAGATGATGAAAGTTAGATCAGTGAATAATTGTATAATTATGTATTCTTTGTAATTTTTTTTTTGTTTTTACTTTTATAGTTTTTCTGTTATTAATTCTTTTTTTTTTTGGATTTTTCTTCTATGTTTCGTTTTTAATTATTATTATATAATGTATACAATAATACAATTAAGGTGTCATGTCAATAGATCACACTAAAAAATAAATCAATTTAAAATATGTCGATTAGGTAAAGTCATTACAATTTTAGATAAATATACACATTCATTCATAATCAATAAATAAAATTAAAAGTGTTTAATTGGCAATTTACTTGTGAGCGTTTGGTGGACTAGTGCCGGTGTCGTTCACTACATCTTTCTTAAATCTGGCCAGACGATTACGGCGGATGTCTATTGTCAGCAACTGCAAACCATGATGGAAAAGCTAGCTGCTAAACAGCCGAGGCTGGTCAATCGCTCTAGGCCACTGCTGCTTCAGGACAACGCTACACCACACACTGCACAACAGACGGCTATCAAATTAGTGGAGCTTCAATTGGAATATCTAAGACAACCACCGTACTCCACGGACCTTGCTTCAACAGATTACCATTTTTTTTCGAAATTTGGATAACTTCTTGCAAGGGAAAAAAATCGACTCCGATGGGGCAGTCCAAAGCGCCTTCAAAGATATTATTGATTCCCGTCCGAATGTTTTTAAGCTATTGCATAGCTTCTATCGCGGGCCTTGAGCGCGGGGACCGAATCCAGAAATTCCGTAACGATAAAACCTCACGCTCCCCACTCCGACGGGCACGGCGGTGATACTTTGACTTTTAATAAGGTTTTTGAATTCTGTGGAATCTGAGTGGTGAGGGGCAGGGGGCGGGGGGGGAGGTTTGTTGCACGTGTTGGTATTTTTAGAATGTTTTTTTTTTTTTTTTTTTGCGGGGGGAGGTAAACGGTTAAGGGGGTAAATCCTATCTTGTTCTGCTGGATGAAGCAGCTGCGGTCAGGGGGGCAAATTTTTTGTCAGAAATGCGCTAACTCCAACCGTTTCTGAGATATGAGGGTTTTAAAATTTTTGTTGGTCGTAATTTTTTTGCCTTTAATCGGTCTCTCTGAGCTGTTTCTGTGACAATGGTGATCAATGTGTACCTTATGCTAATGAGAATAAGGGTCACTTTTGCTTGTCAAAGAAAAGCGACCTTATTTCAATGTGAATAAGGGTATTTTGTTTTGTTTTTTAGAGTTTTATTAATCGTAAATAAATGCGGGTTTGGCTCGCTACGTTTTCGAGTTTTTAACGTTTTTAATTTTTTTGACGCATTTTCCAGGACTGGATCTAGAATAAATGCTATGCAATAGCTTTACCGCGGCAGTCCCCGAGTGCCACACGACTTTTTTTTTAGTAAAGGTATCAATGAACTACCTATGAGATGGCAAAAGTGCATAGATAGCAATGGTACATACTTTGATTAAATAAATATATTAAAATAAAAAAAACGACTTTATGTTCCTCCCTTACAAAACGCCAATTTCATATGTAATGACCTAATATTAGTGTGAAGTGTGATATAGTAAGATTGATTTGTTCAACAAACTATAGTCCCTATTTATCCATCTACACTCTGACCTCGGCAAACACAACTTAACCTACAGATTGATTGATCCACGCCCTTGTTACTAAGTTATATTTTTTGTATACTTAAACTTCATTTACTTTCGTAAAGAATAAACTCAAGGATTATGAACTGAGAAGGGTCTTTGAAAGGTCAAAAGAATTGTTTTCTTTTTGACTAAATAATCGTTATATTTGTTTTTGTTTTATCGGTGTGAAGTCTCTTAAGTGAAGTAGTGTTCAATAGGGTTAGGAAGAATTTATCAGTGTTCTGGATTTGTGCGCTGTTGATGGCAATAGGCCATGGGACATGGGTATAAATAATTGTAGTATGGATATTCCTTCTATTCACCTCTGCTGTTATTAGCTTACACTAGCTTCATCTTTTGCTTGACAATTCAAAAGTGCCTTTAAATGGTTTATTTAAAACTTTTTTACTTAAAAATACAACCGACTTCCAAATAAAAACACTAAAGTCGTCACAATCTAAGAAGTCCGTTGACGTTTCTCATTTTACGTGCCGCAATAACTTTCTATGTAAGAAATTGGAAAATCAAATTCATAATCCTTTAAATTTAACTCGAACATACCCGTTGGAATAAGAGTGTACCAGGGTGAAATGTACACATCTGCGTACTCGCTAGCATACTGGCGTGATGGTATGTTATGAAATGGTGTAAACAATAAGCAGACATGCGATTGCAGCAATCCCGAGAGATTCGCCGTCATTTATCAAAAAGTTATGTTGTAGGTATATCTCCAAAGTTCTTCATCAGATCTTAACCCATCTTTACCAAGTTGAAATGGGACTATTTCGGAATAAAGTTCTTCCGAACAAAAAAATAATTTAGCAAATCCGTTTATATATGACGGCGTTATGCCCGCATTATCAGTACAAAAAAAATTGAGAACGTCTTAATTTTTGGGCAGTAGGTTAAAACAAATGATTTGATTTTGATTGTACAGTATTCAGCTACTGTATAGTATGTCAATTTTTTTTTACGAAAAAACCTATAAAAACTATCGAAAAAGAACCTCTGTCAAATCTTTAATGATGTTATAATTTTTAACCGACTTTCATGTGTTCTTTCATTTCATGTTCTATGTTCGACTTCATGTAGGTACGTTTTTTTTTTTCTGTATCTTCACCGATATCTCGGTCAATTGTGAACCGATTTTGAAAATTCTTTTTTTGTTTGATAAATCTATAAATAATGTTCCGAAATTGGTCCCATTTTAATTTGGTGAAGATCTGATGAAGAACTTCGAAGATATACAAAAGAACTCTTCAATAAATAACGGAAAATCGCTCGGGATTACTGCAATCGCATGTCTGTTTATTGTTTATACCATTTCATAACATAACATCACGCCAGTATACTATAAGAGGTACGCAGATGTGTACAGTTCACCTTGGTACACTCACACGCTATGTTCATGGTATTCGGGTAATCTATTCTGGCATTATAAGTACCTACCTTACTATAGGCAAGTTACTTAATAGGTACTTACAACTAAAAAGTGTAAAATAAAAGAAGCTTTTTTCAAAAAAAATCTACCGACTTCCAACTAAAAACACTAAAAAGTGAAAAATAACTTTCGTTTTCGAAGTCGGTGTCCATAACGAAAAATATTGGTATCTACCAAAGACACCGACTTCAAAAAAGAAAGTTATTTTTCACTTTGTAGTGTTTTTAGTTGGAAGTCGGTAGAATTTTTTTGTAAAAAAGTTTTTTTTTAATTAAAGGCTCTGAAAAATGATACACGAAGATATATAATAAGCTTTGGTCTACATTTCACTGGGTTAAAACAGGCTTTGTTGATGATCATGAAAATAACTAAGTTCAAGTTTATCACCACAAAATGTTGTTTTCGAACAACAACTGCATCCCTTCCGTTACATAAAGGATTTTTCGAAGATCATCGGTTAGAAATATAGCAAAGTAAGCCGGTCTTATAATCCACCGATGGGTGTATAAGATACGGGATATATCTTAGGATTTGTGGCCCATAAATATTGTGACCACACTCTTGGGGAATTGTGGGACAGTCCCGATTTTCAAATACCTAAACAAAATTGTGCAAATGCCCTTTTACTTCTCTATGATGTGTAATTAGATCGATATACATACATAAACTCACGCCGGTCATAAAGTCAGACTCTATAACAGTTTTTTTAAATAAAAATACACAATACTAACAACAACAAGCAGCAATACATACAGTACTAGAGGACGCCTCGCGGTTTCACCCGCGTTGTTCCCGGTCCCGTGGGAATACAGGGATAAAAAGCCTATGTCACCTGGGGATAGAGTAGCTTCCCAACGGTGAAAGAATTTTTGAAATCGGTCTAGTAGTTTTGGAGCCTATTCGGTACAAACAAACAAAAAAATCTTTCCTCTTTATAATATTGGTATAGATATTAAGCAAAATTATTTATTTTTTTGTCTTTGTATTGTTTTGTGTAACTGTTTGTTTTCCCAAAATAAATAAATAAATAAAATACTGGGGGATATAGTTTTTGTCACTGCATAGAAAGGGACCGGAATCTTATTTTCCTTGAGAGTCTATGGCGGGAGCTAGGTAAAATCACCGGGCGAAAGCCCTAATAGTTTATTTTTCCAAAAGAACACATAAACACTACACAATACACATCCTATACGTATTTTCCAATTTCTATTCGCTCTCCTCGCAGTAAAGTCGTTATCTGACCTTGGCTCCAAGAACAAAATTCTCGGACTATTCAAAACTCAATGAAGTAGTTTGAATGCAGAAGTTTCTGACTTATTGAGTGGTCAAGAGAGCTATTTCCTGTTGCACTAATGGGTAGAACTTTGGACAGTAGCTGCAAGGAATATAAACCACAAAATGGTTAGAACTTTGTAGTAAGCTAAAACACTAGGTACTCAAGACCGCGATGTGATTTTACTGCGCATAAAATTTAAGTTATTTTTCACTTTGTAGTATATAATGTTTTTTATTTTTCACTTTTTCGTTGTGGTACATAATGGAACATAAGCTAAGCACCTATAATGCCCAAAGTGATGCCAGAATAAAGAAAAAAACACATTTATTTGACACAAGCCAGAGCACACAACACAAACATAAAACGAAAAGAAATAAGAACCCAATAACATGAAACTTAAAGAAAACCGGTGGAATGAGATTATACCAGGGTGAACTGTTTACACCTGCGTACCTTTAGAGCGTACAAGTGTGATGTTATGTTATGAAATGGTGTAATCAAGAAACAGACGTACAAAATCAAAATCAATGTTTTTTTTATTTCACATAGGCCTACATGGGCACTTATAAAACGTCGACAAAAGGTGCACGGTTCGGGTTGGTCGTTTCCTATGGAGAAGAACCGGCAAGAAACTCCATGGTTACTCTTTTAAAAATGGTTTTACAATATTTCCATGTTACAGCATTAGTACTTAGACATGGGGGGACAACGTAGGCCCGACAATAAGACGTAAGAAACAAAAGAAAAAGTTTATATAATATATAACAAAGTTAACAAATGCTAACTAACATCTAGAAGGCCTACAATGTTCACACATTCACAAAATAATCGGTAAAAGAATCTATACAAAGTTAAAAAATATATATATAACAAGACTAAATTTAACATGTGGCACAAATATTGTTATCAGTGCTGTAACTATTCTTTGCAAAGGGCTATAAAGATGATTGCGAACTATTGCAAAAAGTCTAATTAAAAGAAAAAAAAAATGAGATTGAGAATAGTTAGAGACATCCACATATTTGTGCCGTTTATGAGTTACCAGGGAAGCCGCATGCGCAGAAGGAGCTAAAGCCAAAATGTTTATCTTCAACGTAGTCCTTGATTTTATAATATGCTTTTTTAATAAGGACACGTTTGATGTGATTTTTGAACTTTCCATCGGTCAGTTCTATAACTGACGATGCTGATACGATTGCAGCTATCCCGAGTGATTTGCCACCATTTATTAAAGAGTTCTGATGTATATCTCCGAAGTTCTTCATCAGATCTTGATGAAATTTAAATGGGACCACATGAAAATATCTTTCAAATAAAATCATCTCAATCAATCATCAAAATCGGTTCACCTAGTAAAATTTCTGAGGAAACAAACATATGAAAAAACAGTTGAATTGATAACCTCCTCCTTTTTGGGAAGTCGGTTAAATAGTGTTAAAAAATATTCTTCTCTATCCTTAATTCCTAACAGACTACTCTTCTAATATCATAAATGTCTGTATGTCTGGATGTTTGTTATTCCATCACGTTTCAACGGATGAACGGATTCACATAGATTAAAATAATCAAATTCAAATCTTAATAAAATATATTGAAAAGCGAAAAAAAAAATAGAATATGTGATGAAATTTGGAACGCGGGAACCATGTTGAACCAAGTCCTGGACAGGATATCATTTATCGTGATAGTAGGCACGTTCCCACGGGATATTTTTTTCAAATTTCACGCAGGCAAAGCCGCTGGCATTCAACTCTATCTACTTTCTATATTTCCACAACTGAAACAAATTCTTCTCTCTATGAGCCAAAATGTCATGTCTTCTTTTTTTTCTTCTTTTCTTTACATGTTTTGTCCCACATGTCCCAAAAGCCACAACGCCATGGCCACCCCAAACATTAATGTTGTCAGCGGGCCCCCGGGACGCCTATAGACGGGCCCTTACGTTTTATACGTGCGTTATTTGGACCCTCAGAGCCGAATGTGGTCCTTATGAAAAGATGTCGCCCTGCGGTAAGAATTCATGTTCGTGTCGAGTTATAACTGGGATCTAATAAGATGGGTGGGGATGATAGGCTGTTCAGTTTGTTTTTTTCGATTGGAAGAGTGTTTTTGCTAAAAAAAACTTTTTTGCAAAAAAATACTACCGACTTCCAAATACAAAACTACAAAGTGAAAAATAACTTTATTTTTTGAAGTCGGTGTCTTTCGTAGGTACCAATTTTTGTGCGTTATGGATACCGACTTCAAAAAATAAAGTTATTTTTCACTTTGTAGTTTTATATTTGGAAGACGGTAGTATTTTTTTGCAAAAAAGTTTTTTTTATTATTCACTTTTTAGTTGTACCTACCTAATAGGCAAGTTAGTAAGGTAACTATAACGCCAGAATAGATTTCATGAAACTTGAACATAACCGGTGAAATGGGACCAATTTCGAAACATACTCTTTCAAACAAAAACAGAATTTTCAATATCGGTCCACAATTGACGGAGATATCGGTGAAAATACACAATAAAAAAAAAAAACATAATGTCGAACATAGAACCTCCTCCTTTTTCGGAAGTCGGTTAAAAAGAAAAACCAAAGACAAACTATACATACATTTGGCCATCCAGTTTTTTAAGTGGTGGATGGCCAAATCCGAAACTATGAGGAATAGCGCAAAACACTCAAAGGAGTCAGGAGGTCGATGATGTACATAACGCCAGCTTCCTCATAAGTGATGGAATAATTCTATCTATACCAATATTTGAGGCATAATAGCAGCAATCAAAGTTCCGAGTCTTAATTTAGCTGCCACAAAAACTTCGTTACTATGAGTCGTTCAGTATGTGTTAGCTGGAGTGACGTCACCCCAGCTTCCTCATTCAATACATGCAAACCAGTGAGGTTAGGGTTTTGAACTATAGTCAAAAAAATAAGGCATAATAGCTGCACATGGAAGGAAACAACTGAACGATAATAATTAAAAAGTGTTGAAACTATGTTAAAAAAACGTGTGTGTAAGCTGAAGTGACGTCACCCCAGCTGCCATTACATATCTTCCGAACAAAAGAAGTTATGATTATGTATTATAGCCCAAAAATCAAAGCATAATAGCTGCCATTGGCAGCAAAAATTTCAAATCTCTGGTCTAAATATTCTATAAGTTATTAAACCGACAAATATGTGTAAGCTGGAGTGACGGCACCCCAGCTGTTCATGTCATAACTTCCGAACGAAAGATGATATGATTATGCATTATAGCTTAAAACATAAGAAATAATAGCTGCCAAAGGCAGCAAAATTTTCAAATCTCTGGTCCTTGTAGTTTCCACATAGTAAACAAAAAAATAGTTTCCGCGCCAAAAAGATCAAATTATTACTTCGGAGGAGGTACGGAGCGGCGTTGCCGTTCCGTGCGCTACATTATTGCAACCAAGTTTGCACCTAGCAGGCATTCTATTAGAAGTCATTTTAACTTGCGCTCAAAATATTTTTATTGAAGATATAGACTGAGAGTCGACTGAACTTTAATGGAACTATGAATGTAATATTAAAAAAACGTCGAAAAACGACCTTTAGGGATTCTACACAGGTAAAGTGCGTTTCACGAAAGAATACACATACAATAATATAAATGTTGGTACCATTGCTTTTCATTGAAGAATTGCTTGCAAAAACATTTCTTCAATGAAATGCATTGGTGCCAACATTATGGCGAAGGGAATTCTTTCTTGAAACGCACTTTACCTACTTAAAAAATAAATCATCTTATTCTAAAGAATAATTGTGATTTATACTTATCATATTTTTTCTGATTCCAAAGACTGTAAATTGTACCAAAAATTTGATTTTTTATAAAATATGCGAAATTGTTACACTTTAAATTTTCTTTGATCCTATGTTTAAACAAACAATATGACTATAAAAAACCTGAATACTTACAAAAAAGGACGATTAAAATGTGTAGTCGGCTCCCAGTCTATAACCTAGTTTAAACTACTTCAAACTGATAATATAGCGCACGGAACGGCAACGCCGCTCCGTACCTCCTTCGAAGTAATAGTTTGATCTTTTTGGCGCGGAAACAATTTTTTTGTTTACTACGTGTAAACTACAAGGACTAGAGATTTGAAAATTTTGCTGCCTATGGCAGCTAAAATTTATTATGTTTTAAGCTATAATCCATAATCATATCTTCTTTCGTTCGGAAGACATGACATGAGCAGCTGGGGTGCCGTCACTCCAGCTTACACATATTTATCGGTTTACTAACTTATAGAGTATTTAGACCAGAGATTTGATTTTTTTTCTGCCAATGGCAGCTATTTTGCCTTAATTTTTGGGCTATAATACATAATCGTAACTTCTTTTGTTCGGAAGATATGACATGGCAGCTGGGGTGACGTCACTTCAGCTTACACACACGTTTTTTTATCATAGTTTCAACACCTTTTAATTATTATCGTTCAGTTCTTTCCTTCCATGTGCAGCTATTATGCCTTATTTTTTTAACTATAGTCCAAAACCCTAACCTCACTGGTTTGCATGTATTGAATGAGGAAGCTGGGGTGACGTCACTCCAGCTAACACATACTAAACGACTCATATTAACGAAGTTTTTGTGGCAGCTAAATTAAAGCTCGGAACTCTGATTGCTGCTATTATGCCTGAAATATTGGCATAGATAGAATTATTTCATCACTTATGAGGAAGCTGGCGTTATGCACATGGTCGATGTTGATGAAAACTGAAACTGCATCATTGGATTCTTGAAAAATTTATATTCCTAGCAAGGGATCGAACCCGTTGATTTTGAAAAAAATTAATATCGCCGCCTTAATATGCTAGATTAAGTATTTTTTTGTTTTTTTGCTTCTCAGTTCGTTATTTCGTTGATTCAATTTTTCTTTCCAGTTTACTTATTAATTTCAACAGAATTACCGATTCTGGTACACAATTGAAAATTCAGTGGGCATTCAATCAATGCGTTTTTTTTGGAGTCGATTTTATTTTAAAATTTTAATAGTAGAAACTTTGAGGTATACTCTTCTCAATAAAAACGATATTTTTAAATCGAACTACTCTATTAAAAGTTATGCGTGGTCGAACATAAAAAGATATATATACACGTCGAATAGAGAACCTCCTTCTTTTTATTCATCGGTTAAAAAGAAAAAAACTAAGTACTCCAAACTAAACCACAATGAGAACCTAGGGAAAGGCCCTTTTAACCTATAAGGACCCCTGATAAAATATATTTGGTTGCATATTTAGCATAAAATCTAATAAAATCTTCTTGATAAATCTGTCCCTATCTTCAACTATTCGGGCACCATTAATAATGCAATATTTTTATAACATTCAAAAAACTTCACATTTAATATATTTATAGATCGTCCCAACATCACAATTCAATACTTTCTAATAAATTATTCTAACCCTTAAATCCAAAAGTTTTTATATTTTTTAAGTCCCAAGCCAGTATGGAGAATATTTCATTTTTAGGAATCTTTAATCTAGGGTTCCTTACCCAAAGAGTACCAACTTCTTTTTCGTGCCGTGGTACGATAGTCATCAAAATTTGTTTGGCCCAAAACTATGCCAATTCGCGAGAGATCCTTTGGCTGTATGTTTTGGGGCAGAGAAGGCCTGCCTTCTTGCAGGACAGAGTGCCAAAGATTTCCTATTACCACTAGGTTGTATGCTCTCGTTTAATCAACTCGCCTAAGAACAAAATTATGGAATATTGGCCTCTTAATGCACATTTCAAAGATTATTTGACCGGATCAATTAAAATTGATTGCAATAGATGGCGCGGTTTTAAAGTTCTGAAGCATGCGTCTCGATTTTTAAATTTGTAATGTAATACATTTTATCACAACTAAACTGTAAAAACTTGCAAAAAAATACTATAAAACAAATCGTCACTATATTTAAATGAAAACTAGTCACGAACTGAGAAAACTCTTTTACTTGCAATTCGCTGCTAACACCATCTATAGCCGTGTAACGGAACTGAACACGATCGAAGTACTTATACAAATAATCATCTTAATCAGACGAAACACACTAGTTACGTCGGCACGGTTTCTTGGTATGGGATGAGGCATCTGTATGCTAGTATTATTTTGTCTGTGCTATTACTGTAAATACGCCGTCTCTCAGTCTTTAACAAGACTAAATCTTATAACCGTAGTAAATTACTTTATCGGTACAGGCACTTTAACTTCTGCCATGGAAAACATTAACAATCACATGGAAGCATTTACTTTTCAAAGTGTTTAGTTTCTGCTCTATATTAAAACATGTAATAAGTACACAAAAGCGCAATGATATTCAAATAAACAGATACGTTATACACTCACAAAACAATTGAAAAAAGTGTTCCGCACATGGCGGCAGCACACATACACACTTTTCATTCATCTAACATTAAAAAATATTTATTTTAATCAATAAATAAATAAATTACAAATACACACGATGGCATTTATTTTATTTTGTTTTTGTTTCAACAAAGCCTATCGCTCTTCGCCATGCGTGACATAAACTAAAGATTAAAGGTCACAATTGTGACCTATTCGAGTCTTCAAACTGTGCGCGCTCATAACATATCTGTTTATTTGAATATCATTGCAAAAGCGTAAAACTTCATTTGATTATGGTGCATAAATAAATTCGTAAATATAATAAAGAAAATAAACTACAATAATTTTCCTGTCACGGAACCCTTACTGCACGAATCCGGCTCGTATGTGGCTGGTTTTATTTTTTCCAGCTCTGTCGATATCTCTGGGGCCGGTGATCGATAGCTATCGGTGAACATTTAAATATTTGTCAACGAAGACAAATTGTACTCGAGCCGTAGAACGATCACATGACGTTAGGGGTGGGAAAGGTGTCGATGAAAAATATATACATATCGAATAATTACTGGTTTAATTGAAGAATTCTTACCAAGTGTTAGAATTCGAGGAATTCAGGATTTTGCTATATTTTGTAATTAATTCAGGGACTCCAACCCACTAAAACTCCACGGTGTCCTCCTGTGCCGTTTATGGCGGGAACACAACGTTCAACAAAATTGATTGGATTAATCAAACAAAACCTACAGATAGTTGTTCCGGCTCTGGGTGTTTATGTAAGTGAGTTTATATGTTTGTAAATGCACCCACGATACAGGAAGAAATTTGTAGTGTGGGGCAACGTTTTTATTTAAACAAAAAAGAAAAACCAGCATTAATAATCATAAGTTTTCATTCGTATGTCAGATTTACGTTCCAAATAACCGTATTTTGTGCGCTGTGTATTGTTTTTTTATATAGATTGTTACATACCTAACAATCTATCTAAAAAAGTAAAATCTGTTTTATAACTGTTCTACTTTTCCTACTCCTTTGTTTAATGCATGCCGTGGCAGCCTTTAATTAAGGCCACACTATAAAATGTAAAAATATGAGTACTTTAACATGTATTTTAGGTGTATGCTTTGTTGGTTGTCCTTAATAAAATAAAATAAATAAACACGGGCACAAGTTAGCTCTCATCGCGAACCCAGCTCGGCTGTCCATCACCGAACCCTCCCTTGGGGTGTACCCCCCATTACCGGAACACCAGAACACATTGCACGCCGTGACCACCCCAGCGACCAAACCAGCAAATACGCGCCAGACGACCCCGTGTATGGCATTCTTGGTCCCCCTGTGACGGGTCAGATCAGTGACCCCGCATCCTACCACTTTTCGGCCGCAGGGGATAGTAACCTCCCGTGCGGCGCCACCGCGTCCACCATCAGACGGTGGCGATCCCGTCCAGGTCGTGGCAGGTAGGTAAAGCGGAGCACTGCATTACCGGCACTCCTGTCCCGCCGTGGCCTCTAACCTTCAGCCGCGATATCTTATGAGATCTCCTGGGTAAGGAGAGATGAAAAAGGAACCTAAACATAGTCTTTCTTAAACCCGTATCCAACGGATGCTGAGGTCGAGGAGACCTAGAAATCAGCATTGCTCGCATCTTTACACAGAGATAAATCGACATATTATATCGATACTTACAACCATTTCATTCACATATCCCATCACTAAACAGTAGAGCCAATCCATTTGATCTGTTGTTCTCAATATGAGCGATTACAATTCCGATTGAACTTTATTTGTTTATTTAGTGGATTGTTTTATATTGAAACGATTGTTTTTTCATGAGCTTATTAACTTAAGCCGATTGTAGGGGAAAAGGTATTTTATTGAATAAGCTGCTTAGATCAGAACAAACAGGAATATTACAAAACTACAAGATTACATGTTGCTTGAACGGAGAGGCTCATGAGTACCCACTCTTAGTAAAGCCACATTTCGCTGGCTACGTCTAAGTCCCATGTAATAGTGGGCGAGACGAATGACATCTTATTATTTTATTAAACCTATTTATTTCCTTAACATACATACATTAGGTACGCAAATTTAAATAATCTTTTTTGGCTAAGGCCATTGTATAGGCCTCCTCCAATAATGCCCAGGTTTTCTTGTTTTCGCTATCTCTTTCCAGTCTTCTCCAGCATTTTTTTATTTAATCTATTCTACGTTCTCTAAGGCGTCCTCTGGCTCTATTCCCTCTTGGGCCTAGCCAATTTGTGACTAGTTCTGTCTACCTTTCATCTGTCAATCTTGCCACGTGCCCTGCACACTTCCAATTCAGTCGTTTCATATGCTGGAGAGCATATATAACTTTGTTTTTTTTTTCTTATATTTTCTGACTTTACTTATCCTTCAGCCTAATATTCAGGATACTCCTTTCGATAGCCCTTCTTTTTTTTTTTTTTTTTTTTTTTATTATTGATAGGCTTGCGTTTGACCACTATCTCACCTGATGGTAAGCGATGATGTGGCCGACGATGAAGCACGCTTGCCTAGAAGAAACCTATTCACTCTTGACTTAAAGACTCCCAGGTTGTAGGTATCAGGAAATACAGACTCCGGCAGGGAATTCCACTCCTTTGCTGTACGCATAATAAAGGAATTCCCAAAACGTTTGGTGCGTATGGGTGGGATGTCCACCATGTACCGATGACGCAACGCCGTACGTCTTGTAGTCCGATGATGGAACGGGCTAGGAGGAATTAGTTCATGCAATTCCAACGCACACTCCCCGAAATGTAACCGATAAAAAACCGACAGACTGGCAACTCGGCGCCGATGTTCGAGGTTCTGGAGCCTAGATTCGGCCAATACTTCATTGTCGATGAGCCTCTTAGCCCGTCTTTCGATCGCATCAAGTGCATCCAGCTGGTACTTGGCAGATCCGTCCCAGAGATGAGAGCAGTATTCCATGCATGATCGAACTTGCGCTTGATATAAGTTGAGCAGCTGTTCTGGCGTGAAGTACCGTCTCACCTTCGCGAGTATCCCCAATTTTTTGGAAGCCAGCTGAGCTTTTGCCTCAATGAATGGACCAAAATTGAGCGTCGATGTCAACGTAATGCCAAGAATCGAAAGATGGTCAGTTATCGGCACGGTCACACCTCTGAAAGAAGGAGCCGGGTGGAATTGGCTCCTTTTAGCGGAAAAAAGACACGCCTGGGTCTTAGCAGCATTGAACTTAACCAGATTGGCATCGCCCCATTCGGAGACTGCCTCCAAGGACAGATTCAAGCGCCCAACCATGGCCTCCCGGAGAGACCGGATCTGAGGTCCAGTAGCGCGCGCGTTGGACACGTATCTCTCAGCTACAGTGCTGTCGTCTGCATACCCAAAGGTGCCGGGTTTTAGCAGATCATTTATGTGCAGCAAGAACAACGTTGCTGAGAGTACTGACCCCTGTGGGACCCCGGCATTAATATCCAGTAATTCAGACGAGCGGCCATCAATAACCACTCGAATGGACCGGCCCCTCAGGAAGTCTGCAATCCAATCGCACAGACCACTGGGCAAACCGAATGAAGGAAGCTTACCAATAAGGCTTTCATGCCAGACCCTGTCAAAAGCCTTCGAGATGTCGAGGGAGACGGCAAGCGCTTCCCCGTGTCTCTCTATGGCCTCACTCCAGATGTGAATGGCATACGCTAGAAGATCCCCAGTTGACCGATTTTGGCGGAAGCCATATTGGCGGTCACTGAGGATGTCGTTAGCTTCTAGGTATGCCAGGAGCTTGGAATTAAGCACTCGTTCCATACTCTTGCAGAGGATGGACGTTATTGAAATGGGTCTGTAGTTGGCCGGGTCAACCCGACTGCCCTTTTTGGGCACAGGCTGAACGTTAGCTTGCTTCCAGGCATTCGGCACTTTTCCCGTCTCATATGAAAGGCGAAAAGGCGAAAGGTTCTGTCCCTTGCATATTTGTTGTATATCCAAGTTTGTGATCCGTATGACATGCATGGTAGCAGACATCCATCCATAACTTTCTTTTTCAGTTTCAAGGGCAGTTTTGATTTAAAATTTCTTTTAAGCTCCAGAACTTACTCCATGTTATGTTTATTCTCCTATCAATTTGATTGATGACTAGTGCCATTTGCAACAGGGCACAAATTCACACTCCGATCTACTTATTCTTTTCTCAAAAGGAATATTAAACCTAACTAACCCCCTATTTCTGAAATAAAACTTGAGTATTTGCATTCACATACATTCTACGGCAAGACAAGAACATTCATGAAAAAAATTGTTCAAATACTGGTAAGTTAGAACTAAAGTTCGCTGCAGCGCTAAACATTATTTATGTTGTCTAATCAAACTATTAAAACATGCAGCGCTAGATCGCTTATAGAGTTTATTTTACTCGCGATGAAAACTTCGTAAGCGCCATGAAATTCATTACTTACCTACGCGTTTCGTTTAACATTTATTTGGTTGTAATGGTTATACATAGGCAAACTTAATGCAGCAAAGCATTCTCTACCAGTAAACCTTCGGGTTAAAAAAGACACAACAATGGTAGGTGTACAAAAAAATAATAATATATGTACAATAATTACAGTCGGATATTCATAAACGACATAGTGATAAAGTAAGGTGTACGGATTGCAGTACAGTTCAGTCGAACAGAGTGAGTGTTCGGATCGCCAAATCTAGTGCTTAGTACATGTACAGGGTGGGCCAAAAATCGTGGATCATACGAAACTATCGCCCTGTTTCGTTTGATTCACAATTTTTTGCCCAACCTGTATATCGACGAGTATTTGTTAATCTCTTGAATTTGACATTAAAGTATATACAATAGACATGTTTACTTAGTACACGCCTACGCTCCCTGAATGTATAAGCAGATGTCTAGCTCCTAGTACACTTACATTTAACCAGCTATGTCTAAGTCCCATAAAAAAAAATTTTTTTTCTTTCTTTCTTTCCTTCTTTCTTTCCTTCTTTCTTTCTTTCCTTCTTTCTTTCCTTCTTTCTTTCTTACCTTCTTTCTTTCTTTCCTTCTTTCTTTCTTCCTTTATTTCTTTCTGCCATGTAACAGAGGACGAACCTTGCCTTTGCCATCAACAGCCCCCAGACTCCCGGCAGGCTTATTACGTAAGAAACACCAACCAGCAATCCTCACGCGATCAAACGCTTTATGTCATAACAGTCAGCATTACTTACAGTAGGTATGGTAGGTCCTACACAATCGTTTGCTAATCGCTCGCTGTTTCTCAAATGCAATTATTTCTACAAAAAAAAACTACCAAGTGCTCTAAAACTTCTGTATTGAACAGCAATTATTGCGCAAAAATTCCTAAATCTAACAAAAAACTCAAGATCATAATATTCTAAAAATACAATCAAAGATCCTCCAAAGAGATGATGAATCAAGCATTGAGTTGATTGTCTAAGTTGCTCAAGTTGGAGTCGGTTAGAAAGAAATTTGAAGAATAAACCTGGCTAAGTAAAGTATTATAATTAAGTTGTAACTCATCAATCACTGCTCGCCATCTGTCGGCTCGCGGAAGCTGGAGTCGGGGGATATTCATAGTCTGGTTGGGGGAGTAATAAATTGTGTTATATTTTGCCTTTTAATATAAGGTGTATATAAGGATGAAAATTGTGTGTTTTATTGTTTGAATCTTTAATCCTTCCGTGTACGTGTATTACATATGTATCCTTTAAATTCAGTCCCTTAAGTTTCTAAGAAAACCAAGGGCTTAAGTTTTTTTTTTACAAGATGATATTTTGTAAAAGAACATTATTACAAAATATCGCCTTTAGTATTTTCTCGTCCAACTTGCCCAGTGTCTGAAGACGAGTCTATGACCAGTGTGTGTTGCCAGTGATAACCTATGGTTCTGAGACGTGGTCGCTCACATTTCGATCATCAGCAAGCTTACAGTATAAATAATTTTTCTTTCTTTCTTTTTCTTTACAGTCTCCCAAATGGCTCGGAGTTTCCTCGCGTGATCGAATGAGAAATGTCGAGATCTGCAAGAGAACCTTAAGTGGCAATGGGCAGGGCACATTGCTCGCTGAACGGATGGCCGATGGGGCAAAAAAGCTCTGGAGTGGCGACCGCGAACCGGTAGACGGTGCATTTGAAGGCCTCCCACAAGGTGGACAATGACTGGGTTGCGGGGATCCGCTGGATACGGGACACACGGGATCGGTCAATGTGGCGACGTTTGTGGGAGGCCTATGTCCAGCAATGGACGTCTTTCGGCTGATATGATGACGGTGATGATAATGGTAAGATAAGATATACAAAAAAAAATAGGGAAGCTCCAAGCAGCGTTGCTGTGTTCCGATTTGAGGGGCAATGGGTGGCTGGAATGTGCCATAATAACTATAAGGGTGTGTATTATGGGCACTTCAGCTTTGTTTCTGGGTTGGCGATATAGCAATTCCTGGACAGCGTAACCACTAACTTAATATGAGGTAGATTTCTTTCTTGTTGATACCCAAAATCGTAATCATCTATCGAAATTTATAACCTAATACCAACTGGCCCTAGGACCAGATTAGTTCTAAGGTGCTTAACGTTATCTACCTAGGAGAAATCACAGAAGAAACTAGTTTCTTCAATATTCCGTTTCCAAACCTCCACTATGAATACAGCCAACACAAACAGTTTACCTAGTAACTCATGGGCAACTTTTGTCGGCAGATGTATTCATCTAATTGATTATTCTTGCTGTGAAATTCAGGTAACTTTCCTGAACATTGACTATTCAGGACCCCAGCGCTTCGCTTACGGGCTTCGTGGTTCCTTTTGTATGGAAAAGATGGAAGTTTTAGCTTTTGCAACGTGGTTTATACACGTACAGGTATTTCGAATAGGATATTGATAGTGTAGTGCTACTATAACGTAATGGGCATAGTCAAAACTAATATTTTTAAACACCGACGGAAAAAGAGGGGTGTTATAAGTTTGACGTGTGTATCTGTGTACTTGTCTGTGGCATCATAGCTCCTAAATGGATGAACCGATTTTGATTTAGTTCTTTTTGTTTGAAATGTTATTTTATCGAGAGTGTTCTTAGCTATGTTTGATGAAAATCGGTTAAGCCGTTCAAAAGTTATGCTCATTTTACTCTTTAAATCGTTTATGAATAATTTTTAATTTTCAATGATTAAGTTCTAGATTTTATTTTTATGTCATTTAATCCATAATTTTCAGTTATTGATTTATAATTTTGAACCTTCAAAATAGTAGTATTAGTAGTAGTAATAGTATAGTAGCCTTTTGAAGCCTAATTGCTGCTCAAATTAGTTCTGTTTACTTTGCTATACGCACCTACTATACAGAGAAAGTAAACCTTTTCATTATAAAAATTTCGTCATCATCCACATTAGAATCACTATGTTCAAGTTTTACATTTCCTTTCGTGTCATCATCAAGAGATTCTAAGTGAAAAAAATAATATAAAATAATTATTATTAAACCTTTTTATTTCCCGAACATACATAGAGTTTCTTAACATTAGGTACACAAATTTACATACTTTTTTTATTAGTTAGTTTTCCCTGGCGGGCCCTGGAGGTCTCCTTCAACAATTTCCAGGTTTTACTTGTCATCACTATCTTTTTTTAATTTCATCTATCCAACGTTCTCTAGCCGTTCATGTCCTAGAAACCAAAATTCGACAAGAGACACCAATCCGCATTGGGCTCGCGTGGTGGATTACGCCACATTCCCTCTCACAGAGTGGAGGCCTGTGTCCGAGCAGTGGGAACATTAAAAAGTAAAGAAAGAAAGAAAGAAAAATTATTTAATTGCCACAAAACGACATACAAACATTACATTTCAAGAACAAGAACAGTGGTAAAAGATTTTGAAAACTAAACCCTTAACGATAGTGTTAGTAGTTCTTAAATTATGTTAGAAATAAATAAATTAGTAAATTAAAGCAGATGCAAGTCATGATTGTGGCAAGAAGGCTTCCACTCAGCATAATGCTGTGCCGTGGGGGACCCTCAACACGGCGCTGTTTTTCAGTGGTCGCCTAGGACGTGACGTACGGATACCAAGGTCTGTAGCGCATGTAAAAATAGGTACAAAAAACACAAAAAAAATACAGTAACATATTTAAAATAAACTACGAATAAACTATAAATATTATTATGTTTTGAATAAAAGGAATGCAGGTATCAGAAACACCGAAGAGATGCTAAACAATGCTGATGATGATGAACGTTCTCTAGGGCATCCTCTGGCTCTCTTGCCTCTTGGGCCTAGCCAATTAGTGACTAGTTCTGTCCACCTCCCATCTGAAAATATATATAATACACACTACTAATCCGCATTATTTCAGGCCACTGCGACATTTGCTCTATAACTCAAACGAATATAATGTTCCTTATTACTCATTCACTCGCCAAAATGAATGAACAAATAAAAAATTTAAATGACGCCATATTTCTTTTGGAAACGAGTCGAGAAATGGAGACGGACGCGGTTTTGTGAGGGCTTGTCGTCCAGTAATAACTATGGCGTAGCTTATAATCTCTTTGAAAATATAGGCGGTAATCCTTGAAGAGGCAAAATATATTGAGACCCACTGCGCGTGGGATTCTCCTTGAGGTATTAAACTGAAGAGCAAAACAATACGACGAATTGGAAGTATTCTCGTAACTCAATAATAATTCAAATATTGCTTGTGAAGATTTTCCAAAAGTTGATATCTCTGTACTTTTTTGTGCACGAACTGCATTAAATTAATTAATTTCTGTAAATTGAATAAACAAACACTTTTTAGCTAGCCTAGATGACCCACTGATGGGCAAAGTGAAGACTTACCCTTTCTCCTTCTAAATCTCTCTCTCTTTCCATTTTTGCCCCGCATAAATAATCAGTTCATCATACACCAGCGTCACTCACTGGAGTCCTGAGGTTTCCAGTGAGGTTTGCCGATCTCACCTTCTAGCTGTCCATATTGCCGAATCGGATTAAAACAGTGGTAATCATCGCCATATTGCCTACGCCGACAATTTATTCAATTTCAATAATATTAACATTCAATTAATTAGGGGAAACATTATAGCTGCTAATTTGTTGATTAAAAATTTAAACAATAATGTTTTAAAACTACCAGATGGTAACTTTTTAACATATAAGCAACTATCCAGTTTTACATATGTCACCATCCTATAAAACGTCATTATTAGAGACCGAAATCTTTAGGTCTCACATAATAGAGGAGAAGTTGGCAACACAGGTCTAGCCCTCGTAGGTATGCCAAGATGTATATCTTGGCATACCAATGAGTCGACCCCCCCTGGTAGTAATTTCTATTGTGTCTGCTAATTGACACTTGAAGAAATAATGCATTCGTGCGACGTGGCCAGCCTATACTGCCACATTAAAAATAATCACTTGCGGATAAAAATTATTACTATAAATTTAAAAATCAATATGTCTGTTCAGTCAAACTTGGCACACGGGTAAACCATGCCTGAAATCCCTGAATAGGATATAGGACATTCTATCGCTGGAGTATGTTGCCCCCGGTTAATTTTCGACTTTCAAGCAAGCCACGCTAGCCAAAAAATAAAATAGAGCTCGACTGTACTATAAATCTGCTTACAGTGTGACATCGCCTTTAATTTAATACAGTGAATTTAATTAATAAATTAGCCAGGACTATTGTATTTCACCTCGGAGATATGAAACGACAGCTCATGATAAAAATACCGCAGAGGGCTATAGAAAACAGTACATGTTTATTTTGGGAGACTTTGAATATTATTGTTAGTTAGTTTAATCTTTAGTGTTTCATTAATAGCTCTGTTTTAAATACTAATACCGAAGTACACCTGCAGGGTTCTTGACCTACACCACGGGGTATCAGCGCTAACGAAGAAAATTTGGTTCAAATAAATGTCACTAGATGGCGCGATATTCATCGATTTGTTATTGAATTGTGTGTAAAAATAACATTTTCTAGAATTGATCATTAAAATTGTATGTTCTCGTTTAATCAACTCTCCTAATTACAAAATTTTGGAATACTGGGCTCTTAATTCACATTTCAAAGATTATTTGAACGGATAATTTAAAATTAATTCCAATAGATGGCGCGGTTTTTAAATTTCTGCGGCATCCACTCGATTTTTGTAATTTGTATTGTAACACATTTCGGTACAATGAAACTGTAAAAACGTGCAAAAAAGTACTATAAAACTAATCGTTACTGTATTTAAAAATAAAATAGTTACGAACCGAGAAAGCACTTTTTCTTGCAAGTCGCTGCTAACACCATCTATAGCCGTGGAACGGAAACGAACGTGCTCGAAGTATTTATAAAAATAATCATCATAATCAGACGAAAAAGCTAATTACGTTTGCATGGTTTCTTTGTAGGGGATGAGGAATCTATATCTGTGCCTACACATAACATCACGCCTGTATTCTCGAAGGGTTCGACAGAAGTGTACCTTGGTATACTAACATTTTGCCAGTTATGTTTAAGTCCCAGGGGTAGCCATCCGGGTATTACCATCAACCGGGCACACATCCAGACTTCGGGGTACTACAGCGAAAGGCCAAAAAAAAAATTGTTGAAATGAATGTCTGTGTGTATCTGTGTGTGCCAAATAAACTAGTTGACAACTCTTTGCCCGATCGAGCGAAATCGAACCCACGATGCCAGGGTCTCATACTCAGCTTGCGACTACTTTCAACGATTACGAAATTATTGGCTCAATTAAATCGTGTGCGTTCTCAATTTACCTAATCAAGTTTAAACTATAGGAACTAAAAAAACAGATACTAAAAAAATTGTACACATCATCATCTTCCTGCCCTTGTCCCATGTTATTTGGGGTCGGCGCAACACGTTTTCTTCTTCAATACCGTCCTTTCCCCGTCACACCATCACTGACACCCTTTTTACCCGACTGCCGTAGGAGGGTAATGTGTTTATCAGTGTATGTATGTAAGTATGTATGTTTGTTCCTATGTGGCGTTCTAGAGACCAAACGCGTTGGCCGATTTTTATGATTCTTACGTCAATCGATTCGTCTTAACCTTGCAAGTGTCACTGGCTACATTAAAGTTGAATAAAAGAAAAATTGCGGATTTTGGGCGCCATATTGTGGGGGACATTTTTTTTTTTTCTTCCAAACCTATCGTGTGGGGTATCAAAATAAAGGATTTTAAGAGGCGATTTCAAAAATATACAACACTTATATGTTAAAATGTACCTAAATCTAAAAAAAAATACTAAAATGTTATAAATAGAAAAAGTTAATTCAAAAAATCAAAATGCTTAAAAGCAAACTAAAAAGATGTAAAAAAGTAGAAAATCATGCTGTGCAGTCGGAGGATACATCTGGTTTTGGTCAACCAGCTCGCGAATACGTATCCTCCGACTGCACAGCATGATTTTCTACTTGTTTACGTCTTTTTAGTTTGCTTTTTAAGCAGTCGGGTTTTTTGATTTTTTTAATTATTTTTTTCTTTCATATCACTCCTCAGACAGTCCATCCATCTTTTCTTTGTCCGTCCCATCCCTCTCCATCCATTCACACTAAAAAAATGTTACTCAATCAACTTAAATAAGAAACACCATAAATAAACCCACCTTACCTCAAATACTTTCCAACACAGCAGAAATAACTCAAAAACAAATCACGATATTCTTTTAATTTTCTCGAAACAAAAGGCATCCATATTTTTGTTTGACACGGCCAACCCTCTCACTGCGATGGCAACGAGGCGGACGATTGTTTCCTTAGTACCCCATAATGATAATTTATTTCGTCCTTTCTGAAAAATTCAAAACAATACGGGTTCTACGGAGAGCATTCGTCAGGATTTTAAAATGAGAATCTTCGTCATTTTCGTCTTAAGTGTGCTTTATTTATATACTTCGTTAAGTTCGCGACGTTTTTTTTTCTTTTCTGTTTATTGTATTTTTTCAGTTGTTTTGTATGTTAATGTGAAGAAAATGCCTTTATTAAAGAAGGTGTTTATCTTTGTCATCAACCTACCTATGTTCTCCAGTTGACTAGAATGTTATTACAACTAACTTTCGGCTTCGCTCACGTATCTGTCCTCCTCCAGATCCTAGACTATTTACGTCAAATTTCATTTAGATCGCTTAGTGTTAAAAGGTCACAAAGAAACAGACAAAGTTACTTTTGCGTATTTATGTTAGTACGGCAGTTCCTATCAATTTACCTATTGATAGTAAATTATGTTAGCAGTTGAAGTAAAAACGTCTACACAAAGCTTTGAGAGATTTAACACTAACCAAAAATAAATTATTTTAGCTCACAACCAAAGCCTTATCGAGAATTTACGACGAATTAGCATTTATCTTCTCTCTCGCCTATAAAAATAAAACAAAACGGCTATCACCACCGCGATTGACTCAAATTTTAAAAGAGCTTGAAACAGCAATTTCTTTTCTAAAATCGTAGCTATTAAAATACAATTACCCAGCTACATTACTAAGAAGGTGCTTAAAGAACTCAAGTTAAAACGGTTTCGGGGTCAAGTGCGAACTTTTTTTTAATAAAACAAGAAAATTTGAATAGCCGAACGCCATCTGGCGAAGGCAACTTGTTTAAACTGGCCCCCACGGCGGGGGAGGGTTAAAACTTGGGGATTTTTCACAAGAAATTATGATCTTATAGGTGAAGTTGTGATATTGTAATGAGAATTGGAATGGGATGGCGAGAGTTGGAAAGAGAGAGGTGATTCTGGGCTTGTAGGTATTAAAGCTGCTCTGGAAAACCGAAGTTTCTGTATGAAGATGGACGATTTGTAAGATTTAACGGCGGTCAGAAACATCTTTTCTACAGCAATGTGTATGACTTAATATCCTAAGTACCCCGGATGGGACAGAGAACGTCCACGGAAGTACTCTATCGCGATCAATCTTGAGCTTCATGCTTCATCTCGCTCCACGTCATTCCGAGGCTCGTCGCTGCCAACCATTGAGATAGTGCGTAGTACATTATTACCTCAATGCTGCCAACACGGTGCGACGCCAGATTTGACGGGGACGGCCATATTTGCTTTTGCCTTGTGGCACAGCCATAGACAAGAATTATTATCGTAAGTATTATATTATAGAAAAGAGTTGCAGTGGCTGAATACTGCGCCAGGCCAGGTATTGAACTTACAAGAATCTGATTGTCATAGAGACGAGAAGAAGAAGAAAATAATAAATTATAGAGAGACAAGCAATTGTTTGAATATGCAAATTAATTGTGTCTGGAAACTTATTAGTAACTTTAAGCGTCCTGATCAAAAAACATTTGATACACTATACAAAAACAAATAGCTAATTTCAAAGTCAGAAAACTGACAAAGTTTTCTTAATAGGTGTTTTGAATACAAAACCAAAACAATAACTTACCCAAAAGTTTATACTGTAAACAAGTTCTTAATTAACATTAACACCTAATTTAAATGTAATTTAGCGCAAATCAGGAAAACAATACACGGGGAAAAGGGTGGCAAGATATACATTTTCCCGCTTTTCCTATTACGTGCTTATTTCTTTTAAACGTAGGGAACACGAATGTAGTTTAGCATAACTATGTTGGGAATATTTTCCCGAGTCAACAGGAGAGATTTTGTGATGCAAGTACAACTTTTATGTTGCTTGCATTATTTTTAATTGTATAATTTTAGCAATGTCCCTTGATAGAAGGTGATAGATGGAACGAGCGTTCCCAAAAGATGCCTGTTCACTCTTGCTTTGAAGGCTTAAGGGTTATAGGTGGAAGGAAATAAAGATGCTTGCAGAGAGTACCACACTCAAAGATTATACCATGAACTCAGAAAGATCTATCAATGCTTCCGTATCTGTTAAAACAACAAACTGTAATTAATTATCCATCATACAATCTTGATTACGTTTCTTCTTGATTACAAATTACTAAAGGAAAAAGCTGTAGGGACATCTTTTTCCTTTAGTAATTTGTATCTATTTGAATATCATAATTTCAGTAAACCATAAAGACCGACAAATCTGAATCTCCCTCAAATATTAAAACTACAAACCCGGCTCGAAGGACCAAAATATCCAAATCTCCGATCCAAGATTATTCGTTATCAAGTGACGTAGGTATCATTACGGGCGATCCGAACAGGGATTAGCAGAGGGGTTCGCGAAAATAATTAACAATTCCAGCGACAGTTCGGCTATAAAGCGTTTAAGCTTGAGTCCGCGGGGCCCGAATGGTACCACCCACGGAGCCTATTTTGTAGAAGGGGGAACGGACACTAGGATGATGAAATTAGAAACTTAAATTTCTAAGCTAAGTTAGAACAGATCTCAGAAACAATTTATTTATTTATTTATCATAATACGGCTGTTTTGCACGAAGGGTCAGGCTGTAAAGCTCCTACAGTTCACCCACATTTCGCTAGATTTTCTGTGATCTCAGAAATTGTGAGTGAATTTGAAATGTTCAGTGGCTTGGATTTTGCTAGGTGAGTGCGGAAGGCTTTACCATTGATTAAGGTATTAAGAGTCTGCAAATGAGCAAAACAATTTGTGTGTAGTGTCTGCCCCGAATCAAAATTACCTATTCGAATTTTTGATAACACAAACATGTTGGAAGTTGGACTAAACATGTTCCGTTATTTTTCGGTTTTCAGTTCCTTTATTTTTTTCTATTTCTATTTCTTTTATTAGCCGACTTGCCAAAAAAGATGAGGTTCTTTGTTCGACTTTATGTTTGTTTTGTTTTTAAATATTTTCACCGATATCTCCGTCAATTGTGCACCGATTTTGAAAATTCTTTTTTGTTTGAAAGAATAAATTTCTAAATTCATTTTCAATTTGGTGAAGATCTAATCAAGAACTTGGGAGATACAACAGAACTCTTCAATAAATAACGGCAAATCTCTCGGGATTGCTGCAATCGCATGTCTGTTTATTGTTTATACCATTTCATAACATAACATCACGCCAGTAAGCTCTAAAGGGGTACGCAGATGTGTACAGTTCACCTTGGTACACTCTCATTTCACCGGTTATGTTCAGTTTCATCATATTCAGGTAATATATTCTGGCATTATAGGTGCCTTACGTAATTACTTGCCTATTAGGTTTTACTAATCACTACTAATGCAAAAAATTGGTACCTACCAAAGACACCGCCTTTAAAAAATAAAGTTATTTTTCACTTTGTAGTATTGTTATATGGAAGTCGGTAGTATTTTTTCGTAAAAATGTTTTTTTTTATTACGACACTAGTTTTCCTTGAATTCACAACATTTATTACACTCAAACTACTATAGAACCATCAAGGAGTCGGTCAGTCAGAAAGAAGAACATACAAAAGAAGCAAAACGGCTAAGAAATACGTTATTTCATTCAGAATACCTTATTTTTATTCACCTTAAAAGCCTCAATCCAGTGTACGACATACCCTCTCTTATAGCCGCGCCATAACGTCATACGGCCCTACAACGGCCACTTACGGCCCTAAGAGGCATTTACGTGTGCGTCCCACCTTACCGGGCCTTCGCTGTTAATAATTAAATTCACTTTGCTGTGAAAAATCTTAGTTCTAATGTTGTTCTACAATTAGTAGAGGACTTGAATACAACGGAGGCGTGGAATAAATCTTAAATCTAATTTGTTGTCGAAAAGATAGAATAGTGAGAAGTTTTTTATAAAGATTGTAGGATGCTAGACTTGACTTTGACATCTTCGACTTCTGCACCAACGAAGCAGGTTACGCAGGCGTCAGTGATATTTGGATAGCGCTTGTCAATCTCCATATATTTCTGAACTATTTTCATGGTCATGTGATCGGAAGCGGTGACTATGAGATTCTGGAGATCTATACAAACAGAGCTCTTTTCAGCAATATCGTCAAAAATTCAAAAACCGGCCAAGTGCGAGTCTGACTCGAGCACAGAGGGTTCCGTATAAAGAGCTACATTCACCAAAATAAATAGGTAACATTACTAACAATGAAAGCACCGAACATTGCTCTAAAAAAGGGACAAAATTAACTTTGCCATTCGAAAACTGTTGTCCCCATACACCAATGTACAATTTTTTACTTTTTCAAAAATATTTTATAGTGGGTCGACTATTACTCGTAAACTTGTAAAGCCTACTTAGCTGTGATAGTTTTCCTTTTAATTTCGTTAAAATACTACTGCCGTAATTTTTTCAGATATCCAAAAGCAACCATTTAGCTGGCAGGGGGGATTACTTGACTGTAATAAAAATTTGCCATTTAAAGCTAAATTTTACGCAATCGGATCTCTGAATCGAAAAACGGTTTTAAAGACCCGTAACATTTTGAATAGCCTATCCAACGATACCCCACACCATGAAATAGCCGAAAAATAAAAAGCATTCCCACTTTAGGTGTACAGCAGGTAATATTTTTTTTTTGTTTTCCAATTTGTCGGCGTGATTAATATGTATATCCATGCCAAATTATACTACTTCTAGTACTAAGAGTAGAGACTCTTAATACTAGAAAGCTATAATTTGCTCAGCTATTATTTTAGCTCAGAGGAGCTAAGCTGGGAACGGACGGACGGACAGACTGACTGACAGACGGACATGGCGAAACTATAAGGGTTACTTGTTTACTACGGAACCCTAAAAAGTTTGCAATTGACCTCCAGACATTTTGGTAGTGTCAATCTTGTAGATATTGTTCTTTTCGATAATCGTTAGGTTTAATAGAATATCTGTCTAGAGAACCTGCCGGCAGAACACAGCCTCTGTGGTAGGCTTGATCGACGCATTTTGTCACGGTTTTTGCATGAGATAAAACTGTGTGCCAGCCTGTCGCCATGGCCATGGCCATATATTTACAGGTTTTTGAATTCCGAGGAATGAGAGCGGTGAGGGCCAGGGGGCGGGGGGGAGGGAGAGGTTTGTTGCACGTGTTTTAGATTTCCGTGTTGGTATTTTTAGAATGAAAAATATTTTTGCGGGGGGAGGTAAACGGTTAAGGGGAGGGGGAGGTAAACGGTTAAGGGGGGGGGGGGGTAAATCCTATCTTGTTCTCCTGGATGAAGTAGCCCGGGCAGGGGGGCAAATTTTTTGTCAAAAATGCGCTAACTCCAACCGTTTCTGAGATATGAGGGGTTTAAAATTTTTGTTGGTCTTAAAAAAAATCCTTTTATCGGTGTCTCTGAGCTGTTTCTGTGACAATGGTGATCAATGTGGACCTTATGCCAATGAGAATAAGTGTCACTTTTGCTTATCAAAGAAAAGCGACCTTATTTCAATGTAAATAAGGGTCACTTTATATTTTTGTTTTGTTTTTTAGAATTTTATTAATCGGAAATAAATGGGGGTATGGAAAAAAGAAAAAATTGTGAAAAGAAAAATTAATTAATATTTAAAAAAAATATTGTGGTTTTGCAACTCTATACAATTCGACATTCAGACGCGTTTTCCAGGACCAGCTTTACCGCGGCAGTCCCCGAGTGCCACACGTCTTTTTTTTTAGTAAGTGGCGTCTCATCAAAAGATTTACCTTCTGCTTAACCGGGCTTTCCTGTGGAGACTAAACTAGAACCAGCCAGGCACCTTGTGTATTTGTGCCGGGTTCATAGCAATGAGCACGCCACCGTATTACATAGTGCCTAAACATAGCTAGAAAAATGAGTAAATAAAATACTAGCGGACGCCTTTTGGTTTCACCCGCGTAGTTTCCCTTCCCGTGGGAATACAGGGATAAAAAGTATGCCTATGTCACCCGGGGATAGTGAAGCTTCCCAAAGGTGAAAGAATTTTTGAAATCGATCCAGTAGTTTTTGAGTTTATTCGTTACATACAAAAATACAAATCTTTCCTCTTTATAATTTTAGTACAGATAGGTAGAGGTACACCTCAACCTCTGACTTACCTTTCGAGGAACAAGGATTGGTGTTTTATTTATGTTATTGTAGGAATCATTCAGGTTGAAATTGTTTCTTTGAGAATAAATATCAATCTCCAGTTTCTTAGAAAAGAAGATTTCAATCAAATAAATGTACGGAACTGAGAAGCTTTAGAGAGCAGTCGGGTTATTTGAAATTTCCTTACAAATCATAGGAAATTGTGTTTTATTGTTACCTATTTTCAACAGACTTCAAAAAGGAGGATGTTCTCAATTCGACTGTAAATTTTATATGTTTGTTACGCGGTTACTCCGTTAATTATAAACCGATTTTGATGATTATTGTTTTAATTGAAAGCTAGTGCTTCTGATGTGGTCAATCATGATCTGACGATCAGTTTTTAAGTTATCCTTAATAATGCGTATTTTCGTAAAAAGAGAAATATAAAAAATGTTGAACAAAATTTTAAAACGACTTTCATAACAAAACACTTGATCTCCGAAAAGAAAGTAACTTTTCGCTTTGTAGTGTATTTTTTCGAAACTCGGTTTAATTTTTACAAGTTTTTATTTAAATTTCTATGTATGTATGTGAGTAAGTGTGTTCGGGTCAAATCTTGCAACTTAATTTTAAAGCAGTTATCCTCCACCGATGAAAGCGTACGTGGCGTCATTTTAAATCCAATATGGCGGACGGCACAAGATGGCGGACTAGTTATTTTTTGTGCACTTCCTTGATATGGGTATCAAATGAAAAGGTTTGCTGAGAAGAATACGAAAAAAGCTTTTTCTAAAAAAAGTTTTTAATTAATAATTTATTTTGTTACCTTAACACGATTTGAGGCGAAAGCCCTGCAAAAGCTTCAGATATATAAATCAGTACACCAAATCAATCTGCCTAAACTTTTCCTAACTATTTTGAGGTCGGCTTCCAGTCTAATCGGAGTTGAATACCAGTATAGCGACTGTCTCACCTCTACAACCAGAGCTGGGCAAAATACATGATTAGTTTTAATTAAAATACAAATTTCATTATACTATCTCGCATGTATTTAAAATACGATACACAAAATATTTGTAAGTCGTGTATTTCATCATCAGCCTTATGCTGGGACACAGGCATCCTCTCTGTGAGAGAGGTAATGGACCTTAATCCTCCACTCGGGCCCAGTGCGGGTTGGTGGATGTCACATGTCTTCGAATTTTTGGTTCTAGGACATGCCGGTTTCCTCACGATGTTTTCCTTCACCGTTTTGAGAGCAGTGGTGATAAAATAATTTACACAAAGTAAAGCGCTTGCCTGAGTTCGAACTCACGACCTACGAAACGTAAGTCGGGGCCGTTACCACTGGGCCACCGCTGCTCTCAATACATGTACTCGTGTATTTGAAATACAGTATTTTAACAATTTTTATTTTAAATACTAATAAATTACAAAATACAGTCGATCATCGTGACATTCGTACTTATAAACTTAAGTAATATACAGAAACTTCGTGAAAATAACCGTTACAAATGAAAATGACAATTTACAAGATACTTGACAATCTCAACTAAGCGGTCGCCATTTTGCTTACGAAAGCTATCGAGCGCTATTTTCTGCAAAGTGTATCGATTAAAATGATCGCTAAATGAACGAGTATGTATGTTCAAATCTATTTTGAAGGCATAAGTATTTAAAATACTATCTACATACCTCAGCGTAGGTATTTGAAACTCAAATTACATTTTTAAGAAGTAATTGAATTACAAATACCAAATACGTATTTGTATTTTGATTACAAGTAATTCAAATACTGCCCAACCCTGTCTACAACCTATAAATAATAGGGGAAACACGATACCTCTTAGCAAGACTGTTGTCATATTTTCTAGCTTTTCTGGATTTGAGATATGATGGAGTTTCGGTTTGTAATGCTTTGTCACCCATCCACGGACCGACCTTGGCAAATTGCTTAACCTTGAAGATCGACGTATGAGGCACTTAGTACTTACCCACGGGCTTCTCAAGAGTATAAACTGGAACCCAGATATTTTCATGTTTTTTTATGTTCCCAGATTCTTTCACACTTCATTAAATGGCTACCCAAGCTTAATGAAAACCAACGCTCCAATACAAAACAGCCCTTAAACAACCAATTCTTAGTTCCACAAAACGTGAGGTAGAAAATTAAAAATTCAGGTTCGCGCGCCCCGAACCGGGGTATTTTATACACGCATCATAAACCTAATGTTATTTATTGTAGCAATAAACGGGGAAAAGTGAAAATAACGAGAGAACCCCCACCCTCCCTTACCTCCGACACCCCTCACGATTTTTCTTGGAAACCCTCAGTTTTTGAAGTAAAATCAAAGTTTGTTAGTGAAACCTCGTTCGGACGGTGACGCAATGTCGCCTACGGAACGTTTTCAGCATACAGCTTAGTTTCAGGGGGAAATATTGAGTTACACAACTTACAATCGTGGAAAGAATTTTCTGGAGTTATGTTACCTTGAGTTTTGCAGTTTCCGGTTTACTGACGTAAGAGAAATAGTGCTGATATTGATTGTTTTAACCCGACTGCCGAAGGAGGGTCAGGTGTTCATCAGTCTATGTATGTATATTTTTTCCTATGCGGCGTTCTAAAGACCTAAGGCGTTAGCGGATTTTGACCATTCTTACGTCAATCGATTCATCTTAACCTTGCGAGTTTCACTGGCTTCATTAAAATTGGAAAATAGAAAAATGGCGGCTTTGGGCGCAATATTATGGGGGCCCAATTTTTTTTCTTCCTGGCCCATCGTGTGGGGTATCAAAATAAAGGGTTTTAAGAGGTGATTTTTGAATGTACCTAATTGGAAAAAATGTTAACTAAATTTTTTTAATAAAAACCTTTTGACTGTTTAAGAAGCGAACTAAAAAGATGTAAACAAGACAAAAATCATGCTCTGCAGTCGGAGGATAAATATTCGCGTGCTGGCTGACCAAAACCGGATGTATCCTCCGACTCCACAGCATGATTTTCGTTTTATCTACACGTGCGAAGCCGCTGCCAGAACCTAATTATAAATAAAATTTAAAATACAGTTTTTTCCTACCTTTTGACCTTAATACAAAAACATTCAACCGCTATTGGATTAAAATCCAAGATTCCTCTATCACGATTCAAAACGGCTCATAGGACTTCCTCTTCCAAATGCAGTGCCCGCGTTTAATAGCGTGGCAGTCTTAATAACAATGAAGCACCCGAAGTACCCTGAAGTTAAATATTGGATAAACTCCAAATTGTCTTTAATACTTTTTCTAATTAGACAATTTTACGCATCTGGGACCTTAAGTTCACCTACTTCGGGACTTCTACTTAATTATAAGAGACAATTAAGAGACGTTAACCAGAATATCTCAAGACTCTATTCCCGGAAAAATGGTCCTTCGAGTCTAAGACATAAGGACCAGAAAAACTGCTTCAACTTTTGGCGAAGAACATAATCGTCGTATTAAATAATTTAGACCTTTAATAGCATTCGCTTTTGTAAAATGATTTCCCAGTTTTTGGCATATAATTGGGAGTGGAGCCACTTATTACAGACGATTTTATTTTACAAACTGTCGGGAATATAAAATTAGATATGAATACCTTTTACTTGCAAAATGGTCGAGCTTGAATTGACTTGTTTAGGCTCGCACAGACAGGTGCAACGCAATAATGCGACAACAATGAAATCACGTATTTTTACCCGACTGCCAAAAGAGGGTAGTGTGTTTATCAGTCTATGTATGTATGTATGTTTGTTCCTATGTGGCGTTCTAGAGAGAGACCAAACGCGTTGGCCAATTTTGATGATTCTTACGTCAATCGATTCGTCTTAACCCTGCGAGTGTCACTGGCTACATTAAAATTGTAAAATAGAAAAATGGCGGCTTTTGGGCGCCCTATTGTGGAGACCCAATTTTTTTTTTCTTCCAAGCGCATCTTGTTGGGTGTTGTTATGCGAATAAACCCGAGACAATTCCTGAGCTCAAATCGGAAATCCAACGCGTCATCGATGAGATACAGCCACATCTCTGTGCAAAAGTCATGGAAATTTCATGAAAATAGTAATGGCCTGTCATCGGAGCCGTGGGGGTCATTTGACGGATATTTTATTCCATACTTAATCGGAACATGTCTTCTTTACAATACAATAAAAATATCACAACTCTGTCATAAAATACTTGTTTTTATTTTAAAATGAAGAAGTGCACTCTTACTGAGACGCCCTTTATATTGATATTCCGGCACCGAGCGGGCGCTCGGCCGCTACCGTGTTAAGTTAACATTGGAGAATATATACGCCTTAAACTAGTCCAAGGATAAGTTGAATAAATGTTAAATAAAAGACACAGCCGTTCATAACTTTATTCCACTGAACTGTATGAGCGCATCACTCGTAGGTCGAGCATGTATATTTATAGCTACTTACAAACTTAACAGGATACTTCGTTACAAAATAAGGTAAGGGTAATAAGGTTGAAATAAATAAATAAATAAATAAATAAAATCAAAATATTTTATTTCAACTAGACCTTATATACTTTTGAATTGTCAAACAAAATATAAATCTAGTTGCACATTTGCAAGCGTCAGTAGGTTTCTATGGAGAAGAATATGCAAGAAACTCCACGGACACTCTTTTCCATCAGTTTTAATTACAATAACTTGGTTACATCATTCTTGTTGGAAAAATACATATTAATATGTGAAAAAAAAGCAATTCAAAAATACAATAAGTACGCAATTAAAAGGAAGCCGTGGCAGCTAAGTTATGACCAGACCCAATTGATGGCGCCCGTTCACGAACATGACGCATGGATTGTCACCACTCAGCTCAACCATTGTCATTGATCGCCATCATCATCCCAGTGACACAAGCAAAGTCGCGATCAAAACCTATCATCATAGAGACTTGCAGTTTGAAGGCATTCGTTCACCTGAAATAATCCCTTAATCGCCTTAAAACGGCTGCCAAAGGAAGGAATCGTCGATTTGTTCCTCTTTTTACCAGTTTCTACCCCTTTTTACGTCTTTATACACTTAAATATGCATGAAAGCTTCACAGTATTCCTCGATTTATTAATTTTTTTGTTGGTTTACTTAGAAAAGGGGTGTAAGGGGTGCTGTTTTGAGCTGCAATAAATTACGATGATTGATTGAGGTAGACAAGAATCAAAATATACTTCGGAGTTTGAACTCGTTAAGATAAGAAGATGAAAACAAAGATCATGAAATCTAATTATAAATATCCTGCTGACTTATGAACTACTTCTGTCAGCGGCTTCGCCCGCGTTTATGTCGGTAATTATCCCGAGGGAACGTCGATAATATTCCCGGGACCAGACTATAATCCATCTGTGCCAGATTTCATCCAGATCCGGCCAGCCGTTTGAGCGTGAAGAAGTAAATGATAAATGATAAATGATAAATGATAAATGATAAATGATAAATGATAAATGATAAATGATAAATGATAAATGATAAATGATAAATGATAAATGATAAATGATAAATGATAAATGATAAATGATAAATGATAAATGATAAATGATAAATGATAAATGATAAATGATAAATGATAAATGATAAATGATAAATGATAAATGATAAATGATAAATGATAAATGATAAATGATAAATGATAAATGATAAATGATAAATGATAAATGATAAATGATAAATGATAAATGATAAATGATAAATGATAAATGATAAATGATAAATGATAAATGATAAATGATAAATGATAAATGATAAATGATAAATGATAAATGATAAATGATAAATGATAAATGATAAATGATAAATGATAAATGATAAATGATAAATGATAAATGATAAATGATTTTATTTCTGTAAGTTGGTTTGTACAAACACTTTTACATGTCGAACATATTTTTAAAACTAGATGAGGTCGGCGTTTCCTAGCTGACTACTCTGAGAAGAAAGGCCGAAACAAACTCAGAGGTCACAGTCTCTTTTAAAGTCCTGACAAAATCTTGATTAGATCATTGTGAAGACCATGTAGACTGATGTCTGAAATGGTCTTTTGAGGAAAGAACCAGCCAGATTGAGTGGACCTGTCCAGTCAGTGCACGCATTTGTCAATAACCGAGCAGCTCAACTCAGAATTTAAGGAGCTCAACGATTCGACGAACAATACCAAAGAAAGGACATTTGGGTAGGCCGCATAAACTACTCAAACTGCCAGACCATGATTAAAAACTAAGATAAATTTAAATAAAAACAAAAAAAAAAAAAAAAATATCCACATAGTCTTCACATTCACAATAATTAAAAAAAAAAATATAATACTTTAAAAAGTAAATATTCTTGTCATTGCAAGAAAACCAAAAAAAAAAAATATTTATAATAACAAAATGCATAGTGCAAAATATAATAAAAAAACAAAATTGATTGGAGCAGCTCAATCCCAAGCCTTTTTGTCCTCAATGTAATCTTTTGTTGTATAAAACGCTTTCTGGCACAACTTACGTTTAATGAAAGACTTGAATTTATTAAGACTTAGATCTTGTACGTGGCTTGGAAGCTTATTATAAAAGCGTACACATTGACATCTAAACGAGCCACCTATTTTCTTGAGCCTTGTTGTAGGTACTACAAATTTGTGTTTGTTCCTAGTATTTATGTTATGGATATCACTGTATTTTTTAAACAATTTTATATTTTTATGGGCATATAAAAGATTTTCATAAATATACTGAGAAGGCACAGTCATTACATTAATCTCCTTAAATTTCTCTCTGAGAGAGTGTCTTGGGCTTAATTTATAAATTGACCGAACAGCTCTTTTCTGCAAAACAAAGATAGTCTGGATGTCGGCGGCATTTCCCCACAACAGAATACCGTACGACATTACACTATGAAAATAGCTAAAGTAAACTAAACGGGCTGTCTCTATGTCAGTTAAATTACGAATTTTTCTAACAGCATATGCTGCGGAGCTTAGCTTCTTTGACAATTTTTCTATATGTGGGCCCCACTGAAGCTTAGCATCCAAAGTTAAGCCTAAGAATACTGTGCTATTTTCAGGATTCAATTCTTCGCCCCTTATCAACACATCGGTTTTCACCTGCCTAACGTGAGGTAGGGTAAACTTAATGCATTTGGTTTTTTTTTCATTAAGAAGTAAATTATTAACATTGAACCAGTGAACTACTTTTGAGATCGCGCTATTTACATCGTCAGTAACCAGCTGCTGACGTTTAAGTTTAAACAAAAGTGAAGTATCATCCGCAAACAACACTATATCATGGTTATCCTTTATGAGGTAAGGCAAGTCATTAATATAAATAAGAAACAAGAAAGGACCAAGAATCGAGCCCTGCGGCACTCCCATTGTTACCATAGATCCAGGAGATCTTTTTCCATTAACGTCAACGGTCTGAATCCTATTACTCAAATATGAAGTAAGAAGATCCAGAGCGCTGTTCCGGATCCCGTAGTGGCAGAGTTTCCTGATTAGCGTTTCATGAAAAACACAATCAAATGCCTTGGACAAATCACAAAAGATTCCCAAGGCGTCGCACTTATCTTCCCATGCATTATAAATATGTCCTAAAAGCTCAACACCGGCATCAGTAGTTGAACGACCCCTTGTAAAACCGAACTGTTTGCTATGTAATAATTTATGTTTATTAAAAAATCTTTGCAATTGCTCTAAAATTAATTTCTCAAATATTTTGCTAAACGTAGGTAGTACTGAAATAGGTCTATAATTTGTAGGGTCTGATGTACTACCTGATCACAGCCAACTTTGCTTGCACACGTCAAAAACAGCCTTAAGGTTTCACTAGTCGATAATTCCTCCATACAAACGTAGTCTGGAGATTACTCTACGGTTTGATGATGTACGTTCAAAATAAAAAATGATTTCAATTTGTCTCATCATTATCTAGCCCTGTATTGAAGCAAAAAGTAAAAAAATATAATATTTTAAAGTTATGGTGTTGAAATATGGAACTTTCGACGCTCGAGCGTCGAAAGTTCTATATTTCAACACTAATTTTAACGCATCTTTGGGCGGAAATAAATACCATAAGAAGAAGGAAAATTGCAAAACGGCCTCCATACAGGGATAGATTAGTAATTCAACAATGCAAATAATATTATTTTGAAAATATACATTTTTTTTTTCAAGATATCTAGACTCCCAAAGGCCTGTTTATAAAATTTTGCGCGCTCGTTTTCGTCCTAAATCATCATCCATTTCGATACAAATTTGCAAAAGTGCTAATTCGTACGCGAACTAGCTTCTTACTGCTCATCACAGCATCTATATCTTTCGCACGTGTTGTCGGATGAGATGGCATGCATTTTAACCTCGCGCACAAAATAGTTCGTGCCGTCGACTAGGGGAACCTTAATGTCAAAGAGTGTCTTTTGTATGGCGCCTAAAATGTATAATAAAATACCGCAATCATTTAAAGCTTTGCCAGCAAACGTATTTTAAAAAACCAGCCAAGAGCGAGTCGGACTCGCGCACGAAGGGTTCCGTACCATTATCGCAAAAAACAGCAAAAAAAAATACGTTTGTTGTATGGGAGCCCCAATTTCATATTAATTTTATTCTGTTTTTAATAATTGTTGTTATAGCGGCAACAGAAATACATCATCTGTGAAAATTGCAACTTCCTAGCTACCACGGCTCATGAGACAGCCTGGTGACAGACAGACAGACAGACAGACAGACCGACAGACAGACGGACCGCGGAGTCTTAGTAATAGGGTCCCGTTTTTACCCTTTGGGTACGGAACCCTAATAAACCGGCCAAGTGCGAGTCGGACTCGCGCACGAAGGGTTCCGTACTTGGTAAATTGCGCTTTACGTTTTAAGACGTATTAAAAAAAAACTACTTACTAGATCTCGTTCAAACCAATTTTCGGTGGCAGTTTACAGGGTAATATTGTACATCATAATTTGATATTTATGACATTTTATGATTTTACTGTAGGTACTTTGTTGACAAAATTTGGTTTTATTAATCTTAAGTTTGTAAGACATTTTATGATTTTATTGTATTTTTCTCAAAAATGGTATGTAATATTGCCATAACATCTCTAAAAAGTCTCTAGAAAGTGAATTCTACCGGAGACTTATTCACAACTGTCCAGTAAGTAAGTGTGTAATTTACTTACTGGACAGTAGTAGGGATAGGTCCAATATATCAAAACGTAACTTATATCGGATATGTGTTAGATATCATATCATATCGATATCAATATCAAAATAACCGATATTACAAAAACTATATCTAATATAACTGTACTACTAATACCGATATCTGAAAACCGAACCAAACCATTTACTTTTCAAAATCAATGACGAACAACGAACAAAAATAATTATGCCCGCGTTAGGCCTTTTTATTCGCGCGATTTTTCGCTCATTCTGCGGCCTATGGAATTGTATGAAGCTGCACGCATTGCGGTAAAAAACTACATAAATCCGCGCAAATAAAATCGCAGTGCCTGCTAAGCCTTAAAGTGTTCATTTGTTTTTTTTTTTGCAATAAATAGCTTTATATTAGCAAGCCAGTTCGAAATTTAAATAAAACCTTTGATAAGTAACCTCCTTGGTTGCCATGTTTCGGTGAAAAAGGTCGTTCCATTTTTAAATTACACGACAGATATGAGTTTACTATGTAATTTATTTGGCCGCTACACACGGCAGATATGGATTTTAATACAACTTTTGCCGGCCGCTGTTCTCATGTATTTGGTCTGTACTGCAATTTCGATTTTTCTCGAAGAAGGTTGTCAAAATAATGCTCAAATTTCCAAGCATGTTTGAGAAAATATAAATAAATGCCCCCGCTAAATCGATCAAAATATCTATCAGTAATTCTAATATGAATGTAACCTAACATATTAATTAAACGAATTTGTTGTTAAACTTTCTTTAATTTTTGAGAAAAGCATTATACAAGCCTCAACCAGTAAGAAAGACATCCTGGCCTCGTATATAACCGGACCTCACCTGCGGTTCGGTCCGGTTAACTCATACTTGGCCAGGAAGTCTTACTTACTGGATTCTGCAGTAATTTACTATTTCTTTGACATTATTTTATTTTACTAACCACAATTCTCTATGACATTTTATGATTTGATTATACCTCTCTGACATTTTAGTTTTTTTTTAAATAATTTGTTTTTGTATGATATTTTTATGACTTGATAAAGATGACGATCTTTTGTTATTTTTTTTCACACGTCACATCACAACACAACACATCAACTTATCAACAATTTATTGTTTTTTAAGTTTAAAATTTATAATTAAAATGTTCTTTATATCGATTTAATTAATTTAAATAATTTTGTAAAATTTATATTTGTGCGCAAAACATGTATATGCTACAAATTAAGTCAACATCTTGCATGCATAAGGTATGTAAACACAAATGTTGTGGCAAATAAATTATCTTTATCTACTCTCATATCGTAATATTCGAATTATAAAATTCAAAACGAGTTTATATTGGCATACTTTATAAACACAATACCGAAATTTAAAAATAGAATCTTATTATAACACTATTTCTCTAACAAAATAATGCTATAAAACAATTTTTTTTCTATTACGATACAGGACAAATCCAAGAAGTTAATCACTAAGGAGTTTCCATCAATATTTTTTTTGTAATGCCATTTTATAGTACCTATTATAAAAAGATTTGATTCCAATTTTAAATTGTCTATGACAATGCCCGCTTTAGACATAGCACGCACTGTGATTTTTATTCGCGCGAATTTTGTTTCCTTCTACCTGTTCATAGAGCTCAAAATATTCGGGCGAATAAATTTCGCGCCGTGTTGCGGTGGATTCTGTGGCAAAACACGGCTTTCTTGCGGAATTATTTCCGCACGATTTCGTTACCGATGCGAACAACTTCATACAACTACATAGGTCGCAGAATGGGCGGAAAAAAATCGCGCGAATAAAGATCGCAGTGCGTGCTAAGCCTTAGCGCATGCGCGGTTAATGCGGTGATGTGCTGGGTTTTGGCGCCAGTCATACGTTTTGCAAGTTTTGCTGTAATGAATTTCATGAGTTATTTAAATTATTGTGTGTCAAATGTCTGATATCAGTGAATGTGAAGAAAATTTGACTCCGCCCGATATTTTAGATGCGGCGAAGGAAATTACTCTTAATTTATTACCAGCAAAGTCGAGAAAAGTATATGACAAATGCTATCACGATTTTATGGCATGGAAAATGCAAAAAGAGGTATTTAGTAGGTTCAATCCCAATTTATGAGTGTAGATAAAGTAGTGTATGAAACTGCACATAACTAGGTATTAAAACATTCGTGTGAAAGCTATAAAAATAACAGCAATAGTATCGTACCCAAATAGTCCAAACGGAACCCCCGTTTGGACTATTTGGGTACGACACCCTAAAAAAGAAACTTATCACCAAGATGAAAAAATTTTTAGAGATTCAATTAAATGTATACCTTAAACATTCTTTGAATAAGAAACCTATTAAAAACATTATCTCTACCACCCATAAAAATAAACACTTAACTCCCTTATATCACTAACATCAACAGGGTTGGGTAAAAATTAAACGCTATCAGATAGCCGACTGCCGACCCACTCCGCTAAGGGTCGTAAAGTTACCTTTATTACCAACTTTTACAATTTCAATGTAGAACCACTTTCGACAGCTCCTTACGGGTCACGGCAGCTACGAATTTAGGTAAGCAGAGTTATAAGCGTTAAGGAAAAAGACGTGATGCTATTTGAAGTTTTTGAATGAAACTTTTCGTTTTTGTGGATACGGTTTTGTGGCAGTATTTTGGTAGCAAATGGCTAATATCCCTGACTTGGCTTCTCTTGGGCTTTTAAGTTATTAGTGTATCTAGTCCATGAACGAGAAAGAACGAGAAGATGCTAGATGTTCTCGTTCTTGCGAGTCGATTAACTCAAATGTTGTGTTCCCTTTTATCTTTACCTACATTGTGTGTATATCTGTGTGCCAAACAAACTAGTTTTCTATCTTTATTTTTTTCTTTCTTTCCTTCTTTCTTTCTTTCTTTTTGACTATTCGGCTTTTGCAGACCAGTATGTATTATAAGGGTCAAAAGTGCAGTCACACTCTACCAAAACAGATAAGGCATTGTTTTCGTAGGCAGCAGAATTTCAACCTTTCTCGGTTAGTAGGAATAATCTATACTTTAATTTCTATAACAAAAATAATCAGTTGTGGATAATTTAACTTCTTCTACAAAAACTAGCCATTTGAGTTTTGGGAGAGTATGACAGCACTTTTGACCCTTGACTGTACCTACTTAGACAACTCTGTCATTCGCCATGTTTAAATCCTGACTGCTCACTAATGGATCGTTGTTGTTTGCTTTATCCGGTCAAAGGTTTCAAACTCTACACACATTATTAAACGAAAACGTTTTTACAAAAAAATACTACCGACTTCCAAATAAAAAAACCTACAAAGTGAAAAATTACTTTTTTATTGAAAGTGGGTGTCTTTGGTAGGTACCAATTTTTTGCGTCGGTAGTTTTTTTTATATTTCACTTTTTAGTTGTACCTATCTAATAGGCAAGTTTTTTAGTAAGGTAACTATAATGCCAGAATAGATTACCCGAATATCATGAGTTCCATTTATTGAGGAATTCTGTTGTATATCTCCGAAGTTCTGTATCAGATCTTCACCAAATTAAAATGGAACCAATTTCGGAATACTCTTTCAAACAAAAAATAATCTGAAAATCGGTCCACAATTGACGGAGATATTGGTGAACTCAAACAAAAAAACAAACATAAAGTCGAACATAGAACCTACTCCTTTTTGGAAAGTCGGTTAAAAGTAATGTCCGTTTTCATATTTATATTACAAGTCATATTTAGAAATGTCTGTGTACTATCAGTGCAACCCTTCAGATAATACGGGCATGATTTTATGTTGTTGTTGTCAAAAATAAAAATAAAATAGTTTATTACAAATGAACTTTTGAATAATCAAACAAAAAAAAAACATGACTTTAATTGCAAATTCGCAAGCGTAGTGTTGAAAAAATACATATATGTGAGAACGATGTAAAAAGACGTGCACTTAAAAGTGTCCGTACAATTTAAAAAAATACAATAACAGGCCGAGGCAGCTAAGTTATTACCAATCCCAACTGATGGCGCCCGTTCACGAAAATGACGCATGGATCGGCACCACTCAGCTCAACCATCATGAAGGAAACCGAATGATCCAACACATGTGCCACCATCATAGAGAGACATTAGATATAGCATGACACACTCAACTGCCAGGGCACACAGAATTCAACGAACGACACATAGTGAATGGTAGATTTACAATCGGAACATAGTACTCACACATGTGCTGTGCAGATATATAATACTAAAATAAATTGAGTTTATAAAATGCAAATATATTCATACAGTCTTCAGCAGGTCCAACAATACTTCAAAGCTTTTCCGCCCATCACATTTTTTTGCGCCCTAGTGGCTGCGGAGCAGGACCAACATTGAACCAAGCATTTTTATCAGTGATTTAATCCCCCAACTTATAATTGCCTGCATAGTGTGCGTTTTGTGCAAGTTTTAAATGTCGTCTCATTCAGTTCTATAAAAAGATTGTATTTAGAAATCCGTCGCGAAGACGTCAATCCTCTGCCCACAACGACACCCCAGGATCCTTAGTTTTAGAAGCCAATAAAGTAAACAAAACTTTTAAAAGCAAATCTATTTACGTGCCTTGATTGATGTTGTGTGTTTTACGAGTTTTCAAATCGAAGGGAAATTGCAATTTATATTCGCGGCATATTTTCATTGGTAACCTTTAAATTTTGTGGATGATTGAGTTCCCACCTACGGATGTTCGGGCTGAATTTATAATTGGTTATCTACTTGTTTGTTTTCAGTTCATTATTATCTTTGGAATAGAATAGTATTAAACATTTATTCGACACAGACACAACACAACAGCAACAATCACAAAGGAACAGAGAAGAATACTAAATGAAAATCCTGCGACTGCACAGCATGATTTTCTTCTTGTTTACGTCTTTTTAGTTCGCTTCTTAAGCAGTCAGTTTTTTTTTCGAATTAAATTTAAACATGCAAGTGTTATATATTTTTGAAATCACCCAACCAACCAAACCCTTTATTTTGATACGTCATACGACAGGTATGGAAGAAAAAAGAATTGGGCGCCACTCGCCCAAAAGGCGCCATTTTTTATTCATATTCATAATTATAGTAACGCTTTACTTTTTATTTTTTTCTTCCCTTTTTGTTTTAAAAAATTTACTCGCACACTGTTCCATTGTTGTGGAATTAGGTAATTTACCTATGTTTGCAATATTTGTAAGTATGTGAGAACCATGTTCCTATTTATCAAGTGAAGGAATTTACCATTTAGTGCTTGTAATACTTTATAACTATATGTAGTAAGTAGTTATAAGGTGCATCGTTCTCACATATATGAGTTTATTCAAAATCAAAATATTTTTTTTTGTTTTTACATAGGCCTACATGGGCACTTAAAAAACGTCGAGAAAAGGTGCACGGTTCGGGTTGGTCGTTTCCTAAGGAGAAGAACCGGCAAGAAACTCCATGGTTACTCTTTTAAAAAATGGTTTGGTTTTACACTATTTCCATGTTACAGCATTAGTACTATGGGGGGACAACGTAGGCCCGACAATAAGTCGTATGATACTAAAAACAATATATAAGAAGACTAAATTTAACATGCGGCACAAATGTTGTTATCAGTGCTATAACTATTCTTAGCAAAGGGCTATAAAGATGATTGAGAAACATTGTAAGAAGTCTAATTAAAAGAAGAAAAACAAAAAAAAGAGAAAAATGAGATTGAGAATAGTTAGAGACATCCACATATTTGTGCCGTTTATGAATTACCAGGGAAGCCGCATGCGCAGAAGGAGCTAAAGCTAAAAAATATCTTCAACGTAGTCCTTGATTTTAAAATATGCTTTTTAATAAGGACACGTTTGATGTGATTTTTGAACAAATTGGTTTATTAATGTTTGTACTTATGTAAATATAAAAAAAAACTAGTTTTTTTTAAAAGAGTAATTACGGAGTTTCTTGTGCGTTCTTCTCCATAACAAGCTACTTTTCCGAATGCACGGTAGAATAGATTTTTATTACTTGTAAATAATTGTTAACCTTCAAAAGTGCCGCTTAATGGCCCAGTTGAAATAAATACATTTGACTTTGACTTTTCTATTTGCCAAGTTTAATGTAGCCAGCAATCAACAAAATCGGCCAACGCGTTTGGTCGCTAGAACTCCACATAGGAATAAACTTATCTACATACATACCTATAAAGACATAGACTGATAAACACATTACCCACCTTCGGCAGTCGGGTAAAAAAAGTACAATAAATAATTACGCTGAGCGTGCCCATACCGAAAGGGTTACAAACTCAGCATTTGATGGGCGTCCAACACTCAGCGCTGTCGTTTATGGATATCGTTCGCGGATGAAAAATTAGGTATTACTTATTCTAATCTTTGGATAGACTGAAAATCATCAACTATAAACACAAACAAAGACAAAACTTTTGCCAAAGGATTTTCGTCCTTCGAAACATTGTTGAAAAACCTCATAATATGTCCGTACATAACAAGAATACTAGCTTAACACTTGATAATAGAAAAATAGGCACTAAGCAGACAAGCTACCGTTCTATTCTAGGTAAGTATTCTAAGTATTGCCTTAATGCCTATAATTTTAACACCACCTCTTATGCGTGTACACTAATGCGACACGAAACGAATAATCCTATAAAATTTGAAAACCTTTTAGGATGATTACCGTCAATTTTAACAGTGCCCTAAGCACTTAACAGCTTTTAAAGTCAGCGACAGTTTTCAAATAACGAACTTAACGGCGCCATCTTGATTAAGGTCGGCTGTCAAAATGGCGTCGTTTTTAGTAATTAGTAGCGACATCTGCCGAATTAGTTTGTAAACAATAAAGACTGTGAGACTTATAATGAGTGCTGAAATTTTAAGCTTTGAGTGCTAAGACAACAGTCAACCAGCTAAATATGTAGGCACTAGCTGTCCCACGCGGTTTCGCTCCCGTCAACTGGCTACCTACCTACCCTACCCTACCTACCGTACATACGTTTTTGCAACATTTTTCATTTATGCTCCGCTGCTATTGGTCGTAGCGTCATGTTATATAGCCTATAACCTTCCCCGATAAATGGACTATCCAACACATAAAGATTTTTTCAATTCAAACAAGTAGTTCCTGAGATTAGCGCGTTCAAACAAACAAACTCTTCAGCTTTATAATATTAGTATAGATTATTTTATAATGTATGGACCACTGCTGGGACACAGCCTTCCTCTCTGAGAGATGTAATGGACAGTAATTGAAAACGCGGGTCAGTGAGTGTCATATGTCGTCAAATTTTTAGTTGTAGAACATGCCAATATTTTCTTACGATGTTTCTATTCACCGTTTTGAGAACAGTGGTGATGATTTAAGTTACAATAAAAAAACTTTTTGCAAAAAGATACTACCGACTTCCGAATAAAAAAACTACAAAGTGAAAAATAACTTTTTTATTGGAAGTCGGTGTCTTTGTTAAGTGCCATTTTTTTGCGTCACTAGTATTAATTTGTGAAATGTTTTTTTTTTTATATATTTCACCTTTTAGTTGTACCTACCTAATAGGCAAGTTGTTTAGTAAGGTAACTATAATGCCAGAATAGATAACCCGAATATCATGAAACTCAACATAACCAGTGACATGAGAGTGTACCAAGGCAAACTGTACCCCTTTATAGCGTACTGGCGTGATGTTATGTTATGAAATGGTATAAACAATAAACAGACATGCGATTACAGCAATCCCGAGAGATTTTCCGTTATTTATTGAAGAGTTCTGTTGTATATCTCCGAAGTTCTTCATCAGATCTTCAACAAATTAAAATGGTACCAATTTCGGAACACACTCTTTCAAACAAAAAATATTAAAAATCGGTCCACAATTGACGGAGATATTGGTGAACTCAAACAAAAAAACAAACATAAAGTCGAACATAGAACCTCCTCCTTTTTGGAAAGTCGGTTAAAAGTAATGTCCGTTTTCATATTACAAGTCATATTTAGAAATGTCGGTGTACTATCGGTGCAACCCTTCAGATAATACGGGCACGATATTATGTTGATGTTGTCAAAAATCAAAATAAAATAGTTAATTTCAAAAAAAACCTTAGAGGTAGACCTTTTGAATTGTCAAACAAAAAAAAAGATAGCTTTAGTTGCAAATTCGCAAGCGTCAGTAGGTCTCAATGGAGAATAATTTTCAAGAAACTCCACGGACAATCTTTTCCATCAGTTTTAATTACAAGTATTTGGTTACATCATTCTTGTTGAAAAAACACAAATATGTGAGAACGATGTAAAAAGACGTGCCGTTAAAAGTGTCTGGAGTAACATACAATTTAAAAAAATACTAATAAATTTAATATAAGTTATGACCAATCCCAACTAATGGCGCTCGTTCACGAACATGACGCATGGATCGGCACCACTCAGCTCAACCATCATGAAGGAAACCGAATGATTCAACACATGTGCCACCATCATAGAGAGACATTAGATATAGCATGACACACTCAACTGCCAGGGCACACAGAATTCAACGAACGACACATAGTGAATGGTAGATTTACAATCGGAACATAGTACTCACACATGTGCTGTGCAGATATATAATACTAAAATAAATTGAGTTTATAAAATGCAAATATATTCATACAGTCTTCAGCAGGTCCAACAATACTTCAAAGCTTTTCCGCCCATCACATTTTTTTGCGCCCTAGTGGCTGCGGAGCAGGACCAACATTGAACCAAGCATTTTTATCAGTGATTTAATCCCCCAACTTATAATTGCCTGCATAGTGTGCGTTTTGTGCAAGTTTTAAATGTCGTCTCATTCAGTTCTATAAAAAGATTGTATTTAGAAATCCGTCGCGAAGACGTCAATCCTCTGCCCACAACGACACCCCAGGATCCTTAGTTTTAGAAGCCAATAAAGTAAACAAAACTTTTAAAAGCAAATCTATTTACGTGCCTTGATTGATGTTGTGTGTTTTACGAGTTTTCAAATCGAAGGGAAATTGCAATTTATATTCGCGGCATATTTTCATTGGTAACCTTTAAATTTTGTGGATGATTGAGTTCCCACCTACGGATGTTCGGGCTGAATTTATAATTGGTTATCTACTTGTTTGTTTTCAGTTCATTATTATCTTTGGAATAGAATAGTAAACACAACACAACAGCAACAATCACAAAGGAACAGAGAAGAATACTAAAGGAAAATCCTCCGACTGCACAGCATGATTTTCTTCTTATTTACGTCTTTTTAGTTCGCTTCTTAAGCAGTCGGGTATTTTGTTTTTTTATTTATAACTTTTTTTCGAATTACATTTAAACATACAAGTGTTATAAATTTTTGAAATCACCCAACCCACCAAACCCTTTTCTTTTGATACGTCATACGACGAGTATGGAAGAAAAAAATAATTGGGCGCCCACAATATGTCCCACTCGCCCAAAAGCCGCCATTTTTTAATCATATTCATAATTATAGTAACGCTTTATTTTTTTATTTTTCTCATCTTTTTTTGTTTAAAAAAATTGACTCGCACACTTTTCCATTGTTGTTGAAATAGGTAATTTACCTGTGTTTGCAATATTTGTAAGTATTTGAGAACCATGTTCCTATTTATCAATTGAAGGAATTTACCATTTAGTGCTTGTAATACTTTATAACTATATGTAGTAAGTAGTTATAAGGTGCATCGTTCTCACATATATGAATTTATTCAAAATCAAAATGATTTATTTTTATTTTACATAGGCCTACATGGGCACTTAAAAAACGTCGACAAAAGGTGCACGGTTCGGGTTGGTCGTTTCCTATGGAGAAGAACCGGGAAGAAACTCCATGGTTACTCTTTTAAAAAAATGTTTGGTTTTACAATATTTCCATGTTACAGCATTAGTACTATGGGGGGACAACGTAGGCCCGACAATAAGTCGTATGATACTAAAAACAATATATAAGAAGACTACATTTAACATGCGGCACAAATGTTGTTATCAGTGCTATAACTATTCTTAGCAAAGGGCTATAAAGATGATTGAGAAACATTGTAAGAAGTCTAATTAAAAGAATAAAAACAAAAAAAAGAGAAAAATGAGATTGAAAATAGTTAGAGACATCCACATATTTGTGACGTTTATGAGTTACCAGGGAAGCCGCATGCGCAGAAGGAGCTAAAGCTAAAAAATATATTCAACGTAGTCCTTGATTTTAAAATATGCTTTTTAATAAGGACACGTTTGATGTTATTTTTGAACAAATGGATTTATTAATGTTTGTACTTATGTAAATATAAAAAAAACTAGTTTTTTTTAAAAGAGTAATTACGGAGTTTCTTGTGCGTTCTTCTCCATAACAAGCTACTTTTCCGAATGCACGGTAGAATAAATTTTTATTACTTGTAAATAATTGTTAACCTTCAAAAGTGCCGCTTAATGGCCCAGTTGAAATAAATACATTTGACTTTGACTTTTCTATTTGCCAATTTTAATGTAGCAAAATCGGCCAACGCGTTTGGTCGCTAGAACTCCACATAGGAACAAACTTATCTACATACATACCTATACAGACATAGACTGATAAACACATTACCTTCGGCAGTCGGGTAAAAAAAGTACAAAAAATAATTACGCTGAGCGTGCCCATACCGAAAGGGTTACAAACTCAGCATTTGATGGGCGTCCAACACTCAGCGCTGTCGTTTATGGATATCGTTCGCCGATGGAAAATTAGGTATTACTTATTCTAATCTTTGGATAGACTGAAAATCATCAACTATAAACACAAACAAAGACAAAACTTTGCCAAAGGATTTTCGTCCTTCGAAACATTGTTAAAAAACCTCATAATATGTCCGTACATAACAAGAATACTAGCTTAACACTTGATAATAGAAAAATAGGCACTAAGCAGACAAGCTACCGTTCTATTCTAGGTAAGTATTCTAAGTATTGCCTTAATGCCTATAATTTTAACACCACCTCTTATGCGTGTACACTAATGCGACACGAAACGAATAATCCTATAAAATTTGAAAACCTTTTAGGATGATTACCGTCAATTTTAACAGTGCCCTAAGCACTTAACAGCTTTTAAAGTCAGCGACAGTTTTCAAATAACGAACTTAACGGCGCCATCTTGATTAAGGTCGGCTGTCAAAATGGCGTCGTTTTTAGTAATTAGTAGCGACATCTGCCGAATTAGTTTGTAAACAATAAAGACTGTGAGACTTATAATGAGTGCTGAAATTTTAAGCTTTGAGTGCTAAGACAAAAGTCAACAAGCTAAATATGTAGGCACTAGCTGTCCCACGCGGTTTCGCTCCCTTCAACTGGCTACCTACCTACCCTACCCTACCTACCGTACATACATGAATGTTGCGTAACTTTAACCGCTTACGCAGCGCACCAACGGAAGCTCTCAAAAAAGAATAATTTACCACTGTACTAAACTATGTAATAATACAGAAATAAACCAAGCTTCAAACTACAGAAAAGTGGATGCACGAAAGATTCACCTTTGACTAACTATTTCGGTAATTCAGGTGTGATTTTATCATCACCATCATGTCGGTAACCCTTCTCTTGCAGATCTCTACATTTCTGATTCGATCACGCAAGGACACTCCGAGCATGGTCCTCTGCCCTTTGGGTGATTGTAAGCTTTCTGATGAGGCCCATTGTGAACGACCACGTAACGATGTGTTATGTAGATACAAAATCAGAATCACCTCGTTACCGGTGAGTTGCGTTAAAATACAATAACAATTAAACTAATTATTATGGTCAGTTTCAACGTGTCAGCACCAATCTGTGATCATAGATCGTATCAAATGCGTCACGCGAGCCATTGTAGTTAACTATACCATCCACATTTGTGTAATGACTACACTGTCATGATAAATCTGTTGAACTTGAGAACTTCATCGATTAGATGTCGAAGCACTTACGTATGTTCTGGTATTATCATTATGTTTGAAAAATTACCAGAAAAGAAATTGTTTTGATTGGTTCTGGGTTTAATTATGGTGTTACTGTTTTTAATATGGATAAGATAGTCCTCTTTTGTTTTGAAATTGCACAGGCAACAACAGAGGCTCCAGACAAGTAACATTCTATCACGAAAGCGTCGCTGTAGCGATAAAAAAATGACAAAAATGTATGGTGCTTTTGAAATATCACATGAACAATCCCTTAATCTTTTGGCATTTCGACCATCGCAATCGCTGCCATCAAATGACACTTGTCTAGAGCCTCAGGTCACGGTGATTCAATTAATAATTAATCTGCCTAGCCTCTTCCAATATTGGGGTCGGCTTTCTGTCCAAACGGACACAACTGAATTCTAGTATTTTACACGGAGTGACAGCCTATCTGACCATTACAACTCAGTTACAAAGTAATACGACACCCTTGGGCAGGTTGCAGGGTGCAGCTTACAGGTTGTCAGGTCATAGATCTTCAAAAGACAACCGGGAGCATCAGCTTAACGCGCACCGAGCCCGCGCCGCGGATAGACTAAATATTAAGGCTCTGATCCGGGGACTTTTCGGGAGGTTCCTGTTCTGGATAACGCGGAAGGAAACGCCCGGGTGTCACCATTGTGTGGATCGCCGCGAGGGTACGGTGGAGGTCTGACCCGCTGATCCGGAGCAATGCCGTGTCCTCGTGGAGGCGATCAGCAGTAGCGACCTCTCGCGTCCGACCCTGGTTCAGGCCATGGTATGGGGCCAGAGGGCATGTGAAGCTGTCACCTCCTTCTGCGAAGCAGTAATGCTCGCGAAGAATGTGGCGGAACATGTGAGGGAGACGCAACGGAGACGCCCTCGCGCCCTCGGCCACCGAAGGAGACATCCTGGGTGGCGGGAATCGCAAGCCAATTTCCGCCCGCCGTAGGCACGGGTTTGCGGACGGCGAGTAATGGGTAGCTCGCCGTCCGTTAAGGACCAGGCCCGAGTCAATGGCGCGTTTTGTTCCACGCGCACCTGAAAGAGATGTCAGCAAGAACTGACAGGGTCCTCTAAGGCCGATACCTGTCTGGTTCGCGGATAAATTTGAAAAATAGTTACCGAGGCCCTGGATCAAGCAACTGAAGGAACACGGGTGGGTTTTAGTCAGTAAAAGTCTGACACGCCCTCCCGCTTCACCCAGAGCAGGAGAAGTCTGGGATGATTTCCAAACCCAACTAATAAAAGAGGCCACAATGATTGCTACAAACATTGTCAAAAGCGAGTTGGCTATACCACCAAGCTTGGCAAACGGCTGGCAGTTTTAGTTATAACTTTTACAAACTGGGGGCCATTTTCAACAGCCAGAGTTCCCCTTTTTAGTCGTTCAAAAATATTTTACCTATTTATCTTTTAATCCACACTCTTTATGCTCGTAAAATACATAAATTAACAGTTTTATACAAGTTTTATGAAAATAATAGGCTTATCTTTAGGCCAGCACCATAAACTAACTTGTTAGGTTGCCATGGCAACCGAATACATAACAAAAACAGTTGATAGACGAGACTTTGTCGTAATTATTTTGTTTTGTGTTACAAAATGTCGAAGACCAAAACTGGAGCCGTTTGGGAAGACAGAGAGGTGCTTTTTGATCTGCCTTACGCGTAAGTTTTCTTGTTTTGTAAAGTTAAAAATGTTTGTCATAAATATTTCGTAACATATTGTTGTTTTAATTAAGCTGGAACAAAGGACTACTATTTTTTGGTTCTTCGATTCAAGCTTAGGTTTCACGATTACGCTTTATCGATGTTCAATTATCTCTACAATGATCAACCCATTATAATTAAATCAATTGTTAATCATTCAATTAATTCCAATGATATTCAAATAAACAGATATGTTATGAGCGCGCGCATTTTGAAGACTCGAATAAGTCACAATTGTGACCTTTAATCTTTAGTTTATGTCACGCATGGCGAAGAGCGATGTTGAAATGTGGCTTTGTTGAAAAAAAAACAAAATAACATAAATGCCAACGTGTGTATTTTTAATTTATTTATTTATTGATTAAAATAAATATGTTTTAATGTTAGATGAATGAAAAGTGTGTATGTGTGCTGCCGCTATATGCGGCACACTTTTTCTTGTTTTGTGAGTGTATAACGTATCTGTTTATTTGAATATCATTGATTAATTCAGATTTCATAATTCGTCAATAATGTTGGTCACAAAGGTCATCACACAAACATAAGTCATAATCTTGTATTATGTTAAGCGATCTTTAGGATTCCATTGATGCTTCCCCGAACCCGCCGCACCAGAGAAGATGACTTATTACGCATTAGGGCATAAAAATCGTTCACCATAACGTCAGCAAACATGCCCGCTGTGCTGCAGAATCGAGTTAGTCTTACCAAAGGCTTATGACGTCTTGAGCTTTCACCAATCTGCAGGCCTACTATTACGTCTTAGAACCATCATCATGCCGCTGTGAGAGAGAGACGGAGATATATAGGACGAAGAGCACTATCCCTTTTTACCCGACTGCCGAAGTAGGGTAATGTGTTTATCAGTATGTTTGTCCCTATGTGGCGTTCTATAGACCAAACGCGTTGGCCGATTTTGATGATTTTTACGTCAATCGATTCGTCTTAACCTTGCGTGTGTCAGTGGTTACATAAAAAATTGGAAAATAGCAAAATGGCGGCTGGGCGCCGTATTGTGGGGCCCCAATTTTTTATTTTCTTCCAAATCCTTCGTGTGGGGTATCAAAATAAAGGATTTTAAGAGGTGATTTCAAAAATTTATAATAACTATATATTTAATTGTACCTATTAGAAAAAAATATATGTTTACTAACGACGTCAACAAGAAGAAAATCATGCTGTGTGTCTGTATCCTCCGAATGCACAGCATAATTTTCTTTTCAGTTCGCTTCATAAGCAGTCAGGTTTTTTGATTTTTTGAATTAACTTTTTTATCACAGCGAAAAAGGAAATAGAAGAGAGAAGAATTTAGAAATTAAACAGAATGACTGAAAAGTTTATCTCATACATATAATATACACCTAAATAATAACTGCCACGAATACTGTTTCTTATTTTAATATGGCAACAGGAAAAAGCCGCTTTTCATTCTCTTTCATTAAGACGACTCAGACATAATCTTAAAACGAGAAAATTATGAAAGTAAAGGTATTTTCCTTGACAATGATGTTATATTATTTATTTACACGTGTCTCTTGTTAGAATATAATAGAAAACATTTATTTGATACAACTCAATAGCAATCATATAGTTATAAACATCATGCCTGGAGTCCTCGAAGGGTTAGGTAGAGATATATCTATTCAGGGATAAACATCCCTATTCATCTGATAGTATGGTGTAGGGTAGAAAAATTATAATTATATTTATTCCATCTGTGAGATTATCCAAAAAGATTCTATTCCAAGAAGGTTCTAAGTTCAACAAGTTTTTTTTTTTTAATTTGCTTATTGATTTCTCCGTCAGTTGTGGACGAATTTTGAAAATTTCTTTTTTTGTTTGAAAGATTATGTTCCAAAATTCGTCCGATTTCAATTTGGTGAAGATCTGATGAAGTGCTTCGGAGATATACAACAGAACTCTTCAATAAATAACGGCATATCTCTCGGGGTTGCTGCAACCGCATGTCTGTTTATTGTTTATACCATTTCATAACATAACTTCACGCCAGTACGCTCTAAAGGGGTACGCAGATGTGTACACTATCATTTCACCGGTTATGTTGGTATGTACATTTTACAAAACAATTCTAGGTATACTGACTATCTTTTTTATAAATAATTGGGATTGTGTGCCTTTTTGAATAAAATGTTATTATCATTTATAAATCAGACTCTGAGCTGCTACTGTAAGGTACCAAATAGAAAAATCCAGTAACAATTTCCCGACCTGCGAATCGAACCCAAGACCGCACACTCATGTATTATGTTTCATATTACTTCCAGATATCTAAGACTACGCCCTGGCGAGAAGATATTTGATAGAATCGAACCGATTGAAGACACTAAGGGCAACAGTGGAACCAAGGGTCGCATGGTCGTCACAAACTTGAGAATTATATGGCATTCACTGGCTTCACCGAGGATCAATTTGTGTAAGTTACAGAAATAAAAAAAATCAAAGTCAAAAATATTTATTTCATCTAGGCCATAAGCCGCACTTTTGAACGTCAACAATTAAAATTTACACGAAATAAAAATTTATTCTACCGTGCCTTCGGCAAAGTAACTTATTATGGATTATAAGAAACTCCATACTTACTCTTTTAAAAATAATAATTGGTTTACAATATTTACATAAGTACATACATTAATATAATATACATATGTGAGGACAATGCACCCAGAATAGCACTACATACTATATATAATAACTACGTATAATGTATGGAACATGGTTCTCACATACTTACAAATATTGCAAACATAGATAAAATACTTAATTCAACAACAGCGGAACTAAAAAGAATGAAAACTGCGTTTACTACCACAACTTTAAATAGACAAAAACTTTATAAATTTAAGAAAATAACGTGCTTCTGTAAAGAATAATAATTTCCTCAGCTCAGCGTAATCCCAGGTGGGTAAGCGTTCTTACAATTCTACATTATGACAGCCGATATGAGGCAGTTTTTGTTGTCCTTAAAATGTTTTAATAAAAAAACCTTTTTTTTTTTAAATACTACCGACTTTCAAATAAGAAAACTACAAAGTGAAAAATAACTTTATATTTGCAAGTCTTTGGTAGTTATAATTTTTTTGCGTAATGGGAATGGGTGTCTAAGTGCGGAAAAGGGGATCCATCTATCCTATATTCTAGTTGACGATCTATAAATTTATTTTTCAACACACTTGCTCATAAAGTGGCTCTAATTTCACCGCAATTAGGCACATAATGACACCTGTTATCAAACTGTGACTTTTTCATTACTATTATTCACAAGTGAGATAAAGAGTATTTTTTTTTAATTTATTGTTTGAGTTGCTTTGTTCTTCAAAAAGTTTCGATACAAAAAAGGTCGTGCTCAATAGTACAAATGCAATAGATTTTATGCAACTTCGTATTTAAATAAATAATTTCAACTTGTACGTGTTTAATAAATAAAACTTTCACTTAAATATAACTTTTGTTTTTGTCTGTAATAAAGAAAACTAGAAATTCTTCTAAAACCTCTATTCGCGAAAAGCCAAAAAAAAGATAACTCATTATTTTTAGTCTATGGCCGATCGCCATTGTTAGATGCGAGCGCATAGGAAAACTGATACATTTTGCCCGCCATTGAGAAAAAAAAATCACAACTCGTTTTCACTGTTGGAAATGATTTTTAGTATTATTTTCTTCACCAGTGTGTTGAAAAACGTCGTATGATACACGTGTGTATTGATGATTACCGTCCTCGGCTCTCTTAAGACCCTCACCAAACGGCTCGGGTCTCAATGGCGCCTCAGCGGTAATCACCAACATTACACACTTGTACCATAATGTACTATTTCAACACACTTGCTCATAAAGTGGCTCCAATTTCACCGCAATTAGGCACATAATGTCACCTGTTATCAAACTGTGACTTTTTCATTACTATTATTCACAAGTGAGATAAAGAGTTTTTTTTTTTATTATTGTTTGAGTTGCTTTGTTCTTAAAAAAGTTTCGATACAAAAAAGATCGTGCTCAATAGTACAAATGCAATACATTTCATGCAACTTCGTATTTAATTAAATAGATAATTTCAACTTGTACGTGTTTATTAAATAAAAGTTTTTTGTTTCTGTCTGTAATAAAGAAAACTTGAAATACCCCATTTTGTACGTGGCTAAAACGCTATCCGCGAAAAGCCAAAAAAAAGATAACTCATTATTTTTAGTCTGTGGCCGATCGCCATTGTTAGATGCGCGCGCATAGGAAAACTGATTAATTTTGCCCGCCATTACGAAAAAAAATTCACAACTCGTTTCACTGTTGGAAATAAGTTTTTAGTATTATTTTCTTCACAAGTGTGTTGAAAAACGTCGTATGATACACGTGTGTATTGATGATTACCGTCCTCGGCTCTCTTAAGACCCTCACCTAACGGCTCGGGACTCAATGGCGCCTCAGCGATAATCACCAAAATTACACACTTGTACCATAATGTACTATTATCTAACAACCAGTTTTACCAAGGGGTTTCGTACTATCCAGTTACTCGGTTGTGGGGGTCACCTGCTGATTTGCCTATCTAGGCAGTCGCTCGATATACAATACTAACAGGTATTCAACTGCATCTGGTAAGACTGGAAGCCCAACTTAACATAGTGAGAAAATTCCTTAACACGGTTTCAGAGGTCTTCAGATATTCGCGTAGTTACTCAGGTTGCAAAATTCATTGTTACAGCCATCGGCCTCAACTGTGTTCTATCAACAAACACCCAGGTTGTGAACTCTGGTCTCCGAGGCACCACACAGGCCCTCAACGTGTTAGCAGCCTACAAAGCCAATAAATATGAGTTTATCTTTACCAATCTGTCACCTAACTGCGTGCGGCATTACACTTCTGTTGCTGGGGTGCATAAGTAAGTAAAAAATATTTATCCAAAATCTTAAAGGTGAGAAACAGTCTTAGGTACCAAAAGGTGTTTTCATTAACTTGGCGTGGAGGGTAGTGGAATGGATGTTACTCATACTCCTCCACTGATCATCACATCAACCGAAACACGTTCACTGCTGAATATAGACCTCCACTTTGATCGATCCTGGTCGTCTCTCAACCAATGGATTCACCGCTGATAATTTCTGACAAATTACGATCCGGGACCCAAGACTGTTGAATAGTTTCCCCTGGACTCGTAGAACTTTATTGACTCGGCACTTTCAGTAGAATAGCCCAAAAAAACCCTGGTCTGATAGGCAGGTCAGATTGGAAGAACAGATTAGCAGTCGCTTGACAGCCATTGGTAAATTCAATTATTAAAGAATCGGAAACGAATGGTCATGAAGTAAATTCATCTACTTTGGCTTTTTTTTCAGAGCGTATACATCCTCTAGAATGTATAGGGACCTGAAACTGAGAGGTGCTATCATACACAACAAACAGCTTCGGATGTTGCCGCTTGAGAAGGTACTTAGACTACATCAATCTTTCTATCGTACAATACAGCTGGGCTGTGCCCTCCCTCTTCCTTTTACCACACTTCTGTTCTCTGCTATCATGGGCCGGTCTCTCTGGAAGGAGAAATGTACATACCTCTCTCTTCGTCTTGGTCTACCATGATGTCGATTAGCCGCCTAGCATTCAATGGGACCGATTTGATAGCGGTCAAACCCTTCGCCTTGCCGAATTTACTTGCGCAGTTCGGCTGTCGGACCCTTTTAGTGCACTTTTTGTTTGTCATTTTCTTTTCATTACAAAGACAAAGATATTTTATTTCAACTAGGCCACCAAGCGGCACTTGTGAGCGTCACAATTAAAATTTACAAGGAATAAAAATTGATTCTACCGTTATAAATGTAATAAGTAAATGAATGAATGTAATAAATGAACAATAGAGCACAAAAAAATTAAACCTTCTGTCATGGTATTATTTCCAGATATGCCTAAACGAGCACAGTATCTGGAACCTGTCGAGTGACTCCGGCAACCTGGGGACGCTGGTGGTCACAAACGTCAGGGTCGTCTGGTTCGCAGACATCAACGATGCCTTCAACGTGTCCATGCCGTATATTACTATTGAAAGCGTGAGTTGGATCGATGTAAACTTTGAGTGTTATAACTTTTTAATAAAGATATATAATTGATGGTTTTTAAGGAGTAATAGGAGGAGGTGGATAGACTGATGATATTATATCGAGTGCCTTAATAAAACATTAAAATCTTGATCAGGGACCCATATATTTTGTAAACATCTTTGTAGGTATGCACTGTATTCATCATGATCGAGTTCATACTCCGAATCGCACTTGTCCGATTTTCAGGTGGCTGTAACCACAACCCGTTTTGAGGGCTGGAGCCGCGCCTGTATGGTTTCTATATGAATCTGAAACCAAAAAAAAGTACTTAACTACAATCACCGAGAAAAATCTCAAGTGATATTTGGTCCTTCGTCTAATTTCGTATGCTGAAAAAAACACTGGAATCTGCAAAGGAAGACTTGTCAGTTTCAAAGCAGAGCCTGCAAACAAATTCATTACCCATTTAACTTCCAGATTATAATCAAAGACTCCAAGTTTGGAGAAGCCCTAGTGTTTGTAGTTCGACGGACATCCGGTGGTTATGTGCTGGGGTTCAGGGCTGACCCTCGAGAAAGACTGCGCCCTTTACTGACGGAACTGCAGGCGCTGCACCAAGCTTATACAGAGAAACCTATATTTGGCATCGAGCTTACTTGGAATAACGAGGTAATCTTTATCTATAACAATTTATAAGTGCTATTGCTGGCCGAAAGTGAAGCAAATAACGTGCAGTTGGAGAGGCCTATGTCCAGCAGTGGACTGCTATAGGCTGATGATGATGAAGATATCATGTTCTTGGTCAGTCTTCTGTAAAAAGGCAAAAAGTGCTTCCTTTTGATTCAATTACTTGGCAGAGCATGATTTTCGCGTCTCCATACAAACCTCTAACCCTAAATCAATATGGGAGGCCCATAACTCACACTTTATAGGTAAGGGTCTGGTGACAGGTTAAGAAACACCAAAATACTTAACTGTTAACTGTGCGCTTGGTGGAACAGTTTTAGTGCTGTTCAGTCAAATGCGCTTAATATCAGTGCATAAAGTCGCGTGCCTCCTTTTGTTTTTCCCAGAACACAAGACCAGTTGCAGAAGATATAGAAGAACTAGAAGAAATTGGCGAGCCAAGAGGCGAGATGGGACCAAACCTGTATTTAGCATCGCAACTTGCCCAAAATAAAGGAGAAGCAGAAAGCCCTCCAGTTTACAGCCCGTATTTAGGACTAGCTATAGAACCATTGAAAGAAGGATTCACTTTAAAAAGCCTGTTTGAAGTTCAGACTACTTCATAGTGGGATTGATCAAAATCTCTTCTTTTTTTGATTGATTGGTTAATTAATTAAAATCTCTACTGCCTATTCGCTGTTTTAATTGTCTTACTTAATTAATGATCATTTCTACTAAGTACATAACGGGGTGCACCAAGTTATAAAAAAAAACAAAAACATATTGCCCGAAAGCCTATGAGTCCAATATAGTGCCCAAAAACCTGGTATCTACATCGTGTAAAAAAATGCAGTAATTATCAGTTTTGACAGTTCTTGGTTTGACATGACAGTGATAGTCATTTGATTATTGAATATTTTGAATTTGACATTTTATAAACTTGTTGCGACTTGATCGTGCTAAATAATTTTACACATTTTAGAGTGATATTTACAAATAAACAAACAATTATGCATTCATAGTTCTATGAATTAGTTAGAATAACTATTTTAACAGAGACAAGAATTGATTTTCTTTTCAATTCGATTTTTCTCAGTTTTCTTTGATTGTTTATTTTGTTTCATCTGTTTTAATAATTTACTTTCCCAAAAATGAACAAGGAAAATAATAGAGGCGCAGCTGGTTTGGTAAGTGTTTTCGATTTAGATTATCTACTCTTAGGAGTCTATTAAAAGGAGCTTACAGAAATATTTAAAACTTTGTCCTTCCCAACTTTTTGGGGAATGTCATCTTAATTATGTTACTCTGTAGTCATAATTTGTCAATAATGTCAAATGTTAAATGGAAAAGTGAACAATGCGTAAGTAAAATGCCCTGTAGTAGTATAGTAAGTTCGTAGTTGGTATATTTAAATAAGTCTACAAGTGGAGTGGAGTCTACAGTTGGAGTATTAAACTCATATTAACCTTTCCTGTCAGCTGAGGATCATAATTTAATTTCAAAATTAATTACAATTAAACGTATGATGTATTATCCTTTATAATTTCTATAATACTATTATGTACTCCTCTGCATTATGATTCAAACCATACTTAATTCCTCTTGTATAACATTCCATGTGTGTGTTAATTCCAGCGCCGCTCAGCTATAGCTGAAAGAATCCGTCTCCGAGAAGAATGGTCTGCATTAAAAGAAGTACCAGATACAGCCACCACATCAAGACAGACTGATGGAGTGCTTCAGAAAAAACCTAGGAACAGAAATATAGCTGGTGTTTCCAGTCAGAAGAAACCACCTACCAAATCTGCTAGCCAGAAAAAGGTATGTATAGTTCTCGTCAAACTTCTGGGCAGTCCTGCAGTTGGCTTTCTGAACCACAAGGCATGGATTGGTACTGTTTTTGTATGAGATTTACTACTGCGCAGCCATTGTAGCCAACTTCAGGGCGGCCAAGAAGTTTGGCTAGAACTACACTTATATTCTCTTTTGTACTGAATTATGTTTAAATTACAACTGTAAAAAAACAAAGTCAAGGTTTAACTTTGCCTTTTACCCTGGCAATCAAAGAAAACAAAATATTTTTGATGTTTTTGGTTTTAAGAAGTTTAACAGTCAACTTAAATTTGTCAATTAAAAAATTATATTCTACCCACAGTATAAAATGAAATACTTGTTATGCTATCATTATTTTAGGTGGGTAGCCAAGCCAAGTTTCCTTCTAACAGTTTATACTGAACAGTACTGTATTTTGTTTGTGCTACATTGCTGTAGCATATAGAAACCATGTTTCCTTATCAGAAGGTGGTAAGTATGTAATTTGTATCAAAGGGCTGCCTGGATGACTCTTATCATCCAGGCAGCCCAACATACTTATACCTTCTTCTTCATTTACTATGGGAAATGGTCTCCAGTTAAGCAATTGAAGAACTTGATGAAAATGAGTTACCATTGTATTGCTCATCCATGAAGTAATTTTGATACAAATTGAAATAACTAGATTTTATAAACAACTTCAAAAAAGGAGGAGATTCTCAATACGTCAGTTTTTATTTTATTTATTTTCCCCGATTACTCAAAGACACCTTGACCGATTAGGATTATTTTTTATTTTGTTTGAAAGGGTATACTTCCAAGGTGGTCTCATACTCATCAGGTTAGGATCTGATTTGATTTTCTGATTAAAATAAAAAAAAAAAAAAAACTTTATTTCGGACAAGTAACATCCATATGGGTTAGTAAACAAGAACCTTAAAAAGTGTTATTTTAGCTGGCTTGCTACACCGTAAAGGGATCCTGGAGAAATTGAGATAACTCCTCAAATATTATAGGCATACATATAGCGATTTTGGTATTTTCATCAACAATGCAATCATTTCCATTCAGCAAGTATCATTTGGTGTAGTGAAACTGATGAAGAAGACCACATGTGGTCACTGGAAATCCCTAATGCTAAGTATGTCACGGATATAAGATATATTGAATAGTTAACTGACTATGATGAAACAAATACTTATAAATAAATGGTACTGATGAAAATGGTACTATCGAACTCATCTGATGATGAAACCGGAAGGTAGGCACTGGAACTCTGAAATAAAGTAATGTGTTTGGGCTTATTGGCATCGCCATGAGATTAACTTTGGCTACAAATGATTTTCATGGTAATTGGTAACTTTTTAACAAAAAATCAAACCAACTTCCAAAACTAAACACTACAAAGCGAAAAATTACTTTCTTTTAAGAAGTCGGAGTCTTTGGTACCTATTGGTTGCCGTTTTTCGACACCGATTTCGGAAAAGAAAATTATTTTTCGCTTTGTAGTGTTTTGTTTTGGAAGCTGGTTTGTTATACAATCAAAGAGTGCCTGTGAGTGTTCTAATTGGAATAAATGCTTGAAATTTTGCAGGACAAAGAAAACCCAAAAGCCATGCAAGCTGCATGTGATTCTCTCCGTGGAGTGGTTGCGATGGTGGATGTGGGGGTGGAGACCAGGGCTCTGCCTTTAAGGTGTACGCTGGCAGCATTGGGAGCCACTGTCGTTATTGACTGGAGCCCCCTTGTTACGCATCTAGTGTGGACTGATAGTGAGTTATCTTTTTCTGTATGTGTCTGTTGCAAAGGTTATGATAAAGATTTTGTCCATATATTAAGTATTGCAAGGATAACACTACTGTGTCCTTATCGTTGTGTCTTGATGTGGTATAAATGAATAAAACTAGCCTGTTCTCCCTTTTTTTTGGGTGGGATTTCATCCAATGACTCCTCCCGCTCTAGGTGAAGCGGCAGGGCATGTCAGACTTTAACTGACTAAAACCCACCCGTGTTCCTCCAGTTGCTTGAGCCAGGGCCACTGTAACTCTTTTTCAAATTTATCCGCGACTAGCCTGTTCCGGCCTAAGTAAATTATATTAAAATAAGTTTTGTAACCAATCAACTACGTCAGACGATGCAACACAAAACAGGAATGTAAATCGAACTTTAGTGGAATAGTATGTTATGTCAATTTTAATAAGCTAATTGACTTATTTCACCATATTTTAACAATCCCACCTCTCATACTTTCTTGGCAATTTATTTATTATCTTGTTTGTTTGTGCATTATCTTTTTTAAGGTTCCGTACCCAAAGGTAAAAACGGGACCCTATTACTATGACTCCACTGTCCGTCTGTCTGTCACCAGGCTGTATATCATGAACCGTGATAGCTAGACGGTTGAAATTTTAACAGATGATGTGATTCTATAGCCGCTATAAATAAATATTTAAGTGGGAACCCCATACAACAAACGTAATTAAACACTTCGTGCGCGAGTCCGACTCGCACATGGCCGGTATTTTTTTTTTTTTATACGCCCTGCTCTCGTATACTTAATAACTTGTGCAGTTATTTCACTGAAAATGAACATACAAGTGACCGATCATTAAGTTTTTTTTTTTGTTATTGGGATAATCCCACTGCACTATTCCCAAACCACTGCAACTCCTGAAAGCCAGAATCAACAGTGGCGACCATCAGAAAAGCGCCGAGGCAATGAAGCTCGACGAAGTGCCGGATAATGAATTTAACTGTCTTGGAGCCCGCATTGAAATTAATCAGATAAGAATAACGGAGGAGTAGGAAAAAATACAAATTCATTTAGTTGTGGTATGTTTGTTGTGTTAGCTATAAATATGACTGCTTAATGTTAAAAAAACCTTTCTTCTATTTGAAGGTGGTTGCCGCGCCACCCGTGCTAAAGCCAGAGCCCTAGCCTGCAAGCTGGTGTCCCCTCTCTGGGTGGAGGCCTGTGCTGCCGCCAACACTAAACTTAACGAACGAAGATTCCCGGCTGCCTCGCGACACTCAGACCTGCCCTCACCGAGGACATTGAGGCAACTACTTGTGAGTAAACAGTAAAAGTGTAGCGGCATCTTTGCGGCCTCATAATGCTCATCGAACTTATGAACTGACGTGGCTCAAAATCCTGCATCGCACAAGCAGAGTTTTTGGCGCAATAGGGTAGTTTTTTAGTAGTTAGTTCCACTGCTGGACATAGGTCTCCCCCAATAGTCACCACACTGATCATGCACCATCACACACCTGTCATGTGGGTTTTGCATCCACCGGACGCCCGCAGCCTTGACTAGGTCGTCGCTAGGGTAGTAGTATTTTAATGTATATGCAATCACAGATGTGAAGATATCATGGTCTTAATTTAAAGATGGTCCGAACAGGTCCCAGTTTAGTTAATTTTACAGCATTTTTATCTTCAAAAATATAAAAAAAATGCGGTACAGGTTCAGAAAATTATATTTTACACAAATCAATATATATTTTAATTATTAGCTAAAATAAAAACACTTGCCGACTTCTTCATACATTTTGCACTTTGCACTCGAAGCTTATCATTCCGCGCTGAGAAGCGCTCGTGGAAGGACGAGCGTATCGCTTTTTTGCAAAAAATAAATACGATAAAAGTAATAGAAAAGATTGTAGTGTGCATGCGTGAGTCGTATGTCGTGATCGAAAGGAGTTGATATTTTACCCGACCGAAATAAAAGTATGTTTGAGTTTCCTTTTATTATTAGAATGTGATTTAGAAATTATGTTGGGTATGATCGGGATTTGCATAGGTATTGTTAAGTAGTTGTTGACAAGGTTGAGAAATGGATGGGTGGGTTTAAGCAGCTCTTAGTAAGGTTAGGATTTGGATGGGTAAGGTTAAGCTGGCGGCGGTGAAGGTTAGAAGTGGATGGGTGGGAGGAGATTTATGATTTGAACCGGTTTGTATGTATGTATGTATGACGAATACGGGGTCAAACCAAAATACAAGATGGCGCCGACGAAAATTTGAAAATTTGACATCTTTTCGTCATGGGTGACATTTTCATGGTTTTTGGGTAGTATGTCATTAGCTGATGCTCATTATGTAATACACCAAAAAATTTTGATGGTAATATTTTATATAATATGTAATGCAAAATGTTCAAGTCTTTTTTAGGGTTTCCCCTATTACTAAGACTCCGCGGTCCGTCTATCTGTCTGTCTGTCTGTCACCATGCTGTATCTCATGAACCGTGGTAGCTAGGCAGTTGAAATTTTCACAGATGATGTATTTCTGTTGCCGCTATAACAACAAATACTAAAACAGAATAAAATAAATATTGGGGCTCCCATACAACAAAACGTGTTTTTTTGCCGTTTTTTGCAATAATGGTACGGAACCCATCGTGCGCGAGTCCGAGTCGCACTTGGCCGGTTTTTTAATCCTTGTGACCGGAAATTATTTCGTTTTAGGTATCTACTTATTTTACATTGCGTTTTTTTAAAAATACCTACTTACTACAACAAAGTGAAAGCTAATTCTCTTTTCGAAAGTCGGTGTCGGTATCTTTTGGTTTTCGTTTTTCGACACGGAAAAGTTATTATTTTTCTCTTTTTAGAAAAATAATAATAAATCTACTAAATAAATCTGTTTACCCCCTAAAAACGTACAAGCGTGATTTTATATTATGGTATGGTGAAAACAAAACATAACTATACGATCACACTAATCGCAGGTCATTTGCTATTTGTTATTGAAGAGTTCCATTGTCTATCTCCGAAGATCTTTATCATATCCTAATATATTATACAATAAAACCTTCCCTGAAAACACATACATTATTCGACGTAAACCCGATAGTATCGGATAAGTAGTTTTAAAGAAAATCGCAGATACATACGGGTCGAATAGATAGAGCACCTCCTTTTTTTAAAGTCGGTTGAAAATAATAACATACTTTTTACGACGACGGTTTGTAACAGTTACCAAATGCATTTTCAAAGTGCCAACTAACCTTCCTGAATCAACTTCAATAAAATTAAAAAATAATAACAAGGACCAATATTATTTGAGTGATGTATAAAATCGAGCGCTCAGAGCCCCTAGCACGAGTTTCTGCGTAATTGGATCGACTACGTTAACGTATCGCCTCCGACAATTTTTGTATGCAAAATTAATCAGCGCCATGTGTCCGTATTTGGAACTAACAAATCGGTAGCACAAGTTTTTGACAATTGCCTTCGTATCGAGTTCACGTATTTACGTTGCGTTAACGTTCCAAATGTATGGGAATCGGTAGCACGAGTTTTCATTTTGACATGTAGTATCGAATTTTACGCTAGGTGTGACGAAAGCACGTCGAAAACTATCTCACTGACATTTTCTCGGTGAGACATTTCACGTCAAACAATTTTCCGTATTTATTTGGGTATTTTTGCAATAAAATGCTATTTAATCATGAATAAAAGGGGCAGGCATGCTGTCTATTGATTATCTTACCTCCTAATTTAATAAAGAGGCTAGGAGGAGATGTTAAACGAGGTAGACAACTTTTTCATTTTCTTTGTAAACAAATGTAGCAGTAGTTTCTTTTTAACCGACTTCAAAAAAAGGAGGAGGTTCTCAATTCGTCGGAATCTTTTTTTTTTTTTTTTTATGTATGTTCCCCGATTACTCAAAGACGCCTGGACCGATTTCAAAAAATCTTCTTTTGTTTTGAAGGGTATACTTCCTAGTTGGTCCCATAGTCATCAGGTCAGGATCTGATGATGGGATCCTAGAGAAATCGAGGGAACTCCTCAAATATTATAGGCATTTATATAGTGATTTTGGTATTTTCACCAACAATGCAATCACTTGCACTCAGAAAGTATAATTTGGTGAAGTGGAACTGATGAAGAAGACCACAGATGGCCACTGAAATCCTTAATGCTAAGTATGTCACGGGTATAAAATATCTCGAATAGTTAACAGACTATGATTAAGCAAATACTTATAAATGAATGGTACTGATGAAAATGGTATCATTGAACTGTTCTGATGATGAAGCCGGAAGGTAGGCACTGGAACTCTGAAATAAAATAATGTATCCTAGTCGTGCTTGGGCTTATTGGAATCGTCATGAGATGTACTTTGGCCATAAATGATTATCATGTTAATTGGAGATACCTACCAAAACTAAAAAGAGAAAAATAAAAAAACTTTTTAACAAAAAATCAAACCGACTTCCTGAACAAAAAACTACAAACCAAAAAATAACTTTCTTTTCCGAAGTCGGTGTCGAAAAACTGAAAAAAATGGGTACAAAACAAAGACACCGACTTCGGAAAAGAAAGTTATTTTTTGGTTTGTAGTTTTTTGTTCAGGAAGTCGGTTTGATTTTTTGTTAAAAAGTTTTTTAATAAACCATTTCTATAAGTTATTGATACTAACCACACATAGAGCGGCGCGGCAGGCCCGCGCATCGCCCGCTCCGTCTTCCTGCCGTGGTGGAGTACGGCCCTAGCGCGTTATTCGCCGCAACTCTACGTTTTACTTGCGGTTCTCCATAATTATCATGACTCATTTAAAGATTCAAGAATCGAAGAAAACGGCGATATGCCTTATAAATTAGAGATTATAAATACTAGTATGCACGTATGCCTATATATTTTGCAACCGGTTGATACCGGTATTTACAGTTAGTTTGGGAATATGGGTTAGAATTTGGGATAAACAACATTGGCAGTTGCTTCAAGGCAACTGAAGCATTTATCGGCAGCTAAAATGTTCTTGAGTAGGTACCCTATTAACAACAATACAAATCTAAAACGTATTAATATACATTTTCTTCAGCAGGTCTTATGGGAATGGTTGCGGTATTTTAAGTAGCAAATACCGTAAGCCGTTCTACAATTCTAGCTAGTCTGTCGATGATAAACAGAGACAGATGTACAACGAAAGAGAGAAAACTAGGACAAAAATAAATCAGAATCCCTTCGCAGCGTGACGAATGGTCTATTATAAAGACCTGCCATCGTTATTGCCACCTGACAGCCAATGTTCCAGAATCCAGAGTAATCTTTATGAGACGAGAAATCGATGCAGAGAGTGGACTGTGATAGGACTCTCCTTCAAAACTAATCGAATCCTAAGTCATATCGTTCCTTCGTACATGGAAAGCCTTGTTGGCTCAGCCTATTATTATTTAAAATTCCTACTTGTTAAGTTACGTATTAAGTATACGTGAATTGAATAAGTAAATAACTAAGCTATTAATGTGATAATAAAAACCTAAATAAACAGAAACTATATGTTTTTCCTAATCTAAACATACATACATAAACTTACGCTTTTGCCGGATGGGGATAAGTAGGTAGAAACTACAGAATGCCATCTGCTACGTTATATCCACGTTCATACTTCTACACGCACGCGGGTTATGACATGCACGCACGCTGGTCTTTTTGAAGAACATCACAATAAGATCTGTTGCGGACGGTACCCGGGTGCTGTAAGTACCCGCGGTCGCCCTGGGACAGTATCCCACTGTTGTTTGACGTGCTTTCCATACGCTCTGAGTCAAGCGACTCTGCTGGTGGCACTCGCCACCACGCACCCCTGAATGCGTATGTAGGGTGGTAGGTACTAGGAAGACCCACATACAAGAACCAAGTTTTGACCACAAAAATAAAAAGCGGGCTTTTTCATGAAAAATATTGTTGCATGTGTTTCAGGACATTTTTACGTTCATCTTTACTTAGCCGAAATCTTAAGAACCTTATTTATAAACCTTAATACATAAATATAATCATTACAGTACTAATAACCGGCGTGTGTGTATGACTAGATGTATGAATGTGAGTGAAGCAAAAGAAGTATGTAAGGATCGTAGCAGGTGGCGTTCTGTAGTTTCTGCTTACCCCCATGGGAAAAAGGCGTGAGTTTATGTATGTATGTATGTGTATAATCATTACAATTTTTGATTTTTTACACACGGGCAAGGTTGGCATACGACAATAATAATTACACATTTTTATCATCATCATTTTTCAATCCATCATTCAAAATTACACCAAACATAGGTACTTCCTATTCTAAACTAATATTGTAAAATTGTTTTAACTATATTTGTACAAGGTAATCTCTGGAAGGAAACGCCTGCCGTTCCTAGCGCTAAGTGTAGCAGTAAGAACTTCATGGGCTGATAATGCGTTAAAATAAGTAATAGAATATATAGCTGTTGTAGGTGGTACTAATCTATATAATGCATTGATGAAATAAAATGCAGATTTAATGAACAAAACTTTGTATTACATAATGTTCTTTCATATTCGCATCATAATAAATTGACAGAGCTTCTAAGATTCCAACCATAGCTCATAGCTGCTCCAAACGCTTGAAATAGCATGAAGAGCATATGTACCAAAACGGTTGTGAATTAGTAGATACTTTTAACGTCGTCGTAAGTTACAAAATATTCCCCCAATTCCTTCGTTGGATGTTACTATTACACGAAGAGACGTATAGCTTGCCGTGGGCTTTGAAGAAATCACGGCTGCAGTCTTGTAGACGGTGGTGCAAGCGATTGGAATGGCTTGTCTTCTCTAAGTAGCAATGCTGGCTTATAACATTCCGGTGTCGACAAAGGCTTTTGGCTAGTACCGGTAATATTTTATTCTTCATCTCCTGTTGGCAAAAGACGTTGATATAGAACAAAATACAAAGATTCTGTAACTAAATACAACATTGTCGGTCGTGCAGTGTTATTGCACTTTTTCATTTGGAATTTCTTAGTGGCAACCCGGAGTCTCACTCTAAGTGCTGTGCACGGCAATAGGCCCGCCTCTTACTACATGAGACCTCATAGGATTAAGCGGATGAAGCACATTTTGCATAATTGTATGAATCTGTGCAATAAACTTACTTGTTTGCTTCTTTATGAAGTTCACCATGATGATGACCTGAGTGACGCAAGTTCTTTTTGGATTCGTTAATTCTAAAATCACAGAACCGTCGCACATAACAGATTTACGTATGAAATTGGTAAATTTAAATAATTATTTGAAATGACAACAAACAACAATATACGTTTACATCTTAGGGTCTGCTCACACCGAGACGCAATGCGATATACCATATAAACCGCGCGGCATTTAAAATTAAAAAAGTGATCAAAGTCTCCATCCTCTATTATTTCTGTTTTATGTTTTTCTTTTGGAGTAACAGATGCTTTCTAGCGTTTGTATTTAGGCTTGTAAGTGGCGTTGTTAACTTCAGCTTGCTCAGTCATAACTTTGCTGATGAAATCTATTTATACATATATTTATATACATAATATTATTATACGTAAAATGTGAATGATTATGTGGACAATACTGGTGAGTAATAGTGGAGGTATACTTATTATGTGTCGCATTCTGGGCATGATTGCTGACAGGCTGTGTAGTATAGAATCGTTGCTCCAGTATTTCAGCTGGAATATTGAAGCAATGATGGTTACCTGTGTGTAAGTGTTAAATGTTTGTGTGTATAAATGTTGTTTGTTGTTATTGTGTTACTAAAATAGGTGTATAAGTCTTTTTACATAGTTCTCACATATCTTTGTAATTTTCTTGTAACCAAATACTTGTAATTGTATTGTGTTGATGGAAAAGTGTGTTCGTGGAGTTTCTTGCACGTTCTTCTCCATAGAGACTTACTTGTGAATGTGCAACTAGTTTCATCTTTTGTTTGTCTTTTCAAAAATGCCTTTAAATGGTTTAGTTGAAATAAAGTATTTTGACTTTGATAAGTTTATATTGTTACTAATACTATGTATATAATATGTATATAGGTTATGTTATTCTGTAGGCTCTATTGCCTTTAATAAATGAATTAATAATTAAGTATAATAAGGTATTTAACGTTTCGGTGTGGACGTGCAAAATACCTATTGGAACAAATCACTGAGTTCGGAAAGTTCGTCGGAAGAATTTCGCTTCTACACGCGTTTGCATCAGTGTGCTAACGGTTTTATATTTTTGTAATTTGAAGGAAACCGTCAAACATTAAGTGACAATTGTCAAACGTTATCTACGGGACCGTTCGAAACCGAACAATTTATCATAAATTAAAATTCCAATAAACTGAAATTTTCAATGATTTGTTAAAAAAAGAATTAATAAAAATGTTAAATATGTTTTAAAGTGTGTTTATAACAAATATTTGTTCAGTTTTAGTCTCTAAATTATTTAAGATAATGTTACCCGTTTTTGTCTTCGATTTTCAGAACGCACCATTCACTACAAACCAATCCAAACGCTATTGGATTCTCGGCCTTAATTAACCATAGTTCAATTACTACTTCCGAGTTGTCGCAAGACGTTTTTATGAACTCGTGCTGCCAAAATAACTTGTCGCAGCATCGACTACGTTTTCGTCTGGTAAAATGTCACGATGACGATACGAAAACGTTAGAAACTTGTGCTAGGGGCTCAGTAGTTTCAATGAGTGCGTGCGCGTAATGTTGTTGTGTGCTACTAGATACCTAAATTTGAGTTCGTCGAAAATGTAACAGCGTCCTTAATAAAAAATATTGGACACGTATTTTTTCTTTTGACACGTAAACACAAAGTGACGATGATATAATGCGAAGAAATATCGTGAAACGTCACACCGCTAGTACACTTTATGCAGCTTTAGTGACGTCACAAGCCCCCACTCCTGATCTTTGATGCGCTTTAACTTTGTAAATTTTTATTGATTGGGTAAATCAAAAAATACGGGTTCAATATTATTTGATAATCTCACTGACGGACTAAATACACAGTAAACATCCTTATTGGGACACATACAACATCGCGAAAGCAACCGTTGGGCAGTTGCCCACCAGTGACAACACCAGTCAAATACTGAGTTAGGAACAGTTTCCTGAAGAATTTTTGGCAATTTTGTGGAGATAATGTGATGTGCACCAACGTGCACTGCACCTGCATAGTAGATCTACCTTGGTGGCTTGGTGGCTCTAACCCAGGCAATAATAGGCTGATTAGGTGTTATGTCCAGCTGTAGAGTTCACAAACAGGAATGATCATCCACAAGAAATAGAAACAATTAACAGGACTCCCTTGGATGTGGCAAAAAGCAAACATTATTTGCACTTTTGATTATTTAATGAATGCCACAGACACGGCTGATTAGGTGTTATGGCCACGTTCCACAATTTTTTAGATAGCTCAATAGGTGGCCAAAACGTTGGGTCACTGGGTCCACCCAAACTCTGGACCCCATGGAAACTATTAAAGAGTTTAACCATAGACTCGAAAAGAAGTAGATCTGCATTTATTTTATTAATTTATCAAAGCCCTCATTATGTCAACTCGAAAATAGGTCTTAATAACTGCATAGTTCATGGAATCTAAAAATGTATTTTAATTCTAATTCATTAATTTCAGAAAAGAGCAGAAATGGAGAACGTCCCCCTAGTAGACCTACTATCAGACAGTAAGGAAGACGATAGCGATGCTGCCCCTAAGCTCAGGATATCTACTGAGAGCGATAACACTACTGACACCTCCCGGGATACTATTGGTAAGTACTACAGGTTTCCTAATTTTCGGGCTGGTTGGAACAGGTTACTGGAGCTACATGCTCCAGTGACCTGTTCAATTGAATGTAGCAGAAATGAGAATGTTGAGATGGATGTGCGGAGTGACGAGAATGGTAAAAGTGAGAAATGAGTATGTTAGAGGAAGTTTGAAAGTGGCGCCAGTGACAGAAAAGTTGTAAGGACACCGTTTGTCCTGGTATGGTCATGTGATTAGGAGGATGAAACGCATGTTACTAAATGAGTTATGACCTTCAATCAATAATACTCTAGATGCACAATACCATAGAAACCTTCTCTTAAATTGTGTTCCTACGTAATTCTAAGAATTAAAGTTGAAAAAAAATAAAATGCAAATTCAACCTTAAAAGCAATGCTTAATGTTGCATTCACAAAGCTATGTACAAAAAGCAAAAAAAAAAATTATGATCTTTCTGACATACATCAAAACAAATTTAATCTTACATGCATGTTTTAAAGTCTAAATTACAAAGTTCCAGAACAGTCTATGTTTGTGTTAGCATAGTTGGCGCGTTGTCGACGCAAACGTTTGTCAAACAAACATAATATTTGGCAATTGTTTCTTAATTACTATTTAATTCGGTTTTTACTTTATGTAAAACACTTAATGATATAAACTTACCGAAAAAAAATATTCCTACCAAAATCTCAGTTTTACGATGGTTATTTGCACAATTTTTGAACGCGTACGGACGACACTATTCATAGAAATAATAAATCTGTAGAAAAGTCGTTTTTGTACATCGAAAATATTTCCAAAAAGAATAGCCAGGTGTTAAAGGAGAACCAACAGAACCCATTTCCAGCATATTTGGAATTTTTGTCTGTTTATTTGTGCACGCATCACGTAAAATGTAAGAAACTAATGTAGATAACTTTTGTACATAAATATTCTGCGTAACTTGAAGTATTACTTAGTTTTTGTTTATCGCAAACGGTTCACTTGATCAAAAGTTAGATGAATTTAAAGTGTTCAAGAAGTAAAATATCGCAACATACGCAATTCAGATACTTGGACTGTTGAACTCCATATTCGATAGATGGCGTTGTTCATTTCGCGTAATTTTCTGAATGACGGTGTTAAGATTTACCGCGGAAGAAAGAATATAAAAAAAAATATTGGTAGTTAGTTAGGGTCCCTAAAATACGCCCGCCGCGACCCCGTGCGGGGACGCACCGAACCAGGGGGGGTTGAATCAACAATATACCTTCAAGGGATATTTAAAGCGTGGCTAGAGTAAAAATTATAATTCGGGAGTCGGGACCTAATGGACGAGAATAAAAAAATACGTTTTATGAGATTTTAGGTCTCTAATCATACTACTAATATTTACATAATATTAATATTTACATATACAATAATGGCGTCCGTAATTTCGCTACCGCTATTGCCCGTCTGAATAGCCTAATGATAAACGTGATGGCCTACTACATTTAAGGTTGCGAGTCTGAGTCCCAGCTAAGGATACGTATTTTTAACTGACTTTCCAAAAAGGAGCAGGTTTGACATTAAGTTTCTCCGTCAATTGTGCACCGATTTTGAACTTTTTTTTTATTTGAAGGAGTAAGTTCCCAAATTGGTCCCATTTTAATTTGGTGAATTACTTCGGAGATAATTATACAATAGAAATCAAATAAATGACGGCAAATCTCTCGGGTTTTTTTTTTATCTAATTGATTGCTGGGATTGCTGCAATCCCGAGAGATTTGCCGTCATTTAAACATAACATAACATCACGCCAGTACGCTCTAAAGGAGTAAGCAGATGTGTACAGTTCACTTTGGTACACCCTCATTTCACTGGTTTTGTTCAAGTTTCATGTTATTCGGGTAATCTATTTGGTATTATAGGTACCTTACTAAAGAACTTGCCTATTAGGTACAACTTAAAAGCGCAAAATAAAAATTTTAAAAAATCTACCGACTTCCAAATAAAAACACTACAAAGTGAAAACGTCCATAACAAATACATATTGGTACCTACCAAAGACACCGACTTTGTAATTTTTTACTTTGTAGTGCTTTTATTTGGAAAGTCGGTAGTATTTTTAGAAGCATTTTTTCTTTTATGTTTTCGTTTCGGGTGGTGTTCTGGAGTGCTACTAGATGGCGCGCAGCAAATCAGTCCTTACTTTTTTTTTGTATGAAGTCGATATTCTTCTCCCTAGAGTAAATAATATTCTGTGCAGCGAACGCTCGATCTAGGTAGGTAGAAAGGTAAGTAAGGTAGGTAGGTAAGTAAGGTAGGTAGGTCTAGGTAAGTAGGGTAGGTACAGATAGGTAGGAAAGTAGGGTAGGTACAGGTAGGTAGGTAAGTAGGGTAGGTACAGGTAGGTAGGTAAGTAGGGTAGGATAGACAGTTAACGGGAGCGAAGCCGCGGGCACAGCTAGTTTGAAATAATACCACAACCGTATTTGAGGGCTTAATTTTGGGGCCGTTTTTGAAGCGGTCATCTAGTGTATTATTGATAGAAGGTTATGAATATAAATGTGGATGGATGGAAAGGGAGAGGAAGGCCAAAGAAAAGATGGATGGACTGTGTGAGGAGTGATATGAAAGAAAAGGGAGTCAGTGATAGCGTGTCGGTGGACAGGACGGTATGGAAGAAGAAAACGTGTTGCGCCTACCCCAAGTAATGTGGGACAAGGTCAGGAAGAAGACCACTAGAGCAATTTCGTTTTGTTGGTATAGACATTTATTAGAACTTTTAGAAGGACTTGGGATACTTACCCTTGGAATAATTCCAATGTCCTTGTCAAATGTAATTTTTTTTTGTGTTTTGCTTATCTCGTGTCACCTGTGCGGGTCACAAATAAATATTTTTTAGGGTTCCGTACCCAAAGGGTAAAAACGGGACCCTATTACTAAGACTCCATTGTCTGTCTGTCACTAGGCTGTAGCTCATGAACCGTGATAGCTAGACAGTTGAAATTTTCACAGATGATGTATTTCTGTTGCCGCTGTAACAACAAATACTAAAAACTGAATAAAATAAACATTTAAGTGCGGCGCCAATACAACAAACGCTATTTTTTGCCGTTTTTTGCGATAAGGGTACGGAACCCTTCACGCGAGAATCCGACTCGCACTTGGCCGGTTTTTTTTTTTCTTTTCATTCCGACCTCTAGTCTTCAAGTATAAATCCTTGGCAGCACTCTTCAAGGTTTTAATGATTGTTTTCTATTACAGATATAGAATCCCGTGTGAACACTGCCCCTCGCCGCGCTATGGCCGAGCCCGCCAGCCGGGAGCCGCCCAAGTCCCGGCGGAAACTATTCACGCATAAGGAAGGCGAGGACATTGGTAGCTCGGATGAATCTGGTATGTTACATATTAGTCAGGTTGTTACTCCTTTCACAGGCACCCAACGCGAAGAAAGAAAATTTGGTTCAAATAAATTGCACTAGATGGCGTTATAAGCTTCGATTTGTTATTGCGTTTTGTGAAATATTAAGAGTTTCTAAAGACGATCATAAAAATGTTTTAGTTCTTGTTTAATTAACTCTCCTAAGCACAAAATTAAGGAATATTGAGCTCTAATTGTGCTATAATTTTGCAATACAAAATAGGACTTATGTTTTCCGTAAGACATTACTTCCCAGAATTTTAAATTAAAATTAATTTTACGTATTTTTACACACAATTAAATAACAAATCGATTCATATCGCGCCATCTAGTGGCATTTATCAATTATCTTTGTTAGGTCTGGGACCCCTTGGCCACAGTATGCTGGTCTAGTTCAATTCACATAGCATATTTATAAGCAGCTATCATCAAGATATTGTATACATTCAAGTATTCCTACTAATGTAATTATGTGTAAGTTTGGATGTTTGTTAATCAAACGGATCTGGATAAAATTATGCAAACGAATATACCATGACCTAGATTAGGAAATAGAATAGCTGTTAGCCCGTTTATTTTTACAAGCTTTTATTTAACTTGCAATGTATGTATGTGTTTGGATCAAATCTTGCAATTGAATTTTAAAGCAGTTATCCTCAACCGATTAAGATGAAATTTTGCATACACGTTTAGTTTGGGTGACAGTGCATGGTAAGCTAAGTGATACTAAATCCAATATGGCGGACGGCCCAAGATGGCGGACTAGTTATTTTATGTTCACTGCCATGATTTGGGTTTCAAATGAAAGGGTTTGCTGAGAAATATAAGAAAAAAGTTAATTTAAAAAAATAAATGTTAATTTTATTTTAGTTTAATTTTATCAAATTACATCGTTACAAATTGTATAGTCACCAAATCTAAATATAAATATAATACATTCCAGATGGCGAAAAAACTAAAAACAAGTTTCACCAAAACAAGTTAACTCAACGTGAACGAAGAGACTTGGCGCGCGCAGAGCGCATGGCCAAGAAACTGTTGGCGGGCTGCAACACGCAACGTAACAATAACGTTGTGTTACAGGCTACGCAGAGCCATTTGAAACCGAAAATTGTAAGTTACTTAAGTTTTCCTATAGGGCGTAGTTAAGCTGGCTATGTTAGCTTGAACCCCCACGTGCAACGGGCCAAATGGTAGTCTTAAATGTGGCAAAGATAGCCATATCAAAACCAAACCAACCTTCCCTATAATATAAATAAAATAATAATAATGATTCATTTATTTTCAGACGCAATAGTCCAAAATAGCATATTCATAAGCAATAAATAAAAGTTTGTCCATGCCAAATTAAAATAAAATGTAATTCAATAGCATTTGATTATAGAACTGATTTTTTTTTTTTTAAATCATCCGTGTTAAAATTATATTGTCAATAACACTATCATCTATATTAATACTAGCGTCTGCCAGCGGCTTCGCCCGCGTGTAAAAAATAGATAGTAGCCGATTCTCAGAAATACTGTATATGCATATAAAATTTATAAAAATCGGTCAAGCCGTTTCGGAGGAGTATGGTAACTGACATTGTGACACGAGAATTTTATATACAGGGTGTCCCAGAAATCGACGTCAAGCCGTAAATGGGTGATAGACCAAGTTATAACAGTTCTCAGAAAAATACGAAAAAAAATCTAACTCATGTTTTTAAAAAATTATGTTCACTTTAAAAATTTACTAAAAAAATCAATCCCTGTAATGGTTCTTTAACTCCAATTGCTACAAATCCCATAATTTATCAATTTTTTTTATTATTATGTAATCTTGAATAATGCTTGTGTAGATTTTTGCCTAAAATTTAAAGCCAACTCCTCCTACTTAGAAGAAAATTAAACTTTTTCAAAACCAAATTATTCAAATTTACTGTTTCGCCCAACTTTAACTGACTGTACGGAAAAAAAATGTACTACGCTAGTTTGGCAAGTAACATGAAAAATTGGCGCATTTAATAAGGATTCAAAAATGGTGTAACACTTGCTAGACTACGTTTTCAATAATTGGTCAAATTTTTTTTTGTAAATAGTATCGGTTTTTACCCAAAATGTCCATACTTCCTTAAAATGACTTTAGCTTACCTAAAGCTTTGCTAAACTCCGTTTCTAATTCGATAGAGACGGAGAGAGTCATTTTACGAAGTGTGAGCGAGACAGAGAGTGACGCCACCTTTATCAGTGACACAACTTTTATCATGAAACGGAGATACAATTTACCGATGAGTGCGAATGAGACAGCAGTAGTTATTGTTCTGTTTTGTAAGCGCAGACGCACACACAATTACAAATCAGTACGTTACTTAAAATTTCGTAAAATTAATTAATTAAAAAAAAATACGTTAATTACGTAAAATTTCGATTTCTTATCTCGCTCACACTTCGTAAAATGACTCTCTCCGTCTCTATCGAATTAGAAACGGAGTTTAGCAAAGCTTTAGGTAAGCTAAAGTCATTTTAAGGAAGTATGGACATTTTGGGTAAAAACCGATACTATTTACAAAAAAAAACTTGACCAGTTATTGAAAACGTAATCTAGCAATTGTTACACCATTTTTTAATCCTTATTAAATGCGCCAATTTTTCATGTTACTTGCCAAACTAGCGTAGTACATTTCTTTTTCAGTACAGTCAGTTAAAGTTGGGCGAAACAGTAAATTTGAATAATTTGGTTTTGAAAAAGTTTAATTTTCTTCTAAGTAGGAGGAGTTGGCTTTAAATTTTAGGCAAAAATCTACACAAGCATTATTCAAGATTACATAATAATAAAAAAAATTGATAAATTATGGGATTTGTAGCAATTGGAGTTAAAGAACCATTACAGGGATTGATTTTTTTAGTAAATTTTTAAAGTGAACATAATTTTTTAAAAACATGAGATAGATATTTTTTCGTATTTTTCTGAGAACTGTTATAACTTGGTCTATCACCCATTTACGGCTTGACGTCGATTTCTGGGACACCCTGTATAAGATTAGAGGTAAAGTTTGTGAGTTTGTTCCGTTGGGGGTAATCTCTGGATCTACTGAACCGATTTTGAAAATTCTTTCACCAGTTGAAAGCTACATTATTCCTAAATGTCATATAATAAAAAAAAGAGATTCTTATGAAAATGTAATAATGTAACTCAAAGTAGGAAAATGTTGCATATAAAATTCATTCTTTGGCGTGCGATAAGAAACCTGTTGATGATACATAAAAAATATGTACATACTACATGCTTAGGTAGGGTAGGTAGGGTAGTTAGTAATATAGGGGTCAGCTAGTAATATTATTAAATATGTCAACAAAAATTTAATAAATAATAATACCGGCCTGTAACTGTCCCACTGCAGGGCAAAGGCCTCTTCTCATACAGAGAAAGCACGAGCATTGATAATTGATTTGCTTGCTCAATGCGGGTTGTTTCAGACTTACATTAACTATAAGTCACGAATTCTCACGATGTTTTCTTTCACCGATGTCTGTGATGCCAAGATAAACTTAGAAAGTACATATGAATTTGAAAAAGTCACGTCTTGCCCGGATTTGAACCCACAACCTCACGCACGAGAGGTGAAGTCTTAGCCACTGGGCCACCACGACATCATAAATTGCTAGAGATTTACTTATTCGTACATTAAATACTCATTTTCCAGGTCCTAACCGGCATGTCCCGCCCCGAACGCCAAGCTATAACAAAATCAATCCAGCAACTAAACGGCTTAATACAAAAGGAAGTCAACAAGCGAACGACACACGTCCTCCTAGGTTCCTGTCGCAGTGACTCAAGTTGCAGCAACCATCCCTCGAACATCACCGGCGTTGCTACCCACTGTGACTTGAGCAAGTCTAGTTGCTGGAGCGATGCAACGGATAAGAGGGCGAGGACTTGCAACGCGTTGCAGGGCGCGGCTCGTGGTTGCAGGGTGTTGCATGCGAGGTGGGCGGTTGAGTCTGTTGCAGCGGGCAAATGGTTGCATCATAATGGTTTCGAGGTTGAGCATTTGAGGAAGATTTGTCAGGTTAGTCATTTTATGTCGTTTATTTCTTATGAATTAATGAATAATAAATAATAAAAGCACGACCAATATGTAAAAAGCCCGTAAAAATCTATCCGCTGAAGGGTTTTTGCTGGGGTCTATTTTTATGGTTCCGTACCCAAAGGGTAAAAATGAGACCTTACTACTAAGTCTCCATTGTCCGTCTGTCTGTCTGTCATCAGGCTGTACCTCATGAACCGTGATAGCCAGGCGGGCGCACGGTTGGCGCAGTGGTTGAGCGATTTACTGCTGCGCTGCGTGTCGCGGGTTCGATTCCCGCACGGAACAAATATTTGTATGACCTACAGATAGTTGTTCCGGCTCTGGGTGTTGTGTATGTGAGTTTATATGTTTGTAAACGCACCCACGATACAGGAAGAAATTTGTGATTCCTAGTGTGGGGCAACGTTTTTTATTTAAGAAAACATGTTGAAATTTTCACAGATGATGTATTTCTGTTGCTGCTATAACAAGAAATACTGAAAACAGAATAAACTAAATATTTAAGTGAGGCTCCCATACAACAAACGTGATATTTTTGCCGTTTTTGCGATAATGGTACGGAACCCTTCGTGCGCGAGTCCGACTTGCACTTGGCCGGTTTTCCTGATTGCTATATCCCGGGAGTATTGAAAATCAAATGAAAATAGGATGATACATTAAGACAAGCGTGCACCATCTTCAGGCATTTCGTCATTAATTTAAAACAATAAAAAAAAAACCACTTCGTCATTGGTTATTCATCAATTTATAAGATGGTGCTAGTTGTACTTTCCTAGTTCTACGGTTTATCAATTAATCATAGTGCTGCTATGAGATTTCCTCTTACATCAAATACGGCCAGAAACAAATGTCAAAGACCCATTTATGGCAATAAAACCCATTTCTAACAAACAACGTTATTCCCTTTACAGAAAGCTCGCGTTGAACGCACAGCCCTGGGACGTCTACACTCAGAATACGCTTACGACGTATTTTACGGAATGCGAGTACACTTGAAACCAAACGCCGATCAGAGAGACGCTGCGTTAGAACTACTAACACTATGCGGTGCTTTAATTAATAACAACTGCCTAAATACTGGCCCTAACAATCAAAATAATGGTCCTTTTATACGACCAACACAAATCCTTGGTTCAAATCTGCGACCAACTCAAATTACTGGTCCAAATCTTCGCCCAACTCAAAACTTTGGTACAAATACTCAACAAATAGTAAATAATGATCAATATGATGTAGTGATAGGTTCAGGAGTAGGTGAAGTGAACTCTAAGTGGGTGTTCGATAGCGTAGCGGCTGCGAGAATGCGGACTACCAGACGGTATCTTAATATGAATAGGTTAAGTCAAGCGAGTGGTGATGTTGCGTTTTGTGATAGATGATATTGTAATATATAATTACTGTGATGTAACTATAGGCGGTCCTTCGGTCAATAAAATCAGCCCAAATAATGTTCCTTTTATCCAACAAACACACATCCTGGATCCAAATCTTCGACCAACACAAAACATTGGACTAAATCTTCGACTAACTCAAAACTTTGGTCCAAATAGTGAGACAGCAAGTACAGATCAATACAATGTAGTGATAGGTTCAAGAGTGGGGGAGGTGAACTCTAAGTGGGTGTTCGATAGTGTAGCGGCTGCGAGGATGCGGACTCCCAGACGGTATGTCAATAAGAATTGGTTCAGTCAGGCGAGTGGTGATGTTGAGTTTTATTGATAGATGTTGATGGGTATCAAAGTTTGCTGCAATGAAATTATCAACGTAATATCGTGCTTCAGTCAGTAACAACAGCCTAAATAATCAATATAACGGTCCTTTTATCCGGCTAACACAAATCCTGGGTCCAAATTTTCGACAAAAACAAAAAGTCGGTCCAAATCTTCGACCAACACAATTCCCTGGTCCAGATCTTCTCCACAAACAAACTATTGGACCTAATAGACAATAATTATAATGTAGTGATAGGTTCAGGATATGTTCATATTTGGGTTCAGGATTGGTGGAGGAGGTGAACTCTTGGGGGTTCAATAGAGTAGCGGCTGCGAGGATGCGGATTACCAGACGGTATGTCAATATGAATCGTTTCATTCAGAGAAGTTGTGATAATTGTATTTCGTGTTACATGATGATGAGTATTAAAGTCGCCTGCAATGCATTAAGCGGTGATTCAGTCAATAATAACAGTCTAAATAACCAAAACAATGGGCCTTTTATTCGACCAACACAAATTATTGCTCTAAATCTTCAACGCGGCAGGCCCAAAAGGAGGAGACGGGATGGGCTACTACTTACACTATTTTTCAAGGATTGGCCATAACCGCCTGCAAACTTGGCAAGGATACTATGAAAACCGTGTTAAACAAGCATTCTTCTGCTGATTAAAAATAAGTTATCAAATACTACTACTAGGCTACTGGTAGCGACATCTATGACGCAGGGTAAGAACTATCCCTAAGATAGTGTAACCTTTTCACACATCTATGACAATATTATTTTGTCCGTCGGATAAGGTTTGATACTTATTGTATAATTAATTTAAATGCATTATTTCTTATTATTATATAAGCCAATAGATTTTTGTAAAAATATTGTAAAGTTAACATTTAGTATAAGTCTGGCAGTTGTACTAAAACTATTTATTATTGTTCTTTTTTTTTACATTTATTGTTTGATAATAAATCATGTATATGCATGTAGTTATTTTATTTTTTCACCTTGTTCATAGATGGATAGTGTCTACCGGCAAATCTACAGACATCTACATCATCATATCTTAATCTATGCTTCATATTTTTAACCCCCGATGGAAAAAGAGGGGTGCTATAAGTTTGATGTGTGTTGCTGTGTATCTGTCTGTCTGTGGCATTATAGCTCCTAAACGGATAAACCGATTTTAATTTAGATATTTTTTGTTTGAAAGATGACTTAGTCGAGGGTGTTCTTAGGGATTTTTGATTATAATCGGTTCAGCCGTTCAAAAGTGATCCGCATTTTGCTCTGTGAATCTGGGTTTTTCGTAAGATATCGTGTCATAATTACATGTTTCGATAGATTGCCGATTGAAGCGTGTCTACTAATAGGTATATTATTGTAGTTTATTTTATTTACCACTAAGTAAATAAATAAACTGCTGTAAATGTTGGCGGTTCCCCGACGCGAGTACGAGGTTTATTTTTTGCTTTTTCGAGGTCTTTGTGTCGCGGGTTTTTTTTTTAATAATTTTGTTTATGTTGCTGCTTACCCTGGGACCTTATAACTCTATAGAGATAAAACCATCTTTGATCCAGGCCCAGAAAAAAAACTACTGTTTTGGACTACACAAAAGGTCCGTTCCATCATATTAGTAGCAGAAAAGCTCCGTGAAAGAGCTTTTCCGTCGAAGTATATCGATCGATGTTTACCGCGAAGCAGCGTCAATATAGTAATGACAGGCACATGAGAGCATTTTCTGGGATGGCAATGTTCCTACTATCACACTGCTTTTGCAGAGATCTACAGCATAGACCGAATGTCTATTTCTGGCTCAAACCGAAGACGATTAATCGGCTATCCTCGCAACCTTCAGCCGAAGCCGAAGGTTGAATAACAACCCAGAAATTCAGTTCAAGATAGGCAACTTTTTTATTTTGTTTTGCAATGTGGATATTTTTTGGTAATGGCGACTGGCAGGCGCAACGGATTACGACGCCTGCCAGAGGCAGGTTCAGGCCCGTTGCATCTTTCATCGCACTCTCACACATCCGTAACAATTCGTTCAATTTTGGCACTCGCTAGAAACTTTCGGTTTCGGCCAAAGCTTCTGCGCGTTTTGGCCGAAGGTTTGGTCGGATATTCATAGGTCGATAGAAAACAACTCACCATCATACAGCTTGTCCTGAATATTGAAATGTTTGGGTCCGCCAAGATTAAATTTACTTTTGGCCCGTTTCACTAGCTGGCTACCATGATTAGTCTGGTATCAACATCATCAGCCTATTAATGTTCCCACTGCTGGGCACAGGCCGGCTCTGTGAGAGGGAATGGGCCGTAACCCACCGCGCGGGCCCAGTGCTGGTTGCTTTTTTTTTTTTATAATCTGTATGCTCGCGTTTGACCACTATCTAGCCTGATGTTAAGCGTTGATGTGGTCTACGTTGAATCACGCTTGCCTAGAAGAAACCTATTCATTCTTGACTTAAAGACCCCTAGGTTGTAGCTATGTGCGTATGGGAGGGATGTCTACCATGTACCGATGGCGCATGGCCGTACGTCTTGTAGTCCGATGATGGAAAGGGCCAGGCGAAATCAAATTGTGCAGTTCCGTCGCACACTCCCCGAAATGTAACCGATAAAACACCGACAGATTGGCGACTCGGCGTCGATGTTCTAGGCTCTGGAGCTTTGATGCGACTAGTGCATCGTTGCCAATAAGCCTTTTGGCCCGTCTGTCTATCGACTCAAGTGCATCAAGCTGGTATTTGGCAGATCCATCCCAGAGGTGATAGCAGTACTCCATGCATGACCCAACTTACGCTTTATACAAGTTGAGCAGCTGTTCAGGCATGAAGTACCGTATCACCTTTGCAAGAATCCCCAACTTTTTAGCAGCTAACTGAGCTTTCCCCTCAATGTATGGACCGAAGTTGAGGTTCCAAACGATGTTTTCCTTCACCGTTTAGGGAACAGTGTTGATGAAATAATTTATACAAAGTAAAGCGCCTGCCTAGGCCCAAACCCACGACCTACAACTGCCGATACCACTGGGCCACCAATGCTCCAGTCTGATATGCCTGCAGATTATTTTCTTTATCCTGTAGATAGTCTATTCTATATCCAACCGGACACAACACAGACTTCTTAAAATTAAATCAAGTAATCCCATAGACAATCAAAACATCACTAAACACAGTGAATGAAAAGCAATTCATTCGTGTTCCTCGCAAATCATGAAAGTCGAATGCGTACTGAGAAATGTGGCGTTAACAGTGTTATCACGAAGAGACTAGCAACACCTTCGTAGCGCATGATTCGCAATTTAAAACACACGTGCTATTGAGGTTTAGATACACTTGAGTTTATCACCGGAACTTTAATTGATAGTAGTGTAGATGAAAAACAGGATAAGTTTTCAAATCCTCCATTGACGGCGCGGTGCACAGTTGGCGCAGTGGTTGCGAGCGATTGCTGCGCTGCGTGTTTCAAGTTCGATTCCCGCACAGGACATATATTTGTATGGCTCACAGTTCAGGATCCGGCTGGTTTGCCCGCTGTACCGTATGCAACATCAATGATGCAGAGGATTTGTTTCTGATTTTAAATGTTTGAAAACGCACCCATGATACGTACGAGTTATCATGGCACGTAAGTTGGTTGGTCAGTTGACACATGGATCGACTGAACAATCGCGTCGCGTCCACGTTCCGTTCGCTCTATATGGTGGTTGATCAGTTCACACACTATGCGCAAACTTATCCCCATTACGCCAAAACCTTGCCAAGTTACGTGCCGACAACTATACAGGCATAATTCCTAGTTGAGGCAACGCTATGTGGTCTGGTGGGCTACTAACGGCTCATCTCGGGTTCTTTCTTCTTTTCGCTCTTTAGGATTCGTGCGACTGTGACGCCATGTCTTATCGAACTCCTAGTTTGTATGCGATGGTATAGATATCGCCGCACAGAAATGCACTGTTGATCTCCACTCGCGCCCGCCACTGGAAATCAGTGACAATAATTTTTCATACATGTAGGTAATCAGTGATGTGTTTTCGGATAGTACAAGAGAAGCCGCTGGACGCACCATCACGCTTCTGGGGCCTGTTCGGATTCAAGAGGTCTCCAACCAGCAATAAGGCGAGCGCTATGTACGCATTAATTTTCAAGTCCCTTCATCATCATATTTTCAGCTGAAAAACGTCCACTGCTGAACATAGGACTCCCCCATCTGTCATCACAATGACCGGTTCCGCGCGTCTCGCATCCAGCGGATGCCCGCAACCTTCATCCGGTCAAGCCCCTAGTTATTGTGATTGTTTCTACCTTAACACATTGTGTACCTAATTAATTAATTTAGTGTACGTGTTACTTCTGTGGTTTACGCATCTCTTTTCACCATTGAAATGTGTTGTCGTACAAACTAGAATACCTACAGAAATACTGCTTAGCGGCTTTATTATTTTATTGTTTTGTTATGTTATCACTAGATAATTTGTAATTATAATTAGGTACTTCACCTTACAGCAGTGTTATTCTGTAAAAAAATAACCGCGATGACTTAAAGGCGATTTCACCAATGAAACAAATTGCGATTACTGCAACTAAACTCAGTTTACGCAAATACAGCATTCTGATTGGTAGCTTCTCAGCGGTCTCAACGAATCAGAACGCTATATTTACAAAAACTGAGTGTTTCTGATTGGTAGCTTCTCAGCGGTCTCAACGAATCAGAACGCTATATTTACAAAAACTGAGTGTTCGCTGTAGTTATGTAAATTTCAATTAGTTTTATTGATGAAATCGGCCCTTACGTGAAGTGAACTTAAAATGAGTCGACCCTGGCATCGGTTGGAAAGACAGTCCACTTCAGAAGTAATCACGGTGAGATTTCTACAGAATCGACCGGCAGTTTCACAACTTCACAAGGACCACACTATCCTATACACAATAGAGCATCGTAAATAATGAATCACTTCGAGAGCCACTGATGCATCACTAACAGCTTTGTTGATACACGATTCATTGATAAGGCGAACAACCGTCTTTTGAACTGTAGGACTAACTTAGGATCTATTTATCAATTGTACTTAGCACACATACACATCACGCTCGTATGTCACAAAAAGGTTGGGCACACTACAAGTGTCTATTACACCCGTATCACCCACTGTTCTCTGGTAATGTATAAGTCACATGTCAAGCGAGTCTTTTGGCATCAATCAACTCAGCCTATCGCAGTCCACAGCTGGACATAGGCCTCTCCTCTCAAGCACTGCACCACACGTCCGTCCGCCTTCTGCATCCAGTCCCAGCTTCCTACTTAAAGACGTCTGTTCACCTCACTAGAGGCGTCCTAGGTGACGCTTGCGCCACTCTAGTACTGGTCTTCTCGCCAGAAAAAACCATTGGCCATCCAACTGCCACTACAGCCTGCTAACCCTGCAAGCGCTGTCGCGACATCAACCAAGCAAAATATACATTTTGGGCAGCTTCTGTACAAAAAATCCTTAGTAGACAAAACCCAAAAGAACTTCGCCCTACTAGAGAATCGAACCCTAAACCCAAACTAATGCAGTCGCTCTTGCGACCGATGAACCAATGAAGAGACACATTCCGTAGTACGCATGGATGCCAACGGTTTCGTAGACCGACGAGATTATTTTACTGCCCGTAATTTACACTGACGTTTCGGGTTTCAGTGCAATCAGACTGTCTGTCTGATGGTAATTAGTGCAGTTTTATGTGATGAGGATATAATGTATCCCCATAACATAAAACACTATCATAACAAACCTTACAGGCTTTCTCAGTAATAAAATAGCCCGGCGGCGTCTGCATTTATGGCAATAGGCTCTCAAACAAATGCACTTACAGTTACACCCATACTGGAGGTGCACCCCTGCCCAACCCTTCGGGGAATTCGGCGTGATGTTATGTGTATTTAATAAAGCCCAGCCCCGGGAATCGAACCCTGAACCACAAGTCAAAACTGCTTTGTAATCACCAAAGTATAAGGAAGGAAAAAGAAAACGAAAATTGTTATTAAATTCATTCAAGGATTTAATTTACAAATCATATAAATTTATATTCGTTACGCAATATAAAAAATTATCATTCACATTTGTAGCTCTCCTATATATAGAACAAACAATGGCTGTATTCATGGTGTTCCAGTGAATTTCGTATGTGGATAGCCGACTAGTTACTACAATGACATTCTCTAAGCTTCTCGCCTTTGTTTTATTTTTAATTTAGTTACTGTGTTTTGGAAAAGTTAATTTTAAGTATCTATTATCTTTATCGGTACACTTTTAGTAGAGCAGTCGTGGTCATCATGTTGCAATGATAATTCAGACTGACTGTTGCCCAAAATTAAACAGTCAAAACAGGTCAATTCAAAGTTAATGACGTCTGTGAAGTTCGCTTTTCGCTGCGCAGTACCCCACCCCTCACACCTGTTGTCGCATGATGATTTGGTTCTATCTGTAACAGTAGAAAGATACAGGCGCAGTAATGACTGTTGGAGAAAGGCAGTGACCGAGTGGCTTATCAGTTGTAGGTCGTGGGTTCGAACCCAGACAGGTTCTTTACTTTGTGTACATTATTTCATCATCACTGCTCATGTGACACCCACCAACCCGCACTGTGTCTCAGCAGTGGGCACTTTACAGGGCTGATGACAGGGGCGTAGCTACTGCGGCATCAGCCGTATCAATGATCCGGGGCCTCAAAATGTGGAAGCATTAATTTGTAAAATGTTGTCCAAAACCTCCCGTTTTAATAGATAAGAGGGCTTGTAACGGATAAGTTAAGATGATGAAAGCTGTTTGTTATGATGACAGCTTAATATATGCGAGTTGGAATACTCCAATTGTCTAATTCCCTTTGCTCGCTCAAAATTTTTGCTCATAAGTATAAAACAGTTGGATTTTCGATTCATGAATCCTGACTTGGATAGCTTTCATTATGCTTTTTTATTTATTTGTGAAAAAAACTTGTCTTTGTTTTGCTGTATTCGGGTAAGAAGGGCCCACAACAAAATCAGATTCAGGGCCCCTGCAAGACTAACTACGCCACTGGCTGATGATGAGTGGTTTCTAAGGATTGGAGGAAGTGTTAGTCGTCCGGTGGCATGATGGGAAGATGACATAATTACCATCGAGGGTAGAACCTGGATGAGGTTGGCACGAGAAAAGATGCCTATGTCAGCAGTGGGCCAAGTTGGGTTTAGATTATGATGACAAGGGAAAGGAGCAGTAATGACTGATAGAGTCAGGTAGTGACCAAGTGGCGTCCAAGGACTAGAAGAAGTAGTGCTGGTAAAGTCTCCGCCAGATAACAAAAAAATTAAAGACATTAATCCGACTTTGTTTTTCATGCACTAACACACACCACAACAAATATATACTGTCACAAACACATCATCACAAACATTACACTCATAAAAACCTTCCAAATAAAGGTACTTTAAATTATTTTAACTCTTTTTCAAATTAAATTTAATTTAATCACACTATAATTCAAAAATGAATGTAATCTGTTATTAACTCACTAATTGCTTGAAACGGCTATTTGCTGTGATATCAGTTGTAAGCTATCAAATGTGTTAATCTATGACCGGGTGGGGACCTGGTGACCTGTATTACAGGTGTTGCTACCTACCACAGGCACCAGCGATCCACAACCTGTGTAAATTCTGTTGGTATTTTTTGGCTTGTGGTGAGAAATAAACAATTTTTATTATTATTATTATTGTACCAAAAAGTATAGCCACGTAACTTAAAAACATTATTTTTTGTTTATGGAGATAGCTTGATAATTTTGGTCTCAAATGAAAGGTATGGACGTAGAACCATTTTATTCGTTTTAATCACACTTGCACGTAAAAAGTATTTAAACACACAGGTTAACTTGGCCGTAAAGCCCCATATAAAACCCTCGGGCTTTCTTTTTGTCATGAAACCCTAGGGCGGTAAGTAATTTTTTTTTAAATTTATGGCACAGCACACAGGTCATGCAAGTTCAAGCAAGGAGTTTACACGCAATTGAAAAATTGTCTTAAAATGTTATCGAAACAGGAATTTCTTTGCAATCTCGCTACATGTTACTTAAATACTCAACTAATGTTCTTAATAATCGATTTTAATAGTTATAGTATGAAAACGTCGAAATTATTTAATTCTTTTTACACTCCGTCATGGCTGTATACCTACGTAAGTATTTGCCCTTAAAGTTTCTGAACGAAACACTGTATAATCTGTGGTATGGGCAAAAATTCGCCAACCGCTTAAAAAAAGTTCACGTATTTCGTAATAACAGCTGTGCTGACTTGTGTATTAAAGCATAATTATTACTCGCAAATGTGATGAAAAACATTGTACGTATCACGGGCGGTACGGGTATTACGAACCTCGACTCAGAAAGGCCTCAGTCTTCGACTTCGGGCTTCTACTAGAGCCTCGATCGTAATTCCTTACCTACCGCCCTTAATACACAATGTACTAGTACATTCATACACAACAAATGAAACGGTCACGGACGCCCCTTACCGCGAGACGTTTGTTTTGATGGTGTAAGCGACACTGCCTTTACATTTGTTTCGTATCGTTTTGAAATATTCGAATACATTGTTAGACAGATGTTAACGACTTTTATTTTCTTGTTATCTGGCGGAGACTTTAGTCCGGTGGCGAGACAGGCAGACTACATTGTTGCCACCGCGGGTTAAACTGTAGCCTTATTGGGTAATGAATTCGGCAAGGCAAAGGGCAAACAGTTTGAACAATACAATTTACTTAGCTCAAACTTTGATTCAGCCGATCATAGATTACGCTGATGCCTGCTATCTGGATGCCACCGAGGAACTCTTAAATAAGCGTGAGCGCTTGCAAAACTTGTGTATCCATTTCGTTTTTGGTCTGAGAAAATACGATCATGTTTCAGTTCCGCAAGGATCTCAAGTGGCCCCTTATCCGTCTTCGCTTCTGTTCCGTGGTCTTCGCAGAAACACTCGCATATTATGTCTCCTTTTCAACATACCCTGGCTGCCAGCGCGATCGTTTTTCGTTTACTCGCCTTGTGTAGATCCCGCCTTAAACGTCATTTCAATTCCCATCCCATAAAACTCATTTCTATTCACACTCCTTCCCTGTCCATGCAGTACGATTGTGGAACTCACTTCCACCTAAAATCCGTGACTCTCAAAATGTATCTCTGTTTAAAAAAACAAGTCAAAGAACATTACCTCTTTACCATCTTGTAATTTTATATATTGTAAGTATATATTTTTATCTTCTATATATTTATTTAAGGTATATGTGTAATTTATTTGTAATTAGTTTCCAACTTTCCTGTCGCAGGTGCGCTGGAAGAAATATATATTGAAATAAACAGAACCTTTGTGCTCTTCTATCTGTATTCTTTCTTTTTTCTGTTAAGTGTTTTGTGTGTGCATAAATAAATAAACAATCGACCAATCGCATGACGGAAATCCACATCGCGTCTTTTTCATACTCTCACAAGGAAAGATAGGCCTATGCTCAGCAGTGGTCTAAGTCGAGCTGATGACGAGGAAAAGTCTTCATCATCCTATGGCGCTTATTACACAACACGGTATTCAGGGCCCTAACCCCTATTTTAGGGTGGTGTAACAACAGTTAAGGAGTTGGGGTCCCCAAAATAGAGACCGTAGCATTCAGGTACACAGTATTCAGAGCCGTGAAATACCGTGTAGTGTAATAAGCGCTTTTGAATAATTCAACGTAGGTATCTATTGTCGAATTACCAGTAACCCTGCATATCTATAAACTAGCTGCCCACGTGGCTTCGCTCCCGTCAACTGGCTATCTACCCTACCATAACTACCCTACATACATGATTGTTTTTTACGCAGCGCACGCAACGGAAGCTCTCAAAAATATTTTTTGTTCCCGTTTTTGCAACATTTTTCATTTATGCTCCGCTCCTATTGGTCGTAGCGTGATGTTATATATCCTATAAGCTTTCTCGATAAATGAACTATCAAACACAAAAATATTTTTCAATTCCAACTATTAGTTCCTGAGATTAGCGCGTTCAAACAAACAAACAAGCTCTTCAGCTTTATAATAATACTAGCTTCTGCCAGCGGCCTTGCCCGCATGTATTATACATATAAACCTTCCTCTTGAATCACTCTATCCGTTAAAAAAAACCGCATCAAAATCATTTATTTCATTTTAAAGATCTAAGCATACATAGGGACAGACAGTGGGCAGCGACTTTGTTTTATACTATGTAAGGAATAAGGATTAGTAAAGATAGAAACGTTAGCTAATTATGTATGTACAGCAGTGTAATTAAGTTTTTTTTTATTAAAGAAAGACATTCAATAAGATTACATCAGAAAACACATATCGTCGTTGATAGTCCAATTCCGCGTAACTAAAATTGTTAAATACAGCGTATGTACATACACTCTCGCTGATTTTACAGGAGGACCAAAAATCTAATTTTCTACAAAACTAATCGGCAGAACTTTGAACGAACTTGAGTATAGGACCGTTTCGTTCTTCTTAATCTAATGTACTATACTCGAAATCACACAATTTCAGAATTAAAAAAAACACAATTTTATTTAGATTAAAGTGTAGAATACGTGTGTCTTTGATTTTTTTTGTACGTACGCGGTATTTATCAATGTTAGTTACGCGGAATTAGACTATCAACGACGAAATGGTAATTAAATCTAGTAGGCTTTGTGACATATCACAAGCCTACCTACCTATTAATATGATAGTTACACTTAGGTACATGATTCACAAGTGACGCTCAAGAATCATTAAAACCTTCTTCATTCTCCAGGCTTTGACCAACAATATATCAAACCAATGTTAAGGCAACCGCAGACAGAAGTCACGCGACAACGCGTTAGGGCTCCCACAGACAAGCTCGAAGCGACTATGCGACAACACAAATACACGTATATATAAATCTATCAAACTAATATTATAGCAAACGCAGACAGGCGTCACGCGACAAAACGTCCCACTGACAAGCTCGAAGCTACTATATGACAGACAACACACACACACGTTGTCATTGTCACATCGCACTGTTTGCTGTCGCATTGTAGCATCGTTGTCTACAATGCGACATCGTTGTGCCTAAAGCTAGCCATCTAGCCAGATGATTCACTTTACGCTCAAGACAAAAACATTCTTGAGTCAACATATTATGTAATTGAGCACCCATGCTTTGTCCTGCAAAAGATAAAAAATACTGTAAGCTGCATTTTTATTAACGTGTTTTGTAAACCTATAATTGTCAATAAGAACATCATGCTTGTACTACATGAAAGGGCCAGCAGATGTCAATGAGGGCTACCGTTTTTGTTCTCACCAGTTGGCGCCACTGGCGAGTAAGATCCTTAGCACGGACTGCGGTTTTTATTCGCGCAATTTTTGCCGCCCATTCTGCGACCTATGTAATTGTATGAAGCTGCACGCATTGCGGTAAGAAATTCGCGCGGAAATAATACCGCAAGAAATCCGTGTTTTGCCATTGAATCAACCGCACAGCGGCGCGGATTAAATTCGCGGATTTTGAGCTCTATGAATAGGTAGAAAGATACTAAAATCGCGCGTAATTTTATCCGCAGTGCGTGTTAGTTAAATTCAGTACGCGGACAAAAATTTGTGCAAGTAAAATCCGCGCGGCTAATAATCACAATGCGTGTTATAATACTCACAACGGATCTTTGTGTTTTAGGGCTAGTATTATATTATCTGTGCCTTAGGTAATCGATCCACGAAACCTCCCAAACCCATGGCCCAAAAAGTGTTTTGTCTCCATATTCTGCAATAGTACTGCACCAGCCGGGGATTGTCCTTGCGTAGTGAGTATTGCATACTGGGATAATCGCCGGTTGGTGTCACATTTCATCCTACATGTCTAACATCAACGTGGCGTACCTACCAAAGGTACCACGCCTTTCAAAGGTCCGGGACCCTGGAGTCCCGAGAATCTCAAAGATAAGAAATTAAATTATGACTCTGGTCAAAGGGTTTAAGCCGATCTATGATAATATTATAAAGAGGAAAGATTTGTATGTTTGTATGTAACGAATAAACTTAAAAACTACTGGATCGATTTCAAAAATTCTTTCATGTTGGGAAGCTATACTATCCCCGGGTGACATAGGCTACTTTTTATCCCTGTATTCCCACGGGTACGGGCACAACGCGGGTGAAACCGCGAGGCGTCCGCTAGTCTATATCTATACTAATCTATACTATATCTATACTAATATTATAAAGCTGAAGAGTTTGTTTGTTTGTTTGTTTGTTTGAACGCGCTAATCTCAGAAACTACTGGTTGGAATTGAAAAATTCTTTTTGTGTTGGATAGTCCATTTATTGAGGAAGGTTATAGGCTATATAACATCACGCTACGACCAACAGGAGCAGAGCATAAATGAAAAATGTTGCAAAAACGGGCAAAATTATTCCTTTTTGAGAGCTTCCGTTGCGTGCGCTGCGTAAACGGTTTAATTACACAACAATCATGTATGTAGAGTAGGTAGGGTTGATGGGTAGGTAGGTAGCCAGTTGACGGGAGCGAAGCCGCGTGGGACAGCTAGTAATATTATAAAGCTGAAGAGTTTGTTTGTTTGTTTGTTTGAACGCGCTAATCTCAGGATCTACTGGTCCGATTTTAAAAATTATTTCACTATTCGATAGCCCGATTATTGAGGAAGGTTATAGGCTATAAAACATCACGCTATGACTAATAGGAGCGGAGTAGTAATCAAAGATGCGAGTGAAACCGCGAGGTTCAGCTAGTATATCATAAAGCTAAAAAGTTTGTTTGTTTGTTTGAACGCGCTAATCTCAGGAACTACTGGTTGGAATTGAAAAATCCTTTTTGTGTTGGATAGTCCATTTATCGAGGAAGGCTATAGGCTATATAACATCACGCTACGACCAGAAGGAGCGGCGCATAAATGAAAAATGTTGAAAAGGAAAAAGCATGTTTCACAACACATTTCAATGCGTCAACTTGTCATCTAATAAATCAACTATTCAAACTATAGAAGCAATGGATGAAAAATATTGACTGTCAAAATCTTGATCTTCAGTATACATAACTCCAGTTGGTTATGCACTAAGAATGGTCTAATAAAGGGTTAAGGAAGGAACTGTTATTTAAGGCGCAGATACCCCTGAGTAGCTGATTTTAAAATGAGAATCACGTCTAAACGGCTTGTCGTATTTTTTTGGAAAAAATATATGTGACATAAGACCATTTTCTTAATAATTTGATCTAAGAATTTTTTTAGTTTTATTCGTATAACATGTGTAATTAAATTGCAAAGTTATACACACACAAAACACAATCACACGGACAAAAAAACGACAATCGCATCAAAACCGCCGGGCGAATTTAATTATCTACATTTTGATCCAAGGCTTTTTTTCTAAAGTAATAGATTAATAAGTATAATACAAAAAACTACTGATTTTCGGTCGCGCGTGTGTGAAGCGATTGTGCGTTTTGTTCCCTCAAGGTCGTTGGCGACTGTCGTGGTCTTAATTTTATGTTATTGTCCGTAGTAGCCACGCTGCGGGTTGGTGACCGCAGAGCATTGCTCTCGTGATGATGCGGGTGAGGCAGTGAGACTGAATGACCAGGGTGCTAGGAGTTAGGAGGTGGTCGGTAGTCCATTCCATAGATATACCATAGTGTCCGTGCCTGCTAGTGGTGTTATGGTCTCCTGGTGATTACAAATATTACCTAAATTACATCAATATATTGCGTCCAGCGTTTAATTTTTAATTTGACAATCTCGCCTATGAAGTTCCAGTTGTTAACAGGCAACCATAGACAATAAAATGCAATATTTCATGGACGTTTATAATAGTGAAGCGACGTGCTGTTTAGCCCCGATATTCCGATGAATTAAATATTAAAATTCACAAATTAATCTAATTACGTATCAGTAAATAAAGCAGTAAAACTGAAATATTTTCAGATAAAATGTAAGTAAGGTTAAAAATTGAAAAAAAAATTGGATAAGTATAGAATAATGATGATCGACGACCTGATGAAGGTTGCGGGAATCCGCTGGATGCGGAGTGCACGGGACCGGGCAATGTGGCGACGCTTGGGGGAAGCCTATGTCCAGCAGTGGCAGTCGTTCGGCTGATATGATGATGATGAGATATACATAGGTTATACATTTACATAGAACTTAGTCATTTAAACTAACTTGATCTAGGTATCTTTATAAAACAGAAAATATTAATGTGCTGCAAAAATTAAATATTAATGAGTTAAATCGAATAAATTTACTGGTAAATAAAGTTGATTGTTGTAAGAAATCGAATCGGTAACGCATTAGGAATCACTAAATGATACGTTTTTGAGCTGTCAAAATTTATTTAATTAACCATTTATGTACACACACATAGTAAAAAGACAAGAAGAAGGAACAGAAAATAGGTACAAAGGTATGCTTATTTCTAACGAAATCTCTTCCAGCATACCTGCGAGAGGAGAGTTGCAAAAAAAGATATGTAGACACCGTGTGTAGAGGGGAAATAAAAAGAAAAAAAAATATATTGAACAATTTACAATAAATAAAAATACAGTATAGTAATAAAATAAAATATAAATATTACATATAATTAATATATACACTTATATACATGTATATTAATAAAATAAAATATAAATATTACAATAATAAATACTAACTAATGTCATAAATACTTAAATAATAATACATAATTATATGCAACTAAGACGGAATGGAAAGATAATGCTCTTTCACTCTCTTTTTAAAAACTGCAAGAGTTTGGCAGTCCCTAATATCAGGCGGTAACGAGTTCCACAACCGCACCGCGTGCACAGTAAAGGAGTAGGAGCAGGGCCGGATTTAGAGGTGTGGAGGCCCTGGGGCAACAAGGGAGTGGAGGACCCTAATTATTTTTCAAATAGGTTAAATCATATTTTTCTTGCAAGTTTTTCAATATTTTTTTTATATAATCGTATGGGAGGGGAGACAGGTAAGCGGGCGGCGTGAACCCCGCGCACCGCAACACCCCGCATTGTGTTCCCAGAGCGATAGCTCTAACGAGACGAGATCACGGATCGACCATCGGTCGCAAACACAGTAAAACAATACGCTGCTGCAAGTAAAATTAAGATTTAATAAATAATGTTAAAATCATATAAAATAAAAATTACTAGATAAGTTTTCAAATAGTAATACAGTGGAATCTCTATAACTCGAACCTCGTTAAGTCAAAATCCTCAGTAAGTCGAAAAAAATGCCATTTTCTTCCGCTGAACCCTTAGATACGCGGTATCTCGAATTATTTAAACTTTGTAACTCGAACAAAATGTTATTTCCTTACGAAGTATTGATAATACATATTTATACATCTATATATCTCGAATTTCAAAAAGGAGTTTCCAAAAGTCGTAGTTAGTAAAATACAATGACATCTGACGTCTTACTTGGAATTCTCCGAAATAATGGCAATAAAATCCAAAATGAATGTTCGGGTTAGGAGCTTCTAATCTATTGTTTTTGTCTTGTACACGTGCAATTAATGAATATATTCATTAAATTTTCTAAGTTCAATTCAATTTTTAGGTTGGGTTTGACTCTACAAATCGAAAAATATACTTCGAAATCGCGACTTAGTCGCTCGAAATTTCAGCAGTTAAATCATATGTATCTCGAAGTTCTTGTTAAGTCAAAAACTTTTTGTCTCGATTTTCTTTGCATTTCCCTTGACATTCGAGTTAGAGATTCCACTATAGATACCCTATAGTTGTGTAAGTTTTTTTTTAATAAATAAAATTTATGTGGGGGCCCCTCTCTTGTGGAGGCCCCGGGCAGTTGCCCCGATTGCCCTCCCTTAAATCCGGCCCTGAGTAGGAGTAAAAGTCGGTAGTGTGGGAAGGTGTTTCAAGAAGATGCTTAAGATGCGACCTGCAAAGTGCATCGGAAGGACGGGAGTAGGAGAAGCGTTCGCGGAGGTAGGAAGGAGTTTTAGGGTTGTGTAGGACGTTAAATAGCAAACACAAAATCCGAGAGTTCCTGCGAAGACGAATGGGGAGCCACTTGAGCATTTTGCGAAAGCCTGAAACATGATCGTACTTTTTGAGATTGAAAACAAAACGAATACATATATTTTGCAAACGCTCAAGTTTATTTAAAAGCTCCTCGGTGGCATCCAAATAATAGGCGTCGGCGTAGTCGATGATGGGCTGAATAAGAGTTTGTGCAAGGGAAATTTTGGTGTTTCAAGGGTTTATTTATTTATTTAGTCAAAATTATTATAACACCATACTCGTATCAGCTATAACGCCAATGTGATATTACTATCACAAAGATATAAGGACTAACAGAAATACAATTTAAAAATACCATTAAAATACAATTAAAAATACAATCAAGTATTACAATTAGTATCAATTACATAATTGAAAAATTAAAGGCTGGACGGAATCTAGCTGAAAATAAACAGAAATGTGGATTTTCTGAAAAAACATACACTAGGTGGCAGCTCTGAATGGTTTTTTGACATTTGTTAAATAGCTAATCGTACCTACTACTAGATTATTTTTTTATTTGTGACGCGTCGATAATTACATTTCAGAAACCTGCTTTAAGAGATTGATTTGATTTAGTTATGAAGATTACAGCATTTCTTCGAGTATAAAAGTACCCTTATATAAATTCGTCCAGTTTGAACTTACCTATTTGACTGAGAACTGAGACCACCGAAAAAGTATTTCATATTTCGTCGTTATTTGTATACAACTCAACTCAACACAAGAACATAAACCCTTCCTATTTTCTGGTCCATCCGCCACATCAGGCTTTTACAAAGATGTCAAAAACCAGAAGCCCTTAGTAACGCAAGATGTGGCCCAAATCGTACAAAAGGCACCCTTAGCTGCTGTCGCTTTGTACTCAGTAGCCATCTGCGCCTCCTGTCCGATGAAACAGAAAAGGCCATTTGGAGACAGCTGCCATATCCCGCGCAAAAAAACTGAAATTAAAAATATTCACAGGCATATTGTGCGAAATTTCAAAAGTAGAACATTCAGAACTGGTTACATTTATAAAATGTGCGATTTAAAATTGTGTTCCAAGCATTCGAAAGGGTAGGTACTTATAGGTACGTGTTTTCCTGTAGGGTTGAGCACAAAGAGCTAGCTCTGACAAATGAGCTGGCCACACCTTTAGTGATGCAGGAAACTCGCAACATCTGCCAAATTTTGCTGGATTTAAAGACTAAATTGGTACATTGGTAGGTAATAATGTGGCTAATTAAGTCTTTTATATAAGTTGACATAACATGATGTTATTAAATCGAATCAAAATTGGTAATTTGCATGAAATAAGTAATCCTGACCTGAAATAAAGAGTGAATTAAAAGTTTAATCTAAAAAAAATATTACCAAAAATTAAAGATTTTTTTAAGCTTAAAATTAGATTTTAGCCATCCATCCCGAGAATCCCAAAAATCTGTTTTTTACTCAATTCTCGTAGTTTTAATTTTACTGCAATTTGCGCTCAGAGAAAGTTTATTCATTGTTCAATTGTATACAAAAAAATCTGACATAAGATTCACTTATGTTCATTAGTTTTCAAGATATGTGCAAAAAGTTTTATTTGTTATATGTTTATTTTATGTACTTAATTTGTGGCTTGCTGACGACATCTTTCGGTAATAAATTGCTTTGTGAACGTGTATCACTGTCAAGTCACCACATTATTTAGACTATATTATAAAAATATTGAATAATCTTTTAGTATAAAAATCAACACCTTACAAATATTGGTTTATATTAATCAACAATATAATCAAATAAAAAATTCTCTACAACAGTCATATTGATGATTTGGCATTACTTACCTATTATTTAAAAAAACGTCATTACTCTTAGAATGTTTAAAAAACACAGCTAATAATTAGTTCAAACATAGACTAAATACTTTAATTAGCTACTACAAATATTTGTTTTATTAAAAAAGAAATAAAAAATCTAGAACAAAATAAAATAACCTACAACCATCACAGTATTTTCAACAATATTTTGCACAATATTCAAAAAAAAAACTAAAGAACATCTAATGAAAGATTTTTTTAATAACAGTCACTAAATAACAATCTTAAAAATAAAACTCTAAACCATGAGGATTTTTCGTAAATATTATAAAATAAGGCATTCAACATTTCTCAATTCGCAGGTACAATTCAACAATAAATTCTCCTTGCTTAAATTCGGTCATTATTAAGGTTTTCATCGAACTCAATTGTGTTTTTTTTTTCTATTTATTGTAGTTTTAATTTAATAAGTAAGTATTTAGGGAATCAATAAATCAACAAAAAAGTCGTAAGTATTTGCAACAGAAATAACTTTATTTTTTTGTATCAATTGTCGACATAAGTATCAAGTCAAATAGCAATAAATATTATGTGTGCCATGCACTGCACATAAGCTTCAAGAAGTTCATAATAACTATGTATTACTTACTAGCGACCTGCCCGGCTTCACCCGTGACATCGCCTTTATATTATATTGGTGGTTTAAAAACGCATGTAAATCGTTCAGTAGTTTTTAAGTTTATCGCGAACAGACGCGGCGAGGGACTTTGTTTTGTAATATGTAGTGATAGTGATTTTAAGTAATTTTGGTTTAGTTTACAAGAACTAGAGTATAAACTGATAAAGTAAGTGGTAGCTTGGTTTATATATTACTTGCACATTATTGATTGTAGATATGTTTAATTTTTTCAGGATCACCATTCAAAAATTATTAAGTACGATTCTTTCGAAGTTCAACTAATAGGTTTTTTTTTTAATTTTTCTATAACAAATTTGTAAAGTATTAGCTTCGTTTTCCACATAAAATAAAGTAATGTTACTTTTCTCATGAAAATCTTACTTTTTGATATGTCTCAAATTATATTTGACTATCTGCCACTGGCAACACTGGCACTTGAGCAAATCCTTATACCCGACTGCAAAGGCGCTGCTGGTTTCGTTAAAATCCGGTTAAAACTGTTTTTTTTTTAAACTACAGACTTCTAAAATTAAGGTATCGTTGGAAGTTTTTTTATCTGACTGTACAAAACAGCTTTTGGTATTAGTGAAAAAAATCGGAATCGGACACTGTGTTCCAATATATTGTGTCCCGAATCGTCAGCAAGTCAAATCTGTGCGCCTATGGTAATTTAGATTATGTTTGTGCTTAAAAAAAGCTCAAGAGAGCCAGCCGTTTAACATACAAATTGACGATTTCTGGTATGTTTTCATGTTTTCACAGCAATATTTTAAATTTTGGGTACTAAAACACGTAAAAACTGAAAGTTAACGGTTCTGTAATATACCCCTATTGCAGTGCTTATCACTGACAGTAATAAATGAAAAATGAAGAAATAATAGATCTTAACAAATTTTTGGTATGGCAGCCCATTTTCTTTTGCTGTTTTGGCATTTTTATGGACTTTTCAGGCAACATTACTACTACCATAATGAACATAATCCCGGGGAAAATAACTGTAATTGCTTGCTTGCTTGTAGTAGTTACTTAACTTGGATTTTTTCGCAGATTGGCCTCTAATTAGTTATTATTTTATTAAATACATTTTCCTGGGCTATAAAAAAACACAAATAAAAAAATCAACCCAATAAACATAGGGGCTAATTTATTCATAAAAACGTTTTCCTTATGATTAGTTTAAATATCGATTATCGGATTCTTTATTCAAAATTCAGAACATTTTAAAGAAACTGCTACCTATATTGTTCAATCTAGTCATATGGTTATAAAGTTTTTATAAAGTACGTAAAAAAACACTTCATAAAGTTCGTAAAAAATGTACATTATTATTACACAAATAAACACGTGGTTAGTGATACACATGCAGTAGGTAAGTTCGTTAGGGTAGGGGGACAAAGACCTTGACACGAAACCACTAGACCGTTGTGTGCTACACTTTAATTTAATAACAAACGAGCGAATTATCATAAACGTATCCATCTTGGCTGTTTAACAGATTATCTTGTAGTTGATACAGATTATGCAATAAAAAAGTAAACAATTCGATAGGGATGTGCTTTTGCGGGAACTGTTTAGTCGATATTTCGGAACTGTAATTTGTGTAGTAACGTTTTTTAGAAAGGAATTCCAGATTTTTCAAAATTAGCCGTAAAATGTTGCGAGTTTTATTGAATTTTAATTAGCTACAGTACTTAAATGAAACCATTTCTTTGCTCAAACGTTACGTTGAGTTCTGTCCTTTTAAGTGAGTTTAGTTATTAAATTCGTAATTTATAGTAAAACTAGCTTTTGCCCGCGACTTCGTTCGCGTGGAATAGTGACTTCTGATGCCGACTCTTGACCAATAGATGGCGCTGTATGTCCGGAATAAATTTTATTTTATATTTTACTTTTTGTAATAAAAACTATCCTATGTCCATTCTCAAGTTCCAAACTATGTCTGTACCAAATTTCACACAAATCGGTTCAGTAGTTTAGGCGTGAAGCAAAGACAGACAGACAGACAGACAGACAGACAGAAAGACAGACAGACAGACAGAGTTACTTTCGCATTTATAATATTAGTAGGGATTTAAAACGGCTTATTTTGACTGTAGCTTATTGTTACTGATAAAATCAGCCCAGATATGTAACTAATTTTTCGCGGCGTCATTTCGCCAGTTTTGTGACCACCGAGAAATCCCTTTATAATTAACTTTAAACACAATTAGGTACAACAACACTGATTAAGAGGAAGTTACATCGAACTTTCTTAGAAACACTTATCAAAAGCGAAGTGGTTTCAAAACATTTTTCAGTCTATTCGCTTTGTTTAAAATTGCCAAAAACTACAAATTCTGTCTAACTGGTGTCTTTAATGTTATTTTTATTTAGAATAACAATACAGTTACAGGAAAGTACTCTATCTTACGACACCCAGCCGTCATATTAAAAGTGTCTTAAAAAGACAAAATAAACAGTTTTATTCTCTAGATTTACGACCATAAATGCTCCAGCGATGTGTTTAGGTAAAAGTTGACATAAATCAACTAATTCGCAGACATTGCTTACTTTATTTGCGATTTTAACTGGATTTAACAACATTTGGAACTGAAGCTATTTCTCATATTTTGTGAGCTTTTTCATTGTTTTTATATTTTAATGGTTAAATTAAAAGTAATACACTATTATTTACACTCTTCTCCAGTTTATGGTATGATAATGATCGCTGAGTAATGTGACAAATTGTTAAGCGCGCATCAATTGTTATTAGGTATTGGTTAAATTTTATCGGCAGCCAATCGCATTTCTTGACTTGCGTTAAATTTGTAATGCGTCGCTTATTTCCGTTTCAAAAACCGGATCTAATTCTTCAACATGACCAAGCATTCTCCTAATGCTTGGTCATGTTGAAGAATAAAGTAATACGTATATATTTGAACGTTCTTTCAGCTTATTAGCTTATACATTCATTAAAACCGCGTTACGTTAAAAGTTAATGAAATAAAACACCTAGTTTATAAAGTTCAAGTTCATTCGATTACCAAAAACAGACTTATTTTGTCTAAAGTAAATGAAGAATATTTGAATGTCTTTCAAAAGTATATCTAATAAATCAAAAACTATATGACACTTTAGCAAAACATCATCAAAGCTAAATACACCACGAGATCAGCTTCATGATATCCAAGAACACGGAAATAGGAACACAGAATGTTTCCCTAGGCACGGTCATTTTACAAGCACCGTTAAAAGATGCGGAATACAGATAAAGCTTGCGACTAGGAATGGAGTTAGGAGTCAGTGTGGCATTGGCAAATCATTAACATATTATGCAGTAGTTTAGTAATTGGCTTACAGGTTTTGAGTTAACGTAACTGTAAAGCGATGTAGGAAGGTTTAAAAAGATTCCCGGTTTCTACTTTGTATAGAGTTTGTGTCTTAATTAAAAATATATATACATCTTGATCGTTTAACGTGCAAGTTGATTATAACGGAACAAAAATGTGTCCAAAGGGACCGAACATGTTTGTCGAACTTTTGGGCTTCAATTATGTTATTGATTGTTGTGGGTCCGAATATAAAGAATTTAAGCTGTAATGCCGATGTTGTAACAAAATCCGGATTATATAATTAACTATACTAAAAAACGCGAAAGATTTATCGCAATTTAGAATAATAAGTAATTGTTAAAAATTAAATGTAAGCTGCCAAAATTGAAAAAGCTGCTAAAATCTTCAAGTGAAGCCCTACCAAAACAACGAAACTACCACATGGGTGTAGAAAACTTATCGGTCAACCATCAACATGACCTAAGCTCACGAAAGTAAACTTTTTGTTAATAAACCCGACCAAGGTATGTAGGTACCGCAATTCGCGAATGCCCCATGACAGCTGTTGCAATTTAAATCATAACGGTTGCACGGTTTCTCAACTTGCTTAGTGAATCATCTTTCCGCTTGATTCACGGCGTCGAGTTCATACGATAATGCTATACCAAGTAGAGAGTACCTAGGTATGTAGCGATAAGCATAATGCCGCTTAGTTTGCATAAAAATGTCGACCGGTGTGACATCTGTTGACTTATTAACACGTTTACCTCAGTTTAATGAGCACCAATTAAAAGACTAGAACCAGTTAATTTAAAGATGCTCAAAATTATCGGAAAAGCTATAAAAATAACACCAAAGCGGTGAACTTGGAAGTTAAAGGTGTTTCACAATCAATGAACATTTATAATTTAGAAATAGAAGGTTAAAGATACAAGCTATTTGTTCCACTTTATACGAACCTACTTTTACACATGAGCCCAAAACGCGTAGGTACCTACCGCCAACAGACATAACTGTCGACGCAAAGCCATAATTTACCGTAGGCTCTACACGATTTTGACAGATAACCACATATCGTAAGGTTATTTGACCTGTGACCGATTTTGGAACAGTGTTTTTATCGTACCGGAAATAATGTTACTGAAGTGCTGCACATCACTAGTGAAGGAATAAAGTAACGCTTTTGACAAATTTCGGGAAAGAGGTGCGTTCAAATATATCGAAATCGAATATACTTTTTGAATGTGTCGACAGAAAATGAATCGTTATTAGTTGGTAAAAGTTCCTGATCGCAAAATTGACACGAGCCGGGGTCAAAATCAAAGGTAGCGGTCAAGTTCATTGTCAAACTATGTGCTGTCAACACAATGCGTGACATCAATCAAACAACAAAGAAACAATGACACTAAAAGCCGGCTAATGGTAAACAGTTAGGCCAATTATACATTTGCCTAGCAATTAAAATAGTTAGGTGTTAATCAATGACAGACTGAATGACTATGCAAATAATCATGCATAAAACATGAATGAAGATATCAGCTGTTCATAAATCGACCCCCGTAGCCTAGTTTGTGCCAATCTCTGTAAAATGTCCTTCGATTTGGCGGTCTGCGACGAAATACATAAGCATACTTAACATAGTATATTACAATTTACGACGAAACCGGTCTGCCTGCATCGACCGGTGTCTACACTATATCAATTCAGTCACCTCGGAACGAATAACTTTCTTACAATATGAATCACTTAACACGAGTTCGGAAACTTTCTATCAGCTCAAATATTTAGGTATCTCTAAGGTCGAACTCATAGTATACTCGGAAGTACTTAGATAAGGAAAATCAGTTTTCTTACAAAAATGGCCAGACGATGTATTATGAAATACAATTCGACCTTAGAGCACAACTAGGGTTCACAAAAGTTACAATACAAGTCAATAGTTACAAACTCAAATACACAGTTACAGAAGCAATTTATCCATACGAGGGTACTTCCACCTCTCGCTATACCTGGTCGAGAATCCACCACGTGTCTAGCCGGTTCCAAGCTCCAGTCCACAGCGCGGTGACCACAGGCAGGCCGGGATTGGTGCAATTTGATACAAGTCACAACGTTTACACCGAATCGCGTCCTAAGCGTGGCCACTGCAGTGAACGACCGACCGGCCAGCTAACGGGACCGCGCGCCGCGGATGCTGAGTGCCTGAATAGCGGTCTTCGACGGACGGGCCCGCTTGGATAGGCCGGGACTGGTGCAATATCGCACACAAACCGAATATAGCGCCAGTCACCGCCCAGCCACACGGGCCTCCCGGACAAAGGATGCCGCGCCGCTCCTTCGCCGCACCCAGAGCGTCCTTCGACGGTTCGTCGCCTCCCAGCGACGCGCTCCTCCAAATACGTGAATGAATACTTCATTTATAACTTGAAAGTTTGAAGTTACGCACTCGAGTCAAACGGAATGTTACGCGCGTATTTCACAAGTGAAGTGTCGCGGACGTGTGTCCGCCGCGGCGGTCGGCGACGGAATGGCGATCGGTGCGGGGAGCGACGCGCGCGCAGCTGTCGCGCCGTCTTCCCCCCCGCGCCCCTCCGCACCCTGCGCCGGCCCTTTATCGTTCTGGGAAGTGGTTCCTGAACTTCCCGACAATGTTGTCAGCGTAAAAATTTCACACGGTGAATGGGGAAAATGTTTCTGCTATTTCTTGAGATTTGAAAGTTGTGATCCTTGACACGTTCCGCGCTTGCAACGTGTCGGCGGCCGCAATGACGCATAGCCAAGCTTTTCGCGTGGTTCAATTCAAAGTTCATGTGGTCAGATAGTCGACTTACTGTCTGTTTATAACAAATTGTGTAACACATTGAACAAAAACAATAAACACTTTTATAGTTTTTACGTCATCATCAAACCTTTTCTTATGACAATATTGTCATGAATTAAGCCTACAAATAGCTTCCGGCATCAAAACAATTAATTAGCCGATACCATTCTTAAAATAATCTCGTTTATTCAGATTCAGCCGAAATCGTAGCCTTGAATATGTAAATGAAGCTTAATTAACATAAACGATACAATAAATATTAATTTAAGACCACAATCTGCTGGGAAGGCGATATTATGTGTTTCAACTGTGTTCAACATTTTCACGTAATCGCATTACCCATTTTGGTAAAATGACATAAGTTATTTTTGGAGTGTTGCAACCCTGAGGTTCGACATTCAAACCGTCCATCCCGCGCTACCTGCGAACCAGTGCCATAGATTACATATCGAACAGAGAGGAACATGGAATTGCCACAGTTGATTTAGCACGCAGGAACCACGTGGTCTATGTAAATGATAAAAATATGGTCCATGTGATAAAATGACGTCATATTTCGGTCATTGTCGTGGTGTGCCGATGAGTCGCTATATTTGGCTATTTTTTTATGAATGAACTTGAAGCAATTTACCTGGTCGTCTGTTACGATTGAATCACTTTTTTTTATCAATCTTGATGATGCTGGCTATCAATAAATCAACATCAGCCTTTTTAATGTTTTTACTGCTGGGACACAGGCTTTCTCTCTGTTAGAGGGATTAGGTCTTAATCCACCACGCGGGTTGGTGAATGTCACATTTCTTAGAATTTTTGGTTCTAGGACATGTTCATTCCTCACGATGTTTTCCTTCACCGTTTTAAGAGCAGTGGTGATGAATTAATTTACACAAAGTAAAATGCCTGTCTGGGTTCGACCCCACGACGTAAAACTTGTAAGTCGCGGCCGTTACCAGTTACCACTGGGCCACCACTGCTCTCTATCAGTAAAAAATGCTTTCAAAATAATTCGAGAAGCAAATTGAGACTTGAACACAAAAACAAACCTAAGACACCCAAAAAAACGAATAAAATCTAGAAAAAAAAAACATTATTCAAAAGTTAGCACCTCTCGGTCAATAAAAAGCTCTAAAACTGGCATAATAATTATTGAATACACTACAAACATTAATTATAACATGCCAGGCCTATAAGCTTGTAAGTAAGTAATGTGAGAATCAAACTAACGACCCTGCAGTCGAGCAGGCGGGCATTCCACCGTTGCGTCATTACAATTATGGTATTTCAACTTTTAACTAATAAAATAAAGCGAGAAAATTGTATTTTCGATTTTATGTTTATAAAGGAGATCGTAGCTAAATAATAAAAGCCGCATGGGCCGATTTTCAAGGTTAAGCAACGCTTGACGAGGTCGGTCTGTGGATGGGTGACCATTTCAACATACCGAGTTTCCTCCGTGCCTCGGAAAGCACGTTAAGCCGTTGGTCCCGGCTGTCATTTGAAGATCTTTGACAGTCGTTACGGGTAGTCAGAAGCTTGAGATCTGACACCAGTCTAGCCAAGGGTTACCGTGTTACTCAGTTGCTGGGTTGTGGAGATCAGATAGGCAGTCGCTCCATACAAAACGCTGGTACTCAGCTGAATCCGGTTAGACTGGAAGCCGACCCCAACATGATTGGGAAAAAGGCATGGCAGATGATGTAAGAGCCCAGTATTATCCCACTGTAGGGCAAAGAACTCTTCTCAAACAGAGACGGCCACAAGCAATAAGCAATGATCACCACGCTTGCTTAAGCGGGTCGGCGATTTTAAACTTATGTTAATCCAGGTTTCTTCACGATGATTTCCATCACTGATGACAGCGATGTCCAAGATAAACTTAGAAAATACTTAATATATTATAATTTTCTATGAATACACTCTTAACCGTCCCATTGCAGGGCAAATACCTCTTCTCAAACAGAGAAGCCCACGATTTCAAACTTATTAAACACCAATAAGCATATACCTAGCTTGCATTAAGGATATAAATATGTAGTATGAAACTTTTTTTTTTAGTTTTTGTCACGATATTTTCCTTCACCGTTGTCAGCCATGTCCAAGACAAATTTAGAAAGTATATAATACTAGCTGACCCTCGGGGCTTCGCTCCCGTCAATTGCCTACCTACCCTGGCTACCCTGCCTACCTTGCCTATCCTGCCTACCATGCCTACCCTGCCTACCATGCCTGCCCTGCCCCTACCCTGCCTACCCAGCCTACCCTGCCTACCCTGCCCCTACCCTGGCTACCCTGCCTACCCAGCCTACCCTACCTACCCTGCCTACCCTGCCCCTACCCTGGCTACCCTGCCTACCCTGCCTACTCTGCTTTCCATGCCTACCCTGCCTACCCTACCTATCCTGCCTACCCTGCCTTTCCTGCCTACCCTGCCTACCCTGCCTACCCTGCCTATCTTGCCTACCCTGCCTACCCTGCCTATCCTGCCTACCCTGCCTACCCTGCCTTCCCTGCCTACCCTGCCTTTCCTGCCTACCCTGCCTACTCTGCTTACCATGCCTACCCTGCCTACCCAGCCTACCCTGCCTACCCTACCTATCCTGCCTACCCTGCCTTTCCTGCCTACCCTGCCTACCCTGCCTACCCTGCCTATCTTGCTTACCCTGCCTACCCTGCCTTTCCTGCCTACCCTGCCTATCCTGCCTACCCTGCCTATCCTGCCTATCCTGCCTACCCTGCCTACCCTGCCTTTCCTGCCTACCCTGCCTTTCCTGCCTACCCTGCCTATCTTGCCTACCCTGCCTACTCTGCTTACCCTGCCTACCCTGCCTACTCTGCTTACCCTGCCTACCCTGCCTACCCTGCCTACCCTGCCTACCCTGCCTACCCTGCCTACCCTGCCTTCCCAGCCTACCCTGCCTACCCAGCCTATCCTGCCTACCCTACCTATCCTGCCTTTCCTGCCTACCCTGCCTATCCTGCCTACACTGCCTATCCTGCCTACCCTGCCTACCCTACCTACCCTGCCTACCCTGCCTTTCCTGCCTTTCCTGCCTACCCTGCCTATCTTGCCTACCCTGCCTGCCCTGCCTACTCTGCTTACCCGGCCTACCCTGCCTTTCCTGCCTTTCCTGCCTACCCTGCCTATCCTGCCTACCCTGCCTATCTTGCCTACCCTGCCTTTCCTGCCTTTCCTGCCTACCCTGCCTATCTTGCCTACCCTGCCTACCCTGCCTACTCTGCTTACCCGGCCTACCCTGCCTTTCCTCCCTACCCTGCCTACCCTGCCTACTCTGCTTACCCTGCCTACCCTGCCTACTCTGCCTACTCTGCCTAACCTGCCTATCCTACCTACCCTACCTACTAATTTGTATCTATCATCAATAGTTTTCTCAGCGCACGCCACATAATGTATTTTACTGACAACATTTTGCTACCTTGGGTTACATTATTGCAATTTTCATAAGGATCTCTATTTTTTTTGAAAATATTTTATAGCCTATGACACTCAGGAATAATGTAGCTTTCTACCGGTGCAAGAATTTTCAAAATCGGTTCAGTAGATCCAGAGATTACCCCTTACAACGTCACAAACTCGCAAAATCAGAATCTCACAAACTTTACCTCTTTTTAATATTAGTATAGAAGTATAGACTAGCTTCCGCCAGCCGGAACCGTACACTTTTCCGGGATAAAAAAGTAGCCCATGTGCTATTCCAGATATAATCTATCTCTGTGTCAAATTTCATCCAGATCCGTTCAGTCGTTCTGGCGTGATTGAGTAACAAACATACAACCATCCAATCTTTCGCATTTATAATATTATAATAAGATGGCATTATTTCGTTTCATCATCATCATCATCATCATTTCAGCAAAAAGACGTCCACTGCTGGACATAGGCCTCCCCCAAGTGTCGCCACACTGATCGGTCCTGTGCGTTTCGCATCCAATGGACTCCCAAATAATAATTATTATTAAGTTTCAATTCGTCATTATTTCATTAATAATAAAGCAAGGAAAATTACAAGGAAATGTTATTACAATCCTTTTAAATATGTAATTTATCTATATTTTCAAAAATGGCATGGGTTTCTTCGTGACGCGCGCGGTTGCATTTTAAGGTTGTTTTTTCCGCGTGTAAACTATTCCTGATTTGTACATTTCATTTTTGTATTAAATTCTTACTCTTAAAATTAGTTAAAATCATACGAGAAATCAAGCCTCTCGTGCTTGAGGCCTTGAGGTCATGGGTTCAAATCTGTGCAGGTACCAAGTACAAATGTGTCTTTTTCAATTCATATGGACATTATTAGTTTATCTTGGACATCGCTGACAACGGTGAATGAAAACATCGCAAGGAAACCTGGACTTATCTATACTAATATTATAAAGAGGAAAGATTTGTATTTTTGTATGTAACGAATAAACTTAAAAACTACTGAACCGATTTCGCAAACATCTTTCAGCGTTGGGAAGCTACACTATCCCCGGGTGACATAGGCTACTTTTTATCGCTGTATTCCCACGGGGACGGGAACTACGCGGGTGAAACCACAAGGCGTCCGCTAGTATTGATATAAAACGGCTCTTTTCTGTTATTACCAAACTGACCAAATGTATTTCGTTACTAATTAGGAAAAACTTACTGCAGAACCAATTTTTTGTTGACAGAGATGAATTAAGAAGATTTTGCAAGGGCGATGTTATAAAATTGTACACTGGATTACTGCCCTCAATTATTATAATCTCTATCACTCAAAGGTTTGCTGGAAGAAAACTCCATTTTGGAGTTAAGCTCGCCTTTGTACATTAATACTGATTTCACCTTGTGTAAATGTATTGTCTTGGTGTACAATAAAGAATTAAGAATGCGGTACCAATTTGGTTGATCTCCATAGAATAGCTAGGGGCTGACTATTTAATCTAGGTACAACTTGTAATCAATTATGGTCCACAACTGGACCCAGGGCTCTCTCCCTTTTTCGTAGATACAATTGGGGTTTCTGCTAGTGCGGGCCAGACCTTTCGTACTGCCGTCTTATAACTAGAGTGCCCATATGTGACAATTCGCCGATTTTAGTTTTTGATGTCCCCGTAAACAGCAATTCTCTATATCTGTCTAAGCAGTATTTTTCTAGGATCTATAGATGCCGGTTATGAAATAAAACCGACCAAGTGCGAGTCGGACTCGTGCACGAAGGGTTCCTTACCATTATAGCAAAAAACGGCAAAAAAAACACGGGGGTGGGGGCATACAACAAACGTGTTTTTTGCCGTATTACTTAAATATTTATTTTATTCTGATGTAAGTATTTGTTGTTATAGCGGCAACAGAAATACAACATCTGTGAAAATTTCAACTGCCTAGCTATTACGGTTCATGAGATACAGCCTGGTTACAGACGGACAGACGGACCGTGGAGTCTTAGTATTAGAGTCCCGTTTTTACCCTTTGGGTACGGAACCCTAAAAACGCCCCTTAAGGGTAAACAAGTCAAAAATTCTTCCATACAAACGTAGTCTAGAGATTACTCCACTGTTTGACGATGTACTTTCAAAATAAAAAAAGATATCAATTTGTCTCATCATTATCTAGCCCTGTATGGAACCGAAATAATAAAAAAATTAAATATTTGAAAGTTATGAGTGTCGAAAGTTCCATATTTCAACACTAATTTTAACGTATCTTTGGGCGCAAATAAATACTATAAGAAGAAGGAAAATTAAAAAACGGCCTCCATACAGGGATAGATTAGTAATTCAACAATCCAAATAATTTTATTTTGATCAGATACGTTCAGTAGTTTTTTCATGAAATCTAGACTCCCAAAGGTCTGTTTATAAAATTTCGCGCGCTCGTTTTCGTCCTAAATCATCATCCATTTCGATAAAAGATTGCAGAAGTGCTAATTCGTACGCGAACTAGCTTCTTACTGCTCATCACAGCATCTATATATTTCGCACGTGTTGTGGGATGAGATAGCATGCATTTTAACCTCGCGCACAAAATAGTTCGTGCCGTCGACTAGTTTAACCTTAATGGTAGTTTACAAACCTTTTTTTAATAATATTAAATCATTGATTTAAACCATCGACCACATAGCCACTAGACGCCTAATAACAGGCGAGCGATGTCTGTCAACACATATGACTAAAAAGATCATATACAGGTAATACTGATCGCTACTCGACAATTTCGAATTAGTAGCGACCACTTCTGTGAGCCATAAACACTTCCGTGTCAGTCAATAAAAAAATGATGAAATAAATTTAATAATGGCCTCTTGTACAATACGTTGCTATGGTAACAACAGCCAGACATCGAGTTTCCGAAAAAATAACATACCATTTCATTGATAAGTTAATAGTTACATAAACATAATAAGATTTATTTTCTAATATTATCTATCGGAGTTCATATTATACCGGTCAAGTTTGTAGGTGAACACGCCCACCGCATGTGTGTCTCTTTCTTTTTAAAGTATTTTTTTCGCTATCTCTTGTTCTCTATAATTTCGTAAACAAAACTAGTGAAGCACCATATCCTATGACCAAAACTGTTATCGATAGAACTAGAAACCTTACAAATACAGACATTAAATTGAATAGTTTATTAATTGTGAAACGATTTTTTGATTACGTTCTTTACTAATATTTAATATTACTATATTTAAGAACCAACAACCGAAAAAAAGTATGTTTACCTTTAGAATGTTGTTGTTTTTTTTTAGTTAAATAGAATTTTATGTTATTACTAAAATGTTAAAACGCCGTATAATTAATAATAAAAAAGGTAAAATTAATTAAAAAAAAATACAAATACTATTTATAAAAATCGATACCTTCCTGGTTTTATTTAAACCTGTCCCACCCTTAATGATGCGTATGGCCTTGGTAAGGGACCAATCAGAGCGCAGTCGTCCCGTCCCTCATACCTCAGCTAGTTGACAGAATTGTTTTGATGTATTAGCAAAGATTACTATTATATACTTGTGTATTAGATCAAGCTTTAGGCGTCTAGTGGCTATGTGGTCGATGATTTAAACTAACAATATGCCTATCAGAAAGTACGCAATTAGATCGCATTGGTTTTCATTATTTCGCGATTTTTTGTTTTTGGTCCAAAATTCAAGATATGATTTTGTGAGATAGTGGCACTCTGACAATAGGACGGCAGTGTAGTTAAAGGTACCTGGCTCAAAGCTGTAATTGCTTGTACCCAACAGTGCAAGAGCAATAGACAATGGTACATACAGACAGTACCTTTGTTACAATCGTTAGAATACAAGCAATAAGCGTGGTATTTTTTACAAGACCCGAGTCCATCTTTAATCCCAAACGCTGTTTAGAAAAAAAAATGCAATTTGTTTAACAAAAGGCGGGAAGTCTTGTGTCATTTTCTCAAAAGACTTTTCTTTTGCGAAATATTGCAATTTTTTTGTATCTATGGTACCTATGTCAAGGTTCTTATTTAAGAATGAATTGTTGAAAACTAGAAAAAATTTGCATAGCACCGTATCTTAAAATCAATAGGCTATTCTAAGCATGTTACTTGTTCAAAATAACAATTTGAAGACACCTGTATACTGTCTTACATTAAAATCTATATCTAATTACTTAAACCTAAGTAGGTATCTCATAAATACTCAATAAAAAAGGTGAAGATGTTTATAAAAAATAATGTGATTTAAAAAACCAGTTTACCTACATAAGCTTATTATTCCATTTGAATACGTCATCTCGACCACGAAACGGTTAATAAATAGACAGAAATTTATTTACTTCAAAATCGTGACAATATTATTAATGGCGCGCCAACGCCATACTATTAAAAATGAAACAAGTTTTGTGAGCACTTTCTCTAGTCTATGGTATTTTGGAACAGAACATTTTGATGATTTTAGTATTTTAAAATTTGACTAGTAGATTGTCATTTAGATTTTGCTATATTCATAATCAGCCTTTTATTGTTCCCACTGATGGGACTCAGGACTCCTCTCTGAGGCAGGCCCACGCGGGCCCAGTGCGGGTTTTGTGGCGATTTTGCTCAAGGAAAGCACAAATGTTAGATTGTTTAGCTGTCAAAAACGCAAATCAAAATCATATATTCAATAGTTATCATCTTTTGTAAAAAGAGCCTGTAGATTTTACTAAGAACTTAGGGATCATCAAAACAATAGCCGAACATTACATAAATGTAACTGATACTAGCCATTTTAGTTAATTTGTTCCACAAAGGTCCTAAAACCATAGTTCACGCTTCATTGCCGCGTCCCTAAACAATAGCATCATAAAAATCGACAATAATATTTCAATGGAAATCTATCTTTGTCTATTACCCAGCCTGTTTAACTACCTGTAGAATATTTATTTAGAAGTAACAATAAGTATCGTGAAAAATGTTCCATTGTTTACTAAATACTTTTTTAATAATTTAACAACACTATCTAATATTCCTTTTCTAGAATTTCAAATTTAAAAAAAAGGAACATATTTTTGCTACGATGCGAATTTTGTTTCATTTTAAAACAAAAGGAAGTAACTTATATTTTGCAAAAATAATAATAGTGTCCCCGAAAAGAATAGTAGACCTTATTTCTAAGGTGTTAAGGTTGACGTGTCAGTTGCTTGTTGGTAAATAAAGTTGGTAAAAGCTATGGCCTCGCGTCGAACTGTTTCTCGGAAAACATAAAAATTTACGTTTTGGCTGATCGAAATTTTTGTGAAGAACCTACTAAGGCTATTGTTGCCAGACTCAATGCGTGTGCTAACACATTTGAAAATTGTTATAAAATCTGATTTAATTACCTTTACTTAACAAGATAAAACTTAAATTAGAGAAGTGGTTGTTTTATAAGCGTAGATATATACTCCTACCGTGAGTAAGGTATGGTATATAGCACGTACATAATTGGTAACAAAACCAGCATACGATGGCCTCTTATTCTAGTTAATGTCCGTACTACACTAGGTCAGCTTATGTTCAAAGTTACCACTGTGGTGTCCGGCATACTAGTTATACTAAGTACTAGTAAAACTCGAAAACTACAAAACTTTTTATGTCCAATTACTTCGATGAAGTTCGATGTCAGTTTTTATCCACTCAAAATTACCATGCCTAGTGGTTCGAACTGCAATATAACGAAAGCGATATGCAATGGCAACACCAGGACTTACAATGTACAATAACCTAGTTACATGGAATAAATTAAGAAACAATATACTGGCTAGTGAAATTTCAACATTTCTGTCTTTCCTCGTTCCCACTGTTGAAACACAGGCCTCCTCTCTGTGAGAGGGGATGGGCCACGCGGACCCAGTGCGGGTTGGTGTATGTCACTTGTCTTCAAAATGTTGGTTCTAGGTAGAGTAGCCAACCGTACTCTAAAATAGAGTATTGTGTTCTATATCATGTAGGCGTACCTATTATCTATAACACTAATAGAGTATGCCGAAATACTCTTTTTTACACAATGTATACTATATACTAGTACCCGCCACTTCAGCATTTACTGAGAGAGTATTTTCGGTCATGAATGTGAAGTGGCGGGAAGAGAAATCAAAATCAAAATCAAAATCAATTTTTTTATTTCACATAGGCCTACATGGGCACTTATAAAACGTCGACAAAATGAGCACGGTTCGGGTTGGTCGTTTCCTATGGAGAAGAACCGGCAAGAAACTCCATGGTTACTCTTTTAAAAATGGTTTGGTTTTACAATATTTACATGTTACAGCATTAGTAGTAGTACTTAGATATGGGGGGACAACGTAGGCCCGAATTATGACAATAAGTCGTAAGAAACTAAAAAAAAAAGAAAAAGATTATATAAAAAAGTTAACAAATGTTAACTAGCATCTAGAAGGCCTACAGTGTTCACACATTCACAAAACAATCTATACAAAGGTAAAAAATAATAAAAATAAGTATAACAAGACTAAATTTAACATGTTGCACAAATTTTGTTATCAGTGCTGTAACTATTCTTAGCAAAGGGCTTTAAAGATGATTGAAAACCATTTTAAAAAGTCTAATTAAAAGAAGGAAAGAAAAAATGAGATTGAGAATAGTTAGAGACATCCACATATTTGTGCCGTTTACAAGTTACCAGGGAAGCTGCATGCGCAGAAGGAGCTAAGGCCAAATATTTTTATCTTCAACGTAGTCCTTGATTTTATAATATGCTTTTTTAACAAGGATACGTTTGATGTAGTTTTTGAACCTTCCATCGGTCAGTTCTATAACTGACTTTGGCAACTTGTTATAAAAGCGTATACTGTTTATAAGAAAAGACTTGCTAGTTTTCGTTAATCTGAATTTGGGTATTACAATTTCGTGCTTACTGCGTGTATTTAAATTATGGAAGTTGCTTCTAGTTTTGAAAAGCCCCCGATTTTTACGGACATACAAAATACATTCCAAAATATAAAGTGAAGGTAGAGTCAGTATATCGATCTCTTTAAATTTTTCTCTGAGGGACTCGCGAGGACCCATTTTATAGATTGCGCGGATTGCCCTCTTTTGTAGGATGAAAATTGAGTCAACTTCTGCTGCTGATCCCCACAGCAGAATGCCATAAGACATAATACTGTGGAAATAAGCATAGTATACTAACCTAGCTGTAGCTACATCGGTTAGCTGCCTTATTTTCCTTACAGCATATGCAGCCGAACTTAACCTACCCGAAAGAGTTCTAATGTGCGCGCCCCACTGCAATTTTGAATCGATAGTAATCCCTAAGAATACAGTTTCCGTTATAACTTCAAGATTTTTGCCGTCAAGATTTAAGTTTAGGTCATGTTGTGGTACATTTGGTAAAGAGAACTTTAGACATTTTGTTTTTTTCGCATTCAGTAAAAGATTGTTAGCTGCGAACCATTTTGAGAGAACAATTAGACTTTCGTTGACATTTATGACATCCGTATCTTGCCTATCTATTTTAAAAATTAGCGAAGTATCATCAGCAAATAGAATTATATCCGAAAATTTGGCCATCATAAAAGGGAGATCATTAATGTAAACAAGAAAAAGGAAAGGGCCGAGAATTGAACCTTGGGGCACGCCCATCTTGACTAGAGACCCGGAGGACGTCGCCCCATTAACATTTACTTTTTGTTGTCTGTTTGATAAATAGGAAAGCACGAGATCAGCAGATTTTCCACGAATTCCGTAGTGGTGTAATTTACAGATCAGTGTATTGTGGTCGACGCAGTCGAAAGCTTTTGAGAGATCACAGAAAATGCCAATGGCATCCTGGGACCTCTCCCAAGCCTCCAAGATATGGCTGATGAGTTTTACTCCCGCGTCCGTTGTCGACCTACCTTTCGTAAAACCAAACTGTTGACTATGCAGTATCCCATTTGAATTGAAGTGAGACAACATCTGTTCCAGCATGATTTTTTCAAAGATTTTACTCAATGCTGGAAGCACGGATATAGGTCTATAATTAGAAGGATCACTCTTACAGCCTGATTTGAAAATTGGTACTACTTTACTGTGTTTCATTAAGTCAGGAAAAGTGCCGCTGTCCAAACATTGATTGAATATGCCTGTTAGGACAGGAGCAATTGAGTCAATAATATCTCCAAGAACCCTAACGGATATCCCCCACAAGTCTTCAGTATTTTTTTTATTGAGACTTTTGAACGCGTTTTTAATTGAATCAATACATATTGGTTTAAATTTAAAGATTGGTATGTCTTTAGTAAAGTTTTCTTTAAGAAGAGCTTCAGCTAATTTAGAAGAGGAAGGAAGAGACTTCGTAACCTCTAACGGAATGTTGGTAAAGAAATTTTCTAATGTCTCAGCGACTTCTTGCCTATCAGAAATGGTTTGATTAGTTATTTTCAAAGACAACTCATTCTGATCGCGTTGTTGTATCTTTCCAGTTTCTTTATTAATTAATTGCCACACAGTTTTTATTTTATTATTAGAAACACCAATTTTGTTAATTATTATTTGAGATTTTGCTTGAGCGCAGACTCTTTTGAATATTTTGGAATAGTTTCTAACATAAGTGTGAAAAACTTGATCGGAAGTCAAAGATTTTTCGTAATATAAATTATATAAGATGTCTCGGCTTTTTCTTATGCCCACAGTGGCCCATTCACTAAATTTCGATTTGGAATTGTTGACTTTTACTGTTTTTACAGGACACGTTTTATTGAATTCTTGGCAAACTGTTGAAAACAACGTGCCGTAATTTATATTGGGGTCGTTTGAATCAAAACTGGCGTTACAAAGGTTGCTTAAAACATTATTATTAAAAGAGATTAATTTATTTTTAGTGAGTGGTCTTAATCGAATTGATTTAGCCAGGTTATTTTTTTTATCTGACTCAAAAGATACTAGTTGACCAGTATGGTCTGACTTAACGCCACTAATTAAAAACGAATCTTTTACTTTACAATTAGTGAATACATTATCTATGCAAGAAGCTGAAGTTGCTGTTATTCTTGTTGGTTCATTAAATAAATATGTTAGGTTAAATGATTTAAATAATGAAATGAGCTTACATTTTTCAGGCGAGTTGACTAACAGATCTATATTTAAGTCACCACAAACAAAAACTAATTTATTATCTCTGAAAAGTTTACTTAATAATTCTTCCATTGTTATCAAAAACAATGACAAGTTTGATGCTGGTGGTCTGTAAACGCACAGGACAGTATGCCCCTCGACCTCTGCACATGCTACCTCACACAAGCGATCAACAGAGTAAGCAGTGATATCCTTCCTTTCCTTACAGAGAAATAGAACTTCAATTAAATTTATCAAAAAAGAGCTCTTGATCTATAACAATTTAGAGTTATAATGTTTGGAGGCATACAATCCATTTAAAGACCATTAAAAATTGTTATGTTCTGCAAAAAGTACATTTTTTATTTATTTATTTAATAATTGATACTCTTTTTTTAAGTCCGTACTCTTTATTAAATAAAAGTTGGCAACCCTAGTTCTAGGACATGCACATTTTGTTCTATCATTCGAGATTAGTGGTGACGAAATAATTCACATGAAGACCCTGCCCAGGTTCGAACCCACAACCTACAACTTGTAATTCGCGCACTGGTGTTCTAGGACATAGGATATTGTTTATCTCGTTAGTACGTTCCCACCCGTGGGATAAAATTGATGACTTCCAAACGGTATAAACCCGTTTGACAGTGACAAAAGTTAGTAACCCCACACTTTGCCTAGATAACATTAAACATATTATTACATCTGCATTTTTTTTAGATGGTTTTGCTCTTGGCTCTAGTCTAGGTCATAGGTGACAGAGACGGAGTCGACGATGGAGTGAGCTTACCCAGAAGAAGCCTGTTCACTCTAACTTTGAAGAGATTCGGGTTGAATGCTTTCGGAAACACAGACGCAGGTAGTGAGTTCCACTCTTTTGCTGTGCGCATTATGAAGGGTGTTTGGAAGCGCTTGGTGCGAATTGGTGGAATGGCAACCAGGTAAGGATGGTGACTTGCAGTGCGTCTAAATGTCCAATGGTAGAAGCGGGCCGGTGGGATGAGGTCGTGGAGTTCTTGAGCACACTCACCATTTCACTAAACTCCATTTGAAATAACATTAGATATTTTTACAACCTCTTGTTACAGTCCGTTCAACCGACTTTGAGTTCTATCCCGTAAGTATAAGGATGGCATAAAAAGCATAAACCTATTACCAGAACAAACTGTTTAATACAGCTGCCATTCGTCATATCTCCAACGCAATAGAAGTCAAAATCGGTTGAACGGGCTGTAAAATGGGATTATTTAAATTTCTAATGTTATCTCAAATGGAGTATAGTTATGTTTAGGGCCCATTTATTAGGGGACGAGCCTTTTGCCATTAACCGGGCACAAAATCACAAATCCAGGCTGCGGGCTTCTACTGAGAAATTCGAGACGAAATGAAATATTCCGACTTCTAAAGCAAAACACTAGAAACCGAAAAATAATTTTGTTTTCTGAAGTCTGTGTCTGTGTTACCTATTATCGGTACCTATTGTGTTTCGCTTTTCGACACCGACTTCGGAAAACAAAGTTATTTTTCGGTTTGTAGTGTTTTGCTTTAGAAGTCGGTTAATTTTTTTATTAAGGTGTTTTGTTTTTGTACCTCATATTACCATGAAAATCATTTATGGTACATTATTAGGTATATTATTATATTTAGGATACATTGTTTTATAACAGAGTTCCAGTTGCCATCTGTGGTCTTCTTCATCAGTTCCACTTCACCAAATTATTCTTTCTGAGTGCAAATACTTGCCATATTAATGAAAATACCATAATCGCTACATGTCTGCCTATAATATTTGAAGAGTTCCCTCGATTTCCATCATCAGATTCTGACTCGACGAAAATGGGACCACCGCAAGCGTATACCCTTTCCAACAAAAAAAGAATTTTGCAAATCTGTCTACATATAGGTATGACGGAGGTAAATGCTTGAAAAAAAAAGGAATTGAAAACCTCTTCCTTTTTGGGAGGTCGGTTAAAAACACAAGTAACCCGTGTGACAGTGGCATAAGCTAGTAACCCATAACTGATACATTAACCAAGATAGTATGCTAACATAACATACATCTACTCACCTACAATACTATACTACTCAATCTAACCTAGCAATGTGCTGACATGCTCCCTCGCTATCGGCAAGCGTGAAGGTACAGGATGTTTAGACTCGCATCGCGCTGATGTGACAACTTTGATGCAATGATGGCCACCCGACCTGCGCCTACGCAACTTAGGACTGGGAAGGAATGCCGGCTTACTATCGCGAAAAAAAGTGAAGCTTCGAAAGGTATCTAAAAACAGAAATAAATTTATAGGTATTTTATATCTAACTCGTGGCGGCCCAGTGGCTTAGACCTCGCTTCTCGTGCTTTTCAGGTCGTGGATTTTTCAATATATTATTATATTTAAGGACCGGATTATATCTATACTAATATTATAAGGAGGAAAGATTTGTATAAACTTAAAAACTACAGGATCGATTTCAAAAATTCTTGCACCGTTGGGAAGTTACACTATCCCCGGGTGACACCGCGAGGCGTCCGCTAGTGTATCATAAAAAGCTATGCAACATTACAGTTTTGTAAAAAGAAAAAAAGTGGTAGGTTTGTTATATTTTTTTATTTCTAAGTCAGCATACAATCAGTGAATTATTAATTCATAAATTATCAATACGAAAATGTAACAAATTTGTAGACGCTGAGATCAAATAAAAAGTCAAGATAGAACGTTGCAAACAACAAAGTGAAGCCGGTTCAAACTAACTACCCCTTAGCTTGTCAGTTGAGCTTTATTATTTGATCTGTAAGCTCGAAGGACAAGCTAAGGCGTAATTTCGTTGTACGTGAGTGCGTGTAATTGTGTGTTTGTACGGCAAGGCTTAGTTTGAACCGGCTTCACTTTGTTGTTTGCAACCTTCCATCTTGACTTTTTATTTGATCTGAGTGTAGACGATAAAAAAATATTAACATTTTTGTAAACGTAAACCATCAGATAAGTAAGTTTTCTAAATCTAATGCAAGTAAAGTCTTCAATAAATCAAACAGTGAATACATAACTCTCCGTTTTGCTTCGCCGTAGTCGGGTAAAAACTTGTAAGTGTGTATGGGTGAAATTCTGGTTGTAGAGTTTATTATTACACTTATCAATAGGGTAAACTAGGTACTGTTAAATATAGCGAAAATATGCATGATCACTAGAAATATGCTCTTATTTTTTACTTTCTAAGTTTATCATGGACACCGTTGACATATGGGCAGTGAGCTCCGATTGAATTTCCTAAGTAAAAAGTCATAATTCGAGGTTTGGCTCTCGCCTATTTCCTCCTCCAATATTAGACCAATTTAATATTGTTATAATAATTTTTAATTAGAATATTCAGTCGGATTTCCGTGCCCTCATTTCCTGAGACCATTCTGAAGAAGCTGCGCGGTACGGAAGGCATGTATTTATTTATTTATTAAAACTTCATATATCATAAAGGTACTATGGGCGGACTTAGTTTTGCCGCGGTTGTAGTGTGACCTGTCAGTTGATAGCTCCCTGGTGGGTGTCAGCATCTCTCTTGCTACCTTAGGAACGGTCTCAGTTAAGCGGTCGGCCTATACCTATACTAGGCTTGTCCAAAATTCCAAACTGAGAAAAGGAAAGAAAATTGCGACGGTAAGTGAGCTTTTTACCCGACTGCCGAAGGAGGGTAATGTGTTTGTCAGTATATGTAAGTTTGTTCCTATGTGGCGTTGTAGAGGCCAAACGCGTTGGCTGATTTTGATGATTCTTACGTCAATCGATTCGTTTTTACCTTGCGAGTGTCACTGGCTACATTAAAATTGGAATATAGAAAAATGCCGGCTTTTGGGTGCCATATTGTGGGGACCCAATTATTGTTCTTCTTCCAAACCTATCGTGTGCGATATCAAAATAAAGGGTTTTAAGAGGTGATTTCGAAAATATATAACACTTATATATTTAAATGTACCTAAATAAAAAAAAAGTTACCTAAAAAGTTATAAATAAAATACAGCTAATTCAAAAAATCAAAAAATTCGACTCCTAAAGAAACGATCTAAAAAGACGTAAACAAGAAGAATATCATGCTGTGCAGTCGGAGGATACATCTGGCTTTGATCAACCAGCTCGCGAATATGCAGTAGCCTTCGACTGCCCAGCATGGTTTTCTTCTTGTTTACTTTTTTTTAGTTCGCTTCTTAAGCAGTCGGGTTTCTTGATTTTTATTAGAGTTCATTGAGATAATACTTTCTACGCTAAACCACAGATAAATAATACTAGCATAGCTAAACTATTCTTTCAACAAATCAAAGAGATGTAAAACAAATCAACTCTCCGAACTCAAAATTTAAACAAAAACCTAACGTGGAGCAATTTAAACGCAATCACACACGAACAAAAAGTGCATAGCTTCACAAAAGGTGCGTAAGGCCGCGCTGCGCGTGCGCACACCAGCTGCCTTCGCATCTGCTCACCCTCCCCCCGCGAACACACACCCCCGCACACACCTGGCTAGACCTGGACAGACGGACAGACCATCCGCAAGGTTTTTTAGGTCAGAGAGTTGTCAGTGTCACATATGGCCTATATACAAGTTAGAGTAAACAACCCTTTGTAAAAGAGGGTGGATTTTGTTTGTCAAGATTTTTTGTTTGGCAAAGACAGGTGTATGACTGTATTTTGTACATGTACCTTTTATTGAGAATATTGACCTGGCTACTGAGGCCTTTAACCTAAAACTTTTTTCACTTCCTTGTTCGGCATTAGGATGTAAAACATTTTAATCTTTTTTGGAGTATTTAAGTAAATACATCGAATCAGCCCTTTTTAACAAGCTTCGCTGAAGTAGTCAATACTAAAGGAAAATTCTCAGCTCAACTGTAACGAGATCGCACTGTTGCAATGAATCCACATAACGCACTCTTAGAATGAAAATGACCTAACTCAAAAAATTTAATATGTGGGCAATGAGCAAAAATTAATTTAAGAACCGGCCAAGTGCGATTCGTATTCGCGCACGAAGGGTTCCGTACCATTAACGCAAAAAACGGCAGCCCAACTTAAATATTAATTTTGTTCTGTTTTTAGTATTTGTTGTTATAGCGGTAACAGAAATACATCATCTGTGAAAATTTTAACTGTCTAGCTATCACGGTTCATGAGATACAGCCTGGTGACAGACAGACGGACAGTGGAGTCTTATTATTAGGGTTCCCGCGTTTGTACTCTTCGGGTACGAAACCGTAGACTGTATAATGTTGACTGAGCACTAAAGTGACCGATAACCGTGTGCCTGTCCCTTCCTTACTAATAATTACAACTATTTTTCACTACATGGTTTTAGAGCAAAATCAGAAATTACAAGAATTTTGCATTAAGTCAGTTTCATTCTAAGAGTGCGCTAATTATTGTCAAGTTGCATAAGACACTTGAGGCACAAAACTACCACAATTATCTACTAGGAATAAATTTTCCAATTACACTTCCCTGGAAATAACCATGCCAAAAACCCACGTGTGTCTTTCTTTCCTAAAAAGTAATAAATTCTGTAGGTTTTTAGCCGACTTCAAAAGGAGGTTCTCAGTTTGACCTGTATGTTTTTATGCATGTGTGTTTGTCCGCGATTTTGACCATTTTTTGTTTATTGGATTAAGTATCTCTCAACTTATGTCATAGTGCAAGTTTCATCAAAATCGGTTGGTCAGTTTTCAAGATATGGAGTATACAACCGAACTCTTTAGCGACAAACAGCACGAATGTGTAAATTGAGTTATTATGGGCATATTGTCAATTCTTTAGGTACCTTACTATGGAACTTGCTCAATTTGTAGTGATGATGAACCAACTCTAAAAAGGGAAAATTTAAAACCTTTTCGCAAAAAAATAAACCGACTACAAAAAACACTAATAAAAAGTTCAAAATAAGTTTCGTTTCGGAAGTCGGTGTCGCAAAAAGATAAAAAAACATGAAGTACGAAAGGCAAGTAGTGTTTTGTTTTTGAAGTCGGTAATTTTTTCTTTGTAATAATAGTTGTTGTTAGGGCGGTAAAGGATTGACAAAATATCCATAACAACTCAATTTACATGTTTTGAAGCCCAATTAGAGTAGCTTTTGTGAATATTGTGCAGTTCCAACAATATTACATACATACGTGTCGAATTGATTACCTCCTTTTTTTTGAAGTCGGTAATTAGATGATTTGTACAATTATTTTTGTTGCTGACCGCTCCTGTCATGCATGGGTGCAGTCAGTAGGTACATCGCCATAACTATTTGTATTTGCAGACGTCAAACGTCATAAAAGTAGATGGAATGCAGATAAGGCATAATAAGGATTCACTGCGACAGGCTAGTGACCTCTGCCTGACTTACGAGAAAACTTACAATAATTTATGCAATAATAATAAGTACCTGGGCGACCGAGCTCGGGTGATCATAGAGAAAACTACGTTTTCTAAAAAAAAAGTTTATTAAAAAAATCAAATAACCCGACTGCTTAAAAAGCGAACTTAAAAAAAACGTAAACAAAAAACAAAAAGAAAATCATACTGTGCAGTCGAAGGATACATATTCGCGAGCTGGCTGACCAAAACTCATACTGCACAGCATGATTTTCTTCTTGTTTACGTCTTTTTAGTTCGCTTTTTAACAGTCGGGTTTTTTGTTTTTTTTAACAACTTTTTTTATTGACAACTTTTTAGTTTTTTTTTTTTTATTAGGTACATTTAAAAATATAAGTGTTATATATTTTTGATATCACCTCTTAAACCCTTTATTTTGATACACCACACGATGGGTTTGGAAGAAGAAAAAAATTTTTCTCCCACAAAATGGCGCCAAAAATCCGTCATTTCTTTTCTTTTCCAATTTTCATGTAGCCAGTGACACTCGCAGGGTTAACACGAATCGATTGACGTAAGAATCATCAAAATCGGCCAATGCGTTTGGTCTCTAGAACGTCACATAGAAAAAAACATACATACATATACATACATACTTACATACATAGACTGATAAACACATTACCCTCCTTCGGCAGTCGGATAAAAATGAAATCTAGCTAGATCGATTTATCGCCCCCGAAACCCGCTACATATTAAATTTCATGCAAATCGTTGGAGCCGTTGCCGAGATTCAGATTATTTATATACATATATACAAGAATTGCTCGCTTAAATATATTAGATATGCAATAATAATAATAAATTATACTAGCCTGAGTACAGTGGTGGCTAGTGGTATCGGCCACGACTTATAAGTTTGTAAGTCGTGGCTTCAAACCCAGGCAGGCGCTTTACTTTGTGTAAATTATTTCTCCGCCACTGCTCTCAAAACGGTGAAGGAAAACATCGTGAGGAAACTGGCATGTCCTAGACTAGTACCAAAACTTTGAATATAAGTGACCTCCACCAACCCGCGTGATGGTATACTCCCCATTCCCTCTCTCAGAGAGGAGGCCTGTGCCTGTGTCCCAGCAGTGGGACATAAAAAGGCTGATGATGTTGATGATACTAGCCTGAATGTCCCACTGCAGGGCAAATACCTCTTCTCATACAGAGAAGGTCCTAAGCTAGCATTGATCACCACGCTTGCTCAAGGTGCCTCAATTTCTGCAATACTTATTCTGCCTGCGGGTTCGCCTAATAAAGTGTTTTATGATCATAACGGCACATTAAACCGGGATGAAAATAGCCTATGTGCTATTCTAGCCTGTAATCTATCTCTGTGCCAAATTTCATTCAGATCCGATCAGCCGTTCTGGCGTGTTTGAGTAACAAACATACAACCATCCAAACTTTCGCATTTATAATATTAGTAAGATAAGATTGTATTTTAAAGCAACTGAAAATTTTGTGCATGACGAGCCCCTACAAGTTTCACGAGCCAAAAACAGAAAACAGGTACTTTTACAGCAAAAATTTCTCAATAACTACAAGATATATGCTAAAAAAACCGGCCAAGTGCGAGTTGGACTCTCGCACGAAGGGTTCCTTACCATTATTGCAAAAAACGGCAAAAAAATCAGGTTTATTGTATGGGAGCCCCCCTTAAATATTAATTTAAACCTGTTTTTAGTATTTGTTGTTATAGCGGCAACAGACATACATCATCTGTGAAAGTTTCAACTGTCTAGCTATCACGGCTCATGAGATACAGACTGGTGACAGACAGACAGACAGACGGACCGCGGAGTCTCAGTAATAGGGTCCCGTTTTTATCCTTTGGGTACGGAACCCTGAAAACATAATGAGAACAATAAAAACTACACAGGTCCGTCGTCTACAAGCCCTTGAGCGAGACCAATAGCAATGTTTGAACGAGTCTGAATGCCTCGCGTGAGCGCAACGGTTTATAAGACATTATTTTGACAATTTATTACAATAAAATAAGTACTTAAAAATATAATATAAAAATTGGATTCGATTGATAAACACCTCAAATTTCAAATTATTTACCAGTTATTTTTATATTCAACATATTCTTACGCGTAGCCCGACGCTTTCGCACATGATAAAATTGCGTTTTTTCCGCGTGGACAACTTTGAAAAACAAAATTGATGGCTTACTAGTATACTATATGCCCAGTCCATACCATTTTTTTCAGATTATTATTCGCCACCAGTAAGCTGAAAAAGCAATTGAAAAACCTGGTGTTTCTGGATTTCGTAAAAACGTGTTTTAGGAATATATTTTTTCTAATTTAATTTAAGCAGTTATCAAAAAAATGTAATGTACATTTCCTAGATAACTATGTGACGCAAAAATTTGCATTAAAAGATTTATCATATATCTTGTAGTTATTGAGAAATTTGCACTGAGAAAGTAGCTGTTTTTTTTTTAAGCTCGTGAAGCTTGTAGGGGCTCATAAGGATCTGCGTGGTATACACTTAGATCTCAATTCTTTTATCAGCGAAGTCGTTATCAAGAACTTGGCTTTCTTTAACATTTATGTTTTGGTTGGGATTTTAATTTCTGTGGAGTGCCACAAGGTGCCATATAAGTGCACTTTTGAAGTGTTACTTCACCTACTTGACACCTCATTAAGTTGTGAGAGAAATGTTTATGAGTTTATGTCACTTGACTCAAGAAGTCAAGAGTCTGAGTGCTGTTCTTAAGATTAACAAGTCACAAGCCCTTTGGAGTTTGGTTGGTAGGCAAAAAAGCGATGAAAAAATCATATTTATAACATAGCAATATAGATCTGGATTTGGCACAGTGATAGATTATGGCCGGGACGGGCATAGCACATAGGCTACTTTTCATCCCGTTATCATGTTTGTAAATAAGAAAAAAAAAAAACACGCGGGCGTAGCCTTTGGTTTGTTACACAATAATTATAGTTCAACTCCAAGTTTTTAGGGTTCCGTACCAAAAGGGTAAAAACGGGACCCTATTACTAAGACTCCGCGGTCCGTCTATCTGTCACCAGGCTGTATCTCAAGAACCATGATAGCTAGACAGTTGAAATTCACAGATGATGTATTTCTGTTGCCGCTATAACAACAAATTCTAAAAACAGAATATAATAAATATTTAAGTGGATACAACAAACTCCCATACAAGAAACGTGATTTTTATGCCGTTTTTTGCTGTAATGGTACGGAACCATTCGTGCGCGAGTCCGACTCGCACTTGGCCGGTTTTTATTTACCCACTAACTTTAAACTTTGAGTTTCAGTACCACTAACTTGCACGAACAACATAACTAGGCTAAATTGACAATATGGTATGACATACTGACAACTTAACCTCGTGTACGTACTTGACGTGTCCACTTGCCAAATTACAAGTATGTAGGTCTATTAGTTTTGAAGTTATGAGGTCGACATTGTGCCGAAATGGTTCGTGTAATAATAATCCTCGTTCGGTATTTTCGCGAACTTGGCTGACACACTGCCGTGTGTCTAAATGTTTCAATACCCAAATTATTGTATGGCGAAAGACACATTTGTTTAAAATGGGCACCGATTTCACAGCCCACAGATGTTACTTATTTTCTTATGAACAAAAGGATAGATAGTGTTAGTATGTACTTTGCATCTTGTACGTGTATCCCTCGGGGGTGGTAAAAAGGTTGTGTAGGTACTATTTCCACAATAGTACATTGTGTATAGGGCGGTAAGTAAGGAATTACGATCGAGGCTCTAGTAGCTTTCTGAGTTGAGGTTCGTAATTCCCGTACCGCCCGTGATACATACAATGTTTTTCATCACATTTGCGAGTAATAAATATGAAATATAGCTTTAATACACAGTCAGCACAGCTGTTATTACGAAATACGTGAACTTTTTTTTAAGCGGTTGGCGAATTTTTGCCCACACCACAGATTATACAATATTTCGTTCAGAAAATTTAAGGGCAAATACTTACGTAGGTATACAGCCATGACGGAGTGTAAAAAGAATGAAATAATTATGACGTTTTCATACTATAACTATTAAAATCGATTATTAAGAACATTAGTTGAGTATTTAAGTAAAATGTAGCGAGATTGCAAAGAAATTCCTGTTTAGATAACAATTTGAAACTATTTTTCAATTGCGTGTAAACTCCTTGCTTGAACTTGCATGACCTGTGTGCTGTGCCATAAATTAAAAAAATATTACTTACCGCCCTAGGGTTTCATGACAAAAAGAAAGCCCGAGGGTTTTATATGGGGCATTACGGCCAAGTTAACCTGTATGTTTAGATACTTTTTACGTGCAAGTGTGATGAAAAGACCATTTATTTTACTACCTGTGCTTGGACAAAAGATTAAGTGAAACAAGACAATAGGCAGTAGTACAGGTAGATTCAAACTTAATGGCGGTTTGAAACACGGGGCGAGTCTTAGCGCAGTAACGAATTCATGAGACAGTGAGGATGAGGTTCGTCTGCTAGGATCATCATAACTACTATTGGCAGTGCTGTGATATCACAGAACAGATAAAAGAGGTGGAGAAATATTTCTTGTATTTGTTCTGTGGCTGACATGGTGCCGACATTCTCTTTTTTATTTTTCCCGGACTGCTTGTCAAGTTTTTTTTCTAGCTTTTTTGTTTGCAAGTTCGTGTCTTTTTAACCGACTTCATAAAAAGGAGGAGGTTCTCAATTCGTTGGAATCTTGTTTTTAAAATGTGTTCCCCGATTACTCAAAGACGCCTGGACCGATTTGGAAAATTCTTATTTTGTTTGAAAGGGTATACTTTCCAGATGATCTTCCATGTAATTCAGTATGGTAGGTTAGGATCTGATGATGGGATTCTGTATAAAACGAGGGATATCCTCAAATCGAGGATATTTTGCTGAACTGATCCTATGTGGCGCAGCCGTGGGACACACAATGTTACTAGTTAATATATTGTTTTCTTTTTTTTAATATTATTGTTGTTTAGTCTAAGTTATCTTTTCTTTTTTTATGTGTTTGCTGTGTGCTCTGGCTTGTGACAAATAAATGTGTTTTCTTTCTTTTCTTTTTCTTTAAATATTTAAGGCATACATATAGCGATTTAGGTATTTTCATCAACAATGCAAACATTTACTCTCAGAAAGAATCATTTGGTGTAGTGCAACTGATGAAGAAGACCACAGATGGCCACTGGTACTCCTTAATGTTAAGTATGTCACGGGTATAAGATATCTCGAATAGTTAACCGATAATGAGTCGGTGTCGATAAACGGAAAACAATAGGTATCAAAGACACCGACTTCGGAAAAGAAAGTAATTTTTCGTTTTATAGTGTTTTCTTTTGGAAGTCTGTTTGTTTTTTTTGTTAAAAAGTATTTTATATGTTTCAGTATTGAGAAATTGCAGAGTCATAGAATAATTCCGTAGTTCTTCTAACAAACTCTCATCTGCCTTGTTGTCTATGAATTAAATGTTGGAATCTAATTCACTAATCATTCCTGAATAGATAACATGAGTAGTACTTATCGCCCTGGGGTAAATACTTCTACTCATGAATGTGACCCATATTAAATCAAAATCAAATAGTTTATTTCAAATAAACTTTATAGGTACTTTAGAATTGTAAAACAAAAAAAAATGAATCGAGTTGCACATTCGCAAGCGTCAGTAGGTCTCAATGGAGAAGAATTTGCAAGAAACTCCACAGACACTATTTTCCATCAGTTTTAATTACAAGTATTTGGTTACATCATTATTGTTGAAAAAATACGTATAATTATGTGAGAACGGTGCAAAAAGACGTGCACGTAAAAGTGTCTAAAAACCGGCCAAGTGCGAGTCGGACTCGCGCACGAAGGGTTCCGTGCCATTATCGCAAAAAAACGGCAAATAATCACGTCTGTTGTATGGGAGCCCCCCTTATATATTTATTTTATTCTATTTTTTTTGTTATAGCGTCAACAGTAATACATCATCTGTGAAAATTTCAACTGTCTAGCTATCACGGTTCATGAGATACAGCCTGGTGACGGACAGACAGACAGACAGACAGACAGACGGACCGCGAAGTCTTATTAATAAGGTCCCGTTTTTACCCTTTGGGTACGCCCTAAAAAGTAACAAACAATTTAAAAAAATAGAATTTTAAAAATTCGACTTCCCCTCCAATTTTCATCAAAAAGTAAATAAAAAAGTATCATCATCATCAGCTTCTTAGTGTTCTCACTGCTGGCACACTCCTGGTATCCTCTCATAGAGAGGGGTTGGGCTATAATGCACCACGTGGGCCCAGTTCGAGTTGGTGGATGACACTAGTCGTCAAATTTGTGGTTCTAGGACATAACGGTTTCCTTACGATGTTTTCCTTCACCTCGAGAGCAGTGGTGTTGAAATAAATTAGGTATGAAAAGTAATGCGCCTGCCTGGGTTCCAAATCCACGACCCACAATTCGTAAATCGGGGTTGAAACTATTGGGCCAACACTGACCTCAATTCAAAAGCGCCTGAAATTAAGGCTTGGTTGATAACGTGTTGTTGAATAGAAAAATGATAATTCTATTTAGTCCATCAATGAGATTATCAAATAATATTGGACACGTATTTTTTGCTTTATCAAATCAATAAAAAATTACAAAGTTCAGGTTTGGAGGCTTGTGACGTCACTATGTCAGTATAAAGTGTACTAGCGGCGTGACGTCACACGATATTTCAACGCATTATATCGTCGTCACTTTATGTTTACGTGCCAAAAGAAAAATACGTGTCAAATATTTTTTATTAATCTACCTGACGGATGAAAAACAAATTTTCAGTAAACTACCCTATTATGTTCTCTTAAAATTCGCATTACTCTAGAATTCATCAAAACACCCAGGTACAAAGAAAGTACCTCAACCCTACACCCATCAATATATCAGAGCGGGCCACACGGTCAAACGGCACACATGCGCACGCGCAGCCGAGCGCCCGCGCACCGCAGCTGCCGAGCCAGCTGTGCGGCTGCGCCAACCTGTCGTGATGATACCAGACGGATTTGTACAGTAATATGGACTTATTTATATGTTGGTGTCGGAACTAGACATTGGAATTGGAGAAATTACTCGTACCTTAATCAATTTGCATAAACATATTAATTTAAAATGATAAGGCCAACTTGCACGAAAAACTTAACTCAGAGTTAGTTGCTAACACAAGGTTAAATTGACGAATTGTCACTTGAACCTAGTGGCCTAAGAAGGCCCAGTTTTTTATCCTTAGTTAACTCAAACAATGGTTACCAATGGTTAAAAATTTCGGTACAACGCGTTTATTCCTCAATTGTTAGTCTTACAAATGGTCAAATAATTAACTCTCCAACTTATTTGACCATTTGTGAGGCTAACAACTAAAAAAATGGTGTTTTACCGAAATTTTCAACCATTGTAAGAAAGAAAGAAAAAATATTTATTTGTGACCCCCACAGGAAACACGAGCTAAGCAAAACACAAAAAAAACAATAATAAAATATACGGATATTCATCCGTATAAAAAAAAACTTTTTAGGTATTAGGTCATTACATTTTGAAATTGGCGTTTTGTAAGGGAGGAACATATTATAAAGTCGTTTTTTTTAAATATAATATACTAGCTGACCCTCGGGGCTTCGCTCCCGTCAACTGCCTACCTACCCTGGCTACCCTGCCTACCCTGCCTGCCCTGCCCATACCCTGCCTTCCCTGCCTACCCTGGCTACCCTGCCAACCCTGCCTGCCCTGCCTACCCTGCCTAACCTGCCTACCCTGCCTATCCTGCCTACCCTGCCTACCCTGCCTACCCTGCCTACCCTGCCTACCCTGCCTATCCTGCGTACCCTGCCTTTCCTGCCTACCCTGCCTAACCTGCCTACCCTGCCTATCCTGCCTACCCTGCCTACCCTGCCTACCCTGCCTATCCTGCGTACCCTGCCTTTCCTGCCTACCCTGCCTATCCTGCCTATCCTGCCTACCCTGCCTATCCTGCCTACCCTGCCTAACCTGCCTATCCTGCCTACCCTGCCTACCCTGCCTATCCTGCCTACCCTGCCTACTCTGCTTACCATGCCTACCCTGCCTACCCTGCCTACTCTGCTTACCCTGCCTACTCTGCTTACCCTGCCTACCCTGCCTACTCTGCTTACCCTGCCTATCCTGCGTACCCTGTCTTTCCTGCCTACCCTGCCTATCTTGCCTACCCTGCCTACCCTGCCTACTCTGCTTACCCTGCCTAACCAGCCTTTCCTGCCTACCCTGCCTATCCTGCCTACCCTGCCTACCCAACCTACCCTGCCTACTCTGCTTACCCTGCCTGCTCTGCTTACCCTGCCTACTCTGCCTACCCTGCCTACCCAGCCTACCCTGCCTACTCTGCTTACCCTGCCTGCTCTGCTTACCCTGCCTACTCTGCCTACCCTGCCTACTCTGCCTACCCTGCCTATCCTGCCTATCCTACCTACCCTACCTACTAATTTGTATCTATCATCAATAGTTTTCTCAGCGCACGCCAAATAATGTATTTTACAGACAACATTTTGCTACCTTGGGTTACATTATTGCAATTTTCATAAGGATCTCTATTTTTTTTTTAAATATTTTGTAGCCTATGACAGTCAGGAATAATGTAGCTTTCTACCGGTGCAAGAATTATCAAAATCGGTTCAGTAGATCCAGAGATTACCCCATATAACGTCACAAACTCACAAACTTTACCTCTTTATAATATTAGTATAGAAGATTTATTTACTCAAAGTATGTACCATTGCTATCTATGCACTTTTGTCATCTCGTAGGTAGTTCATTGATCCCTTTACAAAAAAAAACCATTCGGACGGGAATCAATAAAATCTTTGAAGGCGCTTTGGACTGCCCCATCGGAGTTAAATTTTTCCCTTGCAAGAAGTTATCCAAATTTCGATAAAAATGGTAATCTGTTGGAGCAAGGTCCGGGGAGTACGGTGAATGTCTTAGACATTCCAATTGAAGCTCCTCTAATTTGATAGCCGTCTGTTGTGCAGTGTGTGGTGTAGCGTTGTCCTGAAGCAGCAGTGGCCTAGAGCGATTGGCCAGCCTCGGCTGTTTAGCAGCTAGCTTTTCCATCATGGTTTGCAGTTGCTGACAATAGCCATCCGCCGTAATTGTCTGATCAGATTTAAGAAAGCTGTAGTTAACGACACCGGCACTAGTCCACCAAACGCTCACAAGTAATTTTTTTTGAGTAAATTTTCGCTTGGAGCAGGATTTGGCTGGTTCGCCAGGGTCAGCGACCACACAGCCCACAGGCCAGGGTTCAGCAATTGCGATGAGTTTTACCGATTATTGTACAGGATCCACTTTTCATCACATATAATGATTCGATTTAAAATCCCTTCATTATTGTGCCGGTTGAGTAATGTAACGCAGCAGTCGACGCGCGTTTGTCGGTTTGCTGCACTCAATTCATGAGGTACCCACCTTTCAAGCTTGTTCACCTTCCCTATTTGCTTCAAGTGGATTAAAACAGTTTTATCACTAACACCGCAGCCTGCAGCTAACTCGGACGTGGTTTGCGATGGATCCATCGGGATTTGGATTGGATGAGCCTTCAATTCTTCATTATCAACTGCAGGTCGAAATTTCCAGAACGAAAACGTTGGAACCAAAAACGCACTGTGTTTTCTATTGCGACACCGTCGCCATACACATCATTAATCCTTCGAGCCGTTTCTGCAGCACTGGTGCCACGATGGAACTCGTACTCGAAAAAAACGCGATATTTCAAGTTTTCCATTTTGTAAACTGACTGGCGCAAAGAAAAAACAAATGAATTACGGTTTTCCAAACACAAAAGCATGAGTAAATAGCTGTATAAATTTAATATTGCAATTCCAAACCCAAGAGGAGATGTTTGAGATCAAAGTGGCCAGTACGACAAAACGCCAACTTCATAGGTAAGGACCTAATACTTGTTGTTATTGCGGGAACAGAAATAGATCATCTGTGAAAATTTCAACTGTCTAGCTATCACGGTTCATGAGATACAGCCTGGTGACAGACAGACAGACAGACCGCGGAGTCTTAGCAATAGGGTCCCGTTTTTACCCTTTGGGTACGGAACCCTAAAAATATTTCAATCAATTTCCAAAACTACTCTACATATAAACAAATATTTTGTGCTCTTTTTAATATTAATTTAGATTGGCGCCATACTCCGCCATAGTAATAATAAATATATCGGAATAGATGCAATTAAATTTAAATATTAATGGCTATGAGTTATTTTATTTTACTGTTAGGTGTAATACGGGTTATTAACCGATTTCAATGAAAGGAGAAGGTTCTCAATTCGGCGGAAGCTTTTTTTTATGTGTGTTACCCGATTCCTCAAAGACGCCTGGACCGATTTCAAAAAATCTTTGTTTGAAAGGGTGTACTTCCTATATGGTCCCATGGTAATCAGGTCAGGATCTGATGATGGGATCCAGGAGAAATCGAAGGAACTCCTCAAATATTATAGGCATACGTACAGCGATTTTGGTATTTCCATTAACAAAAAAAACAGTAGGTAACAAAGACATCGACTTCGGAAAAGAAAGTTATTTTTCACTTTGTAGTGTTTTTCTTTGGAAGTCGTTTTTTTTGTTATTTTTTTTTATTGACTACCAACTATTCAGTTCATCATCAGCCTTTTAATGTTCCCACTGTTGGGACACAGGCCTCCGCTCTGTGAGAGGGGTTGGGCCGTAATCCACCACGCGGGCCCAGTGCGGGTTGGTGGATGTCACATGTCTTCGAATTTTTGGTTCTAAGACATGCCGGTTTCCTCACGATATTTGCCTTCACCGTTATTAGAGCCGTTATTAACTATTCAGTTAGTGAATTCTAATTTGTATTTTCTCTCCGTAAGACAAGAGGCTTTTGCTCTGTATAGGAGATTGCCAGAAACCTTTTTTATAACATAGGGCGCGTTACTAGAGAATTAACACAGGGAAAAACCCAGGACCATTTTACCGGTCCCGAGAATCAAACGCAGGACCCCCGGCTCAAGAAGCACGTCCTACAAAGCAAAGGGATTAGAAGACTCTGGGTTAAGCTTGCCTTTGTACGTCAGTTGTCCTATTGTATTTCTGTTTGTATGTTTTTGTGTGCACTAAAGAATAAGACTGAAATTAGAAGAAAAGTCATGATTAACTTTTAGAAACGTATTTTTTTAGGGTTCCCAAAGGTGCCCAAAGGGTCTGTCTGTCTGTTTGTTTGTCTGTCTGTCTGTCACCCGTCTGTATCTCATTAACCGTGAAAGCTAGACAGTTGAAATTTTCACTGTTAATGTATTTCTGATGCCGCTATAATAAAAAATACTTAAAACAGAATAAAATAAATATTTAAGTGGGGCAACAAAACGGCAAAAAAATCACATGATTTTTTTGCCGTTTTTTGCGATTATGGTACGGAACCATTCGTGCGCGACTCTGACTCGACTTGGCCAGTTTTTTCATTTACAATTGTCAAATTTGTACACTATACTTCCTAGAAGATAGCTTGATCTCTGCGACATATGTCAAACAGACGTTTAAGTTATTGTTACGTTATTGTTAGCCTGTCAAGCGCTATTGTTACTGTTTTGATACTGACAGCTGTCGCTGAGATCAAGCTATCTTTTATGAAGTACTAGCTGACCCGGCAAACTTTGTTTTGCCATAAGAACACCAAACATTCATCTCCCCTACCTACCCTACCCTACCTATCCTACCCTACCTACCCTACCCAACCTATACTACCCTACTCTACCCAACTACCCTACCCTTCCTACTCTACCCTACCCTCCCTACCCTACCGTACATACACTAAAAAAAAAACTTCAAACTTCACATAAACCATCTACTAATTAGTCGGAACAAAGCCTAAACATTTGGTTTGGATGGGTGAGCCCGTTCTTGAGTTATAAAATTACAACGAAAAGTCGCATTGATTTTTATATGTATAGAAGATAGATATAGATCTCTGTTCTGATCAAAGTTCTTGTTTCTAGTACTAAAAAGCAAAACATAGGGGCACAGTATATATCTTTCTTTTTCAGTTTATGGAATATTTTTTAAATTGGTCCAATTGGATCCAATAACGGAGCAGGAAATAGGCGAGAGCCCAAACCTCGAATTATGACTTTTTACTTAGAAAATTCAGTCGAGTGTCTGCGACCGCATTTCCTCTTAACGATTTGGGAATACTTTCAATGTGCTGCTGCAGCAGTGGAATTTTCTGCCGTAGTCTGTGTTTCCTGATAGCTACAAACTGGGGGTCTTTAAAGAGCGAATAAGTTATATACTTCTGGGCAAGCGTGCTTCACCATCGACCACATCATCGCTTACCATCAAAGTCAAGGTCAAAATTGTTAATTCCAATTAGAACATTATTGAATATCAAAAATTTGAATAAAAATAATTAAATCTACTGTCCATTCGCATAGGTAGATTGTTATGGAGAAGAACGGACAAGAATCTCCACCAGAATAGTTAGTGGGAAATTGGTTACCAGCCTCCTAAAAATTATATAAACAAACAAAAAATATTACGTCTTTATGATTCTAGTTTAACAATATTCAAACATAGAACCCAGTTAGCTTATTCGTAAATCATCAATTATCAATATAATTAAAGTCAGACTAACAAATCATCAATTTATTTGAGCTTGATAGAAAAAAGCCATCGCACAAAATATATAATGCCGTTTAAAAAGAAGTCAATCAATTATTTATGCTAATCTGATGGTATTCCAAATTTGAAAATACTTTTTAAATATCATTTAAATTATTGGAAATGCAGTTATTATAAAATAGCGTCTGCCAACGGCTTCGACCGCGTCAAAAGTTTTTTACTTTCTCAAGGATCGTAAAACCGGAATCAAAGTAAACTATGGCCTAATCCAGGTTATCCAGCGGCCTAATTGCGTAAGTGAGATCGACAGGGCAAAGGGTATTGACTACATGAAAGAAAATTACATAATCATCATCATCATATCAGCCAAAAGACGTCCACTGCTGGACATAGGCCTCCCCCATGCGTCGCCACATTGACCGGCCCCGTGCGTCTCGCAACTTTTGACTGCTTGAAAACTACTCAGTTTTGAAGATTACCTTATAAACAAATATTTTGTCCTCTTTTTAATATTAATTTAGATTGGCGCCATACTCCGCCATAGTAATAATATATCGGAATAGATGCAATTAAATTGGATGGCTATGAGTTATTTTATTTTACTGTTAGTTGTAATTCGGGTTCTATAGACTACCAACTATTCAGTTCATCATCAGCGTTTTAATGTTCCCACTGCTGGACACAGGCCTCCTCTCTGCGAGAGAGGGATTGGGCGCTAATCCACCTTTTTTTTAAAAGAGTGAGTGTGGAGTTTCTTGTCCGTTCTTCTCGATAACAAGCTACTTTTCCGGATCGATTTTTGACGTTGACATAACGAATTTTTGTCTTACTCTTTAAAGAAAGAAAGAAAGAAAAAATATTTATTTGTGACCCGCACAGGAGACACGAGAAATATGCATAAATTTAAACAATAATAAAAAATTAAAATAAAAACCCCGTGCGAGACCAAAAAGGCTCCTATCTCAGCATGTGCAGCGATATCCAAAAAAGAAAATAACGCCGCGCTGATATTCTGATAGGACCCACTGTTGATGCCACAGACACACTTACGGAAACGGAAAATACTTAAATAATATATAAATAACAAACAAAATAGAATAAACACAGAAGGAGGGTCTAAGTATGTATATTATAATTATGTGTCAGTTACAAATCTATAAATAAAAAAAAAAACTAAAATGAAATCTATAGTCAGAATTTTAATTCGATTCCAGATTTGACATTAGCTACTGTCATTTTGTGAAATAATGATACCACATATAATAGTGTAGTGATGAACACAAAAATCGATAAACAATCGAAAAACAATCGAAAAACAAAATGAGCTGGAAAAAAGCTGCCATTCAAGATTGGCTTTTAAATAAAAATATTCATTACGAACCAGATATGGTTAAAGCTACGCTTTTAGAACTGATTCCACATAACGAGTCTTTTAATAAGTACGCTGTAGACGAAATGGCAGCACAACATGGGATCACGGTTTTAAGACTGCCCCCTTACCATTGCGAGCTAAACCCTATCGAATTGATATGGGCGCAGGTAAAGGGGCATGTAGCTCAAAATAATAAAACTTTCAAATTGACAGACGTGAGAAATTTATTTCAGGAAGGCATTCAAAAAATTACGGCTACCGAATGGTCTAAATGCGTATCCCATGTTGTCAAAGAAGAGGAAAACATGAGTAGGCTAGATATGTTAATTGACAATATCACAGACACATTTATAATAATTGTTACAGATAGTGACAGCGATAGCGATAGCGATGACGGCGACAATATATAAAATAAATTATTACCATAATACATCTATCTGTTTTATTTGTCATGTTCCTTCATGATCACATTTTTTTATTTATTTCACACACAATTATAAAAGAAAAGTCTCAGATCGTTAATTAATCGTCAAAACTAAATTATCGGTTCAGAAATATTTAATTTCCTGATATACTTAGTTTACGAGAGTAAAATTATAAACGAGAAGAATCGATTCGGAAATATTCCTTTTCCATATCGAATAATTTTGCAACGTCACTATTTAGTACTTGTCATAACGTTGCAACACTGAAATTGTCAAATCTGGAATCGAATTAAAATTCCGAGTATATTTAAAATCTTTGTCCATCATGTTATCAAATTTTTGGTTCTAAGTGTTTTCTCACGATGTGTGCCTTCACCGTTATTAGAGCCGTTATTAACTATGCAGTTAATGAATTCTAATTTATATTTTCTCTCCGTAAGAGAAGAGGCTTTTGCTCTGTATAGTGCGATTAAAACAAGATTACGCCTCCATTCCTTGAAGAGGCCGATAGAAATGCCCGATCCCTTATAACATGGGGAGCGTTACTAGAGAATTACCACAGGGGAAAACCCAGGAACATTTTGCCGGTCCCGAGAATCAAACGTAGGACACCCGGCTCAACAAGCACGTCTTTCAAAGCAAAGGGATAAGAAGACTCTGGGTTGGACTCTGCCTTTGTACATCAGTGGACAACTGATGTACAAAGGCATTGTATTTGTATTTCTGTTTGTATGTTTTTGTGTGCACTAAAGAATAAGAGTGAAATTACTTTTCAGTTTCTAAAGTTAGAAGAAAAGTCATGATTAACTTTTAGGAACTTAATTTTTTTGGCAGACTAGCGATATAAAAGGGCCAAATGAAAGCTTAAAATTTAAAGGTTTTCATTTCTCTAAAAGAGGGAGCGATTATCGAGGATGGAGAATGGGCAAAATTGTATGGAGCCTGGGCGATCCGCCGCAAAACACGAGTTTGTTATTTTTAGGGTTCCGTACACAAAGGGCAAAAACGGGACCGTATTACTAAAACTTCGCGGTCCGTCTGTCTGTCTGTCTGTCTGTCTGTCTGTCACCAGGCTGTATCGCATGAACCGTGATAGCTAGACAGTTGAAATTTTCACAGATGATGTATTTCTGTTACCGCTATAACAACAAATACTAAACACCGAATAAAATAAATATTTAAGTGGGACTCCCATACAAAAAACGTGTTTTTTTTGCCTTTTCCGCGATAATGTTAGGCATAGCACGCACAGCGATTTTCAATCGCGCGAATTTTTTTTCCGCGCGAATTTTTTTGCACTATTTGGGCGCGATTTTTTTTTCCGCAGTGCGTGCAGCTTCATACATTTCCATAGGTCACAGAACGCGCGGAAAAAATTCGCGCGAATAAATATCGCAGTGCGTGCCATGCCTTACGGAACCCATCGTGCGCGAGTCTGACTCGCACTAGGCCGGTTTTTGATTTACTACAATTACTGTGTAGAAGTTTCATTGCCGACACGTATCGTATCATTTTTATAATATTATATAAGGAGTTAAAAAGTTGAGTTAAAAAGGAGAGTTTTTTTTAATAAGTATGTCATGTTTTGATTTGTTTTTGCTTTTTAGGGTTCCGTACCCAAAGGGTAAAAACGGGACTCTATTACTGAGACTCCGCGATCCGTCTGTCTGTCTGTCACCAGGCTGTATCTCATGAACCGTGATAACAAGACAGTTGAAATTTTCACAGATGATGTATTTCTGTTAATAACAAATACTAAAAACAGAATAAAAATAATATTTAAGGGGGCCTCCAAAAGGTGATGATTTTTGTGCCGTTTTTTGCTATAATGGTACGGAACCCTTGGCAAATTGTTCTCCTTGAAGTCTCCGTCGACAGTGGTCCACCAAGAGGCTGGTGACCCGCCCTTTGTTCGTTGCTTGGTGTTGATATTGAGAATTGTCTTAACGGATAAACGGATTACAATAAAACTTTCATATTAAAAGTTTATCCTAGTTATCAATACTCTCATTTGTCACTACTTCCATTAATGGCCGTCGACCGCCCAAAAGTGGCCATTCTCCCGAAGCCGGGGGGTCGTGGGCCGTGGGTCACAATCGTGCATGTAATATAATTATAAAATGGTATTGGTACATGCTGTATGCTAGTTAATTTAATTTGAACGTCTATAGGTATCATAAACAGTAAAATATAAAGACCGTCGAGCGATGCGCTTGTCATCATTGCTGATTACAATCCAGACGTGGATGGGACCTTGATGGGCGCCCGAGCGCAGGCTGTCGTTTAGCCTGGGCTCGGTGTACATCAAGTTCGAGGGGGGCAACGGCATATTTGTGTGTGTCCCTCGGGGATGGGACCCGATTACAAAGCAGCTCGTCAATGCAGGGGAGAGCAACCCCCCGCCCATCAAACCGGAAGCATCCGCGGCCGACCCTGCTGCAGCTGCAGTGCTGGCCATCCCTACCGAGATGGCATGATGTACAGATCCTCCATACTTACCTATATCTGTCTATCTGTTTGTAACCTTTTTTTTTTTCATTTATAGTTGTCAAATTTGTACACTAGGTCTCTGTTGACACTGTTGATAGCGCAATTTTGAGCATCTTTTGAGGGTTCTTGTTTCTAGTACTTCTAAAGATAATGTATCATCAAAAAGAAAAACATAGGGGCACAGTCTTTATATCTTTCTTTTTCAGTTTATGGAATATCTTTTTAAATTGGTCCAATTGGGTCTAATACTGGAGGAGGAAATAGACGAGCCAAACCTCGAATTATGACTTTTTACTAAGTATTTCCTGAATACTTTCATTGTGCTGCTGCAGCAGTGGAATTCACTGCCGTAGTCTGTGTTTCTTGATAGCTACAACCTGGGGTCTTTAAAGAGCGAATAAGTTATATACTTCTGAGCAAGTGTGCTTCACCATCGACCACATCATCGCTTACGTAAGTCAAAGTCAAAATTGTTAATTTCAATTAGGCCACTTTTGAATATCAAAAATTTGAATTAAAAAATTGATTCTACATGTCCATTCGCAAAGGTAGATTGTTATGGGGAAGGACGGACAAGAATCTCAACCAGAAGAGTTAGTGGGAAATTGGTTACCAGCCTCCTAAAAATTATATAAACAAACAAAAAATATTACGTCTTTATGAATCTAATTTAACAATATTAAAACATAAAACCCAGTTAGCTTATTCGTAAATCATCAATTATCAATATAATTAAAGTCAGACTAACAAATCATCAATTTATTTGAGCTTGATAGCAAAAAGCCATCGCAGAAAATATATAATGCCGTTTAAAAAGAAGTCAATCAATTATTTATGCTAATCTGACTGTATTCCAAATATGAAAATACTTTTTAAATATCATTTAAATTATTGGAAATGCAGTTATTATAAAGTAGCGTCTGCCAGCGGCTTCGCCCGCGTCAAAAGATTTTAACTTTCTCAAGGAAACGTGAAACCGGAATTAAATCCTGTGTACTCTTTCGAAAAGAGTATCTTCACCAATGAAGACGGGCTAAGAGGCTAATTGCCTTAGCCTCGAACATCGACGCCGAGTTGCCAGTCTGTCGGTTTTTTATCGGTTACATTTCTTACGTAGTAACTATTCAGTAATCTGTGATTTCGGGGAGTATGCGACGGAACTGCACAATTTGATTCCGCCTAGCCCTTTCCATAATCAGACTACAAGACGTACGGCCATGCTCCATCGTTTCATGGTGGACATCCCACCCATACGCACAAAGCGTTTTGCTAATACTTTCATTGTGCGCACAGCTAAGGAGTGGAATTCCATTCCGGAGTCTTTATTCCCTGATAGCTACAACCTTGGTTACTTCTAGGCAAGCTTGCTTCACCATAGACCACAACATCTCTTACCATCAGGCGAGGTAGAACGCGAGCTATTGATAATAAAAAAAATAAAAAAACCCGACTGCTTAGAAAGCGTTTTTGGCCAGCCAGCTCGCGAATATGTATCCTCCGACTGCACAGCATGATTTTCTTCTTATTTACGTATTTTTAGTTCGCTTTTAAAGCAGTCGGGTTTTTTGAATTTCGAATTAACTTTTTTTATTTACAACTTTTTAGTTTTTTTTTTAATTAGGTACATTTAAACATATAAGTGTCATATATTTTTGAAATCACCTCTTAAAACCCTTTATTTTGATACCCGACACGATGGGTTAGGAAGAAAAAAAAATTCGCGCCCAAAATCCGCCTTCTTTTTCCATTTTTTATGTAGCCAGTGACACTTGCAGGGCTAAGACGAATCGATTGACGTAAGAATCATCAAAATCGGTCAACGTGTTTGGTCTCTAGAACGCCACATACATACAAACATACTTACATACATACACATAGACTGATTATACACATTACCCTCCTTGGGCAGTCGGGTAAAAAACAGACAGACGGACCGCGGAGTCTTAGTAATAGGGTCCCGTTTTTACCCTTTGGGTACGGAACCCTAAAAAAAGACAAGCGTCCTTAAATTTTTGGCATTACCGAACAAAAAAGAGAATTTGTCATACTCTTTCATGAAGTCACAGGTACCATTTGCCCTGCCGATCTCACTTACGCAGTTATACTGCAGCCGGGCGAGCACGGCCTCCGTGATAGATAGGCTTGAGTCACGCATTTTAACACGGTTTTGTCTCCCAAACTGTGATAAAAATATGCGAATCAAGCCTGTCACAGTAGGCCGTGCTCGCCATTCTGGGCATGGTACCTCCCGAGCGCCGAGTTCTATATATGAATCCGTTCAGCAATTTAGATATTTAAGACGTGATTGGTAACAAACAGACAGACAGAGTTACTTTCACGCTTATAATATTTAGTATATGAAGAACTGTATAGTCGATGATGTAGAAGTATGGATAATATAGCATGGACTGCCGAAACAGCTTTTGAAAAATCAATCATTTTGCGAAAGTTGTTACGAAGACATTTTGGTTATGCTCAAAAATGAACTTTTGCATTGATAAGTATTGTTACAAGATAGGCCAACGCCATCTAGTAACGAGAGGAATAACTAGGTAGTAACTAGTGGCGCCATCTAGTATTGAATAGCGGAACTGATGTTCTCGAAAGCTCGTGTCGAATGGAATTTTCCAGAAGGTTCGAACCGAACATTCTGGATGTTTCTAGTCGCTTCGGGAACAAAGAGTTCGAAAGTCGAATGTTCTGGAAGTTTCTCGAATTATCTAGAACAGTATGGAACGTTCCAGAAACTTCTTCCGTGCTATATAAAGAGCGGTCGGATTCGTCGTGAGGCAGTTTCGATTGAGAAGCGATACAGAGCGATCAAAGCGGAAAATAGTGCGAAGTAATAGAATTGTTTAAGAAGTGTTTTTGTAATAAACTGATTAATTGAGATCTGCTGTATAAATAATTTATCCCTGAACCCCAGCTCGTAACAAATTGGTGTCAGAAGTGCGGGATAAATTATGCCGGTTCTACCGAAGGAAGAAACGGAAGGGATGCGCACCAGGAGTCAGCGCCAGCAAGACGTAGACCAGAGGCGCTTTGGAGACGCTCCCTCACCGTCATCAAGTGGACATCAAGACTCCGCTGCTGCAGCGGAACCAGCTCAATCGTCGGCGTCGCCTGACCTAGCCGCCCTTATGGCATTCATGCAAGAGCAGGCTCGCCGTCAGGAGGAGCAAGCTCGCCGCATGGAGGAGCAGATGCAGCGCGACAAGGAGGAGCAGGCTCGCCGTCAAGAGGAGCAGGCTCGTCGTCAGGAGGAACAAGCTCGCCGCATGGAGGAGCAGATGCAGCGCGACAAGGAGGAGCAGGCTCGCCGTCAAGAGGAGCAGGCTCGTCGTCTGGAGGAGCAAGCTCGCCGCATGGAGGAGCAGATGCAGCGCGACAAGGAGGAGCAGGCTCGCCGTCAGGAGGAGCAGGCGCGCCGCTTAGAGGAGCAGCTGCAGCGTGACAAGGAGGAGCAGGCTCGCCGTCAGGAGGAGCAGGCGCGCCGCTTAGAGGAGCAGCTACAGCGTGACAAGGAAGAGCAAGCTCGCCGTCAGGAGGAGCAGCTCTTGGTGATTAAGGACCTCCGCGGAGCCATTGGTAAGGAGATGAAAGAGGTAAAGGACCAGATCCAGCAACATGAGACCCGCATCGTTGAAATGGAGAAGTCTATACGTGGCCTCAAGTCTGGGGATGGGATCGGGGCAGCTGCAGTAGTGGCACCCTCGCCTCGTGGTTTTAAAGTGCCACCATTTGATGGCTCTTCGTCATGGTCCGCCTACAAAATTCAGTTTGAGGCCGTGATGAAATCGAATGGATGGACTAAAGAACAGGCCTTGACTGCTCTAACCTTGGGCCTTCGCGACCAGGCCTTGACTGTGTTAGAGGCGCTGGGAAAAGACGTCACTTTCGAGAAGCTTCTGGAAGCATTAGAAGCTAGATACGGCGACGCGCACCTAGAACATGTGTTTCGGGCCCAACTGAAAGACCGGTCGCAACGGGTTGGTGAAACTCTTCAGCAGTGGGCTCTGGAGGTGGAAAAGCTGGTTCGGAAGGCTTACCAGTCGTCACCTGTGCTGATCGACGGGAACCTCGTACAGGCGTTCACGGATGGGATCCGCGACCTGGAGGTTAGGGCTGCAGTAAGGCTAGGTCATTTCAAGGATCTCAAGGACGCTCTAGCCCACGCTTTGGAGGTGGAGGCAGTACGGCGAGACGAACGAACTCACCGAATCAGGGAGGTTGCGACTTCACCCCGATGCTATGGCTGCGGAGAGAGAGGCCACATCCGATTGAGCTGCCCGAAGCGAAGGCCACCCTACGGTAGTAAGCAGCCGCCAGTGGAAGGATCACCTGAGGTCCCTGCTGGGCAACAGCAGCAGGGAAACGAGTAGATGCCAGGACTAAGGGGCGGGTGCTGGCTGGTGATGGAAGAGCCCCAAAGATCTCGATCTCACAATCCTGTGACGGGAACAGCCTGATGATCGAGGGCGAAATTAACAGAACACCATGCAAGCTGACATTGGATACTGGGGCTTCTCGGACTGTTGTCAGTTTCCAACTAGCAAGACGGTTTCTTGGGGACTTCTTCGGGGACCATGAAGGTGTACATCTGAGAACAGCCACCGGTCAGCACATAACCGTCCGAGGTGAGAAGGAGGTGGACATGAAGTTAGGAAACAAAGTTTACCGCCACAATGTTATCGTGGCTGACATAGTGGACGACTGCATTCTGGGTTTTGACTTCATGCGAAAACATCACTGTGAGATCGACGTTTATCAAGGCGTATTAAAGTGTGGCTCAGAGGAAGTCTTCATGGAAGGTGCAGCATCGGGAAAAGTGTACTGCTTAGAAAAGGTTATGCTTCGTCCAAGGTCTGAAACAATCATACCAGTTTGTCTACCAAGAAATTCTGGTCAGGAAAACCGATGTGTACTTATAGAAGGTTTAGATAACGATGCTTCATGGAAAATTGCACGCACATTGGTAAGAGGTACTAGTGTTTCATCGGTACGCGCACTCAACACAAGTGACCAGGACCTGGTGCTCAAGAAAGGCACATTATTAGGCACTTGTGACGGAGTGGTTTGGATGCGTAGATGCCACGAACACACAACCAACACCAAAGTTAGTGCAAGATTCGATGTGTCATTGCTTTTGAAGAACAGCCAGAATAACTTGTCGGAAGATGAAAAGAACAAGGCTAAGAAGATGTTAAACAAGTTCGCCGACATTTTCTCGACAAATGATGCCGACATAGGGAAGACTGCGTTAGTTCAACACAGAATAAATACAGGAAATGAGGTACCAATCCGCCAGCGACCAAGACGTGTTCCAGTGGCACGGGAACGGGAAGTGGACGACATGATCAAGGGTATGGTGAAAGATGGCGTGATTGAACCTTCATCCAGTCCATGGTGTTCACCGGTAGTATTGGTAAAAAAGAAGGACGGCAGCATGCGCTTCTGTGTAGACTATCGCCGACTAAACGACATCACGAAGAAGGACAGTTATCCGTTGCCAAGAATCGATGACACGCTGGATACCCTATCGGGAATGAAGTGGTTTTCCACCTTAGACTTAAAGAGTGGCTACTGGCAGGTCGAGTTAGACCCTCGAGATAAGGAAAAGACAGCGTTCTCTACAGGCAAAGGATTGTGGCAATTCAACGTTATGCCATTTGGACTGTGTAATGCGCCTGCCACCTTTGAGAGATTGATGGAAAGGGTACTTACTGGGCTGATTGGTGATGCCTGCCTAGTCTACTTGGATGACATTATAATCGTGGGACGGACGTTTGAAGATCACCTCTGCAATTTAGAACGTGTGCTGTCAAAGATACGAGGAGCCAATCTAAAGCTAAGTCCAAAGAAGTGCGCGTTGTTCAGGCGGCAAGTGAACTTTTTAGGACACGTGGTTTCCGAAGAAGGTATTCAAACGGACCCGGATAAGCTCGTTGCCGTCAAGGATTGGCCAGTTCCGGAGAACAAAACGCAAGTCAGGGCATTTCTCGGTTTGTGCTCCTACTATCGGCGGTTTGTGAAGAGCTTTGCTGACATTGCCCGACCTCTTCATAAGCTAACTGAAGACAAGATACAGTTCTGCTGGAATGAGAGCTGTGACGTCGCATTTCAGAAGCTAAAGGAACATCTGTGCAATGCACCCATCCTAGGCTATCCTGACAACGAAAATGAATTCATAGTTGACACAGATGCCAGCAACACTGGAATCGGCGGGGTATTGTCTCAACGAAAAGGAGATCATGAAGTTGTAATTGCGTACTTCAGTAAAGCCTTATCCAAACCTGAGAGGAACTATTGTGTCACTCGAAGGGAGCTTCTAGCTGTAGTAAAAACATTGCAGCATTTCAATAAATATTGTTGGGGCGGAAATTTCTCCTGCGAACGGACCACGCTGCTTTGAAATGGCTCCTGCAATTTAAGAACCCAGAAGGACAGGTAGCAAGATGGATTGAGCTACTGCAAGAGTTTGATTTCGTAATTCAACATCGTAGCGGAACGTCGCACGGTAATGCTGATGCTCTCTCGCGAAGACCGTGTCCAGACCAATGTAAACATTGTGCGAGACAAGAAGCTAAGCAGGTAGCGGTAGTGCGGGTCTTGGGGACGGATCTTAGCGAAGAGTGGAAGGAAACCTTGCAGAGTGCTCAACAAGAAGACAGAGACCTAAAACCGATCCTTGAATGGAAGAAATCAGGTGCTCCTAGGCCTCACTGGAGTGATGTCGCAGCAACCAGTTCCATCACCAAGAGTTATTGGGCACAGTGGGAAAGCTTGGTTATCCAGGATGGAGTTCTGTGCAGGAAATGGGAGAACGCTCGCGGTGACCAGTGTCATCTACAAATGGTCGTACCTAAAGTTAAGGTGCCGGAGATCCTACAGCTCTACCACAATGGATGTTCAGGGGGTCACATGGGAGTTAAGAGGACTTTAATCAAGATCCGAGAACGATTTTACTGGATCCACTGTCGAGAGGACGTTGAGGAATGGTGCCGCAAATGCACAAGTAGTGCGGCTGTGAAAGGACCACAAACTCGTAGCAGAGGGGCACTAAAGGTTTACAATGTTGGTGCACCGTGGGAACGTATAGCATTAGATGTTGCTGGACCATTTCCAGAAAGCCAAAGCGGGAACAAGTACTTTTTGGTCGTCATGGACTACTTCACAAAATGGCCGGAAGTGTTTGCAATCCCTAATCAAGAAGCCTCTACGGTGGCTGATAAGTTAGTTCACGAAGTGTTTTGTCGGTTCGGGGTACCCTTGGAAATCCACAGTGACCAAGGCCGGAACTTCGAGTCAGAAGTGTTCAAGGAGACGTGTCGTGTGATGGGTGCTCAAAAACCAGAACTACTGCTTATCATCCGCAATCAGACGGGATGGTTGAACGATTCAACCAGTCACTAGAGAGATATCTTGCAAAGGTTGTGGAAAACAGACAGAAGGATTGGGACAAACACATTCAACCATATCTCATGGCATATCGCAGTGCTGTTCATGAAACTACAATGGTAACACCAGCTTTTGCTAATTTCGGCAGAGAACTACGATTACCTGCAGATCTGATCACCGGTATCCCGCCTGAGTCTCCACGCAATGTAACAGATTATGCGAATGAGCTACGAAACAGGATGGATGATGTATATGAGCATATGAGACAGACTGGTCAACAGATGTCTGAGAGGATGAAGACCCGCTACGATCGGAAAGCGAACAATAAGGGCTTCGATGAAGGATCTCTTGTATGGTTACATAACCCGGCGCGGAGCAAAGGAAAATCGCCTAAATTACAAGCAAAATGGGATGGACCTTATCGCGTAGTTACCAAGATCAATGACCACACCTACCGAATTCAAAAGGGACCCCGAGGTGCATCAAAGGTCGTTCATGTGGATCGGTTGGCCCGTTATCATGGGTCTAACAATGCTCGGGACGAGCATGTCTAAGAGGGAGGCAATGTTACAAGATAGGCCAACGCCATCTAGTAACGAGAGGAATAACTAGGTAGTAACTAGTGGCGCCATCTAGTATTGAATAGCGGAACTGATGTTCTCGAAAGCTCGTGTCGAATGGAATTTTCCAGAAGGTTCGAACCGAACATTCTGGATGTTTCTAGTCGCTTCGGGAACAAAGAGTTCGAAAGTCGAATGTTCTGGAAGTTTCTTGAATTATCTAGAACAGTATGGAACGTTCCAGAAACTTCTTCCGTGCTATATAAAGAGCGGTCGGATTCGTCGTGAGGCAGTTTCGATTGAGAAGCGATACAGAGCGACCAAGCGGAAAATAGTGCGAAGTAATAGAATTGTTTAAGAAGTGTTTTTGTAATAAACTGATTAATTGAGATCTGCTGTATAAATAATTTATCCCTGAACCCCAGCTCGTAACAGTATCAATTTCCAACAGCTATTATTTATTAATATATTTTAAACTAGATTTTTGTTTCAATTCTCAAATTATTGTAGACCAGTTGAATTAATTTTAACGTACAACGAACCATCAACGAACATTTTGGAAAGTGGTGCAATCAATTTTTAATCGAATTTCGTTTTTTTTTAAACTACTTTTTAAAAAATTCGGAGATTTTGATTGATTTTAAAAGGTATGAGTGTAATAAATAACTCAGCAATATAGTAGTCGATGAATGGACTCTTCACTAAGTATTAAATTAAATCTTACTTAGGTACCTACATGTACCCTTTTTTTTTGGACAATCCCAAACCACTGCAACTCCTGAAAGCCAGAATCAACAGTGGCGAACACCAGAAAAGCGCCGAGGCAATGAAGCTCGACGAAGACCCGGCGAATGCATTTAACCGTCTTCGATCCCGCAACGAAATTAATCAGAAAAGAATAACGGAGGAGTAGGAAAAAATACAAATTTCCACTTCCCTCCATATCAAGCAGGAGACAGAACAAACAAGGCCAATAGCCACAAAGGGTCGTTTACAACTGGGATAAGCCCAGTTGCCTAGCACCACGGATAAAAATTAGCATTAATATGAATGGGTCCTAACATTGTGAGCTGCTATATTTGTTACCTGTACCTTTGCCAACTATTTTGGGTTTTTATGCCAACTATTTTTCATTCGGTTAGACTGGAATGGAACTGGATACGATTGCCTATCCGATCTCCACTATTCAGTAACTGGGTAACACGATACTCCTTAGGAAGTCCGATTACTGGATCCACGGTTCGACCTCACGGCTATGTAAGCTCACTCCATTCTTAATTTTTAACCGACTTTCCAAAAATTTGTTTAAAAGAATCTGTTCCCAACTGGTCCTATTTAAATTTGGTGGAGATCTGATAAAGAACTTCGGAGATATACAACAGGACTATTAATGACGGCAAACCTCTCGGGATTGCTGCAATCGCATGTCTGTTTGTTGTTTACACCATTTTATAACATAACATCACGCCAGTAAGCTCTAAAGGGGTACGCAGATGTGGACAGTTCACCCTGGTATACTCTCCACCCAACTTTTAGGTTTTACCAAACTATGTAAGTACCTATTAGTGCTAATGCATAGTCTAAGCTCGGTCACAGAATAAATATAGAACAAGGCCCGGTGGTTATTTACAAAAGTCTTCCTAGGCTCTTCATATTGTTATTAAGAACCTTTTTTAACCCTACCAACCTAATCATAATCACAGAAAAACTTTTCTACTTTTACATATACTATAGAGCCGTTTGGAATTTTTTCCTCATTTGAACATTTCCCAGCAGTAAGTTGTAAGCTGCCAGTGATATAAGCTCGCACGTGGGTTGGCCGGGTAACGGTCGGCCCGAATGCGACCGGTCTCGCCGACCCGAGCCGAAGCACGCCGAAGAGGCGAACGCTAGTTCGGATAACTTCGTGGTACGAAGTTGGGGAAGTCAGCGGCAGTGTTCTGATTATAAATGTTGAGATTTGAGATGATTTTGATTGGCTGTGAAATTGTTTTTATAGGAAATATCATTCATTCACAGGTGATTTAGTGTTCATGGCATGAGTGCAAGAAACTTGAATGGTTTGAAATCTAGCTTTTGAGTTTTTGAATCTGTAACATGAGGTCATTTATAGATAATATTGTTAAGTTGGTTAATTCATCAAGTTATTTTAGGATGAATGGAATGGGTGCTCGAAAATTAAAAAGTTTGAAAACTAACTTTCGAATTTTTGGAAAGTACATCATCCTAAGCACAGAATATATAATATTATATCCTAAGTCAATTCTAGATAGAAGAATAAGTTTTCATCTTTCCTTTCATACTGAGATGTCCAAGTCTTGCGGTCTTCTGCTGTGTGAACCGCTCGGTATATTATGCTGCCTCCAACAGCGGGTCTACCAACTTAGTGAAATTAAAACGTCCTGTAGTGTGAAGTAATTGTCTTGTGAAGAAATCTGGTTAATGAAGTAGTTATTTGAAATTGCTTTGTTCCTTCTTCAAAGACACATTTTATCCTGCAAGCAACGATGGCAAAAATACCTTGATATCTTAGTATGTCACAATTTTCTAGCTTACCATCAGGTGAGATAGTAGTCAAACGCATCGAGTCTATCAAATACATAACACGTCATCTTTAAATCGTAAGAATTTGTTTAGTGCTTTCTGAGAAACCGCGCACAAACATACGTCCAGGGCAAACGGAACCTTTCCATGCATGCAAAGTCGGTTAAAAAAGAAAATAATATCAGCTGTCGATCGGAGCTACAAGAGTTATGGCGGAAATGCCTCATTTAATAGCTTATAATGTAGGCCAAGCCAAGCTGTTGTTACTTTTTAATTATTACAGCATAAAGTTTTACTGTCTGTCGGTCGTGTGTGCGACGATTGTTACTTAGATTATAACAATTGGTCGTTTTTAAGGAGAATTTTATGATATTATGTTGATACCTGATTGCTTTATGTACACATAAATGGAGAATAGCAGGTGAAGGTTGCTTGTCGCTCTTTATAAAAAAAACCGGCCAAGTGCGAATCGGACTCGTGCACGAAGGGTTCCGTACCATTATAGCAAAAAACGGCATAAAAATCACGTTTTTTGTATGGTAGCCCCCCTTAAATATTTATTTTATTCTTTAGTATTTGTTGTTGTAGCGGAAACAGAAATACATCATCTGTGAAAATTTCAACTCTCTAGCTATCACGGTTCTTGAGATACAGCCTGGTGACAGACAGACAGACAGACGGACCGCGGAGTCTTAGTAATAGGGTTCCGTTTTTACCCTTTGGGTACGGAACCCTAAAAGCAGCCTTCATCGAGAAGTCTGGCTTCTTCATCTCTTCAAAGTTAGAGTGAACAGGCTTCTTCTGGGTAAGCTCACTCCATCGTCGACTTTGTCTCTGTCATCTCTGACCTAGACTAGAGTCAAGAGCAAACCCATCTCAAATAAAATAAAATAAATAATTAAAAAAATCAAAAAACCCGACAGCTAAACGTAAGTAAACAAGGTACGGTTTTTAGTTCGCTTCTTTAGCAGTCGGGTTTTTAGATTTTTTGAATTATCTTTTTTTATTATAACTTTTTAGTTAAAATATTTTTTTTGGAATTAGGTACATTTAAACATATAAGTGTTATATATTTTAGAAACCGCCTCTAAGAACTCTTTATTTTGATACCCCACAAGATGGGACAGACAGAAAAAAAAAATTGGGACCCCACAATATGGCGCCCTAGAGCCGCCATTTTTCTATTTTCTAATTTTAATGTAGCCAGTGACACTCGCATGATTAAGACGAATTGATTGACGTACGAATCATCAAAATCGGCCAACGCGTTTGGTCTCTGGAACGCCACATAGGAACAAACATAAACTGATAAACAAATGACCCTCCTTCGGCATTCGGGTAAAAACACAAAATTAAATGAATTAGGATTTTGAAAATATTTTTTGTGTGAAAGAGTATGTTCCGAAATTGGTCCCATTTTAATTTGGTGAAGATCTGATGAAGAACTTCGGATATATACAACAGAACTCTTCAATAAATAATGGTATTCTCTCGGGATAGCTGCAATCGCATGTCTGTTTATTGTTTATACCATTTCATAACATAACATCACGCCAGTACGCTCTTAAGGGGTTCGCAGAACTCTCATTTCACCGGTTATGTTCAAGTTTCATGAAATCTATTCTGGCGTTATAGTTACCTTACTAACTTGCCTATTAGGTAGATACAACTAAAAAGTGAAAATTAAAAAAACTTTTTGCAAAAAAATACTACCGACTTCCAAATACAAAACTACAAAGTGAAAAAGAAGTGAAGTTTTGCGTTATGGACACCGACTTCAAAAAATAAAGTGTTTTTTCACTTTGTAGTTCTGTATTTGGAAGTCAATAATATTTAGTTTGCAAAAAGTTTTTTTATTTTCAACGTAATTTTGAATCGATACAGTACCCTCGCCTCGTTAAGAATTATGAGCCCAGTTTTGCGTAGTAAAGTTATACCGCCCCATATCATATCATTGGATCTACCAAAACTATCTGTTTCATGGATGCAGAGATCTGAAACCGTTTTCCAGATATTTTTCATACTCTAACACGTCAGTCGTAATACGGATGTTTCCTAGGTAGGCAAATAATACTTATATTTAGTCCGTCAGTGAGATTATCAAATAATATTTAAAAAATTAAATTAAATTGTCATTTATTTCAGGAAGTTTTTTCCCAAAGCACTACAAATTACATTGAATATACATACACACATAATAACATTGCATGCAAAATTTAAAACTGATTGAAAAGTACAATATTATAGTTATTAGGTAATATTGGATCCGTATTTTTGCTTTGCTTGCTAATAATGTATGCCTTAAATATTTGAGGATATCCCTCGTTTTCTACAGAACCCCGTCATCAGATCCTAACCTGCAGGTGACCGTGGGACCATCTGGAAAGTATACACTTTCAAACAAAAGAAGTTTTTGAGTAATCGAGCAAGATAAATAAAACATAATAAAAGATTCCGAGGATTTGAGAATCTCTTCCTTTTTATGAAGTCGGTTAAAAAGACACGAACTTGTAAACAAAACAGCTAGAAACAATAGTTCACAAGCAGTTCGGGAAAAATAAAAACTGGCCATGTGCGAGTTGGACTCGCGCACGAAGGGTTCCGTACCATTATGGCAAAAAACGCCAAAAAAATCACTTGTTGTATGGGAGCCCCACATAAATATTTATTTTATTCGGTTTTTAGTATTTGTATAGCGGCAACAGAAATACATCATCTGTGAAAATTTCAACTGTATAGCTATCACGGTTCACGAGATACAGCCTGGTGACAGACAGACAGACGGACAGTGGAGTCTTAGTAATAAGGTCCCGTTTTTACCCTTGGGTACGGAACCCTAAAAATTTACAAAGATAATGCTCATCATAGATCAGGAGTGGAGGCTTGTGATTGTGACGTCACTTTGTCAGTATAAAGTGCAGTACACCGTGACGTCACATGATATTTTATTGTTTACGTGGCAAAAGAAAAAGTACGTTTCCAATATTTTAGGTTATTTAATTGACGGACTAAATAAATATTTTTGTCAACTACCCCATTCTTAAAGCCCATTCTACAACCGACTACCAAATAAAAACTGAGTTAAGGTTTTCTTGCAAGCGGGCCTAAATGGCATTTTCATTCTTGATACCTTGAGACAAGAAAAAAAAAGTTTACAAAAAAAATAAAAACCCGACTGCTTAAAAAGCGAACTAAAAAGACGTAAACAAGAAGAAAATCATGCTGTGCAGTCGGAGGATACATATTCGCGAGCTGGCTGACCAAAACCAGATGTATCCTCCGACTGCACAGCATGATTTTCTTCTTGTTTACGTATTTTTAGTTCGCTTTTTAAGCAGTCGGGTTTTTTATAAAAAAAAAATTATTTACAGCTTTTTAGTTTTTTTAAATTAGGTACATTTAAACATATAAGTGTAATATATTTTTGAAATCGCCTCTTAAAACCCTTTATTTTGATACCCCACACGATGGGTTTGAAAGAAAAAAAAAACCACCACCAAATGGCGCCCAAACGCCGGCATTTTTTTCTTTTCCGATTTTTATGTAGCCAGTGACACTCGCAGGGTTAAGACGAATCGATTGAGGTAAGAATCATCGAAATCGGCCAAAGCGTTTGGTCTCTAGAACGCTACATAGGAACATACATACATACATACATACTTACATAAATACATAGACTGATAAACACATTACCCTCCTTCGGCAGTCGGGTAAAAAGTAAATAACTCATGTTATCTCCATGAGAAAATCACCCAGTTCTAAGGAATGTAACTGTCCACCCCGTTAGAGTTAGGAAGGCGAGAAGATATCAAAGAAAATAAGTCATTAAGTCTTATCTATCAAACACAATTTAGCAAATAATTATTACTTAAGACATTTTAAAATGAGAAGGACTGGGAGATTTGATTTTAAACTTTATGTTTAGCAATATAAGATTGGTTTTTAAATGCACAATGAAGTGCTAGAAATATTTTATGCAGTTTTTTTTTCAATGTTAGATAGAACAACACAAAAGTGGATGTTAATGAACTTAATTAAATTAAGTTTTTAATAAAACTATTAACTACTTAATAGTTTAGGTAACTTTTCTTTTTGCTTGATTGCAGGCTGACAATATTTTTAAAAGCAACTTTTTCAGCCAGTCTAAGCCCACAGCTGGGCCTCTCTTTACTTGTGCCAAACCCCACGTTCCTTTGCGAGCCTCATCTAAAGTTCTACCCGCGAATGCAACACTGTGTCGTCTGCCCATGTCACCGACCGACGATCAACACTACTTTTTAACCGACTTCAAAAAGCAGGAGGTTTTCAATTCGACTGTATTTTTCATGTGTTTTACCTCAGAACTTTTTACTAGGTGATACGATTTTGATGTTTTTTTTTTTATTTGAATGCTGCCTTCTCCCATTTAAATTTGAGTTATGATATGCGAATTTAATTGACTTCGACTACATTGATGATGTTCGCTATTATGTACAACAACTAAAAAGAGAAAAAAAAAGTTATAGATAAACTTATTGAGACACCTTTCTTTACATTAAGAAGCACAACAAAAATAATAGGACAAGAAAATACAACCGACTTCCAAATACAAACACGACAAAGTGAAAAACAACTTCAATTTTGGAAATCGGTGTTCCTGTTTTCTTTTCTTCGTTTTTTGACATCGATATTCATAAAAAAAATCAATCTTTGGACACCCCTCGGTTACAGCCTTACTCCAACTGTCATACCTGTACAGCTCCATTTGGCCAACTTACCTTCGTCTTCAGATCTCGACCTTTGGAACTCGGTCATTTTGATGTTACCGGAATTTGTGTTCAGTACGGTAATTTGAATTTGCTGATTCATTAATAATAAGTGAAGGTACGACACCAATCAATCATTATATATATATATTACTATATATATTTTATAACATAAGTGTGAAATTAGTTTAATTAATAAAATTCGTAAGTAACTGTCTATCAGTAAGTCTGTCTATTTGTTACATTTTTACGTCAAAACCGCTGAACCAATTTTGATGTGTTTTGGTATAAAGATGGATTCGACCTTGGAGATGGACAAAGTATATTTTCACCCTGGAAGTAAGTTTCCTCGGGATAGTTTAGGACTTGCACGCGGGCGACGCCGTTTGCAGGTACTAAATTCTATGGTTCCATCCAAAGCTAACAGAACTTCTGGCTAACATAATTGCAGTGTAGCTCTTCTGGAACTACAAAATAGCTCTATTTACGAGTACCTGCACCCATCAATACCTAGCTGTGTCAATCAGAAATCAATTCTATCGACCCTTTTCCCTTCTCACCTAACAAATAACTCTTAACCCTCAAACCGCTGATAACCTATAGTTAAACCCAATAATAACCACTTTGTTCCATTTCGGTTGGACTCCGGTGTTCAATGGTTTCTGTGTACCGCTGAGGTCAAATATCAGTAAGTTTGATGACAGCCGACAGTCGCAGTGAGTAGGTGAAATGCAGTAGGTTAAGTTCGCTTAGTCCTTGGAATATGTATATATAAATAGCTATTTAGGGTGCCCCACATAATTATTATAAATAAGCAAGACATGTCTTTGATTCGCACTTTGCAAATTTCTTGTGGTAGTAGTGGTATCTCTAGCATAAACCATCACTATTAACGCGGGATATATCATAGTCATATTGCTTAAGACTAAGTATGTAGACAGACACACACTTCCTTCACTCGATGGAACGGTTATTCGATCGGATTCCATTTACAAAAATGAAAAGTCCTGACAAAAACCATTCTGTATTTTATGGCTAAAGTTTTTGAATGGATTCAGTTTAAAAAGGGAGGAAAATTTTATTTTGAGCAAATTGTAAGCTCAATTTAATTATATGGATCGTAAAGGAATAGTTGTGAAATTACTCCTGTCAATTCATTTGTATCGCAACAAACGATGAGTATTTGCCGTCTAAGTGAAAAAGCCGGACAAATTAGAAGGCCGGACAAGACGCCAAATGTCCGGACAAATCCGGACGGATGTTAACCCTAATCGGAGTGCAATTATACCTAGGATCTAAGGCGGAAGCCTTGAACTTGCTTTTCTAGACACGGGAGTATCACAATGCCAAACTCCAAATTCCAGACTGCCACTGGAAATTCTAACCCAAGACCACATGCTCATTAGTTGCGCTACCAATAGACTGAGTGATTTAATTAAAATATAGTGTCTTAACGAATGAACCTTCTGCTGTAAACTTGCCTAGTGTGGCACTGCATGACTCCAATTAAAGCGTTATTCAGACGTAACTGTAAACATAGACAAACGAAACGCCCAATGTAAACAAGCGCGCGCCGCGTCACCGCTCGCCTTATCTTAACTTATAGGTACTATTGCTTAGCTATCGGAATTTGTACCCGAGGCTTCAAGTAGATATATATTATTTCTTCTATTTAACATTAGCTGTGCCCGCGGCTTCGCTCCCATCAACTGCCTACCCACCCTATCCTACTTACCTTCCTATATACCACCAATATTTTTTCTAGGGTTATTCTTTCGCGGAGAATCTTAACACCGCCATTCAGAAAAAGACGTCAAATGCACAACGCCATTTATCGATTAAGGAGTTCAACTGTCCGAGTATCTGAATTGCATGTGTTGTGTTAATTTAATTCTTGAACACTTTCAATTCATCTAACTTTTGATAGAGTGAACCGATTGTGATGAAACAAAAACTAAGTAATACTTCAAGTTACGCACAATGTTTATGTACGAAAGTTATTTTTATTGGTTTCGTACATTTTACGTGATGCGTGCACAACTAAACAGATAACCAATAAAATAAAATTCCAAAAAATGCAGGCAATCGGTTCTGTTGGTTATCCTTTAACACCCTGGCTATTATTTTTGGAAATATTTTCGATGTACAAAAACGACTTTTCTACAGATTTATTATATGTAGTTATTGATAAATAATATCACGGCTTTTTATCCCGAAGGGTTCGGCAGACGTGTGCTTAGTGTCTATAGGTAATGCACCCACAGTTAGCCGAAAATGATTATGTCCTTAGGAATAAAGGGCGAGCTGTAAGTACTTGCTTGCTGAGTAGGTAATCTTGGGTTCGATTCCCGGTCCCGGTTCGGGGTGACACTGGTTTTTCATCAGTAGCAATGTGGACTCTTGTTCTGTACCGGTCGGTACCCCATCATTTTCATTGTTAGTAGGCTCGCGATTGACCACTATCTCACCTGCAGGGCGAGCACGGCCTCTGTAATAGGCTCGAGTCACGCAAACCACGGTTTTCGCTCCCACAAACCAAAACTGTGACCTACTGAGGCCGTGCTTGCCCGGCTGATGGTAAGCGATAATGTAGTTGACGGTGAAGCACGCTTGCCTAGAAGTAACCTATTCACTCTTGACTTAAAGACCCCCAGGTTGTAGTCGGGAAACACAGACTCCGGCAGGGAATTCCACTCCTTAGCTGTTCATATAATGAAAGTATTTCCCAAACGTTAAGTGCGTACAGGTGGGATGTCCACCATGTACCGATGGCGCATCGACGTACGTCTTGTAGTCCGATGATGAAATGGGCTAGGCGGAATTAGGTCAAGCAGTTACATCGCACACAAATTCTCATAGGAAGAAGTTCCCCAGCTCTGCAAGTTCTGTTCTGAATGCGATTCTATTACTGAGAAAGATATAATCTATACTTTTTTTCAAAGTAATGGTACCTACCTATTATTTTCTCGTCTTTGACATCGACTTCTGAAATAAAGTTATTTTTCGCTTTGTAGTGTTTTGTTTTCGAAGTAGAGTTGCCATCCATCCGGGTTTCGCCGGATTTGCCCTAGTTTAGAAGGCGTCCGGGGAGCGTACGGGCGGGGTTTTATTTGTAGTCCGGGTTTTAAGGCTTGAAATTTATTTTTTGCTTGGAAGTGTATGATCCCGAATTGGTTCTATTTAAATTTGGTGAAGATCTGATGAAGAAATTCGGTGATATTCAACGGAACACTTAAAAAAATACGGCATACCATCCGGTATTGCATGTCTGTTTAATGTACACTAGCTGCTGCCAGCGGCTTCGCCCGCGTCTAAAGTGTTTTATCATCCCAAGGGAACATTATACCGGGATAAAAATTAGCCTATGTGCTATTCCTTACTATAATCCATCGGTCTTCCAAATTTCATCCATATCCGATGAGCCGTTCTGGCGTGATTGAGTAAAAAAACATAGGTACATCCAAACTTGATCGTTTATATTATAATATTAGTAAGAGTAAGATTACTATAGAAATTGACCACTAACCAGGTACCATAACAAAAATTGTAGTGTTTTTAATTGGAAGTCGGTTAAAACTACATTTAACTAGTTTTTAAAAGTTATGAAAAAAAAAGGTTTCAATGTCCCTGTTGTAAGCTCCAAAATCCGGGGTTTACACGCTCCTTGCCCTGTTTGACAGATTTTAGAGATGGCAACCATACGAGTATTTGGAAGCAAATTAAAAAAAAAAGCTTTTCCCTTTTTAATTTTGGTATTTAAACTGGGAGTGATATGAAATGAAGATTCGAATGACGTTGTAGTTCAAAAAATCTTCGGTACAAAATTGTGTGACAGATGACGGACAGTTAGACAGACAGGCAGACACGTGAGTGACCCTTCGGGTAGGGAAGCCCAAAAAATCTTGAAATCTGATCATAATTGGCGGAGTAATCGCGTAACAAACATACAGTCGAATTGAGAACCTCATCCTGTCACTTAGTTCTATATGCTACTTTCTATATGGAAAACACCAGAAGATTTATCTAATTCACCATTATAAATAAAAGTATTTTATGATGTTTACCAGTATGCTGAATTGCTAATACCCCCATTATCAGTAGCAACGATCTAATCTCTTCATAATTATTGCGGTTAGCAAAGAAATACTGTTACCGATTGACGTAGCTAGGTATGCTAGTATTATATTATCTGTGACGTTGGTCTAACTGTTACTTATAATGTCGCTAATTTGAATAAACAGAATGTGGAATGTTATATAAGACCAAATAATGCAAACTCCAGACATAATATAGATAGTATCAAATATAACAACACACTTATTACCAATCCAGTAGAAATACCGTCTGCCTTTAATAACCATTATATTGATTCAAACAAATCAATGCAGCCGAACGTCACAGGTAACTCCAGCAATAATGTAACTGTTGCCTCTATGATCCTCAGACTGATATCGATTACTGAAGTTAAGCAGGAAATACTGCTTTTAAATCATACAAATTCTGAAGGGCACGACGAAATCAGCACAAATATCATTAAAATCTGTGTCGACGAAATTGTTGAAGTACTAACATACTTGATCAATTTGTCATTCTATGAGGGATTTTTTCCAGAAGTTATGAAGCTTTCCGTTGTTAGACCTCTTTACAAAAAAGAAGGAGACAGACATAAGAGACAGAGATGACCTGAACAATTACCGCCCTATCACCCCAATACCCATCTTATCTAAAATATACGAAAAATGTATGTACAAAAGAATTGCGAATTGCTGTACAAAGTTCAATATTATAAAAAAGAACAGCATAGCTTTCAAAAGGGGAAGTCTACAACATTAGCAATCTATGCCCTCATAAATGTTATATTTACTAACATCAATGACAACAATCTAATCACATGATAATTCTTTGATTTGTCGAAAGCTTTCGACCTAGTTTCACACGATCTACTACTGCAAAAGTTAGAAGCAATCGGGATTAGAGGGCCAATATTACAGTAGATATAATCATACCTTGATAGCAGGCAACAATGCGTTACCATAACAAACATTAACGAAGATAAGATATACGAAGTAACGCTACATTCATCGAAATATAGATGTAATAAGTTAGGTGTCCCACAGGGAAGCATACTGGAGCCGATGATATATATATAAACGACATCATTAAAATAACGAAAGATAAGTGCATATTGTTTGCTGATGACATCTCTAATTTATTTTTCTTATTTTATTTGTTCTCTTTTGTTAATGGGCACATAGAACTTTTAAATTTGTTAAGTTATAATGAGTCGCAAAATTTTGTTTTAGGTAATTTTAAAACAAAAACTGTATATTATAAATGTTTGTTTGTGTTTTCGAACGTATGGCACTCGTGGGCTGCAGCTGAAAATCAGCGTCAGGTGGTACTGTATTACCACTTGGCATTATGCTGAGCTGAGGCCCTTTTGGTATTAATAGTTTTAATTATTTATTTTGTTTAATTTTAAGGTGTTTTTGTTTTTAATGCCAATAAATACATTTTTCTTTCTTTCTTTCTTTTCTCTATTATTGTGACACACAATAAAAAAAAATATAATTTACGACCACGAAACTGACATTAACAATACAATTGACATTTTAATTAACTGGCATTATGTACATAACTTGAAAATAAACCTTGACAAATCTGTTTACATACAATTTAATAACTTGAAATTAAATATACCCAAAATTAAACCATACCAAGTTCCTAGGAGTTACTATTGATGAAAACCCACATTGGAAAGTGCATGTAGACAATGTTTCAAGCAAGATAAATAAATTTGTGTATGCTCTTAGACAAGTAAAAAAAACCGGCCAAGTACGAGTCGGAATCGCGCACGAAGGGTTCCGTACCATTATCGCAAAAACACGTTTTGTGTATAGAATCACGGTTTTAAGTATTTGTTGTCATAGCGGCAACAGAAATACATCATCTGTAAAAAATTAAATTGTCTAGCTATCACGGTTTAGCAAAAACAGAATAAAATTAATATTTAAATGGGGCTCTCATACAACAAACGTGTTTTTTTGCGATAAGGTTACGGACCCTTCGTGCGCGAGTCCAACTCGTACTTGGCCGGTTTTGTTTTAACACGACATAAATCGTAAACCGCAATTTACCAAGTACGGAACCCTTCGTGCGCGAGTCTGACTCGCACTTGGCCGGTTTTTTATACCATGTTTTACGCAAATAAATCTGATTTGATTTAAACAATCTAGGTCTAAACGGAACCAGAAAACATTTGATAGGCTGTTCTCACATGAAACACTAATTTTGATTTGTTTGTTCGAAGGAGGGTAATTTGTTTATCAGTCTATGTATGTATGTATGTTCCTATGTGGCTTTCTAGAGACCAAACGCGTTGGCCAATTTTGATTATTCTTACGTCAATCGATTCGTCTTAACCCCGCGAGTGTCACCGGCTACATTTAAATTGGAAAATAAAAAAATGCCGTATTTTGAGCGCCATATTGTGGGGCACCAATTTTGTTTTTCTTCTTCACCCATCGTGTGGAATATCAAAATAAAGTGTTTAAGAAAGTGATTTCCAAAAATATATAACACTTATATGTTTAAATGAACCAAAATCTAAAAAAAAATAACTAAAAAGTTATAAATAAAAAAAGTTTATTAAAAAAATCAAAAACCCGACTGCTTAGAAAGCGAACTTAAAAGACGTAAACAAGAAGAAAATCATTTTGTGCAGTCGGAGGACACATCTATCTGGTTTTGGTCAGCCAGCTCGCGAAAATGTATCCTCCAAACTGCACAGCATGATTTTCTTCTTGTTTATGTCTTTTTAGTTCGCTTTCTAAGCAGTCGGGTTTTTTGATGTTTTTAATTAACTTTTTTTACCGTAATAAACGCTTTTTAAATGATGTTCTTATAACACTATTTATACATAATTACCAGATCTTAATGACTACCAATTAATAAGGCCTTGCTGCGATGTGTATCAGTTCCCAAAGTTTGATACAATTCAGAAAGACGTAGGTAAATAAACCTGCCTTAGTTTTAACCGACTTTCCAAAAAGGAGGAGGTTATCAATTCGACTGTTTTTTTTTATGTGTGTTACCTCAGAACATTTTACTGGGTGAACCGATTTTGATGATCCTTTTTGTATTTGAAAGCTGGTGCTAGTCATGTGGTCCCATTTTTCATCAAGATCTGATGAAGAACTTCGGAGATATACAACATAACTCTTCATTAAATGACGTTAAATCACTCGGGATAGCTGCAATCGTATGTCTGTTTATTGTTTACAACATTTCATAACATAACATCACACTGGTACGCTCAAAGGGTACACAGGTGTGAACAATTCACCCTGGTATACTCTCATTCCACCGGTTTTGTTTAAGTTTCATGTTATTGAGTTAATCTATTCCGGCTTCACTTTGGGCATTATAGGTACCTAGCCTATAGAACTGGTCCATTATGTACCACAACTAAAAAGTGAAAATAATAAACTTATTTACAAAAATTACACCCGCCGATTTCAAAATAAAAACACTACAAAGTGAAAAATAACTTCAATTTCGGCAGTCGGTGTCAAGAAACGAAGAAACGAAAACGAACACCGACTTTCGAAATTGAAGTTATTTTTCACTTTGTAGTGTTTTTATATGGACGATGGTTGTAATTTTTGTAAAACAGTATTTTTAGGGTTCCGTACCCTAAGGGGAAAAACGGGACCCTATTACTAAGACTCCGGTGTCCGTCTGCTGTCTGTCAGTCTGTCTGTCACCAGGCTGTATCCCATGAACCGTGACAGCTAGACAGTTGAAATTTTCACAGATGATGTACTAAAAACAGAATAAAATAAATATTTAAGTGGGGCTCCCATACAACAAACGTGATTTTTTTGCCGTTTTTTGCGATAATGGTACGGGACCCTTAGTGCGCGAGCCTGACTCGCACTTGGCCGGTTTTTTTTTATTTGACGGGTGAGAACCTGGGACTTTTGGGAAAAAGACCAGGGATTATGGGGTTTTTACTTCACGTAAACCAACCCGATGATTAGGTACCATCAGCACGTAGAACCCCTTGACCTCTCAAAAGACCACCCCGGAACTCCCTATGTGCAACACCTGTTAGGGCACATCCCTGGAGAGACTCAAAAAGCGTCTCCCCTGAGCCTTGCTGTGCACGGCAGCACGTGATCACTGTGCCACCGTCTTTCCCGAAGTCACTTGGTGGGACAGAGTAGCCAGTCTGAACGCCCGCGATCCCGAAGTCTTCGGGGTAGTAGTCTATGGAGGTTTGTGGGACTTTACACCCTGTTCCGCATACCCCCAAACTTTTGTGGGTCTTTACACACTGTTCCGCATGCCTCTAAACTCTCCAAAATGGTAACTTACAGTGCGTCTAGATGTCCGATGGTAGAAGGGGGCTGGTGGGATGAGGTCGTGGAGTTCTTGAGCACACTCACCGAAATACAGTCTGTAGAAGACCGACAAGCAGGCAACCTTGCAGCGATGAGCCAAGCTGTGAAGCTTGGTATCCACCAGTTCAATGTCACCGATGAGCCTCTTGGCTCTGCGTTCCACCGAGTCAAGCGCGGCAAGCTGATACTTAGCTGAGCCATCCCAAAGGTGGCTGCAATACTCCATGCAGAATCGGACTTGCGCTTTGTATAGGGTTTAAAGCTGGCCAGGCGTAAAGTATCGCTTCACTTTATTTAGGATGCCCAGTTTTTTGGCCAGATTTTGGGCTTTGTACTCAATGAAGGCGCCGAAGTTGAGACTGGATGTCAACTACTTGCCTAGGAGCTTGAGCCGATCAGTCACTGGTACAGACGCACCCGGGCTTTTGAAATCACCTCTTAAAACCCTTTATTTTGATACCCCACACGATGGGTTAGGATGAAAAAAAAATTAGTTCCCCCGAATATGGCGCCCAAAATCCGCCGTTTTCCAATTTTATTGTAGCCAGTGACACTCGCAGATTTAAGACAAATCGATTGACGTAAGAATTATCAAAATCGGCTAATGCGTTTGGTCTCTAGAACGCCACATAAGAAACGCAAACATACATACATACATAAACTGATAAACACATTACCCTCCTTCGGCAGTCGGGTAAATAGGTAGCTGGCATCACAGTAGTCAGTGTCAAGGAGTCACTAAAACATTAGAATCCTTTTCTAGTTTGGGCCAAAGTTATATCCCAGGGCCAAAGTAATACGACCTCCTAAACTTCGATCCACACGTATCAGGGCCGTGTCCGGGACGTGACAAGACCGGGCCTGAAGCTTCGCCCACGTCCCGGGCACGCCCCTGGTATGTTTGGATAGACCTTAATTATTTAAAGGGCATTTGTCATACTTTTCAATCCTTTTGCCCTGCCGAATTCACTTTCGCAATTATGCTGCGGGTTGCTATGGAATAATTCCATATGGAAAGACCCAATATTTTGCCCGAACCAGGAATTGAACTCAGGAATAAGTCCTGAGTTCTTGGCAGTAGCGTTTTTCGGAAACGGCTCCAACGATTTTCATGAAATTTGGTATACAGGGGGTTGTGGGGGCGATAAATCTATCTAGCTAGGTTTCATTTTTAGAAAACGTCGTTTTGTCTATTTTCACCCGAGCGGAGCTCGGTCGCCCAGGCGCTTATTGTAAGTTTATCTTCTAAGTTTATCTTGGACATCGCTGACAACGGTGAAGGAAACATCGTGAGGAAACCTGGACTCATAGTCCGTATTTGTAAGATTGTGCTCCATTGGTGTAATTGCTGCAAGGCGTTCCAGTGCGAGGGTAAACAAATAAATAAATAAATTATTTATACAGGATGAGTTTATGAGTTTTTCAAGAGGGCGTGGATGGCCAAAGCCGATTTATTTATTTATTTAGACTTCATGCACAAAAGGTAGGTACAAAGGCGGACTTAAAGCCTTAGGCATTATCTACCAGAAAATCAAGGCTGGTGAAGAGGTAACATTACAGGTGCATTGTTTAATAATAAAAACCAGTTATTAACATACTAAAACCCCGAATAACAGCACTCAGACCAATGATTTCGAAAGGATTTCGCAAGTAATATATATGTCAATGACTCGGACCCGATTTTGATGCAAACTAAATCTGCATCATCTTTCTTTAAAAATAACTGTTTCATAGCACGGAACTCTAAAAAAACCTGATAACATAGATTTATGTGTGAGAACATTATAAAATTAATTTTTACAATTCCATAACAGTTCACGGAATCGGAATCTAAATATTGTCAATTCAACATGGTGGTCAGTGACTTTTATTACTTACAGTTCCAATTTCAAAAACCTGTCAGATTAGATTGTAAACTTTTTAGTTGAATAAATTAATGTAATCTTTTGCATATCTTCTAGATAAATCTGGTTGTTTAGATTTTTATTGGCTATCTTGCAAGAAGAACTTTAACACTTCAAACGCAAAACGCGGGTAAAACGGGGGTCAATATTTTATTTTTCTTTTCACATAACCAGTGATGTTTGTTACAACTTGGAAACCTACCAAGCTCACACGACACGTTCCAAAAAAAAATATTAAATAAAAACCGGCCATTTGGGCCGGTTTTTATGGCCCAATGTCTTTTATTTCGACAACTGAAAAATAATATTACTTTATTAACTAACATTATAACGAACGAAAGAATTTTTTAAAACTGTGCCAGGAATTTCCTTCATAATTCTTAGAATTGTGATAGCAAATGTGTACTTAAGCAATTTAGTACCTATTGTCAAGCAATTTACATAATGGCATCGCTATTCAAACGACAATAAATAATATTTACCTTTTTTCAATTGTCAGCACAATTTTAACCAGTTTTATCACAGTATGTTTCTAACAAAACGTCAAAGAACGGGTTAAAAGATCATCGAATAAATTCCCCTGCCAAACGAATTGGTTATTATTGGAAAAAGTAAAAACCTTCAATGGCACCATAAAAAATTGCCTACATAATAAAATTTACATTTTTATGTTACTTTTTGCAATAAAGATCTGTCAAAACTTTCGATACAAACAATAGATATAGTTGTTTTTTTTTATTTATGCAAATAAATAACACTCCTTTTTCATCTAAATACGGTGAATGAGTGAATGTTTACTGTAATAGATTGAATTAATGTAGAATAACACGCACTTGTATTGTATAGTCATTTTGCATAATTTAATTTGTTCATTTCCATGTCTTGCATAATTTATATACATTATAATTTATATACATTAAAAAAGAAAGAGTCGTTTTTTGGGCGCCACACAATCTTCTGATTTTTTTTATGGTATCTATATATAAAATAGTATTCAAATGATTGTAAATACACGATACTAATAATTAAAATAACACGATACTTTAAATTTAAACCAATATGTATTGATTCAATTAAAAACGCGTTCAAAAGTCTGAATAAAAAAAATACTGAAGACTTGTGGGGGATATCCGTTAGGGTTCTTGGAGATATTATTGACTCAATTGCTCCTGTCCTAACAGGCATATTCAATCAATGTTTGGACAGCGGCACTTTTCCTGACTTAATGAAACACAGTAAAGTAGTACCAATTTTCAAATCAGGCTGTAAGAGTGATCCTTCTAATTATAGACCTATATCCGTGCTTCCAGCATTGAGTAAAATCTTTGAAAAAATCATGCTGGAACAGATGTTGTCTCACTTCAATTCAAATGGGATACTGCATAGTCAACAGTTTGGTTTTACGAAAGGTAGGTCGACAACGGACGCGGGAGTAAAACTCATCAGCCACATCTTGGAGGCTTGGGAGAGGTCCCAGGATGCCATTGGCATTTTCTGTGATCTCTCAAAAGCTTTCGACTGCGTCGACCACAACACACTGATCTGTAAATTACACCACTACGGAATTCGTGGAAAATCTGCTGATCTCGTGCTTTCCTATTTATCAAACAGACAGCAAAAAGTAAATGTTAATGGGGCGACGTCCACCGGGTCTCTAGTCAAGATGGGCGTGCCCCAAGGTTCAATTCTCGGCCCTTTCCTTTTTCTTGTTTACATTAATGATTTCCCTTTTATGATGGCCAAATTATCGGATATAATTCTATTTGCTGATGATACTTCGCTAATTTTTAAAATAGATAGGCAAGATACGGATGTCATAAATGTCAACGAAAGTTTATTTGTTCTCTCAAAATGGTTCGCAGCTAACAATCTTTTACTGAATGCGAAAAAAACAAAATGTCTAAAGTTCTCTTTACCAAATGTACCACAACATGACCTAAACTTAAATCTTGACGGCAAAAATCTTGAAGTTATAACGGAAACTGTATTCCTAGGGATTACTATCGATTCAAAATTGCAGTGGGGCGCGCACATTAGAACTCTTTCGGGTAGGTTAAGTTCGGCTGCATATGCAGTAAGGAAAATAAGGCAGCTAACCGATGTAGCTACAGCTAGGTTAGTATACTATGCTTATTTCCACAGTATTATGTCTTATGGCATTCTGCTGTGGGGATCAGCAGCAGACGTTGACTCAATTTTCATCCTACAAAAGAGGGCAATCCGCGCAATCTATAAAATGGGTCCTCGCGAGTCCCTCAGAGAAAAATTTAAAGAGATCGATATACTGACTCTACCTTCACTTTATATTTTGGAATGTATTTTGTATGTCCGTAAAAATCGGGGGCTTTTCAAAACTAGAAGCGACTTCCATAATTTAAATACACGCAGTAAGCACGAAATTGTAATACCCAAATTCAGATTAACGAAAACTAGCAAGTCTTTTCTTATAAACAGTATACGCTTTTATAACAAGTTGCCAAAGTCAGTTATAGAACTGACCGATGGAAGGTTCAAAAACTACATCAAACGTATCCTTGTTAAAAAAGCATATTATAAAATCAAGGACTACGTTGAAGATAAAAATATTTGGCCTTAGCTCCTTCTGCGCATGCAGCTTCCCTGGTAACTTGTAAACGGCACAAATATGTGGATGTCTCTAACTATTCTCAATCTCATTTTTTCTTTCCTTCTTTTAATTAGACTTTTTAAAATGGTTTTCAATCATCTTTAAAGCCCTTTGCTAAGAATAGTTACAGCACTGATAACAAAATTTGTGCAACATGTTAAATTTAGTCTTGTTATACTTATTTTTATTATTTTTTACCTTTGTATAGATTCTTTTACCGATTGTTTTGTGAATGTGTGAACATTGTAGGCCTTCTAGATGCTAGTTAACATTTGTTAACTTTTTTATATAATCTTTTTCTTTTTCTTTTTAGTTTCTTACGACTTATTGTCATAATTCGGGCCTACGTTGTCCCCCCATATCTAAGTACTAATGCTGTAACATGTAAATATTGTAAAACCAAACCATTTTTAAAAGAGTAACCATGGAGTTTCTTGCCGGTTCTTCTCCATAGGAAACGACCAACCCGAACCGTGCTCATTTTGTCGACGTTTTATAAGTGCCCATGTAGGCCTATGTGAAATAAAAAAAATGATTTTGATTTTGATAATGGATTATGGAAAAGGTGCCAACCAATGATATTCAAATAAACAGATATGTTATGAGCGTACGCATTGTGAAGACTCGAATAGGTCACAATTGTGACCTTTAGTCTTTAGTTTATGTCACGCATGGCGAAGAGCGATAGGCTTTGTTGAAACAAAAACAAAATAAAAAAATGCTATCGTGTGTAAATTGAAATTGTACCAATTATGATACCAAAGTACATAAAACAGAAGGGATCTCATACCATATGTAAGTAAGTACGCAATACGCCTCAATTTACTAATTTATTTCATTTTTTTCCTAATATTCTGATATTTGGAGGTTAGAAAAAGATAACAACATTGGTGGTCAGAATAATGTTTGTTTACATTCACACGCAAGTGACAAACACTAGCTGTCTCTTTTTTTCTTGTTGGTTTTATCAAGCCATCCCTTTCGACTTGTAGTGAAATGTCAGATAAATGAAAAGTGTATATGTGTGCTGCAGCTGCTGCGTGGAACACTTTTTCAATTGTTTTGTGAGAGTATAACGTATCTGTTTATTTGAATATCATTGGTGCCAACTTACAGAAAAAAAAAACAGAAAGACGATCAACGTGCGCTCCAGGTGCGCTCGTTGAATAAGATGTATGTTTGTCAAAGTCGATATAGTTATGCTTGACTCTGGCATTGTTTGTACTGGATACTGGCATGCGATAGTCGATGGAGTCCAAATAGTGGACGGAATAAATTTAAAAAGTAACCTAGCCTTGGATATTATAAGATATGCGTCGCACGTTGCATCATCAACTCATCCTGCATGGTGTTATGAAATTAGGTAAAAGAGGCTAGGTACCCATTTGAAGAGAAATTCAAATGGTCGTTAATTATTTTATGTTTGTGACCCTCTGCATAACATAACATCATGCTTGTAATCCCCGATGGGTTGGATAGAGGTGCATCCACATTCAGCTTGCGACCAATAGACCACTGGCCAACGAGTCGGTTCCAGACCAATTGCGCACCTAATAATACTCTTAACCCATCATAAATACAAAGTAAAATAAAAATGCAATATGCATACAAGCTGAGCTTCGACGATTTCTTAGTTTGTCAGCTGCCAGCTTTAATCTGCACATGAAATAATAATATGATCCTTCATTTTAAAGGAAGCGAAACCCGCGTAATGTACTTTCGTAACTCTAAAAACATTCGTCGGTAAGTTTTCAAACTCCTATTACTAATTCTGTCTTTCGAATTTCGAACAGCATTGTCAAATTGTCTATGGTCCCCGGAAACACTACACAAAGGCGAAATTTTTTCACAACCATTTCTCAGAAAGGGCAGGTACCTCGGTACGGTAAGTACAATAAGTACCCGAGTCAGACTCTGTTACTTATTGTACTTGTTTAGGAAAAAAATATTAACAATCCATCTTGGGTCTGTCCACGTCCTTTTTTCTAAGGAATTTTATGATTTACGTTAAGTTTACTTCAAAAGGAACGCGGTCAAACAATGGCAGAGAAAGTTCTTATCGATATTTTTAATGTTTCGAAATTCATGTTTGGAAGTTTGGAACAACGCGGTCTGTGTTTGTTGAATTTGAATACGGAATGGTATCTTTTTGTGCATTTTAATGACTATTTTACATTATTTTACAGATTTTATGAAAAATTTGAAATTGTATTCGTAAATTGGCCTCACCATGGTCTGCTCTTGTGTTTCTTTAAAGCTTTATTCTAGAAAGAAGCTTTGTTTGAATTTTTGGAGATGAACTGCTAGATGCAGTTCGTGGTGATTACATCGATGACAGACGAACAGCATCATTCAACCTATGACAATAGCAAAAGCTCAAGACAGATAATTATAGCCTGGGACTTTGATGAGAAGATAAATTGTTTAAAACTCCTTGTAATATAACTAACTTCATAATCTTACTAATATTATAAATATGAAAGTTTGGATGAATGTGTGTTTGGATGTATGTTTGTTACTCAATGACGCCAGAACAGCTAAACGGATCTGGATGAAATTTGGCACAGAGATGGATTATAGTCTGGAATAGCACATCTGCTTTTTCATCCCGGTATAATGTTCCCATGAGATTATAAAACTCGTTTCACGCGGGCGAAGCCGCTGGCAGAAGCTATAGTTACGTATAAAACCAGCCTGTTACATGTCCCACGGCAGGGCAAAGGCCTCTTCTTATACAGAGAAGATATCACCACGCTTGCTCAAGACGTGTTGGTGATTTCAAACCATTGACAATAAATCCAGTTTTTGTCCCGACGTTTTACTTCAGCGATGTGAAAAATAAACTTAGAGAGAACAGATTAATTGAAAAAGTCACATTGGTACTTGTCCGTATTTGAACTGACAACCTGAAGCACGGGAGCCAGTGCGATTACTGAACTTGAATAGTTCAGTTACTATAATGATAGTATTTTTTCTAGATAAGCATGGTTAACTTTCTCATAAGTGATCAAAACTTTTTCAAACTTTATAGTTTACAGAATACCGCTACTACGCTTGTATTATATTATCTGTGGCGCTAACACTGCCCGATTCCTTTGACAACGACATTAACTCTACTTCTATCGCTATAAAACCCATATTCGCCAACATTTTTTTTCCATATTCTCACAGCTACATAATTTATTAACAATAAAAAAATCTATGGCCTATTGGTCAGAACTCAGTCACGCCACACAATTTATTACCTTTTTTCGGCAAAAATCTTTCCGCCAGGTCGGTTACCCTATATTGATCAGTTATTAAAAGATGCGTGGGCGCATTGTGACATCACAAATGATGACAAGAAAAACAAGTTCCGGAACAAGTCTGATTGTAGTTTTTTTGATATTTCGGTGTGTATGGTAGTAAATGAAACGTGTCTTGGAACTGTGAAGAATGTACTTGGTGATACTGTAGAAATTGGTAATATCGTATTTAAAAGACCGGCCAAGTGCGAGTCGGAATCGCGCACGAAGGGTTCCGTACCATTATCGCAAAAAACGACAAAAAAATCACGTTTGTTGTGTGGGAGCCCCACTTAAATATTTATTTTATTCTGTTTTTTTTTTGTATTTGTTGTTATAGCGGCAACAGAATCACATCATTTGTGAAAATTTCAACTCTGGTCGTAGTCTAGCTATCACGGTTCATGAGATACAGCCTGCTGACAGACAGACGGACAGTGGAGTCTTAGTAATAGGGTCCCGTATTTAACCTTTGGGTACGGAAACCTAAAAACGTAGAAAAGGGTTTACTTTTGTATTTGGCAGGTAGTTCTTACGACGATGTTGGGTTATAAATTGTCAACTTTCTGTTCAAAATTGATGAAGTTATTACTGAACATAATATCTTTCTAGTGTTTCTCTCTCAATCCAGATTTTGATAGCCTTCCGTGCCAATTATCTGGCATGTATCTATTTTATATGCTAGCCATTATCCTGTCTGCTAGGAATGAGTCCTTCTTGCTGATATCATTCTATTCCCCGTGTTATCCAAAGTAAACTTCTTTGGTATCATTATCTGGAAACTTGAATCACAACGAATCACCAGGTATATTTTATCAATACCACTCCTGTAATGCAACTGCTGGCCCAAAATGATGATATAAAAACTACTGCTAGCCCAAAATAGCTAAAAGTAGCCTAAAACAGAACCAAATGGAATGACTTGGAGGAGGCCTTCACCTGTTTATGGGGTTCCTGCTAAACACTAGTGTTATTTTATTTTAATTACTCTATTATCTATTTGTTATTAAGGTTACACTAGTCGATCATCCTTCCATACAAACGTAGTCTGGCGATTACACCACTGTTTGACGATGTAAGTTCAAAATAAAAACCGGCCAAGTGCGAGTCGGACTCGCGCACGTAGGGTTCCGTACCATTAACGCAAAAAAACAGCAAAAAAATCACGTTTGTTGTATGGGAGCCCCACTTAAATATTTATTTTATTCTGTTTTTAGTATTTGTTCTTAAAGCGGCAATAGAAATACATCATCTATGAAAATTGCAACTGTCTAGCTAATACGGTTCATGAGATACAGCCTGGTGACAGACAGACAGACGGACCGCGGAGTCTTAGTAATAGGGTCCCGTTTTTACCCTTTGGGTACGGAACCCTAAAAATGATATTAATTTGTCTCATCATTAGCTAGCTCTGTATGGAAACAAAAAAGAAAAAAAAATATATATTTGAAAGTTATGAGCGTCGAAAGTTCCATATTTCAACACTAATTTTAACGCATCTTTGGCCGGAAATAAATACCATAAGAAGAAGGAAAATTGCAAAACGGCCTCCATACAGGGATAGATTAGTAATTCAACATTGCAAATAATGTTAAGTATTATGAAAATATACATTTAGTAGTTTTTTCCTGATATCTAGACTCCCAAAGGTCTGTTTATAAAATTTTCCGCGCTCGTTTTCGTCCTAAATCATCATCCATTTCGATACAAGTTTGCAAAAGTGCTAATTCGTACGCGAACTAGCTTCTTACTGCTCATCACAGCATCTATATCTTTCGCACGTGTTGTCGGATGAGATAGCATGCATTTTAACCTCGCGCAAAAAATAGTTCGTGCCGTTGACTAGGTGAACCTTAAGCAGGAAATATAAGGCTTTTTATTTTTATCAATTTTACAATGCATCTGCGTTACTTTGCTACCGAGCAATCTGTCTGCATTGCAAGTTTGAGTTTGAGGCTAGAGACACTGTACCACAGAGAACATTTTATATAGGGAGCATTGTACTTCAAACCTTTACCTTGAAACCCACGGTTACACAACCCCTTGATTGTAACTACTTATATATACTCTCAGAAGACTTCTAGTTCCGGTCCTCTTGTAGTTTACCTTGAAACTCCCGGGATGTAACTGGCCAAAAAATCAAAATGGCTATAGAATACTGGCCATTATCATTCAAAAAGGGATCATTTTTATATTAAAACTTATGGTAATGATATTAATACAGGAAACTTTGAAGATTCTTGGCTAAAAGAGAAATAATAAGACATCTGCAATCGGAGTAAGCTCGGTTGATTTTAAAAGGGGGATCTTGGTAGCATTTTTTGCGTACATGGGTATCGCAGGAGCTTTTATTCTATATCGGTGATTGTCGCATTCATGTTGGGATAAGTGAAGCTTTGTGTGCCCGAGGGCTGCGAGGTTGCGAGCTAAGCCAGCATCTTAAGTTTTTGTGCGAGATTTTTCTTGAATATTTTTTTGTAGTGTTCATTGGTTATGGTTGCAAAATTAACTAAGATAAGTGGCTATATTTAGTCCCCTAAAATTTAAAATATTTTTTTGAGAGATTATTGACACGTTGTCAATGCGTTGCAGCATCAATTAATTCATTTTTTTCGAAGATTATATACGCCCCCCCAAACATCCAAGACGAGGAGTTTCCAAAAGTTACGAAGAAATATCGTGTTCTTTATTATTTTTTAGAGCAAAACTATTAGCTAGGTACACGAAAAAACATTGTTTTCAAAATTATGTAGTACATGAATCAGTATAAATATATATTTTTTTCAAACCTTTTAACCTAGCCGTGACTAAGGAGTATGCTTTAGAAAGTTACCGTTTTACGGCACTAAAGGATATGTAGGCCCTTAATAAACCTTCATTCTTTAATTAGGGACTCCATTAGGTAACAACAAATATCCTTTATCATTAACATAGAACTTTATCATTAAATATATTTTAATTTAAAATACCATAAATTTAACACCAAAAATAAAAATTGGTAAATAGTTTTACTATTTTTTATTTTTACCATTTTAAATATCCTTTGCCAATCGTGTTTCCGCCCAAAATGAAGCTTTCTTCCTTTTTTCCTTCACTCAGATGAATTCGACATTAGTTCGCAATAAATCGCGGCAGCCCTTAACCTACATCAAGTACTTATTATGTAGTACCGTCTGCGGGCCCAAAGACTCCTGCGCAGGTGTGCGGACTGCGGCCCATTGATGTGATCTGTCGGCTTTTCTGATTCTCCGTCGCTTCCTATGCTACAGCTGCTGAACTGAGGACCAGTTTAAATTCACAGTACTTCCATGTATTATTTAAATATGGAATGGGTTATTTAAATTGCGTCATATTTGAAGATAATCGTATCTTTGGCTTTTGTGAGAATTGTTTTCTATGTCCTGTTTTGTACTTGGATCAAGTTACCGTTTTTATAATACCGTTGCCTTCATAATCTCCATAATACTGTCAATCATACAGCTTAATATAGGTAATTGAGTATAAGTTATCGCCAAACTTCTTGGCCGCCCTGAAGTTGTCTACAAAGGCTGCGCAGTAGTAAATCTCATACAAAAACACCGATCCGTGCCTTGCGCATCGGAAACGAGCGACCAAGAAGTTTGGCGGGCACTCTTAATATTTTGAAAGAGGGTCCTAATCACACGAGGTCTGACTCTTAACCTACTTCGTAGATACTACGCAGTTATGGTAGGTAAAGGTAATACTAATTTGTCCAAGCCAAAATTACATGCAAATTGTATTGCCGAATTTTCAGAATATGTAGTTCCTAGTGGTACCTTAATTAACGCATTGACCGAGCATTGAACTCACTACTCTTCAGCTACGTTTAACTTTTAACAAACCACAGCTGTACCTTGATAGACAACTTGTTTCCAAACAGAATTAAACATTGTATTATCAAACACCATTGTTTACTAAACGGTACTAAACTTAGGGTATTCTAGTTAAATATAAAACTTCAGCAATTAGCACCAATTTATTTGACCTATCACGAATTGAAATCGGTTTCCTTTCATCGACTATTGTACGTTGTTATTTGCGTGGGAAAACACTAAATTTGTGTAATTGTTGAATAAGGAAATGTATTACTGTGTACAGTTAAGTTTGACGACATTGGAGATATGTAGATATCTGCATAACTATATGGTCATAACTCAGATCAAATAAAAAGTCAAGATGGAACGTTGCAAACAACAAAGTGAAGCCGGTTCAAACTAAGCCTTGCCGTACAAATACACAATTACACGCAATCACGTACAACGAAATTACGCCTTAGTTTGTCCTTCGAGCTTACAGATCAAATAATAAAGCTCAACTGACAAGCTAAGGGGTAGTTTCGTTATACGTGTGCGCGTATAAATGTGTATTTATACGACAAGGCTTAGTTTGAACCGGCTTCACTTTGTTGTTTGCAACGTTCCATCTTGACTTTTTATTTGATCTGAGGGTCATAAAATGTCGTCATTACGAGCCTTGTAGATTTTAGTCCAATCAATGGATGGATGGACCATCTTATTAATTTGAATCATTTTTTATCTGTTGTAGTCTGTAGTCTATTGTGTGCTTATGTGCCTTGATCACGTTATATGGTAGCCCTGTCTATGACCTCGCCTCTCGTGCTTGAGGTCATGGTTTCAAATCCGGGCAAGTACCAATGTGACTTTTTCAAATTCATATTATTGTACTTTCTATGTTTATCCTGGACATCAAAGGCAACGGTGAAGGAAAACATCGTGAGGAAACCCTGAGGCCTTAGTGCGAGTTTTTACTCATGCTCAATCGCGTTAACCATAAACGTTAATTTGTATTACTGGGTAAGCGCCGTCTGGTGACGGTAAGGAGAAACCTCTTTTTTTTGTATACCTGCATTTTGATATAAGAGATCGTTTATGTTATCACGAGTGAGTACGTTAAAAAAACTCTGCCTAATTGCCGAATGGGCAAGGAAAAGGGTTTTGGCGCCATCAATCGACCAATCACATGGGAGATGAAAGTCGTGATGTGGATTTGCACCTTTGTAATTGGCCGATTGATGGCGCGGCGCCGGCGGTCAAACCTTACCGAATTCACTTACGCAATTACATTGCTGGACTTATATAGTTAATGTAAGTCTGAAATAGTCAAGTGAGAGGCCTGTGGGGTTCCTAGAGTCGGCTTAATTAACTCTGACACCAGGGTTGGCCACATCCTCACACGAAAAGTAGAAGAGTAGGTAGCAGTGCTGTATTACTTTAATAAATGGTTTAAGAACGACGGGATTCGGCCATACTTTTAATACTTTAATTAAGGAGTGGAATTCTCTCCCAGAGTGCAGTCTTTATAAAACTCAAGACTCAGTATGTTACTTCTAGACAAGCATTTTCTATCGTCATCGTTTACCATTGGGGGAATTCGGTGAGATAGTAATCAAACGCTAGTCTTTGGGACAAGCCCGCCACGCTATACCCAACCACTGCAACTCCTAAATCAATCATGCAACTACCAGAGAAGCGGAATCAGTCAAATATAAAATGTCGCTCACAATGTTAGGACCCATTAATCTTAATGATAATTTGTATCCGTGGTGCTAGGTAACCTAGGTAACCTTGTTTGTTCTGTCTTCTGCTTGATATGGAGGAAAGTGGAAATTATGTTTTATACTATTCCTTTGTTATTCTTTTTTTTATTAATTTCGTTGCGAGATCCATGACAGTTAAAAATAATTTTCCGGGACTTCGTCGAGCTTCATTGCTTAGGCGCTTTTCTGGTGTTCGCCACTGTTGATTCTGGCTTACAGGAGTTGCAGTGGAATATGGTACATATTTAATTATGTAGATTGATTGAGCCAAAACTTACTACGATAATTAGGTAACAAACTGGTTTGCTAAGCATAAATATACCTATTTATTCTTATGAAAAAAGCCCAAATGCAAACGCGATTTTTCACTGATCAATATATTTTCATTGATTGAAATCAACGACGTTGTAGAGGTTTTTGTGCAAATCATTTATTCTTAGATAATCTAGTCTATACAGTACGTTTCCGCATGGTACGATTGGTACGTACTGTATTATGAAATTAATCAGTATCTATATTTTATCTTCTTATCAATATTTACCGTAGGTAGCCCGTAAGTTGAATGTCTATTACAGATGTTGTACATAACTTAGCCGTTTCTACATGATACTTTATTCCATAATCCCAAAAGCAAGAACCCGTACTTGAAATCAAGAAATAAATTATAGGGCCGCCAACTGTAACATCTTATTACTCTCTATTTATACTCATTGCTCATTATCTAATAATAATAAAACCGTTAATGCTAACACGTGTAGACCTTTTGGCATCACCTGACATGACCTTGGACAGTCGGACCGCGCTGTCCTTGGACCAAGCCAAGAGGGGTCTAAACAAAACGAACGCCGGGACAATGTTATGGCCGTTAAACAAGTCTCCATGAATGCTCCGGAAGGTTGCCTCCCCTTGCCTTATTTTGTCTATGGAAATAAAAAACGACCAGTGACATTACGCAATCAATTTGAAAAATGACCGAATGATTTAGAATTGCGTGTAATTTTTTGAATTTTGAATGTAAAAATTATCAAGCCTTTGTAAATTTTGAGAGGGAGTCAATTAATATTCTTTTATAACTTACTAATTTGTTTTTCGCTTTTTTTCGCAGTCTGGCCGTTTTCCAGGATCTTTTTTTTTTACCTCTCTATTTATGAGATAGACCGAAAGTCAGTCACGGGCTCACGGCGGTCAATCTCAATAGAGATCTTAGCCCGATGGCTATAATCTGCACGCCGATGCGTGGGAGATATTATACTGTACAAATATATGCACAAACACTCTAAAATGTCTTTTCCCTTATACATCATCATCATCATCAGCCTATTAATGTGCCCACTGCTGGGATACAGGCCTCCTCTCTGTGAGAGGGAATGGGCCGTAAACGACAACGCGGGCCCAATGTGTGTTCATGTCTTCGAATTTTTGGTTCTAGGACATGCCGGTTTCCTCACAATGTTTTCCTTCATCGTTTTGATGAAATAATTTACACAAAGTAAAGCGCCTGCCTGGGCTCGAACCCACGACCTACAACTTGTAAGTCGCGGCCGATACCACTGTGCCACCAGCTGCTCTCCCTTATGCAGTATAATAATAATCGCGAGTATAATGATTATACTCATAGTCCGATAGAACGACAATCTGACAAGACTGGAGAGAGATCACGCCAACATCCAATCTCCGGGCTGCCACCGTAGTACATTATTACCTCAATGGTTGCCACTGAGTAATTCAAATAACGTTTTACCCATCCTGGGACTCGAACCCGGGATCTTACGCTCAGAATTCGCAATTCCAATCCGAGAGACCAACGAGTCAGTTACCCAGACAGATGGAGACAGGCAGACAGGGCAGATTACCCGACTACGGCGAAGCCAAGAGGAAGGGTATGATTTTATTAGTTCTAACCTAGCCGGGATTCATATGCCCGATGGCTAATTCCCCGAAGTCATCAGATCGAACGTGCGAATTGCCGAACTTCCATTGTATCAATGTACCACCCAACTAGCAAAAACGTCGTATAATTCTAGTCTTATAAGACTTCATGGTATATAACAGTTATATAGTGGTATGTAGTTAACTATTTTGATATATAGGTGTTTATCATACGACGGTTCAGTCGCGGGACTGTAATGTCTTAATATAAAGTTGAATAAATGTTTTCAGGACTAACTTATTCAACGTTGTAGAATGGTGTGAGTGTATATGTTGAGTAAATGTTTACGGGACTAACTTATATGACATCGGGTAAAGGTGCCAGTGCATATGTTAGGTAAACGTTTTCAGGACTAACTTATACGACGTTGTAGAATGGTGTCAGTGCATATGTTGAGTAAATGTTTTCAGGACTATCTTATATGACGTCGGATAGTGGTGCCAGTGCTTATGTAAAGTAAACGTTCTCAGAACTAACTTATATGACGTCGGATAATGGTGCCAGTGCATATGTCGAGTAAAAGTTTTCAGGACTAACATATATGACGTCGGCTAATGGTACCGGCGATGACGTTTATTGAGCAATGTATTGGTCATATCAACGTTTCGGTTAAATAAAAGGTTTTCGTAAGACAACCATCGTCGTGTGCGAATCGTAACATAACTTTTATTTAATTAAAACGCCACTTAAACGTTTGTGCATGACCTCTACATAACAAAACTATTGTTATCGTATAGCAGACTTACTAAGACTTGTATGCAACTAAAATGTTAAATTTCTACGGTTAAATTACTTTAAGTAGACTTTTAAATCATTTAAAGGTCAAATCCACACTTTAATTGAACCATTCCCATTTTGTTTTGTCCATTAAAAAAGGGATAGAACGAAAGAATGTTTCCGAAAAGGATTCCGTATATTATAATATTTTTTTAATAAACATTTAATGTAAACAACATCATAAATATTAACATAAACAATTAACAGTAGCAGTGGAACTGTGACGTTATAACATTTGCTTGAAAAGGGAAAATTAATGCTTCTCCAATGCCATTTTTGTCTTTTAAGACGTTTTAGATCATTTCGGATCAAACATTTATCGATTTCTTAGAACACTACCATAGTTCATTGATATCCTATGTTAGACCTGAAAAAAAATAAAAATAAACATTTAAATAAATTAATCTGGGCTAAACGTACTACATATTTGATTAGATAGCCATTGAAAAGAAATTTAATTTATAATCATAAAGTTCTCTGTTCAAGATAAGCAATGTTTAATAGATCTGTAAGTCATGCATAAGGAACCCTAAAGTAGACTGAATATGGCCGCGGCGTCATAGAATCAAGAAAATTTATACGCGACCTTTTTGTTATATTAAAGTTATATAAAAGTCACTATATAACGTAAACAAGATGGTCGATGCTTTAAAAGAAAACATATTTTGGATAATTAATTAAAATTATTCAAATACAAAGAAATGGGTGAGGGCGTTAAAAATTTCACAACAACATATATATACATTGTCATAAAACTAAAGTTCCCTGAAAGATTAACACAGCTATCATTATATCACACTCATTTAAATAATGCATGATAAATCTATATTTTGAAATCATGGAAATAGACATTTACTTACCATTTTTTTTTATTTAAACACCGGCGAGCACAATTTTTAACACACGAAAAAAACGGTTGTCGTTGAGTCGTATTGTTTGGCATTAGTACAACGTTTCAGTCTTTTGAAAACGTCATTGTAACTGCTATGTGACATAAGCAGTCACTTAAGAGTCTCATCACAACCAGTAATGGACCGTAAAGTCGGTCTTTGTACTTTTATTTAACTTGTATACAACGTTCAACGGTCATTGGCTGACTTCGACATAACTACTAAACGATAATATTGTCGTGTAATTTGGGCCTAATTCGCGTTATTTATACGTTTATATTTACGTTTATACGACCAATCTTAAAAACTAGACTCAAAAGGTAAAACGTTAAATCGACTATTATAAAACATTAATTTGTTAGTTGCACAATTTCGAATAGCCATTAGATCGAGCTTCCGCCGCGTTTCACCGAAAAGCCATTGCAACGATAGACCTATCCATCGAATGTCTATTGGCTCGAAGTGCCAGTAAGTCTAAAGCAATTCTACATAAAATATTAGAGTAAATGAAGGAATATAAAATGGGATAAAAAACAAACCAGCAGGGTTTATTCAACATATATGTTTGAGCCGTTTGGGGTTGAGACATTAGGTCCATGGGGTCCGAGTGCTCACCGTGTGTTTCGAGACTTATGTAAACGGTTAGTCGACTGTTCGCGTGACCAATGCTGATTATCTGGCTAAAGAAAAGGCCAGCCCCTTTTCTTTAGCCAGATAATCAGCATTGCCATTCATCGTGGCGATGTGGACGAATTTTTTGATGCGCAATAAGCTTTATTTTTGTTTTGTTATTAGTCATATGATAAGACATATTTAACATATATATTATTATAATATACTAGTTGACCCGGCAAACGTTGTTTTGCCATAGAAACACCAATAATTCATTTTTTGAATTCATTGTATTTTTATCCTACCTACCCTACCCTACCTATCCTACCTACAATTTTTATTTTTAAAACTTCCCTGTATTCTAGCGAACAAAACAAAACCGGCCAAGTGCGAGTCGGACTCGCGCACGAAGGGTTCCGTACCTTTATCGCAAAAAACACCAAAAAAATCACGTTTGTTGTATGGGAGCCCCACACAAATATTAATTTTATTCTGTTGGACCCCGCGGTCCGTCTTAGGGATCGGGTCCCGTTTTTACCCTTTGGGTACGGAACCCTAAAAAAAGAATTATATCAAATCGGTCAAGCCGTTTTTGAGTTTTAGCGAGACTAACGAACAGCAATTGATTTTTATATAGATCATAGGAAATTTGAAAACCAGGAATTGTATACAATCCGTAGGAATCTATAGAATTCCTGGCTTAAATAGGAAATGTGTAAAATAATAATTCTATCATTATTGAATATACATATTTCCTAGGAAATGCATACATACCCTAGAATTTGTTGTATACAACACCTCTCGAGGAACTGATCAGAGAAATGAAAATTAACTTCAAACCTACAAAAAACAAATATATCCGGCTCTTTACCAGACTGCCGAAGGATGGCAATGTTTTTATCAGTCTATGTAGGTATGTTTATTTATATGTGGCGTTCTAGAGACTAAACCCGTAGGCCAATTTTGATGATACTTATTAAACATTGTTTTAATGTACCTACTTATTTACCTCTGTTCATATTTCCCATGAATATCTTGCCTATGTATGGTTCACGTCCTTACCTAACAAACTTGTTTGATTCCCCTCTGATTGAATCGTACCTCTTTTGTATGAACATTTATACGCCTCTCCCATTCTTTGCAGATGTTCTCCGAAGGGCCTGGGGTAATCGTTGGTAATCCTAGGTACCTATGTAGGTATTTCAGTTATTCTCACTGAATGACTACTAAAAAAATTATTAATTGTTTGAAAAAACTAAATAACACGCTTTAATAGAAAACCAAACTAAAAAGTAGAAATAAGTTTTCAATAAATTTAAATTAAGAATATTGTGAAAATGTATTATAATCAATGATATTCAAATAAACAGATACGTTATACACTCACAAAACAATTGAAAGAAGTGTTCCACGCAACAGCGGCAGCACACATACACACTTTTCATTCATCTGACATTTCACTACAAGTCGAAAGGGATGGCTTGATAAAACCAACTAGAAAAAAAGAGACAGCTAGTGTTGGTCACTTGCGTGTGAATGTAAACAAACATTATTCTGACCACCAATTTGTTATCTTTTTCTAACCTCCAAATATCAGAATATTAGGAAAAAAATTAAATAAATTAGTAAATTGAGGTCTATTGTGTATTTACATATGATACGAATATGAGATCCCTTCTGTTTTATGTACTTTGGTATCATAATTGGTACAATTTCTAAATACACACGATGGCATTTTTTTTTTTTTTTTGTTTCCTCAAAGCCCATCGCTCTTCGCCATGCGTGACATAAACTAAAGACTAAAGGTCACAATTGTGACCTATTCGAGTCTTCACAATGCGCGCGCTGATAACATATCTGTTTATTTGAATATCATTGATTATAATGTAAAAAAGCGTGGGGTGCTTGATGGCAGCCCCGGATCGACGATTTTTTCGAACCGGGGCAAAACCTTGATAGTGGCGCCCCCTTCCTTCAGTGTTAGAGAAAAAGGTTAAAACTGCCAATGAGTAGCATTTTTGTGACCATTTGTTAAAATAATAATCCTTTTCAACACACTTGCTCATAAAGTGGCTCTAATTTCACCGCAATTAGGCACATAATGACACCTGTTATCAAACTGTGACTTTTTCATTAATATTATTCACAAGTGAGTTAAAGAGTTTCTTTTTTTTATTTATTGGTTGAGTTGCTTTGTTCTTAAAAAAGTTTCGATACAAAAAAGATCGTGCTTAATAGTAAAAATGCAACATATTTCATGCAACTTCGTATTTAAATAGATAATTTCAACTTGTACGTGTACAAAAGTTATATTTAAGTGAAAGTATGATTTATTAAAATAAAACTTTCACTTAAATATAACTTTTGTTTTTGTCTGTAATAAAGAAAACTTGAAATTCCCCATTTTGTAAGTGGCTAAAACGGTATCCGCGAAAAGCCAAAAAAAAAAAAAATAACTCAATTTCAATTGCTAATCCTGAAGATCCTGGTAAGGATAATGGGACAAACTATTTACATTATTGCATTGTCATCGGTAACTTGTGTGCAAAGTTTCAAATATATCTGACGTTTTAAAGGTGGTGAAAATCATGGTCAAAGATTCTGTTACATAGATACATATATACCAAGCTAATAAAAGCGTGTTAAAATACAGGCCAATCTTGGATCAAAACGACTGTTTTAAAGTATTAAGTAAATATTTACTTATGTCGTGGCGGCCCAGTGGCTAGAGCTCGCCTCTCGTGCTTCTTCGTGATTTTTTCAATATTATGTAGGGATTTTTACAAATTCATAATGTACTTTCTTAGTTTATCCTAGACATCACAGGCAACGGTGAAGGAAAATATCTGGACTTATGTAGATGTAAGTCTGAAATAGCCAAGTGAGAGGCCTGTGGGGTTCCCAGAGGCGGCTTAATTAACCTGCTCTGACAACATGTGGCCACATCGTCTAGCAATTCTTTTTTTGGCAATTTGTCGTAAACTATTCGATATAGCCTTTAACATTGAACTCTTATATTCTAAAGTAAGACCCGACTAAATCTGTGAATTGGCGAAAAATAGCGACTAAATTTGAGCGAAATCAGATCTTCGCTGGGTGCCATTGTTTTTGAGATATAATGGTGGCCAAGCTGGGGAGATGCTCGCCAGATCGGCCACCTATAAAGCCTTTTAACTTTGTTACCGACAATTTTTTTTGTGTTTTCTAAATTAAAATCCCTGATGGTGGCCATGCCATACCAGTTTCCCCACACAGACACATTTGTGTACCTATCTTAATGAGTAGTACCTAAATAAAGTTCGGTATTGCATTGCTATTTTAAAATACGCGCTCTGCGTTGCGTTTCGGTGTGAACTGCTGAAAAGTGTAGAATTGTCCCGAATTCAATTCCCAGATCGGGCAGTTCGGTTTCAAGGAAAGAGAGAGAATTTATCGGTAGGCACCCAGAGCCTATTTTTAACCAAAAAAGGAGTAGGTTCTTAATTCGTCGGAATCTTTTTTTATGTATGTTCCCCGATTACTCAAAAGACGTCTGAACCGATTTCAAAAAATCTTTTGTTTTGAAGGGTATATTTCCTAGTTGGTCCCATAGCCATCAGGTCAGGATCTGATGATGGGATCCTAGAGGAATCGAGGGAATTCCTCAAATATTATAGGCATACATATAGTGATTTTGGTTTTTCATCAACAATGCAATCACTTACACTCAGAAAGTATAATTTGGTGAAGTGGAACTGATGAAGAAGACCACAGATGGCCACTGGAACTCCTAAATGCTAAGTATGTCACGGGTATAAAATATCTCGAATAGTTAACCGACTATGATGAAGCAAAAACTTATAAATGAATGGTACTGATGAAAATGGTACCATTGAACTGTTCTGATGATGAATCCGGAAGGTAGGCACTGGAACTCTGAAATAAAACAATGTATCGTAGTCGTGCTTGGGCTTATTGGAATCGTCATGAGATGTACCTTGGCCATAAATGATTATCATGTTAATTGGAGATACCTACCAAAACTAAAAAGAGAAAAATATAAAAACCTTTAACAAAAAATCAAACCGACTTCCAGAACAAAATACTACAAAGCAAAAAATAACTTTCTTTTCCGAAGTCGGCATCGAAAAACTGAAAAAATGGGTACAAAAGACACCGACTTCGGAAAAGAAAGTTATTTTCTGCTTTGTAGTTTTGTTCTGGAAGTCGGTTTGATTTTTTGTTAAAAAGTTTTTCGTATGCCTACTCTTATCTGGTCGCACGCACGACTTGACCTTTTTCCTGTGTCCAGACTTATTGCGTAATGAATTTGGCAAGGCAATCGAAAAAAAAAATGAAAAATCGACCAATCACATAGACGGAAATCCACATCGCTTATTTCATCTAGCATGTGATTGGTCACATGCGCAATTAGACTGTGGTTGGGCAGCAGTGGTATTGGTTTTTCCAATGGAGTAGCAGCCCGAAGTTATCCTTCCTCCTCCTCAGTAGTCGCATGCGCTACTGTTGAGTCTCGGATCCTGGGGTTCGATTCCTTGGTGGGTCAGTAGTCTGTATCCTTCCTTTTAGGCCGAGTTTCTCACATCTAAATCATCGAAGAATTAATCTGACAAATTGGTTGAATGAATTTCCAACAGCCAATCACAGCAGACAACGCGTGCTTGACAATTTGCCACATTAATTCTGCGATAATTTAGAGATGAGAAACTCGGCCTTAGCTTGCTTGATATGTCCCGGTTTATAACTTCAGGCTATATGCCTAGTAACGGATTGAATGGGTGTAAAATAGGTACGAGTACCTACCTGGGCTTGCTGCTTAATTTTGATGAAACTTGAGACCTTGTCCTGGATTAAGCCAAAGCAGCTGGCAGAATCTATTATATGAATAATTGTGTATCGCAGGTAGGGTTACCATCCGTCCGGATTTCCGGACATGTCTGGCAATTTCGCCTCATGTCCAGCCTTTCAGTTTTGAGATCGAGTTTTTCTTGCGTTTCGAAATGATAGCCCTAACTAATCCCAGGACATTCGAAATATTTCCGAATTCAGATTGGCCAGTTATTACAAAATGGTTTCTTTTAAAATCCAAACAAAGATTGGTACACACCTACTGTTTTCATAAAACGCGCAATACGAAGCTGGGACTATTCATATCTTGAATAACTAACGGAATTGGGGTCTCCCAAGGTCTTCAATTGTGTATGTAAATGTGGGGAGTCACAAAAGAACTGTAGCTGCTAGTAAATGAAAAAGGGTAGGTTTCAATAGGAAGCTGTTTTATTTCTTCAAAACACGTGTACATTTTATTTTTTAATACTGATTCGGTTATATTGTTTTTTTGAAAAGTCCGTTGATAGCGCGGCATTCTTAAAATATCGTTATACTATGTATTGACCTAGATTGCCGCCAAAAGGAGCACATCTACCTATATTTACACAAACAGTTTAAGCTCCCGTGCTCGGGAGTCACTAATGAAAAGTTGAGATTCACCGAACAATGTTCAATCATTCCATAACCATCTGTGCAATAACTTTATTTTTCCGGCAGATGCGACCTTGCTTATGGCTACAGTATAGGATAATGCAGTTTCTTCTAGAACTCCTTGGCATACAAGATCTATGTTGATGATCTATCTAGGTAGCTCATATCGATGCTTCCGGCAACAAATGTCGTAAACGCCATTTTGGCGAAAATGAGTTAAGAATGCAGCCCTACTTAATTTTTGGCGCTGCGTCGATCTAAAAATGTGAAAAAAATATTCGCCTAAAAAAAATACTTTTACACCCAAAATTTTTACTAGTATAATCAAGATTTTTTAGAAAAGAGGGTATGTATAACTCATATTGCTAAGCACCGAATAACCGTGCAGGTCGTATAATACAACGTACAAACAGCTGTCGGTCGTAAAAACATGAATACATAATTAATTGTAATTACAAATCGTTCTCCATTGATTTGTTAGTGGTCGTAAATACCAACTTCTTGAATTTTCTGGGGTGTATGTCCAAGCTAACTTTTAAAATAAGGCTTTGACATAAATAGCAATAATATATTATGAAACACCATCGTATTTTACGTATTTCTTGTATAGAACACAATTTTACAAGTTTTAAAATTAAAAAGATATAAGCCAAAAACGAAATATTTTTTTGTTTTTCGTTGATTACCAAAAGTGCTATTTTGGTGTTTACGACCTTTGTTGTCGGAAGCATCGATATTCTATTACTGCTTTAAAGAAAATTAATGGTAGACATATAAAATAAAATGTCCACCAAAAATGTTCTTTGTTCGCGTTTCATGTGATTTGGCTAGTGTGCAAATCTACACATTCTCCTTGTACTTTGATTATTATTATAATAACTGTATCTCATCAGGAATAATCCTTTTCACATGATATACTAATACTTTATGGTGTGGTTAAATCTAAGTGTTAATTTCGAGTTCATATAAAGCTACTTTTGATAACACGCAGGTCTAGGAACTCGGAAACGTAGCCTATAGGAACAACTGTAGTTTCCTTTTCTTGAGAGATCATTTCAATGAATTAATCAAAACAATAATTCATATCTGTATCAAACATCAGTTTAGGAACAAATGAAATCACAAAAGTTACGCTCACTCGCTGACACAATAAAACAACACCATTGGTTTCCACCATTTATTTGAATTTTACTAAAAAAATTGAATAAAAAATATGGTATTTCATCAACATGTTATTTAGAAATGAATAATATACAGTTGTAGAAAACATTGTCCCGTACTGTGGTCGCCCTATGAATGTTTTGGTTATGGTAGAAGTATGGTAGGCGACGGCCGCGTCTGTGCTGTGTGGTGTGTGCTGTAGCGCCGCCCCGGTCTGTCGGTTGTGTCGGCTGTGTCGGTCGTGTCGGTCGGGCAGTCGGTGTCGGTGTCGGTCGGTGCGCGGGCTGTGATTATGCTTCAATGGTGGGACGGCGCGTTGTGTTGTCAGTCTCACTCGCTGCTCTTAATCTAATCTTCTTCTTCGCCGCTCTCAGACTCTGGAAGGAGAATATACGATATTAGCATCGAAGAGTTACAAAATAAATAAAACGACACTGTCAAATATTTGTATGGTATAAGGTAGTTGTTCTGGATCAGTCGGTGCTTTTACAAACATTTATAAAAGATAAATTCCTAGTGGGGGGCAATGGATCTTTTTCGATTCAGTCCTAAGAGATATCGTTTGAAGCGCTAGTGAGCCGTGTAGATGTTTTTCATGTATGAACCAATTGTTCTTCTTTGAGTATTATAGTTATGTGGGTTAGTCACTGCCAAATAACAAAAAAATTAAAAGTCGTTAACACCTGTTTACCGATGTCCAATATTTCGAAACGATATGAAAAAAATGTAAAGGCAGTGTAGCTAACACGACAAACAAACGTGTCGCGGTAAGGGGCATCCGTGATCCTTTCACTTGGCATTCAGTAATTAATTATTATGTCATAAACGTGTGGACTGATTTACACGACTTAAACGGATAAAATGGTTCTACGCCTATACCTTTCATTTGAGACCAAAAATCGAAATATCTCCAAAAACAAAAAATCATGTTTTCAAGTTATGTAATTATACTTCTTGGTACACGTCGGATCAATGACTTATATTTTTTTGTTATCTGGCGGAGAGTTTAGTGTATATTCACCTTCCTCGGCGCTCTGCAACCACTCGACGAACTTCTTCATCTGGTCGAGGAACATGACCTTCCCCTTGCTGGAGTTGGGCTCGCGGTACCACTTGAGGATCACCTCCTCCGACAGCACGTTGGTCTTGTACAGCATCACCACCAGCTTACTGAACGCGCGCATGAAGTTCATGTTCTCGTAACAGAACTCTTGCACCTGTAACAAAAAAAAAGTTATTTCAATGTTAACAGATGACTGAAAATAAACCAACTTTCGTCCTATAACCTGTACATCTGAGAATCTTATGGCTGCATCAGCGAATGGTATTAACGTAGCCGAATACTGGGCACAACCACAGATAAAATAATACTAGCATACAGATGCCTCAATCCATAAACAGAAATCGTGCCAGCAACAAGCGCTTTCCATCTGACTAAACTGATTATTTTACTAAAAATGTATCTCCAACGCGGTCGGTTTCGCCCCAAGCGATAGATGGTGTTAGCAGCGACTTCCAAGTAAAAGGGTTTACTTGGTTCGTGAATATTTTTTTCTTTTAAATACAGTGACGTTTTGTTTTATAGTATTTATTTGTAAGTTTTTACAGTTTCATTGTACCAAAATGCACTAAGAATACATATTTTAAATGCCTCAGAAATTATAAAACCTATATGGTATATATTTTAAATGATCCCTTCAAATAATTTTTGAAATGTGAATTATGAGCACAATATTCCATAATTTTGTGCTTAGGAGAGTTGATTAAACAACAACATACAATTCTTACGAGCAATTCTAGAAAATGTTAATTTTACACAAAATTCAATAACAAATCGATGCATATCGCCATCTTGTGCAGTTTATTTGAACTAAATTTTCTTTCATACGAGATTCCGTGGTATAGATCTAAGAGAAAATATCGTCAAAATCAACATACCTTACTCAGTAGCGCGATCTCAGCCTTCGCGGACTGCGCAAAAGCAGCAAACAGTGGCGTGTATTGGCGCAAATGTTTGGCCGCCTGCTCCGCCAATAGCTCTTCCTTTTTGTTCCACTCACCACGCGACATCACACATTGCCATATCTGTGACCAACATTACACATGCTTTAGTATTTTGTACTTTATTTATAGGTTTTAAAATTGGGTTTTGCATTGGATCAGACTGCCATATCGACAAGGCACAAAAAGATTAAGTAACAAGCACAAAACGGACTAAATAACTCAGTCTGAACTAGCTCGAAACAATTTCTAGTTGCACTCCGACTCGTCATCGAGTATCATCATTAGAAATTTTTTTTTTGCTTCTTGATGTAGTTATTAAGCAAGTCCAGAAAAAAAAGTCAATAAAAGATTGGGTTAGAAGTTCTCATAGGAAATATTACAACAAAAATAAAGTCGATTGAGATGATTGTTATAGAAGCAAGATTTTTTTGTAAGTGTTTTAAAAAACTGTCTGCGTTCCAAACAAATACTGATGTCACTCATTTTGACTACATATTAACCACTTGTTTCTGCAAACATACATATTTCTATGATTCGAATTGGATGCAATGCTTTATAAACACTTTTTTTTTCTGTTTTTGTCAGTAAAATTAGCTATATGCTCTGTTCCCTTTACATAACAACGTGTGTTACTCACAATGGCGACCACCTCATGGTCGGGGATGGCGTGCTTGACGGCCATGTCGCGCAGCTCCTGTATGAGCTCGCGGATGGGCTTGTCCTCCGCCAGCTCGTCCAGCAGCGCTGCCGTCAGCTCGCGCCGGGCTTCCTACAATATAATATATACAATAAAACTACTTACTTCTGTAAAAAACTTTGTTACAGAAAACGACATACCTATTCAGAAAAACCCCTAAGGTTACACTAGTCGATCATTCTTCCATACAAACTTAGTCTGGGGATTACTCCACTGTTTGACGGTAGTGTACAGTAGTGACAGTACTTTCAAAATAGAAAAATAATATAAATTATTCTCATCATTATCTATGGACACAGCCATAGCATATGGACACAGCCATAGCATATGGACACAGCCATAGCATATGGACACAGAAAAGTAAAAAAAAAATACAATATTTGAAAGTTGCTGAGCGTCGAAAGTTCCAAATTTCAAAACTAATTTTAACGCATCTTTGGGCGGAAATAAATACTATAAGAAGGAAAATTGCAAAACGGCCTTGGCTGAGTGTATGTTGCAGTGTCAATCAGTGTTTAAGGTCTAGTACTGCCTGTCAAAGACATGTTACCTGCGAGGCCTGTGCACGATGCAGCCGCAGCAGCTCGCCGAGTCCTCGTGAAGCGAACGACGCAGCCAACACGTCCTCACTGCGACGGTTCAGCGGTAAGAACTCCAGAAGTCTGAGGAACATAACAAAGCATAATTAATTTAGCACAAATGTATTTACGGTACCAATAAAAGAAAAAGTTTGGTATTGGATTGACAATTTTTGTCTTCTAAACATCTACTACTGGAAACTGTTTGAAGATTGTTGTAATAAAAATTATACACCACACTGGGCAACATGATGGCCATGGGTGATAGCAGTGGCGAAGCAACCAAGTCTTCAATATGGATGGTACTTTTACAGACTGTAATTAGTAATTTCATTGTTGCTCTTCCATGGTTTTTAATCAACAAATTACTTTTAACTGGCATGCTTTAGCCCCTTTTATGAAACACAAAGAAAATAATGATTATTTGAAGTTGTAGAAAGGTGTAGCGGCATTAATGACTGTGTCGCAATAGTACGACAAGCCAGTACAATGACGCGTTGCTCTACCCTTAACTGTGAAAGCCGAATTCTACAGAGAATTCGTCAGGATGTGTTAGGGAAATCTCAATGCAAAAAAAAAAAGATTTTATCTTCCTTCTTCTCGAATACTATTGAAACAAGCAAAATGATTTTAGTGAAGCTGTAGAAAACCAGTAATTTATAACATTATCATGATTGGGGCTAAATAACCAGTTCAGCACAATCAATATGTTTACCCAATTGCATTTTTTCGTATATTGAACGTTTATTAGATATGATAACAATAAATTATTTTATTTCTGTAAGTTGGTTTGTACAAACACTTTTACATGTCGATCATATTTTTTTTAACTAGATGAGGTCGGCGTTTCCCATCTGACTACTCTGAGAAGAAAGGCCGAAACAAACTCATTGGTCACCATCTCTTTTAAAGTCCAGACAAAATATTGGTTAGATCATGTGAAGACCATGTAGACTGATGTCTGAAATGGTCTTTTGAGAAAAGAACCAGCCAGATTGAGTGGACCTGTCCAGTCAGTGCACGCATTTGTCAATAACCGAGCAGCTCAACTCAGAATTTAAGGAGCTCAACGATTCGACGAACAATACCAAAGAAAGGACATTCGGACAATAATACTCAGTACATTGGTCTCGCAAAATGTTTAATGATAAAATTATTATTTTAATATTGCATTGTGTCCAGAACCCTCATTTCGCCACCTCGACCGGTCCCTTAGATTCCCGCAACCTTAACCAGTTCATTGACACAAGCAGATAAAACAACCAGTGAGTGATGACCCACCTGCCTTCGAGCTGCCCCCGCTTGAGCGCGGTGACCAGCGACGTGACGCCGCGCTCCGCCTTCACGGTGGCGAACACCTCCAGCACGAACTCCAGCGCCAGGTTGTCCTTCAGCAGGTGCTCGTTCACCAGCACCAGCAGTACCGACGGCGGCACGCAGCCGTTGCCTGGGGGGCAAAAGAAACACTATTTGAAAATGAATGCGTGTGAAAACACATAGCAAAAAAAAATATAAATTACGTAACCTCCAATCACTCTTAAAAACAATCTCTCAAAAATAAAAATAGTCAAAATGCCATCAAGGCCTCATCTAAATTTCTAAGCACGAAAAGGTTTATTAATTCAATTTAAACTACAAACGTTCGCAAATTAAACTTTATTAGGATTATTTTTCTGATACTAGGCAAGTGAATTCAACTAATATTCTTAAGTTTATTTAAGGTGACCCACACAAAGTTTGACCTTTGATTAGATAACCATTCAGTTTATTAGTAAATAAGTTAATAAAAAAAAAACCCAACAATCTAAAAAATGTCGTGCAACCACATATAGTCCATGTCATGAAACATGGTCCAGTAATGGTTACACTTTATTCTAGCACTACTTCGACACCGCGCAACGCAGTACACGTTACATGGCTCTAATCGTGTGCATATAATAATCCTTTTTTATAAATTATCGTTATTTCTAAAAGAGCTCGGTGTGACCCGGAATCGAACTCGCGGACACGTGCGTCGCATGTGTCAAGTTTTCAACGAGGCTATGAGAGCTTCGGTGGGAATGGTGAAATAGGTGTATGGTTTGGCGAAATTGATGAATCATTTTGATTATATGTAATTATGTTGATAAAAACAACGAGCAAATTTTCAATAGGGCAAAATGACTAAATATGGCACTAACTAAATGAACTAAGTCCATAAGAATAATTTTGTATAGCAATAAATTCAAAGCAATTGGTTATCTGGTAACTTTTGCGGTATGACATATTTTGTTACAAAATACACATGTCATGTCATAATTATTATGATATCATACTTATTTTAAGTGACAGTAAAAAATCGGTTCCAAATTAAATATTATAAAGCTAGGTATTTTTTTTTTCGTTGCAATATCACCGCACTATTCCCAAACCACTGCAACTCCTGAAAACCAGAATCAACAGTGGCGACCACCAGAAAAGCGCCGAGGCAATGAAGCTCGACTAAGTCCCGGAGAATGAATTTAACTGTTTTGGATCCCGCAACGAAACTTATCAGAAAACAATAACGGAGCTAAATAAAGCTAGATATATTTGTTACGTACCGATCCATAGTGCAGTCATACGAGCAAGTTTGATGCGCTGTAGCGGCTCGAAACCCTTGAGGTACACAAGCACCTGAAACAACACAATAAAATTGTAGATACTGATCGCTTTTGCTTTATAGTAAAGGCTGGGAGGGTCCGATGGCAATAATCATTATCACAGACAGCCACTGGCACAGGCCTGGCCTAGCACTGGTATAGGCCTCTTCATACCCGCGTTTTTAGGGTTCCGTAATCCAAGGATCTAACCAGAACCCTATTGCTGTCACTCACATGTCTGTCTGTTGTCTGTCACACAATTTTGTAAGAATTTTTTAACTTGCCCTTGAACTTAAAATTTTCTGATAATGTTTATTATGACGTATATTTTACTAACAAATACCAATATATCGATAAATCAGTTTTTTACTTTGGCACGGAACCCTAAATATGCGAAGTCCGACACGCACCGGTTAATTTTTTTGTTTTTTGACAATCTTTCAGTTTAAAATAGAAAAATTCTCAGCTGCTTATTCAAATTTGTATGTAACTACAGTCTGAACTGAATGGATACCGGCTTATGCTAGGCGAATATAGTCTGATACAAATAAGGCTTT